>JAKOOJ010000001.1:247060940-248260940 GCA_022577455.1 Arizona elegans
TAATATGTTTTTTTTTAAGTGTTGACCGATGTATTATATATTTTAATTGTGTTCTCGGAAAATAGTGTTTGTCTCTTAACTTGTTTTATGGAACAGATGTAATACCAATCCATGAATCA
Organism: Arizona elegans; assembly: GCA_022577455.1. Classification (NCBI taxonomy): domain Eukaryota; kingdom Metazoa; phylum Chordata; class Lepidosauria; order Squamata; family Colubridae; genus Arizona; species Arizona elegans. Next base: position 247,061,060 of record JAKOOJ010000001.1, read on the forward strand.
TTGTACCTTGAAAGAAATGCAAGCATTTATCAGATTATGTTCCCTGCAGGTTTGTTAGCCATCACTAAATATAAGAGGAAAAAATGAAATCACATTCTATTGTTGTGCCAGTAATGCAAACATTCTTGGGGCTGCAGTAAAATAATAGGATCAACAAAATGAAAAATACTGAGCCTCCTATATTTCAAGTATGTCAATCCCCCCAAATATAAGTAAATTACATTAAACACACTGTATCGGAATAGATCAGATCAGGAAATAATGGGTTTTACAATATTTGTTTTCAATGATCCCTTAAATTAATCTCTACTAAATTTATAAATCTACATGCTGTTCACAAGTATTAGTATCAGGCAACACTTTAGAACAAAAGTTGACAACTTTTCTATGGTTAAGGGATGAATATTAATGGGAATGACATTTGAAAATTGATAAGGAAATGAGGACTTATGCATAGGGTATTTTGCTGTTAAAAATAAGTATAATTAGTGACAAGTTTAAACTTCATATTAACCATGTTGTTGATATTTAGCAATGTGCTGTGGTGGAAGTTCCTTAAAACAGAACTACAGAAGTTGTGGCTAGTTCACAAGTCACCTCTTTTTTTAAAATAGGATATTCGCATAATATACTTAATGTCAATATATTGTAGTAAACTGACTGCACTAATTATCTCAATAAACTATAATTGCACATTCTCATTATGTTTGGAAAAGATTGGTCTCTTTTTAAATTTCTCCTCTATTTTAAATTTTAATCAGATTTAGGACTTCTGTGTTTGAATATCTCAAGGTTTGGTTCCCCCCCCCCATCTTTCGTCCAATGTCTTCTGTGTTGATCAAATATATAGATTTTTAAAAGTTCAGACATTTGTTGGGGACATGAATGAGGCAGGGCACTTTCAAGCTCTCATTAAAAATAAGGGCAGTAGCATATTTTAAAATCATATTTGGGAGGTGCAGCTCTTCTGAGATTTTTTTTTCTCTTACAAACATTTTGCTACTACTGAAACATTTGAATTTTTATATAGCATAATTTTGCTCATCTAAACTGAATGGTTGAAAAGTTCTAGCTCTTGCTTTAATGCCAAATTCATTTCTGTACTTGATTGAATATATTACTTTGAAGATATAAAGAAGTGAGGAAGTATTGCTTAAGGCACAAAGGTCTTGAGATTAGGGTATTTTGGCTCTGCTTGAGTAATAAGGCTAGATAGTGTTCGATTCGAATGTGAAGAAAGAAATGACAGTCTGAGGTTCCTTTCTCTATTTCTATGCCTAGTTATCATCAAGTCTTCCACACTACCAGTGCTAGGCTCACATATGTAAATGAAAGCTTTCTGCTGAGCAAGACTTTTTCTGTAGCTCTTGTCTGCCTGAAAACAGGATTAGGTACTTAGAATAGGCAGAAAGAACATTGTGAAAGTTCTTTCAAGAATGAATTATAATTCAGTTTTCTTAATTATAATGTTGCCATTTCTTAAAAGGAAAACATAATAAGAATTTTTTTCTTAAGCACTGAAGGATGAGATACTTACAAATACTGTATACATATGTTGCAGTTTGCAAATCATATTGTCGAAAAGCTTCTTTGAGATTAAAATTTAAGTTACAGGTTAGATTCTTTACATTGAAATTCTTTTCCTATGGCAGTGATTGGTCTTAGTAGAGAGCAGAACTGCAGCCCTACCAGTAAGTGGTGAGTTACATGCAGTATTTTATGCCTCAACCCTGCTTCAAAGATCATTTTGAGATGAGCCTTTCTTAGTGAAGCTGAAATTAAACTGATTGTATTTGTGAACTGAAAACCAGAGTTTTCAGAATATGTGAATGATGCAGAACTTTTTAATAACAATGTAAATCTCTTTAGTAGATTGTAGTACCTTTTAACTTTGTATCTATCTAAAGGAGATGAGCTTTTACCAAGGGGACTTTTGTGGATGGGTTTAGGTGGACTTTTGAAGTGGGAGGGAAGGTGGTTTTATATTTGCAGAGTGAAGGCAGCCATTGTTTAATGGGAACAGATCATATTCAAAAAAGAAAAGTTCTTCTGCTTCCATTAGGAGATTTTGGAAATATAAGTGAGAAGCACAACAATAAACACTATATAATATATAATTATTATATAATATTTTAGATAGATAGATAGATAGATAGATAGATAAAAATATATATTTTTAAGGAATGCGGTGGCCCAGTGACTAAGACACTGAGCTTGTCGATCAAGAAGGTCGGCAGTTCATCGGTTCGAATCCCTAGCACCGTGTAACAGAGTGAGCTCCTGTTACTTGTCCCAGCTTCTGCCAACCTAGCAGTTCGAAAGCACATAAAAATGCATGTAGAAAAATAGGGTCCACTTTGGTAGGAAGATAACAGCGCTCCGTGCGCCTTCATCGTGTAGTCATGCCAGCCACATGACCATGGAGACGTCTTCAGACAGCGCTGGCTCTTCGGCTTAAAAACGGAGATGAGCACCGCCCCTAGAGCCGGTAACGACTAGCACGCATAAACCTTTACCTCTACCTATATATTTTTAATCTGTCTTTCTCAATTTTGTGAACTTTAAAGATGTGTAGATTCCCAGAATTCCTCCAGTCACCACCCTCTAAGTTCACAAGGTTAAAAACCACTGTTATATCTTGTAGGCACTCAGTATCAGTCTCTGTACATCTTTATCTTCTCTTCCCTATCCTGTTTATTTTCCACCTAACCCCATCCTCCTCTTGTTTTTTTTTCTTATGTCTCTTTCCTTCCTTTCTCAATATAGCCATCCCTTGGTCACATGTGTCCCACAAGGATGCCTATTCAAAATGTAATAGATATAGAGAGATACAATGAGTTTAGGACATGTTTGTAGATGCTAAAAAAAAATTCCCATTGAAAAAATGAATAAATATCAACCAACATTAACAGATTTTTATTTTTTCCTTTTTCAATCCCAAAGATGGTCATCAGTACTACTAGAAATGGCTTTGACCAACAAAGTAAAACTATAAGTTAATTAACCAACTGAGGATCTGTTGGGGAACTAACTTAACTGGCTAATGGAAACTAGCCTTACTAGTGAACAAAAATTGAAAAATTTCCATCATAATTAAAACTGAACATAGGAGAATAGTCTTCGTTAGCCTGCATACTTACCTACTTCATATGCCTTATTTTTGGAGGAGGGAAGGGAAGCTTAATTCATTTGTTGCAAACAAATTTGCCAGAGGATTGCCATAACCCAGTAACAGAGAAACATTTGATGCCCTGCCATGGAACATTCTGACCCTGAAATATATTTCAGGATTTAACCATTTCTGGGAAACTCAGTGACCTGTTCTGTGATTGGAACTCTCTGTTCCAAAGGTTGAAGGTTCTGTGACAAAGCGTACTGCATCTCTTTGTGTAGTAGTAACATCCAACCTCGAAGTGAGCAGCCACTTTTCTGCTTTGTACTGCTCTAGGAATTTCCCTTTAAGTAACACTATTGGAAGCTTTTTACTGATAGGCTTTTTAAAATTATTATATTGTCTTACTTGATAGGATGGGAAATCATTCCAGGAAATGTACAGAGGTGTTATCTGTTTAACTAGTTGTGGTTCTTACTATTTTGTTTCATAGTCAAGGATGCAAAAAGATGAAATAAAAGAGAGTATTACAAAATATGTAATACTCATTTAATGTAATACTCATTGCTGCTTTTGTTCAGTGAGTGATACAAGGAAAAAAGTTAATGCATCTACATCTCATTGGGTTTACATCTCTACCATTTTTAGCCTTGGGCAAGCTTTTGTTTATTTTATATGAAGAGGCAATTTGAGAAAGAAACTTATAAAATCAAAATGGTATTACTCATGCATGTTGTTAAGCCATCAGCAGTCTTCGAGAAAAAAATCTCTCTCTCTCTCTCTCTCTCTCTCTCTCTCTCTCTCTCACACACACACACACACACACAGTAAGAGCTCCAGTTGTGCTGGGTATATTTCAGTTACAACTCTATTTAACTGCAGGACTTTATAGGCTGCTCTACTCTGAGGAACGTACAGCTCCCCAAGTCTTTAATTTGGGTTAAAACAAATATATAAAAGTCAAAATTTAACTATAATTTAAAATATATATCTGCTGACATTCTTTACAATTGTCTTAGAGAAACATGCAGAAATTATAACCCAAGAAAGTTGAAGATGTAATTCTGCCACTTTTCACAATACTATTAAATCTACTTAAATTGGCGCCATTCACAACTAAGGCTGCATTTGTACTATGGTACGTGTGCAAAAATATACTAAACAGCCCTTGAAGCAAAACAAAAGCAATTTATAGAATCACAATATGTGAGAAGGTATCTATGGAAAGCTCTGCAAAATTTAGCTAGTAGTGCTTAATTTAACATGTTCCTGTGATACCTAATTTAAAAAAACAGAAATAAAATAGATTTATGATAGCCCATGTATAATATGCTGATTAGTTAAAAAGTCCCTGATACATGGTAATTATGCAATGCAAAGCCAATTAATTCATAATAATTTGTTAAGCAAACCACAATTTCTGAAACATAAGCAATCTATTAATCAGTCTTTAATCCTTTTAACAGCTGATTAGTAATTATAAATTCTGAATGTTATTTAGAAATTCACATAGTTAAATCATATAATGGCTTAATTACTCTCATCATTGGAACTGCCTGTCTTCTAATCAGTTCCTTCTTACCTGCTGAAGGGCTTGAAGGCTGGCTTATAGATAAAGTAAGTTATATAGTAATGGTGCTGAAATACATTGTATCTGTGGTTCAGTGTATGGAAGGGGATCCAACCTTTGTATTAGTACATTGGATGAGAAATATTATTGTTTCTTTATTTGTTTGGACATACCTATGTGACCTAACCACTGGCTTTTGTTTTTCTGAGTTTATTATATTTGTAAATCTGCTGAACCATCCTTTGCCCTTACTCTACAAGTATTAACACCGCTAGCTAAAGTTAGTCATAAATGAGTTCCATCAAAATGAAACAAATTAAACATAACTAATTTAAAATTCAAAGACTGGGGAAGAGTAAAATCATGATTGACAGTCCCAAGACAGGAATCTGAAACAACCCCAGAATCCTTAATCCATACTACAAGTAATCTAATTTATTCTAACAGACAAAGAAAAATAGCTCTAGACTATTTTTAGCAGAAAATAGTGTATAATCATATTTTATGGCTGATGAACATCAGAACCAGAAGCATTTCTTTGTATAGCTCTGGTTGTCCTCAAGTATTTTTCAGAATTAAGGGAAGTTTTTCCAAAGTCTGATGTTCTGCTACTGCTTTCATTTTCCAATTCACTATTTTAAGCGGAAGCTATAAATCTGCATTTCTCTCACATGCAAAAGGAAAAATATGTTTATCAAATACATTAGATCCAGGTAATTTTGCTAATATACCGTAATGACAAACATTAAGTTTGAATTAGGACACCTGATAACATAATTTAAATTAAATGGTGTATTTATTTTTAAAGATGCTGAGTGGAATCCAGGTTTCATGCTATATGGGTAACATAAAAGCTTTTAGGGATCTTTCAAATCAATTTTCCATGAGAGCCAGTTGAGGGTTAAGGCATCAGGCTGGAAAGTAGGAAACCATGAGTACTGGCCCTGCCTTGGGCACAAAACCAATTGGGTGAGTTTGGACCTGTCATTTTCTCTTAGCCCGAGAAAGGAGGCAGTAGCAAACCCCTTCAGAAAAATTGCAGGGGCTTGTCTCTAGTCTCCAAAAAGTGGACACAGTTGAACAGAAAACAAGCAATATTGGTTGATGATTACATTTCAAGAGTTCACAGAATATTAACATAATTTATCAAAGTAATTTATCTTTTATTTGCTATTTTTTTCCTAGTTACATTTATTTTTTTTTCATGTGCTATCGGTAACAGATCTGGACTGAATTAAGCAAAAGATTTTTAGCAGCCTGCCTTGTGTAAATTGTGTTTGCTTTTCCTAAGATTGGTTGAAATAATAATTACTTAATATTCAGAAATTTCTGTGTGACATTAATTAAGACAGTCTCAGGTGAAAAGTCCCCAGGGATTTTGCAGATGGTATTTTATTTATTGTTTCCTCTTGGCAGTTGAGTGTTTGTTTTGTGAACTCTAAATATGCTGTCTGCAGGTATAGTCTACTGTGGGTGATCATTATAGAGCTATCAGTTGATCGGGGAAAAGAAATCATAAATAGAAAACTAGATAGGCTGCATCACACAGTTATTTATGTTTTAATATTCAACCTTTTTTCTCAGCAAACTGCAACTAATTGAATAGAAGTTCAGTGAGAATAAAACCTTTGTTTTGTATTTTTGAAAATGTAGTAAATAAGCGGGAGACTAGTTTGGGTTTAGAGTAATATAATGTATGGCTACAATTATTGCAGGTTTTGTTAATGTTGAATTAACATGTTGAAACATCTTTTCACACATATAGCTCGTTAAGTTATAATTAATTTGATCCAACTACAAAGATTTTTTTAAAATCTAATTTATATACTCATCTTTTTGTTGTTATATATGTCTTTGTATGCTGTTATTATGTTCTAATGTTTTGCTACAGAAGCTTAATTGCATTACCAGATTTAATGTATTTTATGCTCTTTTTAAGCAGTGCATTTTTCCTGAAACTAATTCTAATTTATTTTGGAATAATTTAATATAAATTGTGAGTTTTATTTATTTTAAAACATTATTAAATACATTTATAAACTGTTAAAAATCTACTAATACAATAAAAATGATTAAATCATCATTATGTACTATAAAAGTAGTGAAATCAATTCTTGGAAAACTTAAATTAAGTTTTTAACTGTTTTGGACCACTTGACAGTGTAATGTTATGTTTATGTATGGTTAGTTAGTTTTTTAAATATTTATCTAAATGACATAAATGAAAATATTTAGAATGCAATTTTGTTATTTATTTATCCAAAATTGTTTTAAACTTTATATGTGTTGGCTTTATACTTAGTAGTATTGCAGGGGCAAAATTACCACTGCAAACATATAAATTATATTACATGAATATTTTTTGAATGCATATTATTTCTTGTCCTAAATTGTGTTTGTTCTCCATAGGTGGCTGACTGCGCTTGGGATGAAACTGTGAAGATCTATTATCCATTTTCATTGGTAGTTCCTGCTTAGAAAGATTTCTCAATTGCAAAGAACTGATTTATAAGAAATTATTTTTGTTTTTCTTGGGCATCTGCCATATTATGCCTTACTAACAATATTAGATTTTAATATGAGCTTCAAAGTTTCAAACGTGATTAAGGACAGATTCATATAACATCTTGCACAGAACCTGGACTGAATCAGCAAAATGATCACATGCTATGTACAGAATATACAATTATGTAAATTATGAACAGGCAACCTAATAAATTCCAAATGTTTTGGTCTATAGCTTTTAACAGTCCCAAATAGCATGATTATTGCCAAGAGCTAGTGGAAATTGTATTCCAAGACATATGGAGGGCACTATAACACTATTCCTGTTGTAAATATTAGGTACAGTGTAGGAACTGTGTCTTATATTTATAAGAGTTAAAAATACAAATTTTATTGCAGTTTAAGTATTCTCACTGTTGCGATGTAGAATTTATCGTAAAACAATGTATCAGCATTGAACTGAGTTCATTATGGAATTTCTGTACAATAATGTATTATAATATGGCACATAGTTTTCACAGTTGATGGTTTTACAATCTGAGTTTTATCTTTCTTTTTGTTTGTAAGACAAATTCTATAATTTTCTTGATCAAATTTAATTCATTTTTAGATTCTGTTGTTTTGAATTAAACTATGATTGAACTAAAATTACCAACTTCTGAAGGAAAAATGAACATGACCTTAAGGCCAGAATCCAGACAAACTAGAAGGAAGGGCCAAAATGCCTAAGACAAAAAACAGCTGTGCCATTAACATAGGTATCCAAGTAGTATAGTTACTTTCTATGTTTAGTATTTACTTGTTACAAAGAAATAATTTTTATGTGATGTTAAACATTGTGCATATTTACTAATGAGAATAATTAAAACTAAGTTATCTGTTTCAAAACTCAGTTGATTAATCCATGACAGATAATTTAAACTCCCCACAAAGCAAACTTAGCACTGATTTAATGTTGTCACAGTATGTCTTCTAACAGTCAACTAAACTATTTTGAAAAAGTTATCCATTGTATATTTTTCTTTTTTGTACCATATATAAACTGAACGTTTATGATGATCAGCTTCTGACAACCTGATATCATCTAGTTACGTATCTTATCAACACAGTTTCCCTCAGCCAGTTTACCAAAGATGGTGGGAAGTATAATACGACTCAGCTGGAAGATGCTAAGTTGTAGAAAGTCAACAAACATCTCCTAACAAGAAAGCGTTACTCTCTGAAGCTCAATCCAGTCATATGTGCGGTACTATTTGTGAAGTATGGCAATGAGCTTTAATGTATTTCTGTGTATCCATATTAATACAGTCTGATTTTCTCCAACCATAACCATTAAAAATATAATTGATAGAAATGTGGGAGTAAAATTGGTTTTCATCTCTTTGATCAGAAATGAAGAAAAAGTCCAAGATTCCAAAGCAGCCAAATGTGTAGCCTATTGGCAAGTTGACATCTGTGCCAATTGTAACTAGAAGAGTGACAACATTTTCACAACTTCCCTTATAAACTCTATTTTTTGGCTCTCCACCAGTATACAGTAGCGTCAATTTTGTATATAGTTTCATCTGCAATAACCTTTTATGCTGCTCATTAGCCATGTTGAATAAAGTTCACGGGAAATTGTCTGGACAGCCAGTTTGTCTGGAATAGAGTTTATTTAACTAGTTGAGCAGAGCTGAGAATCTATGCCTGTCCAGATAGTAGTATTGATCAGTGAGACTTGATTTTGGTGCTCTTAATGTTGAGACAAGATTTTTCACTATATGATGCAGTTTGTTGCTCAGTTTCTGCAACTCACAGAGGGAGCTTGCCGTTTAAATACTTTAAATGTACATTTTAAAATTTGAGTACTTATGATTGATAACCTTTCATCCCTAGGTACAAATTTCAACACATATTAACTGCTGTAGAGACTTGTTTTTGCTTTGTTCAACTTTTAGGTTTGATTGATTATATGCCATCAGTTGGTGTCAACTTTTAGCAACTATGTAGACCTTCATATCTTAGGTGACCCTGATGAAATTATATATTTTTGGTATATACTTCTATATACTATTGTGGTGCAGTGGTTAGAATGCAGTATTGCAAGCTAATTTTGCCGATTGCCAGCAGTTTGAGTCTCACCGACTCAAGGTTGACTCAGCCTTCTATCCTTCTGAGGTTGGTAATGAGAACACAGATTGTTGAGGATAATATGCTGACTCTGTAAACCGCTGTAATGCACTGTGATACAGTATATAAGTCAGTACTATTGCTATTACTATCTTTCTTTGCTTGACCCTTTCAGGAATGCTCCTCTGCCCCAATGGCACATCACATAGAGGGGTGGGGATTAGTTTCTATATAAGTTTTCAAATAATCATATTTTTGGAGCGAGAGAAAAAATAATTATTAGTTTCTTTGTAGATTTGGTTTAATTGCTGATTCTTTTTTGACCCTCAAGCATCCAACACGCTTGTTTATAATTATCATAAAGGATAGATAAAATATAAGTATTTCTAGAAATAAAATTCTACAAATAGTTAATATGCATGTAAGGAATAAAAAGGCACAATTTTGTGAAAAATGTTTCAGATCTTTAAAACCAAAATTTGATTACTATGTATCAATTTTATGTAAAATATAAATGCTTTTGTGTTTTTAAAAAGATTGCAGGAGGCTGAAGCATCACAAACACTTGTAAATTTTTTCAGCCAAGAAATTGCATAGAAATATGCAGATACAGATATTGCCTGTAGCTATTTTAATGCTCAAGTACAACTACCTATTTCCAGTATTAATACCACTTCCTTTTACCTCTTTCTCATGGAACACTGTATAAACAAGATATTACAGAAAATAGATCTAATGAAATGTTCTCTAAATTGTTTGTAAGAAAAGTAAATTACTGGAAATCAAAAATGGCAAGATTAAACCCTGTAGACTAAGTGACTTAATAACTTAGTAATATCTGTTCTTTACATTCTATAGCTAGAAGAAAGTGTTTACATTTAATTAGCCCTCCACCCTGATTTTCAACTTTTTTTGCTATAAACTGCTTCACCTTTATGTTCTCTTTCAATAATGAATAAATCCAATAAGAAATTTGCTGGTACTAAATAAATGTAATGTGTCCTTTAACAAACAATTTAAAAAATTACACTACAAACATCTTGCAACATAATACAAATATTTCTCCAGCACCAGTTACAGAAAATCAACTCTTAATTCTTCAAGCATAGTTCTTTTTTTCTTTTTTAATGCTGCAGCTTTTAAGGTTTTACTGCAGTATCTTCAGGTCTTTCAGTAGCATTCAAAAATAGTCTTTTAAGTCAACCCTGTAGGTCTATAATCCTATTTCATATTTTCCTCACTACGTACCATGAAAATGTGAGATTTATATGGAACTTCAGAATGTTTATCACAGTATGCTTTTTTTAATTATTGTGAACACAGACTGAAGTTACTGTTCTTAGAAGGATTAATTCTTACAATGAGATTTTACTATTATGAACAGTCACTGAACAATCTATAAGATCAAAGGTATAGCATTTTGGTCTCCTAAATGAATAATCCATGATCCAGTTAATTCCATATTTCAAGCTCCCTTCAGGGGATGAATGTTGCTTAGTAGTGCACTAGAATATATTTGTTCGTAAGACTTAAGGCCCACATTGACTTGATTTCTTCCAGGATGTCACTGTCTACTGATCCTATCATTTCACTAACCTGCCATCCAGTTGTTATAGGATTACCATTCATTGAAGGCAGGCAGGCGTAAGCAAGTACGTTTAGAATGTATATTTCCTGACTTTCCTCCAGGGAGCTTAAGAGAGTTATATGATTCTTTTTCCCCCCCTCGCCCCTCCTTTTTAGTTTAAGCTTAAATCATTAAGTGAGAATTTAAATTTATGCTTGTGTATTTAGTGGAATCTCAGCTGTGCTTACAAGTTAATATCAAGCTCTAAATTCTCTCTAATTCTTTCTGTTAGCTAGTCACTGCTTCTTTGATTAATTTTCACAGAAAAAAATCACCATCTTCAGTTCTGCTATTAAGAGCATTGAAATGATTCGGGTAGAGAAATCACAAAGTGTCTTGCTTTGGAAAAAAAAATACAAAAATATTCCACCTATTTCACACACAACCCACATCTTTTATACCAAAGCAGCCTTCACTAAAGGACTTCATTCAGAGAAGGGGTGAAATAGGGAAAAATTGCTTGTATATGTAGATCACTTTATACAATATATATGTGCTGAAAGATGTGCTGACAAAACCACCTCACTGCATTTTCTTTATGCCTCTTTATTTCTTTATTTGATATGATTTTTTGACCTATGCATATCTATTCAGTGGAGGACTATTTTGAAGATGAAATGAGTCCAGCCTGGAAAGTGTTACATCCATCTTCTGATATCTGATAGTGAAAAAATAATAATAATAAACCTCTTTAATGCAGGTGCTATTTTTTCTACATTTGGTTTTCCTCTTAGGAATCCAAATTATTTGCCCAGAAATTTTTCTATTTCTGATCTGTGGGTCGCATACAGAATACAGATAGGAGAGATGATAAAATTGGACCTCCTGTAAAAGGGCACGGCTGGCAGGCTGATTGATTAGAATCACTAGACTGTAATAGGCTGTTGCAGGTCTAACTCTAAGAATGAAGGATTGGGGGGGGAAAGAATTGCAAAGGAACAATGGTGGGAAATGACTGGCAATCTATAATGGTCTATGGCCATTATAAATGATTGACTGATTGACAATGGCAATCCTTGTCTCACATTTTGTCAGTATTGCTTTAAAAGAATGATCATTTCTTACAGCCCCAAAAAAGATCTTCAATGCCTATGACTTTTATTGAATGAATTCTAAAGTAGTGGAGGAATATACAGTAGGCTCTTTTGACCAACATGCCCTGTATGTTTAATTTTCTTTCTTCAAAATCACCATAAAATTTGAGGTTTCAGAATAAAAAAAGATTAGCAAACCTTTTAGTTGGTTCCTTAGTGCATTTTAATGGCAACGGTTTTGTTAACATCATAGAGTCCTGTTTCCATTCAAGATGTTATCTTCTTTCTGCTATATATGCCTCCAGTTCATAGTTTGCAACGTTGCTATAAAATCTGACATCGTAATGATATCCAGAAAATGCTTTAGATATTTCTCTCAAACTAGCCAAAATAAATGGAAGAAAATCATAATGGTTGCCTCTACTCCCTCCCCTTATTAGGTATAGCTAATAAGATTTTGAAAGTCGTTTAAAATAAAACAATTAAAAACAATTTGAGTTTTAAAACCCAGTAAATACATCAGAAGCATGAAATGGCCTGCAGCATAATTGGAGAAAAACAGGATTAAAAAAGAACTGGAGCAAGTTAAGGCCATATAACTAACTTTCTTTCTTTCTTTCTTTCTTTCTTTTCTTTTCTTTTCTTTTCTTTTCTTTTCTTTAAAGGGGCAATTGAAGCAAACAGCAATGGCAAGAGATGAAGTTCTAGATCTTATGATAAATCACCATTGTCAAATTCATAAGGATTCTATCCAAGAGTTCTCAGCTTGAATATGTAATTGCTTATAGGCACACACTTAATTGCTTTGTTGTTTACAAGGAATGGTAATAGACTATGGACCATGGTTTGGGAAATGCTAGTTTGTGACATTTACATCTGCCCTTGGAGCCACCTTTTGCAGAACCTCTTGCTGTACCTTCTAATTGAAATTAGGCCATTAGCCTCCTCTCCTGCTATGTATTTCCGGCTGCTGAGATAGAACCTGTGTCAATACAGAGAGTCAGCCAAACCATACAAAAGGCAAAGAAATGGGGTTGGCAATGAGACAGTATCCTGGTACATCATCTGAGGGCAGCAGGAACAGAGCAGGCTAGAAACCAGGAGACTTCGGCATGAAAGTCACCCAACTGGGTGAACTTGGGCCAGTCACTCACTCTTAGCCCAACCCACCTCACAGAATTGTTATGGAGAAAATAGGAGGAAGGAGGAGTATTAGGTATATTCACACCACCCAGAGTTTTTTTGTAAAAAATATTAAAGGGATTAAAAACAAAATAAAAAAGTATACTATATAGAACCTAGGATGCTCTCTGTCACCAACCATCCTTTGGGCACACGAGCACCATGCAAAATAAACACCGGGATGCATTTCTCTTACCATTTTTCTAAGAATGCCTCTAGGATGTAATAACCAAGCAGCATTATTACATATCAAGTTTATATTTTATTTTTAAAAAGTCGTGGACAGCATGGGAATTTGTTGGCTTGTACAAGTATATTGGTATCTATAGGAGCTATGTTCTTTTAGGGGTTTTCGTTTAGATTGCCACCTGTGTTAATTTAGATCAGAGTTTCTCAACCTCAGCAACTTTTAAGATATGTGGAGTTTGATTCCCAGAATTCCCCATCCAAGCATGCTAGCTGGGGAATTCTGGGAGTTGAAGTCCACACATCAGTGGTTGAGAAACACTGATTTAGATGAACATGAACATTTCCCCCTTCCTTTCATTGCCATTCTATTCTCCACAACTGCTTTTAAATTCTTGAATAGGCAAATAATGAAGAAAAATGGACCAATCATCAGAGGGGGGAAAGGAATATGTAGTCCATATAGTTTTACATCTTAGGTGTTAACTAACCTCTGGACCACCAGAACATCTTGATTCTTCAACTGTTTCTAATTTTATGGTGGAAAAGATAATATGTTTTGCGTGTATGTATGTATAATCCTATCTATGTCTGCCCTAAATGCTATCTCTGGCTCTTCCCACAGCCCTTAAACCTGTCCATCTCTTGGGCAGGGAAGTGCAACCCAAGGCTCTCTGCAAGCAAGCAATTCAGAGCTTTAGCAAGAGAGATCTACTCCTGCCTTCTGCCAAGGAGGCATTGTCTAGCACAAAATAGACCAGAGAGTGTCAGAAGGGGGTGGGAAAATGGGTCTCAGAATAGAACAACATTTTGGACTTTGCCCAGCCAACTGCTGGTGTCCAAAATTCATTTCACCAATAAATCTGTACGGATTGCGCCTACAGTTTCTTCCCAAAAACTGCTGCTTTGATCAACTGTCTCTCTGATTTGAAAGTCTTTGGAGGTGTCTGTACCTCTGTCCTGGCTGTCAAAGAAAATAGGACCATAAGGAGTTGAAAGAAAAGCTCCTCTATCGTGATGAAGGCCTCTAGTTCAATCAGAGGCAGCCTCGGTACCCTTCCAAGACCAGTTGCTAGGGGACAGGCAAGAAGAAGGGACGGTTGCCATTTGCCTTTTTTCAATTGCGAGCTTCCCCCAAGGAAGTACTGGCCAGACTAACCTTTGATCTCCCCATATGCTTGTGCAGCGAACCCCCTCTGCGCAATACCCCGGGAAACAGGCGAAAGATCAGGCTGCGCGTTGCCCACGAGAAAGGTATCCCCGGGTTCCAAATAGTTAGCGAGAAAATGCGCTTGAAACCGTTAGAAGTGTTGCAAAAGTGCAAGATTTTTCTTTTTTTTTAAGCCCGAGGGAGAATTGGACCATCTAAACCCTTTGCCACGCTTCTAGAACCATTCAGCGTCCACCCGCGAGCTCCTCGTTCCAGAAGAGCTGGCTTTGGCCAGGGCAGGACCTCTTCGTCGAGAAAGCGTCTCCATTTCCAAAGCCATCTTCTTAGGCGGCTGGTGGAACCGTGTCTCCAGTGTCAGTGGGTGTGGAGTCTGGGCTTGGGGTGCTGAGGTCCATGTGGCTTGGCCAACCTTTCCCCAACCCGGTGTCTTCTAGAGGTCGCGGGCTACCATTCCCAGTATGGCTGCTGAAGTCATGTATTCTAGTCGTGTAAATTAGAAGTGACTCCGGAGTGTCGCCTGTCTGTGATTCGCTTCCTTTTACTACTGGAATACGATCTCTTTCCATCACTTCAGGGCAACTAATCTTTGCTCATTCCCTTTGCAGCGGTGTCTTCTTTTTTCGCCTTTTCCTTCCCTCCACCCCTTCCCCACTTTTAAGTGGGAAGTTATTTCGAAGAGTAATTTGGAGAGAGAGGGAGGGAGGGAGGGAGGGAGGGGGAGGGAGAGAGGGAGGGAGGGGGAGGGAGAGAGAGAGAGAGAGAGAGAATACCCTACAGGCATAAAAGATTTGCCTAAGATTTGCTTCTCGCGCGCTTTGAGTACCTTCCTTGGGTCTTGCTACTTCCCCTCCAAGGGTTAACTCTCGCCGCTACTTTCGAAGCACCTGTTTCTTTAGCTTGCAGAAAACCGGCCAAGCCTCGGCTGGATCGATATTTGCATTTCCGTTAGGAGGACACTAACCCTAATTCACTTAATCAGGACGGATGGCTATTCCATTAGCAAATTGTGCGCGGAAAAGCATCCACGAGGAACCGAGTTTCCCCAGCTCGGTTTTCGCTTTGTTTGCAACCGCGGAGGGCGAACCCGGGTGAGTGGGTTTTTTTTTTTTTTGTTCTGACGAGACAGGGCAAGGCAACCATCGAGTTTGTGCATTTAAATATATATATATATATTTAACACGTGGGGAGGGGGGGTCGCCCCACCCTCGGACCTTTTTTAAAAATTCAGCTCCACCACTCCTCCTCTCCTTCCTTTTTCTTCCAGGAACAAAGCAGGTCCATGATTCATAACAGCCAGAACAATCTGAGCGGGTCAAGTAGGAAGCGTGGCCAATAACGCTCTTCCGATTGTCCCCATTTCATTAAGGTAATGGGAAGCGCCGGGGCACCCAGGCCCCCCCTCTGCGTCAGCAACAGCAGCTGGGGGATCTGGTAGGCTGCCGGTGGCCGAATCTGCGGAGACATTTCCCAGCGGATCCTGCCCCCCTCCCCCCTGCCGCCCACCACGATTGATCACCGACCGTCCCCCTTCCGCCTGTGACCCCCTCCGCCGTCAAGCGGCTGCGCTCGGGGCTTGCCGGCAAAGTTGTCTCTTGCTGAGGCGCGGAGGCATCCCTGGCACCCCGGAGGCTCCCAGCCAGGAGAGGATCGCGGCTCTTTCCCGTGCGGGAGAGCAGAGCGCCGACGGCTTGGGCGGTTAGGAAGCGGGGTGTGTGTGTTTGTGTGTGTGTGTGTGTGTGTGTGTGTGTGGTGGGCAGGATGCAGCTGTGCCGGGGCCGCGCGTTGGGCATCTCCGTGGCGGTGGCGCACGGGGTTTTCTCCGGCTCGCTCAACATCCTGCTGAAGTTTCTCCTCAACCGTTACCACTTCACCTTTCTGACGGTGCTGCAGTGCTTGACCAGCTCCACGGCGGCGCTCAGCCTGGAGGTGCTGCGGCGACGGGGCGCCGTCGAAATGCCGCCCTTCAGCTTCAGCCTGGGGCGCGCTTTCGCCGGGGCCACGCTCCTCTCCACGCTGCAGTCCAGCCTCACCCTCTGGTCCCTGCGCGGGCTCAGCCTGCCCATGTACGTGGTCTTCAAGCGCTGCCTGCCCCTCGTCACCCTCCTCATCGGCGTCCTGGTGCTCAAGAACGGCGTCCCTTCCCTCGGGGTGTCGGTGGCCGTCCTTATCACCACCTGCGGGGCTGCTCTGGCAGGTGAGTGCGAGCCAGAGGAAGAGGCTCCACGCGGCTCCTCCGCAGCCGGGCTCCCCTTCTTGTAATCCCTGCTCTGCCCCTTCTCCCCAGCCCTGCCCCCCTCCCTCCCCTCACTATTGCCCCTCCAGATAATCCCCCCTTCCTGTCATTCTTGCCATACTTGCGCCCACCCGAAACCTTGGCAGGCACACTTCACCTTCCATCTCATCTCTCTCTGTCTGTGCTCAACCTATCACCACCACCCCACCTGCGCTACAATTCCCTCTGGGATCTTCATTTGCTTTCCCCGTCCTTTGCTCCCACCAGTTATGTCTTACCCCTTCCAGGTTTCCCCTGGTTCATTATTACACTCCTATGGGACTCTAGACTAACCGTCTCATAGTTGTTGTGCTCAAGAACAAGTATTGTTCTTTTCTCGTCCCATTAATTTTCCAGTCTGTCTTCTTATAGTTCCAATCCTGATGTCCTTTCTTGTGTGCTCTTTTAAATTCTCTTCTAGTCCTGCCAGGATAGCTCCTCTTCACACTCCACATGCTTTAGCCCTTTTTTCCCACCTAATTCCATCCCCCCCACCCACCCACCTCACAACCCCCCTTCTACAGATTCTAAGACTTTGACCATTACTTTGGGATATGAAGCGCAAACC
Organism: Arizona elegans; assembly: GCA_022577455.1. Lineage (NCBI taxonomy): Eukaryota > Metazoa > Chordata > Lepidosauria > Squamata > Colubridae > Arizona > Arizona elegans. Next base: position 247,078,399 of record JAKOOJ010000001.1, read on the forward strand.
ATCAAAGTCCTGGCCTTTGCTTTTCCCCCATCATGCCTTCTCCCAAAGCTACATACAATTAGCAGAGTCTTCTTTTGGGCTCCCCCCATATTCTGCTGGCAAGACTTCAGGTCTTCTGGTACCTGCTGCTTCCTAAGCACGGCACTACACATTAGAAGGGACAAACCTATGTGAACCAAATGCATGGGGCAGGTATGCAGGCAATTCAGTTACTGGCTCCTGGCAACTATAGATGCTTAATATATACAGCTATGTGCACCAACCTAAAGGTAAAGTGGTCTGCCTTCCGTCCTCCTATAGTCTTAGATGTACCGTGGCTAAAAATGCAATAAGGCACTGTGTGAAGCTGTCCATCTCTAACCTTAGTTTGGCTGGGCTACTTTCTGTTTTTGATTCCACACCAGCTCACAGCACACTTCCTCTGTCTTCCAATAATTAAAGCTTATGGGGTTCTCGTGTGCTTTTTCTCCCGTGATAAATGCTCATTTACCCTTCAGTTTATGAAGCCTGAAGCAGTCACATGTTGGTTTATCCCCCCCACCCCCACCCCGTGCACTGACAGGTATCTTTGTCAACAAAACAAAAATGTATACTGGTGGGTACAACAACTTTTAATTCATAACAAAATATACTTTCCTGTATTTCCCACCACATAACAGTAACAGTTATGGAATATTCTTACCCTCCATGGATGTTACTTTTGTACAGAAGAGTTGACACTTGAAGTGGTCCAGCTGGTTTCCCCCCAATTCTGCTTTTTCCCTTCTTCAGCCTCCTGTTACTTACAGCTGCCTAACTTCCTCTGTCACATACAAGCTCTTGCCAAGGATGAGAAGAAACTCTTGTGAAAAGCTGCATCATGGATCTCCTGGGCAGTGTCATTGCTTCTATAATCTATAATTAAAGTCTTATTATCATCACCTTAATAGAAGGGGGCAGGGAGGAAGGAAGGAAGCAATAATTGAGTTATCAGAGTTTCTGGAGTGCATAGTATAGCAAGTGGGAGTGAGGGATTGAAATATACAGTAGTGTTAAAATCTTGGGTTGATTGTCCTTTGCTTTCAGGTCGACATAAAAATGCCTGAGCTGAATATAAATGAATAAAATGTTCAGGCAGTTCTAAGTGACATCTTCTTGTTATTGTTATCATTATTAAAAGAGGGTTCGTATTTATTTTCTACTGGGGACAGAAAGTTTTTGTTTTGCCTGGAAATTTGTGAAAATTTGATCATTAACAACCAACTACTGTAAACATGCACCCTCTAAACAGATCTGACTACTTTCTGAAGTACCAATAGTAGACAATTACATTTTCACGTATGTTTCTGTGACATAAGGCCTTTGTAAATGTTAATATTGAGTCTACATGCTCCCAGCGGCATGGTTTTCACAACTGTTCTAAAAGAACGTCATTAGATGTTTTAATTTATTTGTCTTTAAAAAAAAATAAGAAAAGAAAAAAATCCAAAACACATTTTCATTTTTGAAGCTCTTTTTTATGCTTAGGGATTATTATTTTTTTGGTACGTGTTATCTATGGCTATACTGCTATAGTCATGCTATGCTTCCTTAGAAATATCCAGCAATGAGAACTATTTGAAATAGGTCTCCGGATACAATTGTGAACATCTCTTTGTATTACTGAGATTATCCGTGCTGCCTTTTTATAATTTTTTCTCCCTATACAGCAATAGCAAAAAATGTCCTGATTTTGCCTCTAACTTTGAATCTGTGTCTCTTGTTTTATAATCCGACCAAATGAAGAAAGGGAAACCTTGCCACTTGAAGAAAATTCTGCTCACTCCTATGCTTTAATTCTTAATTACAGTCATAAGAACATAATAGCCATGTTGGATCAGATCAAAGAGCCAATCTGGTCCACAATTCTGTTTCCATAGTAGCCAACCAGCTGCTTCTGGGGCCATCACAAATAGGACATGTGGCCAATAGTCCTCTCTTGTTATTTCTTAACAGCTGGTGTTCAGAAATGCTGCCTTAGATACGAAAAGCATTTTATAGCCATTATGACTACAGCTATCTTGGTTATTTTATAGTTAGTTTTGATTGATTTTAAACAGCTTTTTAAAAATATCACTCCCTCTTATTAAATTGTTCTATTGTTTTTAATGTTTAATATTAAAGCAATGATGTTTGATTATGGTTGGATTTGAATTATTATTATTATTGACTGAGAGCAAGAGAGAAAATTCTATGTCTTAAATTTGACTTGATTCCTAAAAAAAAGAGAGAATCGTCTTTACATCTTATTGCAGTACATTTTGTAGTTTAATTTTGGAAAGTTGATGAAATTCTCCTCTTTATCTAACCTGAATACTGAGCAGTAACCTGTTCCATTGGATAACACCATGCCCATTAAATGAGAGAGAAAAAGTTATCCTCATTGTGCAGACGCTTCTACGTTGAATTTACCTGCAAATCATTGGAACAGTAAAATTAAAGATGATCCTAAGCAATACTTGTGAAATTTGTACAGATTAGCTTTATCTGATTCAGGGCTTCCAACAATGCTTTAAGAATATTATCCTCAAAAGTTGAATTGAGGTAAAATAAAAAAAAATTAATATCCACAATAATAACCCTAATCCAGGCAGTCATTGCTGTGCCTCAATCTAACATTGTTAAACCATACATAGTTTACCACTCAGAATAAATCCTAATTGGTATTAGCACTGCAAGATTAAGTTATCTATCTAAGAATGGACTCAGCTTCAAAATCTGGTTTCTATCATTGATGGTTCATTTTTGAGTTTGAAACAGTCTAATTCTGACAGGTTGTTCATTTTAGATTCTCTTTACTCATGCTGTACCTTATTTCAGGTTATCGGTAGATAAATTTGATGAATGGTTGTCAGTAAGTAGAATTAGAGTAGATGGTTTTGTTATCCTATAGATCTTTTCAACAAACATTTCCATTATCACTTGTCTTTGCATTGGCTCTGTTGACTATGGATGTTTGGAACAATCACCGAAAGAAAAAGTTTTACTGCCTTGCCTGAAAGTAGAACATTCATAAATTAATACAGGAATATAAGGTTAACAGATTGATTCAAAACTTTTCTAGTTCAACTTTTTTCCCAACATTGGCCAGATATGCTTATTCCCAAACAGTTCCCAAGTAAATTGATGATAGCTCTTAGCAGTTTATTCCATGTATCCTAAAATGCTTGTAGCTAATATCTCATCAAAGCCGATCTTCTACTGATGTAGTTCATATAACGATGATGAAATATATTTCAAGTGCATGTAAATTTTCTCTCTCTTTCTTTTCAAAATTGGCAGGTGCGGGTGACCTGACTGGTGATCCCATTGGGTATGTCACCGGAGTTCTGGCTGTGTTGGTACATGCAGGATATTTGGTTGTGATTCAAAAGATGAGTGCAGATAGTGACTACGGGCCTCTGATAGCCCAATATGCCATTGCCGTTTCAGCCACACCTTTTCTCATCCTATTCGCCTTTGTCAGCATGGAAGCCATCAATATCTGGTCGTTCCCAGGATGGAAAGATCCCCTCATGACATTCATCTTTTTTGCCTGTGTCTTATTGGGCTGTGCCATGAATTTTACAACCCTTCATTGCACTTACATCAACTCAGCTGTAACCACTAGTTTTGTTGGTGTTGTGAAGAGCATTGCAACCATCACCGTTGGGATGGTAGCGTTCAATGATGTCGAACCCACAAAGTTGTTCATAGCAGGCGTGGTAGTAAACACTGTAGGATCCATCACCTATTGTATAGTCAAGTTTATTGAGACAAGGAAACAGAGCAATTATGAAGATCTGGAAGAGGAACTTAGAGAAGAAGAGAAGAAAGACTATGAGGGAAGTCAACCACCCTTTTCAATGGAGGAGATGCCTAAGGAGGCAGAATCTGGAGATCCAATAATGGAGGAGTCAGCAGATGAAAACAAACAGCACAGCACAGAAGAGATGGGCAGCACTGGAGAAGAAAGAAATGCTACTCTTGTTCCAGTAGATGGTAGTACCGAAGAACTTAACAGAAACTCACTAAAGAATGCCTATCTTGGAATATGGAGGTTAATTAGGGGGGCCAATTATGCAAAGAAAGATTATCTAGTAGAAAATGAAGAATTACCAAGTCCTTAAAGAGTAATTCTGTAACAAATTCCAAACAAGAATCTATGTCTTTTATTCCTTGTGGTGGGAATATGGACCAACAAATGCTTTCATACATTCATAAAAAAAAGCTTAATGGGGAAATGTTATCTCATTCTAATGGAACTAAAGCACCAGGTTCATGCTTAGATTCAGTGAATTTTCATTTTTCAGGGTACATAATTTCAGATCAGGACCAATAAAGCAGACATCTCATACTGGAAATCTTAGGTTTATAGCCATAGAAGTCAACTAGATAAGATTTACAGGTTCCTACACGAATGCTTCTAGAAGCCTTAATATAATTATTCCAAGATCTTCAATGCCATAAACAAAATCTAGGTTTTTTTTCCCTAAGATAGTGCAAAAGAAGAAAATACTGGGTTTCATGTGAGCTGAATTAAATAAGTAGGAGATGGGGGGTGGGGGGTGGAAATAACTGCCAGAATGGATGTATGTGCATATTATTGAGGATTCGTGGGCGATCCTTACCATAAATGAATGAAAGCCAAAACATAAGATTCTGCTGAAAATTCTATACCATCCATTTTAAATTCTACCTCTCTAAAATTGATTGAATATTTGTGAATATAAACATGCATATAGAAGTATATTTATTACCGCAGAGTGTATAGACTATTCTGAGGTGCAATGCTTCTAAACTTGAAGGTTGCATCTAGAGCTGTCCTACTAAATGTAGCTAATGCCTTTTAGATTACAGATCTAGAAATCATAATCAGGTCTTGAATTATGTATAATTAATTATACATGTGGAAGGAATTCATATTGTTTTACATGAGATACATTTATCCTTTTGGATTCCATGAACTAACCCCTTTTTCTGGGCTGGGCTGCCAAATCAACTGGTTTCTCCGCACTCCTATAATAAGAAGGGAAGCCCTGATTACAAGAAAGAAAAGTATCTACTGTGGTTCAAAATACAAAGCACACAGAATTCTTGATCTTACCAAGGTATAGTCAGAACCAGCCTCCCCACCAGGGGGCACTATAGAGAGGGAAGAAGTGAGGGACTTCAGCCGGCCTGTCTGTGGGCTCAGTCTGCCTCTCCTTAACAAACTAATGACCTGATCTAGTTCAGCTAAACTGCAAATTTAGGAAAAATCAATCTATCCATTTACTGAAGGTTTTCCAGAACCGAAAGCTGAAGAGTAATCCTGGGTTTCAATTGACTCAAGGAAGTAGTGGGTTTCAATTTCGGCTGCTACCGGTTTGCTTGTGGGTGCGCTTCTGCTCATGCGCGATGCTTCTGCGCATGCGCAGAGATATCCGGGCAGGTGGGCGGAGCCTCCCACCACCGACACTACCGGTTCGCACGACCCGGGGTGAACCGGTAGCAACCCACCACTGACTCAAGGGCTGTGTCTTGAACTGTTACTGAGCAACCTACAGCTGCTAGTAGTTCTAGTGTAGGGTAGGCATTGGAGGGAGAAACTTCACTGCCCGAATTGGCAGAGTTGGTAAAAATAGCCCTAATCGTTCCTGTAACATTTTGTACATCAGAAGGATCATTTGCTTGCCTCTGTAGCACAAAGACCTTTCCGCAGTCAAGCATGGGCAAGCTGGACAGTCAAACACATGCCTCTTTCCTGCGGGCATAAATAGATTTCACAAGTGACTGATCTCAGTTTCATAGTCAACGCATTCATCCAAAGAGCCCCAATCCAACAAAGCACATTCAGCATGTCTGAATAAGCCTAAATTGTATTCTGGCATTGGTATAGATGATCATGAAAAAAGGATGTGAATTTTTAAACTTTTATTTATCGATTGAATACATTTCTACACTGCCCATGTCACCTAAGTGACTCTGGGTGGTTTAAATTTTTTTTTTAAGTATGTTACAAGATCAGAACACTTTTCATGTCCCAGTGTCTTACTTAAGTCATGGTTTCCATTTTAGCTTTTGCTTCTCTTTTTAGCTTTTGCTTTCCCTCCTTAAGGTGCCCATACATTCAGGTGCTGTGCTGTGCTGTGTTTTCATTTGTTGTGTGAAGAATATTTGGGAATATCTATCATTTATCTGCAGGCCATCGATCTCCCAGGAAAATTTATCAGTTAAAGTCCATGAGTGCACTATATTCCCCCCCCCCAAAAAAACCCCCTCTAATCTGAAGTTCTAGAAGAGAGAGAATAGATGGAGAAGAAAAGGGGTTGGTAGTTTTATGGCGCTAAAAGGGATATTAAGCTTGAAATCTGTAAGGTGAAGCACAGCATTGGATGGACAAATACTGCAAAGGTGATGGTGATAAAGGGGAACCATCTGACCTCTTCCATTTTTTTCTGGTCCTTTTTGACAGAAGATTGAAGTTTTTGTTTTCTTTATGGACCTGAATTGACCTCATGCAGTCATTGTCTTCATATAAATTTTGGATTATTTTTTTCTCCTGACAACAGTCCTATGTTTACTTTTTATGGAACTTTTTTTCCCCAATGACCTTAGGGATTTTTCCTCTTTGTTTTTCTTTTTGGTTGAAATGTTCTTGGGTATGTTTATTTTTTGGCATTAGAGCAACGTGCTCACCAAGCCTTTCCTGTGATCCCATTCATTCCGCTTGATCACGAGCCACCCTTGTCTTTGTAGAAACTAGCGTGGGTGGCACACTCATTTTTTTTCTCTTGATTGCAAAATGACTTTCTGGAGGATTCTGCAACTTAGAAAATCTATTTTTCTACCTATTGGCTAGTAGTGAAGAAGCCACATTTAATATTGTGTCAGCCCCTGGCAATTAATTTAAGCAGTAGCAAAGTCATGAAGATATCAAAGAGAATTTGTAGGTGAAACTCACAAACTGGTTTTGAGAACATTTAATGAGATATCAGTCTGCTCCGATGAGTGAAAAGTTCTCGTGTGCGATTTCAGTCAGTATAAATTAGTATATTTATATACTAATATTAGTATATTTATATACTAATATTAGTATATTAGTATATACCAAGTGAAGGGAGACCTAAAGGGAAAATATATATATATATATAAGGACTTGAAGACCTTTTATACATGAATATTATTTCCTCTTTGCAGTCTTAAATGTGTAAATATATTAACGTTATTAATGCAGACAGGAAAACAGAAATGTTTTTGATTGAAATATATTTAATTCAGCTTTTTTTTAAAGTCAACTGCAAACTATTTAATCAAGGGGTTTCTTAAGCAATGTAGATACAAGTATGCAAAGACTCACTTACCGTAAATGTTTCTTTACAGTTTAAGTAGAGAAAGGAGGAGGTGGGTGGGTAATGACAAAGGATCGGGACAAGGGAATTTGTCTCCAGCAAATATCTCCACATTTTGCCTTTTGCCTGTAGATATTTTTTGCTGTCTTCTCTAGGAATTATGGAAGTTGTGGACAAATATGTCTAGAGGGCATCTCTTTACACAATTTTCACAGCTCAGTAGACCATAGCTTGGGGGGAATGCAAAAAGTCTCTGTTTTAATCACTGACATTTCCAGTTCACAGAAACATTAGAAAAGACTTATTTAAGAGTTTGAAAGCAGACCAGTGGCTTCACATTCTTTTTTCAGAGGATCTTCTGGTTCTATGTTCCAATAACTCATTCACCAGGATATCTGTGTTCATGGAGCAATAACTTAAGCAGAGATAGATATGGAAAGTTAGACAAGAATTTGTCTTTCTTAGAACACAATAAAAGACAGCACTTCATGTCCAGCAGATAGAATGAGGCCCCGGGGCATTCCTGTAAATTGTGGTCTAACTAAAAATTAAAAAGACTAAAGAGTAAACCTCAGGTGATCGATCCAAACTGGATCTCGCAACGTTATCTTGGGACACTATAATTTGCCTTCATTCATGTGGTCTAATTGTCCTGAGGATATAGCATGGCTGCTATGTCCAGATTTCCCAAGCTGGGTGCAACTACAGCAGAAGACAGGATGCCCTGATGCACTAATGATGAAGCCCAGGCCACTATTTTATCTAAATTGTCCATTTAATAATAGCATTCAAGAATGAGCTTTTTATGCAATCCTGTTTGCTATGCAATCCTGGGATTGCATAGCAAACAGCTCTTCAGGTAACCATATGCATAAGGAAAGGATCCCCTGATACCACAAGATTGGCTTCATTCATGGTCTAACCTGTATTTGGTCTGTATGGTTTAATGGTCTGATCTGATATATTGCAATCTTGTATGTTACAATGTTTGCATTCTAGAGAAACTTGCTTTATCATTAATCACATCAATTAACTATGTATTTATTTATGTATATATTTAATAAATCACCTGTCCTGGAATACAAAAGATGCACATCCATTATCAACGGAAAACTGTGTTTCAGGCATGATTTCTTTGTGATCCCTGTAGGGCAGTGCACCCAATGGTCATTCTAGGTTATTTTTTAATTGTGGAGACAAATGTTAGATTAGCATATATTCTGACCTCATGGTTCATTTCCCTGGCACAGCAGAATGTGTTACAAGGATTTCTTAGCTATCCATTTAAACTTTATGGTAATTTCCCCACCCACTTCATTTTTTAAAATGCTAATAGAAGCACGGCCAAATAATAACAGTATTGGATTCTTTAAAATTGCTGATAAAGTTCTGTGGAGTGTCTGCATGTGTTTTCCGTGGGCACCAAAGAATTCCCTGCTTTAAAAATGGGGATTGGATCAATGCAGCCCAGAATTATCTTTCCAGCGGAGGAGATTGGGTAAAGTAAATATTAAAACTATCATCTCATGCTGAGGCATCTTAATTGTACAAACTACAAGAATGTCAATTGAACTGGAGAATGAGAGGGAGAGTAATAAAATGTATTGCTTTACAAAAGCTTTAAGCTTTTATATTTGCTGGATGTGGAGAAGGAGAGAGGCAGAACAGCATGACTGTGTGTTTGTGCGGCATTGGTTCTAACAACCAAGACTGGTGTGTCAAAGGAAGCTTTCGTATCCAATTAACACAAATGCACCTATTCATTTCTTCTGGTGTTGGTTTAGGTTTTATTCAATTGACTTGATGTTCAATGTTCTTTTTCATAAGTAGATAGAGATCTATGGAGATTCTCAATCATCTAGGTCATGGTAAGCAGAGAGGCATTTACATTTATACCCTGTTTCCCCCAAAATAAGACATCCCCTGATAATAAGCCCAATTGGGCTTTTGAGTGTGTGGAAATAAGGCCAAGCGCTTATTTCAGGGTTCAAAAAAATATAAGACAGGGTCTTATTTTCGGGGAAACACGGTACATGTATGCATATGAAACATTGTGTAATCTAGTTGGCTTGAAATGGGACTTGTTGGGATAGGTTTCACATGTTTTCAGCAATTATATGGAAATAATTATATGGAGATCATAATGCATTTTGTTTGTATGTGTACGCATACATATACAGCGAGAAGATGATGATCATGCATTGGGTGAACTATGTTGGCGCAGCAGTTAGAATGCAGTATTGTAGATTAATTCTGCTGACTGCCAGCAGTTCGATCCTCACTGGCTCAAGATTGACTATGCCTTCCAGGTTGGTAAAATGAAGTCCCAGATTGTTGGGGGTAATATGCTGGCTCTATAAATTGCTTAGAGAGGGCTGTAAAATGCTATGAAATGGTATATAAGTGCTATTGCTATATGCCTCCTCTATATCTAGTTGTTTGTTCATATCATGTTCCATGTTTTCTGTATTGTATTTTCAATGGACTTGATATGAAGTGGCTTTGAAGTTGGCAGGTCTGAGTCACGTGAAAAAGAGATGCTTTAGTCTTGGAACGATTTTGCTTAGTGTTGTTTGGCAGAACAACTGTCAATCAGCCACTATTGAGACATTCATTTCTATTAATAACATTGCTGATAGATCATGGTACTCAGAGCAGTTTTAAATACTTTAATATGCATCCTATATAGCTCACACTCTCTTCTATGGAGCAAGGAGATGATGCTGGACTTCAGCTTTAGAATTTAGAATGAAGGCACGACGGCCCATAAAACATAAGACCATTCAATGCGTGCACCATATTTAGTCTGATAGTTATTATCAGAAATTTAGTGTCTCTCTTTTCCCAATGACTGCAGAAATAGGCACACAGGGAAAATGGAGGAGAGAGAAATTCTATGTTTGCTGAAACAATAGGTGATTGGCTGTAGTGCAAAATGGCATCCTTCAAAATAAACATTAATTTTTGTGTCAATATGCTATTGAGCAGCACCTGCTGTAGTTTCACAAAGCTGGGCATTTACAGAATCCAGACAAGAAAGCCAGCCTGGTGATTTAAAAAAAAAAAATTACAAAAGGCTTACAGATGTCCATATGTCTCTGGCGAAATATCCTGCAACCATTGTAGGCACACAGTTTTTGGAAGGAGATAAATAGAGATGGTAGCAACATTTCTCTCAGTTCAAAGAATGGTTGCTATTGCCAGCTCAGTGGTCAGAATCCTGTACAGAATTAAGAATGTGGAAACCCAGTGAATAATATTTTGGATGGATTGTCCAATGCTTAATTTCCCCCGCTTCTCAGTAGGAAGAAATTAAATACGCAAGCTAAAGCCCTTTAAAATCGACTGGGATTTTATGAGGGATGTAAGGACTATTGAAACCTCCATAATGCTGTAATATAATGGCCACCAGAAACGAAGTTACTTTTTGTTCTTTTCTTGTTTTTCCAGATCAGAGAAGTCGAAACTGATAATATGGGTAGTCCATAAAAGTGGAAAAATTAGCACAAAGCTATGCACCCAAGAATATGAGGCCCCTCTAGCTTGCCATCTATTTAAAAAGTCTATGGACATAGTCTCCAGATTTCAATGTCCAGACATAGGCCACATGTTTTCGACTCTTTTGAGACCAAGTGTCACCCTTGGACTTTGAGTGGCTTGCTGAATATTGCACTCTAAAACATACTGTGGTCCAAGCCGGACAAAAATGTATGACTAATTATTATCCTTATGTACTTAGTTTTTTCCATCAATCTCCCTTATATTCTAGGGATGATTTTGGGAAGGGCCTTAGTTTTAAGAGTTGTACAGAATTCTGGGAGATGGTGTCATGTAAAATGTACTATTCAATATGAATCCTGTTGCTGCTATTCTTTTGCTCTTAAATTATTAGTCTCATTAGGCATCTGATGTTGCTGCCTCTGGTTTTTAACTTGAAGCTGCTTCAAGTGTAGGAGAGGGGGAAGCAATCAACCCTGTCCATCAATTAGTTGCTATGTTCATGCTTGGCAAGTTTGCTGGAGGTCATTTGAAAACAAAAGAGTGATTGCAGCAACTGATGTTGAAGTCATGTTTCCCTTCGTCTCCCTGGAAGGATGCTAGCAAGCTGTGCATTGTGGTGAGAATGAGACACAAAGACAAACCATACCATACTGCAGGAATGGAAGAAGCAAGTGACATTATAGAGATGATGGTTGACAAAGAATTGTCATTATGATTAGGGCATAGAGATCCTCTGGATCTATTCTGGAGTCTTTGCTTGCAAATTCAGGCCCCTTTCCCTGATATTCATTTTTCTTCATGTACAGGGCAAATTCAGATGATCAGATGAATCACTTGTTGACCATTATATGAGCTCTCCAAAGCTAGTCAGGAGGCTTCCATTTCCTTTTGCATTTGTAATTCTTTTATTTTGCTCCTGCTGATAGAGAATGAATGAATGAGTGAGTGAGTGAGTGAATGCAGTGAGATGATACGAGTTGGTGCCACTTCAGACAGCATGCCTATCATTTCTGCTCATTTTTCACTTATCCATTGGGTGATAAAACCTGAATGGATAGGCTCCCTTTTTGCATGTAACTTTTCTGTGACTTGGTCTTAGTCCTGGACAGAGCGTGAAGTCAGCCAACTGTTTGACATGGTTGAAGTAAGGACTAACAAGTATGTTTAAATGACCCAGTTTAATGACCTGGAGAACTAAAAATTAACAGGTTCAGGAAACCCAGTTTTGCTCACATAACAATCTATGATACATTTAAACATGCTACAGATGGAATAAGATGGCAATGAGTTAACTCCAACTTTGATGTGCTCCCTGTTTTTGGCCATCCATTCCTACATTAACAATAACATAGAATGCTATAGGAATATGCTGCACGATCTTTGTTGGAAAATGTTATGAACTTCTTCCCTAGTTTATGTAATGCCCGGTTTTGCTGTAATCCTACTCATCTCATGCAGAAGAAAGTATATTTGTTGAATGTCAATTTCAAGGCAATAATCAAAAATATTCTTGCCAGATTGCAGCCAAGAGACACTGTGTTTTTACTTTTAGAAATTCTGTGTGGGAGGTTTTCCTTTAATAGATTAAGGACTCTTTAAAAAAGCCAGCGAAGAAATACATGACCTCTGGGTAAGACTATTTAATTAGGCAAAATATGCTTTAGATTTAAAAAGTAATTGTATAAAAACACAGAATCTCCTGCAATGAGTTAAATTTTTTCATACAATTGGAACAGGACTGGCAACATGATGTTAGATTGTAATTCCAAGCATCCTTGTCCCAAAGGTGCTTTTTCAAGAGGCAATTGGACTTTCTGGTTTTTTCTTTGAAGACATTTCACTTCTCATTCAAGAAGCTTCTTCAGCTCTGGAGAAGCTGAAGAAGCTTCTTGCTTGAGAAGCGAAATGTCTTCAAAGAAAAATCAGAAAGTCCAGTTGCCTCTTGAAAAAACACCTTTGGGACAACCATGACCTGGATGACTGAGAATCTCCATAGACATCCGAGCATCCTTCATCACCGGCAATGAAAACTAGGGCTTCAACATCATAAGATTCCATGTTGCCCATTGACCTGTGCAAAGAATTTCTCCTTTGGAGAGCCACCTTGATTCCAATCACTAGAGTGATCTGCTTCAAAACATTAGCTTGGCTAGAAACAGTCTCCAATCAAGATATCAAAGGCAGGTTCCATGTTTTTGGTATTATTTGTCTGTAGTCTTAATTAAGGAAATCAGAGCATCAGGTGCACTTAAACAATTCAGCTGAATTTTCCATTGATTCAAGCTTTGGGGATAATTTATTGAGTCCAATTGAACAATTCAGACTGAGTCAGAAAACCATTCAGTTTGATTTTCCAATTCAGTTTGAAAGGTTGATTTGATTGAACTGATTTTCAAATCAAATCTCTGAATTATAGGTTTGCTCAGCTTTTTGAAGCACATAAAACACATAACAATTAAAAGAAGCTGAACATTTACATTGAGAGTATATAATGTAGATCTAAGTCTATGTGTAAGAAGTCACCACAGTGGTAGCTTTTTTTAGTTATAAGCAATATTTGAATCAATTGTGTGTCTGTTTCATCCTGAAACCAGTTATTCTTTTTCAAGGAAAGAAAGAACTTGTAATGAAATAAGCTGGACCATCTGCCCAAAATATTGAAGAAAAGTAAACAAACTAACTAAAAAAGCAACAGTAAAAAACCCCTGAATAATATTGACAACATTAATATGGCAGCATTAAAAATGTTTTAGTTTTGTTTATTTGTTTGCTGGGGCTTGTGTGCTGTTCAGGTCTACTAGGATTCTGAGTGACTATTTTACTATTTGGAGTACATTTTTTAAATATCCAGTGAAATAGCTTGAGAGTGGAAGCAACATCAAATAAACCCTTTAGACCAGGGGTGTCAAATTCAAGGCCTGCAGGCCGGTTTTGGCCTGCGGGATGCTTAAATATGGCCTCTGGGGCCACCCTGGAAACAGAGAAGGACTGGCCCGTGGTACCTTTGCCAGCAAAAAAGGAGCTCGGGAGGGTCACATGCGGCCCTCCTGAGCTCTGTTTTTGCTGACAGAGGGTTGCAGGAAGCCATCACAGCCGAAAACAGAGCTCGGTAGAGTGCTTGGGCCACCACCTGCGTCTCCAACACAAGTGACGTTGAGCTGGCCATGCCCCTGGCCACGCCCCCCACAAGGTCAAACACAACCCTGATGTGACCCTCAATGAAATTGAGTTTTAACACCCCGGCTTTAGACCAAACTATATCTCTTCATATTTCAAATATGTACCGATGTCATTGCCAGTGCCATAATTTATAAAGATTTGATATTTACTTATATGTTTTCCAGCATAGGAACATATGGTGTTATCACTGCTTTCAATAAGTACAAACATTGTTCGTTGTGCTGCTCCCGCTCATTAATAACCCCTTTTATTTCAGCAAAATAAAAGTATAAGTCAATAACTAGGGCACCCATGCAGGCGGAAGATAATATAGAAGAAAAGCTTCGTCACAAGGCAAAGAACGAAGACAATCCTATTGAGAAAGGAAGGGCATTTTTTTAAGGACACAAATGTGCAAGAAAGATGCATGTGCCCTTTGCACTCTTTCACAGCAATTTGTTTATGTATGAATGCATGAATGCATGAATTTGTAACCTTTTAGAGGAACATGTGAATATATATATATATTTGCTCAGACTTAAGGATTTGCAAAACAGCTAACAATGGCTAACAACTTTCGATGGACAAAGGCTTAGCTGTCCAGTACATAACAATAACTCTAATAATCAGCTAATTGCTTTGACATTCTTCATAAAGGGATACTGCTTATGGTCATCTGTTCTTGCCCATGCAGTATCTATCTCCCTGAGATAAGTATCTCTCAACATAGAAATTTCTAAGGCTTCCATTAACCTTCTTCTGCTAAATCTGGTAATCTCTCTTAAAGCCATCTAATCAGTGGCTCGCATCATATCTATAGACATATGGAATCAGAGTTGATTCATATAGAGATGTTTGCATTTGCTTCATTAGGAGAGCAAGTTTTGTCCTGGCGAATCAAATCCCAATCACTGGGACCTGGCAAGTCCCAGTGTTACACTGGAAGCTGCCGATTGCTCTTCTCTGGGTCTGAAATAGGAGAATCACATCTCAGCAGTCACCATTGATGGAGTGGTGAAATCCACATTTTTTTACTACTGGTTCTGTGGGCATGGCTTGGTGGGTGTGGTGTGGCTTCGTGGGCGTGGCAGGGGAAGGATACTGCAAAATCTCCATTCCCTCCCCCCTCCTGGGGGAAGAATATTGTGAAATCTCCATTCCCACCCCACTCTGGGACCAGCCAGAGGTGGTATTTGCCAGTTCTCCAAACTACTCAAAATTTCCGCTACCAGTTCTCCAGGACCTGTCAGAATCTGCTGGATTTCATCTCTGCGTTGATGTCAATGTCTTCTAAATAACCATCTTGAATTTTCCACTTAGCAGTGAAACTCAATATGTTAAATATTGAGCCATATGTCCAACTGCCATGCTGGCTAGGGATTGTGGGAACTGTAGTTCAACCTAACCAAATTATGACGGCTTTGGGGAAAAAATACATTAGGATGCTTGGCAGCTTTCTGTTTTGGGAGAATTTAGCTGCCAAGAAATGCCCCTTGTACTGCTTTACATTTGTGTGTTCACAGCTTCTACATTGATATGGAAGGTGGCAGCCAATCACTGAAGAGGTAGCTTAACCTTATGCAGTAATCAACACAAGACACGCTCACATTTAGCAATAATAGACCTGTATTGATTTAAAGGTTTTTTTTTTAAAAAATAAAACATATATTCACTCTGTCATATAACTTGCATACCATCCCATAACTTGGATGCTCAGCCTAGCATGGGCCAGCTACATAGCTCAAGAAGGGTTTAGATGATGGGGTTCTACGAATGGAGGCATGTAAAGCTTGTTTTTTTTAAAAAAATATGATTTGCCTGTAACTTCCATCAAATATTATTTTCATGCCACCTTAGAGTCTTTTGTTGCTTTAGGTTGCTAAGACATATATGACTACATGGTACTGATTATTAATACAGGTAGTCTTCACGTTATGACCACAATTAACTTTTTGTTGCTAAGCGAGCCATTTGTTAAGTTAGTTTTTTGCCCCATTTTACAACCTTTCTTGCCACAGTTGTTAAGTGAATCACTGCAGTTGTTAAGTTAGTAATATGGTTGTTAAGTGAAGCTGGCTTCCTCGTTGACTTTGCTTATCGACAATATAACTGTCATAGCAATAGCAATAGCACTTAGACTTATCTACTGCTTCACAGTGCTTTATAGCCCTCTCTAAGCAGTTTACAGAGTCAGCATATTGCCCCCAACAATCTGGGTCCTCATTTTACCAACTTTGGAAGGATGGAAGGCTGAGTCAACCTTGAGCCGGTGAGAATCGAACTGCTGAACTGCAGCCAGCAGTCAGCACAAGTAGCCTGCAGTACAACATCTGAACCATTGTGCCACCATGGCTCATAAATACATGTCAGTTGCCAAGCAGCTGAATTTTGATCATGTGACCATGGCACGGGTGAAATCCAAAATTTTTCCCTACTGGTTCTGTGGGCGAGGCTTGGTGGACGTGGTAGGTGAAGGATACTGCAAAATCTTCATTCCCACCCACTCCAGGGGAAGGATACTGCAAAATCTCCATTCCCACATCACTCTGGGGCCAGCCAGAGGTAGTATTTGCCAGTTTTCTGAACTACTCAAAATTTCCGCTACTGGTTCTCCAGAACTGTTAGAACCTACTGGATTTCACCCCTGGACCATGGGAGTGTTGCAATAGTCACAAGTGTGAAAAACGGTCATAAGTCACTTTTTTCAGTGCTGTTGTAACTTTCAATGGTCAATAAACCAACTGTTGTAAGTGGAGGACTACTTGTATTCTTCTTTCTGACTTCCTCTGTTTCCTGTCTGATCTCATCTTACTGAATTACTTACTTGCTGAATTCCATTCTGGTTCCAAGCTTTTTTTCATGATTTTAGTATGTATCCAGTTGAAGATCCTATTCTTCCATTTTCATGTGGTGATAAAGTTACTCTCTTCCCATTCTATTCCATTTGCCTATTAATTTTAGAATTAGTGGTGCCAGGTTGGTTGCTGTCTCCCAGGTTAGAGATAGCAAGGTGAGGGTTTTTTAAAATAACAATTCCTCAAAATCCAACATACATATATTTTAAAAAAACATCAAACACACTCCTCCATCAATAGTTTTGATCCTGAATCAGCTAATGGAAAGATATGACAATAAATCAGCTATATTCATTTATCCAGAAATGTGTTAAGATGATAATTTCCAGATGAGATGCTGGCTGTGGTTTTAAGTGGTTGAAGTGTGCTGTATTTTTAACAGTACAAATGGATGCCCCTACAGAGAAGTATATAGTTTATACAAAGTCTATAAAAGTTTTATACTCATTCTGTAAATACCACCGGTCTGGAAAAGAAAATAGCTGGCATATAAAACAAACTTCTTTGATCCATCTTGCCATCAATCATTTGATGTGTTCAGGTTCTAATAAGCCAGAGAAGATTCCTTAATTAACGAATATTTCAGGTGATGAAATCCTAGTCAAGAGATGCTGTGGTCTGAAATATCAACATAAGAAAGAATAAATTTCATATGATAGCTACAGGTAAGTAGAAAAGAACACGAATTCAGATTTTCTGGGACTTTCAGAATGGGTTCTGGTTTGAATGATCAAGTTCAATTCATTTTGTTGATATAGGGTGCAAGGAGTTTAAGTGGAGTTTGCTTTTGCTTAGTTTGAATTTTTTTTAATGAAAAATTTCAAAAACTGTCCCCAAACCTCTCAACAGTTTCTACACAGACAATGTTATCTGTATGCCACACAATGCCAGAAAGACCCCAGCCAATAGAGTCCATAGCCTTTTGATAAAAGTCAGGTGGATTTAAATGTCCAGTTGGAACTTTACAGAACACATAACAGCTACAATCCATTATAAAGATGATCAAATGCTGAGATGGTGGTGTGAACTCTATTTGCCCCAAATCTTTACAGTTTTTTTAAAAAATCATATACCAGTACTTCCTTGCATAACACACAAATATTACACATTGTTAGTACAGGATTATTCTCCACACAAAAGACTTACCTTGCATCTTGTATACTGTTTCTCTCAGATTCTGTGCAACAGGCGTAATGGATTCAACCCTGTGGTGAAATCCAATTTTTTTTACTACCGGTTCTGTGGGCGTGGCTTGGTAGGCGTAGTGTGGCTTGGTGGGCGTGGCTTGATGGGCGTGGCAGGGGAAGGATACTGCAAAATCTCCATTCCCACCTCAAACGGGGGCCAGACACAGGTGGTATTTTCCGGTTCTCCGAACTGCTCAAAATTTCCGCTACTGGTTCTCCAGAACCTGTCAGAACCTGCTGGATTTCACCCCTGACTCAACCCCAGTAACTTTGTAAGAATATTCAGTAATTAGTCATTAATCAAACCTTTTAAAGGAAAAGTTCTACTGTTCCATATTGTGATCAAATAAAAGTTGACAATGAGCTCTGGTGCTTGCAATATGGTTCACAGAATCTCCTTTCTGAACAGCACGACTGGCAGAAGTAGGCAGTTATGCCAAGCTGTGGTTCTAAATCCCCTTTGATAAAATCATCAACCGCATTATTGTTCCAAGAAAATGGTGCTGAGAGTGAAATAAGGAAAACATATGAGTGGACAAGGCCAACCACAGGGAAAAAAAATAAAAAAAATAAGGTGCATTTGCAGCAATTTTTAACTTCTTTCTTGCCAACACTGGATGAAAGAAAGAGTTTCCTGCAAAAAAAGTTCCTTCTAATCTATCACTGTCTATGGTTGCTGCCTATTAAATACGCTGACAATTTCTTTTTCTTCAAAACGTACAAAATAAGCTCTCCCTTCTCTCTATTTTTTCTTATCCTAACAACCCTTACAAACTTGCTATTTCTTATTTATTTATTTAAAACATTTTTTATAGCCACCCATCTTTCAACCAATTCTGGGAGGCCCCCAATCTACACAATCATTTTGTCCTTGCTTTCAGGTGAATCCCTAGTTCTCTCTCTCTCTCTCCCTCCCTCCCTCCCTCCCTCCCCACCCTCTCTCAAAAGACTTTATTTTGGCATTGAATTGCACTTTTCATTTAGGTAATGGGACAATAATCCACAGCAAAACAGGAATCTATGCCTTTGCCCGACTCAAGGTTCTGCTGTATTGTCTCCTCAAAATTATACTACAGGTAGTCCTGTAGTTACAATGGCACTGAAAAAAGTGACTTATGACCATTTTTCACACTTACGACCGTTGCAGTATCCCCATGGTCACATGACTGACATTCAGATGTTTGACAACTGACTCACATTTATGACGGTGGCAGTGTCCCAAGGTCATGTGACCATCTTTTGCGGCCTTCTGACAAGCAAAAGTCAACGGGGAAATCAGCTTCACTTAGCAACCGTGTTACTAGCAACTGCAGTGATTCACTTAACAAATGTGGCAAGAAAAGTCATAAAATGGGGCAAAACTCACTTAACACATTTATCACTTAGCAACATACCGTATTTTTCGGAGTATAAGACGCACCAGACTATAAGACGCACTTACCTTTTTTTGGTGAGGAAAACAAGAAAAAGAAATCTGCTTCTGCCTCCCAGCAATTTTGCCTCGTTGCAGCAAAGAGCAAACAGCCTGCTTTACTTTCATTTTCATTTTCAGCATAGCTTGATTAACACAAGAAAAAAAAAATCTGCTCCAGCAATTTACCTCCTTGCAGCAAGCAGCAGAGGCCTGCGCAAGACAGCTGAGAGCAAAACAGCTGAGAGTCGGGAGGCCGATCCAATCAACTTGTGTTAATTAGGCTGTGCTGAAGCTGAAATGAGCTGTTTCTTCTTGCTGCTTGCTGCAAGGAGGTAAACTTCTGGGAGGCAGAGGCCAAAGGGTGGGGGCCAGTGGGTGGGTGGGACTACATTCAGTGTATAAGACGCACCTAAATTTTCACCCTGTTTTAGGGGGGGGAAAGCTGCGTCTTATATTCCGAAAAATATGGTAAATTGTCAGCTCAGTTGTGGTGGTATGTTGAGGACTCTCTGTATTCTACTACAAACCAACTGAGTTACAGTGGATACAAAACTGATGCTTCTATAATACTGGAACAGGCTGCTGCTGCTGCAGATATCTAATTTGGAAAAGTGCCTTTGCAGCATCTTGGCTGAGAGAGTTGCCCTGTGGGTAATTGCCAGCAGATTCATGTGCCATCAATTCCATTTATTCACCAGAAACCATCATAAGCAGCACCTGCCTTTCATGCCACCAAGAAGCTCTATTTGAGTAATGATTTTGAATCAAAATAATTTAACTAGACAGTGAGTAAAGTATATGAATCAGAAGGCAGGAGGGACTGGAAGGGGTCAAGTGCGGGAAGAAAGGATTTTAACATATCTTGCTTAAGGAGGCTAGTTTACTGATTTAAGAGGGATGCCTCTTTGGCTTACAGCCCAGTCAAAAGGGAACTTTAACCCAGTACAGCATTTTCTGCAAGTGCTGTGGGAATGGATTCCAAATGTGGGAACCTGATTTGTGAGTCCATCAAGGATTCTTATTGCTAGGTAAGCCAATAGAGTAAAAAATGGTAATAAAGTGGTTGCCAATCTGAGGCACAGTTTATCTTTTCTGCCCTGAAGTTTTTAGTCGCTTCTCCCCTGCATGGTTGGAAAATGGGTCCAGCTCAGAGCTGAGTTTCAGCAACTTCTGACCAGTTCTGGAGAACCGGTAGCAGAAATTTTGAGTAGTTCGGAGAACCGGTAGTAAAAATTCTGACTGGCCCCACCCCCCTCTATTCTCTGCCTCCTGAGTACAGCTGATCGGGAGGAAACTGGGATTTTGCAGTAACCTTCCCCTGGATTGGGGAGGGAATGGAGATTTTACAGTATCGTTCCCATGCCATGCCCACCAAGCCACGCCCACCAAGCCATGCCACACCCAGCAAGCCACACCCACAGAACCGGTAGTAAAAAATTTTGAAACCCATCACTGGTCCAGCTGAAACGATATCAACTTCTTTTCTGGATTTTAACTAGCCTTCTAGTTTCTTCCATTTCAGCCACAACAATGGCAGAGTTCTGTATCTTGTCCATGTTTTAACACAGCCCCTGAGTGATGGAGTCTGTGCTTTTCCTCCCATTCTCACCCATGCCAAACAAAAATACACCAGGTGTTCTGTTGAGGCCTAGTAAAAAACAACAACAAAAAAAGAACCAACATTTTTACAGTTCTTATAATCTTCTTAGAATAAAATTGGTGGAGCCCTGGATATGTGTAGGGGGAAACCAGGAGGGACAAAATGGTGGACATGACTGAATGATCAAAACCCTGCCCCTTCTTAATGCACATGGCATGTATTGCATAAATGTGTACATGTAAAAAGACACTGGGCTTTGATTTACCTGGCCCTTCCCACTGTTTTGGTGCTGTCAATCTTCCCAGGGAGACAGGTTCAGTTACTGCCATCTGCATTCTGCCAGTAGGATTTTAGAAGTCTCCCACAGAGACTTCCATGCATGGATGGCATATGCTCATTCAGTTTTTTAAAAATAGCTTTTTATTAAAAATTTAAAAAGGAAAAGAAGAGACAAGGAAAAAAGGGAATAGAAAAAGGAACTTAAAAAAATAGAAAACATATTATATATATATAAAAGTGGCTTCTGATTTTCCTCTTAGCAATTATACATACAATTTTAATCCCCCTCTCTAAGATTACATCAAATTTCCCTTCTTTCTATAACCTGTTCTTTCTAGTCATCAAATCTATAAGTCATTATTTCTTTTTTCAATAAGAAGTCCATAAGGGATTTCCAGTCGTTGATGAATGCAAAGAAGTCAACTTGGCCATCTCAGCAAATTCTGTCAATTTCACCAACCATTCCTTCATAATGCCGAATCTTTCCATCTTTGTGCATATAATGTGGCAATAATATTGCCACAGTAATGGCAATAATATTGCCACAGTAATCATAGACTGGAATAAACTTCTGGCATATGCTGATTCTAGATTTACGAGTCTATAATTCTGGAAACTATCAAGCCCTAATCTGGCCCCCAGCAATCTCCTGATAGAATCCAAGGGACTCCCTTAGGGAATTTGGCCAGCATCTTTCCCCGACCTCCACTTTAAGCCAATCAAAGAACAGTTGTGCTACTTGGGGTAACATTCAAGACAGTAGAACCATCTGGAGTTTTAATTTAAAGTTTAAATATTGTGGGAGGAGGGAGGGAGGGAGGGAGGGAGGAAGGAAGGAAGGAAGGAAGGGATGGAGGGAGGAAGGAAGGAAGGAAGGAAGGAAGGAAGGAAGGAACATTGTTTCTCACCTAGTAAAAATAGGTTGAGGAGAAAGGGGGTGGGAAATTTAAAGAAAAGAAATTCACAAATGAAAACAAATTTACTGTAATAATATTGCCACAGTAATAATATTGTAATAATAAAGGCAGAGGAAGATCCCTTCATTTCTTTGTGAAGTGGGACAGAAAAGGGAAGACTGATGTCACTGAAGGTGAAAAATGGAAAAATCTCACACATTTTATTGAAGCAATAAATGTTGGGTTCCAACTTACAGAAAGATGGAACAGAAAACAACAAACATTTTATATGAGCGTTGAACTGTGGAGCAGGAAATTCTGGCACTTCTTGTCATGATTTTAGGACCGTAGGAGGAAAACTGAAGAAGTTTTCTCTATGTAAGGAAAGACATTTTATTATTAAGATGAATCATGTGGGGGGCGTGGCTGGGGCTGGAAATAACTCTTGTATTCTTGATAACGAGTGGTAGAACGTGAATGGCTTTGGTCTCCATAGAACATTTACAGCTTTGCTAAGTTAGGTTGTTGTTCCTTTTCTTATTAGGTTTATCTCAGACAATTAAATGGGGATGGATCTCTGGTGTCTCTAGTCCATTTCATTCTGCTTTTGTTAAGGCGAAGTGTACTTCCTCCTTTTTGGCAAGGGAAGTATTAGATCAGTGGTGAAATTGAAAATTTGTTACTACCGGTTCTGTGGGCGTGGCTTAGTGGGGGGGGGTAATGTGACTGGGTGGGTGTGGCCAATTTTTTTTTTACTTTTAAAACCATTTTTTACATTTTTTACATTTTTTAAAAAACCCTCTGCCGATCAGGCAACTCAGTTGGGATCGTCAGAGCTTGGATCGTCAGAGCCATTTAAAAGAAAAAAAAGTTTTTTTTCTTTTAAATGGCTCTGACGATCCAAGCTGAGTTGCCTGATTGGCAGGCAACTCAGCTGGGATCGTCAGAGTTTGGCTCGTCAGAGCTTGGCTCGTCAGAGGCATTTAAAAGAAAAAAAGCCTCTGATGATCGCCCGGCTCAGCTGGGCATGGGGGGCGGGGGCAGGGATTTTTGCTACCGGTTCTCCAAACTGCCCGCCGCCATCGCTACCTACTCGCCCCAGCCAGTCCAAACCGGGAGCATTTCACCCCTGTATTAGAGGACTTTGTTCTGGAAAGGAACAGTTTCCTTAGGTACGATAGTATTAGACAAAGAGAGAAGTTGGGCCTGTCACATCCACAGTGTTTTATTTAAAAATAAATTTGCTTTCTATTTCAGCCATAACATCGCTCACTTAGCAACCACACTTTGGGACCAGCTAAGTGCCATGGTTGCTAAGCAGAAATTCATGTGATTGCGAGAGGCTTATGACCTCACTTCCTCTTCAGTTGTTAAGCAAAATGCCACAATCGCTAAGTGAAACATCACAGGACCATGACTTATGATTTTACTTCCATTTTCCCCCTTATTAACTCTCCTTGTTTGCAAGCCAACTGCGAAGCTCACAAACAGCAATTTTGTAACTGTGGGACACTGTGAGAGTTATAAATGCAAGGATTGGTTGCAAAGCAATTTTTTACGCCACCAGTGGTTAGAATTCAGTACTGCAGGCTACTTCTGCTGCCTGCTGGCTGCCTGAAATTTGGCAGTTCAAATCTCACCAGGGTCAAGGTTGACTCAGCCTTCCTTCTTTCCGAGGTGGGTAAAATGAGGACCAAGATTGTTGGGGCCAATATATGCTGACTCTGTAAACTGCTTACAGAGGGCTGTAAAGCATTGTGAAGCAGTATATAAGTCTAAATGCTATTGCTATCATGGTCAGTAATCAAGGCAGTCGGTATGTGAGGACTGCCTGTATTTCAATGTGGAGAGCAGCCTGTGCTGTGAAACAAGGGAAGTGCAATTAAGTTATAAGTCATTCTTCAAAAAGTCTCCTCAGTCCTCACAGGGACACTGATTGGATGCAGCTATCACTGCGTCTGAAGTCACCCGCTGAACAGGCCCCTTCCTTTTCTTTCTCAGGGTCTGCAAAGTGCCAGAATCAAATTAGATGCTCGAGATAATGTTGGTGGATACTGTGGAATTGACAGGAAATAGGATGACTGACTCAATGTGAATTGAAAAATCCTTTTTCCAAGACAAGAGATGCTGCAGAATAATAACTCTTCACTTTCTTAAATCTGCATTTTTTTATCTTTACTAACTTGGCAATAAATCTAATTAAACCTGGCAGAACTGCCAGCCATTTGGAACACACTCCTACCTAAGATCCTTACTCTTTAGGCCTTTCAGAAGGCGGTGAAATCTGGCTCTTCCCCCAAGCATTGGAGTAGCATGGAGGGTTGAGCTGAGAGGATGTTTGGTATAGTGCCTGAGGAAAGGGTTCCTTTGTTTTTAACCCTGTTTTATGGATTGTTGTGAGTCACCTACAGTCATTATATAAGGTAGGTGGATATATAAGTCTTATATTAAAGTAATACAGTAAACAGAACTTGCTCCAAATAATACATGCTGGGAGTTATCATTATTAAGCGTATTCTTGTTAAACGTGTACACTTGGGAGAACTTCTTCAACTCCTGTGAAAGTCAATAAAACCTTTGAACATATTAAAGTGTTAGAAACGGAAAGGAGCAGAATAAAAGAGATTGTAGCTGCCAAAGCTTTTAAACTAGCCAGAACTGGTTGCAAGAAAGGCAATGTTGGGCCCACAAAGAGAAAAGAAATGAGAAGAATTTGTACTGTAGGAGTGGAATAGCTTTGCAGATCTATCTATCTATCTATCTATCTATCTATCTATCTATCTATCTATCTATTATCTATCTATCTATCTATCTATCTATCTATCTATTATCTATCTATCATCTATCTATCTATCTATCATCTATCTATCTCCCATCATCATCATCTCCCATCATCATCATCATCATCTCCTCCCTCCCTCCCTCTCTCTCTCTCTCTCTCTCTCACACACACACACCACTGTATATTAAAATATTAAGCCTATATTAAAATTACCAACAGTTGCATCTTGCAAACTTGCTATATTCCAGAGAATGCAAAATGTAGGCACATGCACCCAGAGTTCCCACTCTGGATAGGAGGTATAAATTAGATGTTGTTGCCCCTTCTGTATTATTCTGTCTCATTCTCTTTTCATTATACTGAACTTTTTTGACCTGAATTCTTCTATCTGTTCTCCAGAGAAATAGAGAAGTGCCTTCTAAGATTCGGAGCTGCTTATCAGAGTGTCTTGTTGTAGCATCGTTTCTGCTTCTGGCCATTAATTTAACCAAGGTGACTTTGTTGTGCTGCCTTGGAGAGCTTTGGAGATTGCTGCAGACAGACACTCAGGATGATCAAAAGCTATTCTGGAAAGATGCTGTCTCTTATTTTCCCAGAACCTCTTCAATAAAACCAATGCATTTGCTTGTGTCATAAAGTGAAAGTCATCCATCTATGGAAGACTTATGGTAAATGATGTAGTCATTATTTTACAGAGATATTTCAGTTGTTTCAATCAAAGGATATGGTCAAGATACTTGGAGAGTGTTAGCTGGTGGATCTAATATATTTTTTCTTCTATATTTATATTGTTGCTCCAAACCATGGATTCACAAAATACAGTAGATGCAAAGTGATACTTTATGAAATATTTTCTGACTTCAAGAGTTAATTCAAGTATGGTAGAACAACATACTAGCAAC
The DNA here is from genome assembly GCA_022577455.1 of Arizona elegans. Taxonomy (NCBI): domain Eukaryota; kingdom Metazoa; phylum Chordata; class Lepidosauria; order Squamata; family Colubridae; genus Arizona; species Arizona elegans. The sequence continues at coordinate 247,104,305 of JAKOOJ010000001.1, forward strand.
AAATAATACTGTACTCCAAAGCTGCTGCACTGGGCTGTGTAAGTAACAATTAATGACAATTTCAGATGTGTGCTTTATACTCTAATTAAATCAAGAAGCTCTCAGAAGATTACAGTTCTTCTTTGCTAATACCAAATAGAGATGTAGATTCTGATCATGAAGAGCAGGATGCAAAACCGCATAGGAAATTCTGGCTTGTGTTGTATATTGAATAATACTTGAGACTTTTTGCTGTGTTTCAAGAGTTTCTACAGATGCAATTTGTGAAGGAGGCTAGAAAAGTTAAGTAGTGTTATTACCAAGCGACATACATTTCTCTAAAAATGTTATAGCATGTATGATATGCTTTCCATTATGCAACATATGTTAGCTAAGACAAAGAAATGAAGTTAATGAAAAAGCCGACAGCTGCACAAGTGCGATTAAAAACAAAACAAAACAAAATAAAAGCTCCACGGAGAATCAAATGGCTGCTCAGAAACTCTTTAAATTTTAAAGTAACTTTTAAAAAAACATGTTTTGTGGTATTTACAGTGACCCACTCATGGGATTAAAGGCTGTTATATATCTACTACAACCCAATTAATTTATACACAAATATCAATTTTTCATGAAAGGTAGAGCAAGAAACTAGACTAGCATTGAGTATGTTATTTTTCCCTCACATTCTTAAGTAGAAAAAGTAATCTTTCTCTAAGTGCAAAATGTGAACTTTGGGTATGCTGAGATGGCCAGACTTCTAAATCCACAATTAAAATGTAATTTGGGGTGAACTGAGCATTTTGCTTTATTCTATATGTATTAAAATATTAGGAAGTGACTTGTTCTCTGCAGTCGCGCCTCTGGCAGACCCAGGTATGATAGGCCCAAATAGGGCTTCACTAGCAAGCGTCTCTTGTGGGGGCAAACAGCAGTGGCGGCGGCGGAGTTGGTCCACATGCCTCTGCCAGGTATGGCCATCCCCCAGCTGAACTCTGTATGACTGGGGCCCCATCACCTCAATTATCTGGCCTGGCAACCAGCGAGGATTATGCCCAACGTAATTTTGGGCATACACCCACTCTCCTTCTTGAAAGGAGCGGGCCCCACCGCTTGAGTCCAGGGGTTTCTCGGGAAAATAATCAGGGTGTAAACAGTCCAGGTCTGTTCTCAACTGGTGGCCCATTAACAACTCAGCTGGTCTGCGGTTTGTTGTTGGGCATGGGGTCATGTGCTGTATTAACAAGCAAGTACCCATAGATATAGTCTTATTTACATATGTGTGAGTCTTTAGAACTTTAGCCTTTTTGACGGACAGTTAAGCATTGAGAGCTACTTTCCAAACTGTGTTTTGGTAGCCATCTAATCTGCCCCCTCAATTTTGTGTAAAAAACTCACTCATTAAAAAAAAAAATCAATTGAAATTCTATATTCACCAAGATAGGCACTTCCTGATAATCATGCAATGACAATTCTGTTTAGATAACCTTTCTAGCCACACTTTGCAATTGTACAAGCTCAGAGTTCTGGAAGACACAGGGTTATCCAGTCCTCTCTGCTTATCAACACAAATTGCCCAAAAGGCAGTGAAATGTTATAGCTTCTGCAGTGGTGTTCACACATGGCAACACACATGGCTCCTTCATTTGAAGGAGCATTCAACAGGAGAACTGGAATTGAACACAATGGCCTCATGGCTGAAGTTTCATTTGGCGGAGGAGCCTCAATTCAATTCACAGTCAGAACTACAACCTTGGCAGGAAGAACTGTTGTGATTTTGGGCTGTTTCTTCCATCAACATAATGAAACTTTCTTCAAAGCTGTATTTGTAGTGGGACATTCTTAGAAATCTCAAGTCTTTATTTCCTTGTTGACCCAAACTGGATGTCCTCATTCCACAGTACTTAACCATGAACTGAGAATTCTGCTTATTGTGGATAGTATAGCCTTTATTGTCATTGTACATCATGTATACAACGAAATTTGTTTTAGCGCCTCACTGGTGCAATCCATGACAAAAAATACAAACAACATAAATAGTATAAAGAATAATCCCACAAGAATTATTTAATTGGTGGTTATATAAATGGTATAGTTAACTAGATAGAATTTAGGGAAATAATTGGGAAATTGTATTATGTAGCATTATTTGAATTAAGAACTATGTTTAAATGATAAATTGCTATATTTTAAAGATTAGAGATAAGATTTAAATTTGATAAAGTAATAATGGAATAAAGATTCAATGAGCATTATATGAAGTAATAAATAAATGTAAGGAAGCTGTTAGAAATAGAAATAATTTTGAAATATAAACATGTTTGAACTGTATTGTTAATAATGAGGATTTAGGGTAAGAATTGTGAAATGTATTATAAGGTATTAATTGAATTAAGATTTAAGGTGGGTTAAAAGAAGGGTAATTACCGTCACTGACTATCGGGGGTGAGTCATTGGCCCCCACGGAGAGGGCTCGCAACTTGGGCGTCCTCCTGGATACAAGGCTGTCTTTAGAAGAACATGTGACAGCTGTGGCCAGGGGGGCTTTTTATCAGGTCCGCCTGATTCACCAGTTGCGTCCCTTTCTGGATCGGGACTCCTTGTGCATGGTCACTCATGCCCTTGTCACTTCCCGCCTGGACTACTGTAATGCTCTCTACATGGGGCTCCCCTTGAAGAGCACCCGGAGGCTCCAACTGGTGCAGAATGCGGCCGCGTGGGTGATTGTGGGAGCGACGTGGTGCTCCCATGTAACACCTCTCCTGCGTGAGCTGCACTGGCTCCCGGTGGTCTTCCGGGTGCGCTTCAAAGTATTGGTTACTATCTTTAGAGCGCTCCATGGCTTAGGACCTGAGTATTTACGAGACCACCTTCTGCCACCGGTAGCCTCCCACTGGCCAGTACGCTCCCACAGAGAGGGGCTCCTCAGGGTGCCGTTGGTCAAACAATGTCGACTGGTGGCCCCCAGGGGGAGAGCCTTCTCTGTGGGGGCACCTGGTTTTTGGAACGAACTGCCCCCGGTGATACGAAGGATCCCGGATCTACGCACCTTCCGCCATGCCCTCAAAACTTTTCTATTCCAGCAAACTGGGCTGGTGTAGCTCTTTTAATTGTTTTTAATTCGTTTTTTTAAAAAGGGTTTTTTTTAATCAATATGGGCCAAATTTGTTTAATATACTTTTAAATTGTTTCAAATTTTATATTTTTATGTTTTTATTTTGGCTGTACACCGCCCTGAGTCCTTCGGGAGAAGGGCGGTATATAAATTTAAATAATAAGTGTAAAAAAATAAATAAGTAAATAAATAAATAAATAAATAAATAAATAAATAAATAAATAAATAAATAAATAATTGTTTTGATTAGGTAAATATGAGTTAATTTTTTCTAAGATGATATTAGTTGAGAAACGGGATTTAAGATTAAGAAATAAGTGTTATTGCAAAATAGAATGTATACAATTTTGTTAAAGATGACAAAAAACTGAACAAATTGAAAAGCTCTGTTTCGAAAAGATGTATTTGTGTGTTTGAAAAAAAATAAAAAAACTTTATTAAAAAAAAAGAATAATCCCTATGCAAGTAATTAGCGGGGGGAGGAAAAAGAAAGAAAAAGAAAAACTGGTCATACATTTCCACGTGTGCGTGGAGTGATTGTGGTTGTGTTTAAGAGTCTGACAGCCCATGGATAAAAGCTGTTTTTAAACCTGTTTATCCGACTGGCTATACTTCTTCTGCCTGATGGTAAAAGTGAGAAAAGATACTGACCAGGATGTGAATCGTCCCTAAGTGGTCCAGCAGATCCTTACTCTGCTGAAACAACGAGACCTGGCAATGTAATAAAAGTGGTGTTAGGGGGCAGCCAATGGTTTCTTGTTATTCCCAGTTTGACGTGTATGGGATGGTCTACTACTTGGATGATAGATGAGTCATGCAACCAGAAAAGAAGTCATCAGTAAGAGCCGAGGTGGCGCGGTGGTTAGAGTGCAGTACTGCAGGCTACTTCAGCTGACTGCTAGCTGCAGTTCAGCAGATCGAATCTCACCGGCTCAAGGTTGACTCAGCCTTCCATCCTTCTGAGGTGGGTAAAATGGGAACCCAGATTGTTGGGGGCAATATGCTGACTCTGTAAACCATTTAGAGAGGGCTGTAAAAGCACTATGAAGTGGTATATAAGTGCTATTGCTATCTGAAATGTATTTGGTATTTTAAGCAGAACTGACCGGTTAGCTGTTTGTCATGCACACTGGTAAAATACAATAGTCCAGAGGAAAAATATATATATGACAATTCTATTTCAGAATAGCTAGTATTCTTCAAGTAACCTTGGTTTTGCCCTTCTCCTTCCCTCTTTTTTTTTGTATACCTTTTTCCCCTTATTGTTAATAATTGCTTAGTTGCCAAAGGGATAGAATAATAATAAAACTCTACTGATGGATGGAGGGATGGTTGGATAGTTAGGCCTCTATATACTACTTTTCAGAGCTATAGAATGATGTGTATTAGCATATGCTATGTGTTACTGAGCCCCCAGAAAGAATGAGGATGCTAAAAGACACAGTCTAGCGCATCTGGAGAGCAGTGGGATGGGAAAGGAACTTTGGCTGCTATTTTAAAGATTTCTATTAACATGCGTTTTGACAATTTGGAAAACCTACAAAAATTACTTGCCACTTTCAGAGTAAGTGTTATGCAAGCAATAATCTCTAATTGTTAAAAAGCCGCAATGTTCTATATGCAAATTAAACTAGAAAAGAATTTACAGCGTAGAAACGTGGTTTAAAATATAATGTAGCTCTTAAAAGAAAAAAGAAAAATACAATGTGCCTCATCCCTACTATTATATTATCTTTATTTTGAGAGGTCCTAAAGAAGACAATGAAACACACCAAGACCGATAGCAAAATCAACAGCCTGAATGTGGCATTTCCAGGTTGCCACTATCTTAGTCCAGATATATATCATATAGGCAAACTGTGCTTCTATCATCTCATTTGTTTTATTGAAAATTGTTCTGCCAGGGCAAAGATTTTAGCATTGCATTAGATGGGAGCAATTGAAGTTGGCTCTTTTGTTCTTTTGGAAAGCTTTTGAGTTGTTTGGGATGAGAAAGGTGCTTTCATCTGCTGAGATGATAGGCTAGAAGAACAGAAGCCCAAAACTACATGTAAGTAGGATAATTTTTACAGGGATCCATTGGAAATACGTATTAAATGTTGATTGAGAGACTCCTCTTGCCCATCACCCACAAATGTGTTTCTGAATACACAAATATACAACTAAATATAAACACATATTTTGATACACACAGCTATGTATACAACAGTTCTTATGTAGCAACACACAGGAATTAAAACACAGAGAAGAATGGAAGGGTTTGGGAATAAGGCTTCTGAACTGTCAAATGTCTGTGGGAGTGCATGCATCTTGCTGATCAACCCATGTTTGGCAGAGAGAGTTAGGTTTCAGGGTTTAGTGACCATGGTCTAAACCAGTGATGGCTAACCTTTTTACCATCGAGTGCCAGGAGCGGTGTCTCTCTCTCTCTCTCTCTCTCTCTCTCTCTCTCTCTCTCTCTCTCTCTGTGTGTGTGTGTGTGTGTGTGTGTGTGTGTGTGATGCATGCACATGCCCACACCCATAATTCTATGTGCCTTGCCCCCGCGCATGCCCCCACGACCTCCCCACGCTCCTGGCACATGATGGCACGGTAGGCCCGTTTTTTGCTCTCCCCAGCCTCCAGAGCCTTTCTAGGAGTCTGGGGAGGGTGAAAACGGCCTTCCCCACCCCCTGGAGGCCCTCCGGAGGCAGGAAACAGCTGTTTCCCTACTTCTGGTGGGCCCAGAAGGCCCGAAAATCAGCTGGAGCTGAGCTCCTGTGCCCACCGATATGGCTACATGTGCCACCTTTGGCACACATACCATAGTTCGCCATCATGGGTCTAAATAATGGATTTCCTGATATTTCACCAGCAACTGTGGCTGACATTTTTAGAGGCAAAGTGATCTGCTAGGCAGACGAAAGCAAATTGAGCAGGGACTGACGGGCTCTTGTCTTGATAGCCAAATATTCTGACTTCTGAGTGGTCTTTAACTGAGCTAGTTTCTGATTGATGCAGGTTGGTGAAGGCTGGTCTTTGATTGGTTCAGCATAACAGAGTTGGAAGGGACCTTGTAGGTCATTTAGTCCAGCCCCCTGCCCAAGCAGGAGACCCTACACCATTTCTGACAGATGGCAATCCAGTCTCTTCTTGAAAGCTTCCAGTGATGAAGCACCCACAATTTTTGAAGGCATTGGTTGATTGTTCTCATTGTCAAAAAAATTCTCCTTATTTTTAGGTTAAATCTCTCCTTGATCAGTTTCCATCCACTATTCCTTGTCTGGCCTTTAGGTGCTTTGGAAAATAGCTTGACCCCCCTCCTCTCTTTGGCAGTCCCTCAAATATTGGATTATTACTATCACGTCACCCCTGGGTCCTTCTCTTCACTAGACTAGCCACACCCAGTTCTTGCAACCATTTTTCATTATGTTTTAGCTTCCAGGCCCCTAATCATCTTTGTTGCTCTTCTCTGCACTCTTTCTAGAGTCTCAACATGTTTTTATAGTGTGGTGACCAAAACTGGATGCAGTATTCTAGATGTGGTCTTACTAAGACTTTATAGAGTGGTATTAGTACCTCACGTGATCTTGATTGAATCCCTAAATTGCATCTGTTAATTCAATTTAGCATTGGCTTTTTTTTGGTTCTTTCCCTGTGTCCAGTCCTGATTGGCTATTTTGGTGATGTTGTTCACTGGACTGGTGCTTTGTGGTGCATTCCCCATTCTTTTCTTATGCAGTTTTATGGGAAATACATTGGTTGCCGTATTTCCCTCTCCAAAGGAAAGGACATTTCATATGATGCTTTCAGGGATGGATTGTGGATTCTTCCATTGAATTAAGACCAGAAGAAGTCAATGCATGGATGTGATGTTCTGTATTTCACTAAATAATTATCGCTTCAGTGCAGATACCCTGGCTTCTGGCACCTTCATTAATCTAAAAGGAAGATGTTTTGTAGAGCTTTTTCAAATCTGCAAGTATAGCCTGCTACAGAGGCTGCCAAACGATGGTGATATATGTGCCCAATAGCATGAAATTATTCAAAAAGTATAGAAAGCATATCAAATATTTCTACTTTAAACTGTCGCAACAGGATATATATGACATAGGTTTGAATTTGAATGTTTATAAATCTTAGCGTGGCCCAAATGCAAAGTTCAGGAAAATGATACATCTTTGACAGCTCATTCTGTTGGAAGGATTCTTTGATTTTCTCCCACAGTTTTTTCAGGCTTGCAATGATGCCACAAGGTGGCAGCATTACTCTCCTAAAAATCATGTTGTTTCTTTTATCCCTGGAGCCTGACTCCCCACAGACCAACTTCCATTTGGATCCCACACCTTTAGAAAATCTGTTGGGAAAACTTCTGTGTGGAGTGGCAACCATTTTTCATTAACCAAGGATAAGACGGAGGGCTAGAGATCCAGAAACTGAGACGGCCTGAGAAAGCCAAGAAGGTTGAACAACCATTACTTATTCTTCCACCCACGCAAACTGTTTTTGAAGATATTGTAGGCCAGCAGATCAATATTTCTTTCAGATAGCAGAAAAAGAGGTGGAGAACTTGAAGCTAATAAAAAGAGATTCATTTTTGTTACAAGAGTGTGCCTGGAGAGACCTTATGTTTGCTTGTGTTGGAACTGGGCATTTTAGAGACTAACTGGACTGGTGTGGGGAGATTTCTACCCTTCCTTCTAGGTCCAAATTGGGCCTGCTTAATGTTTGAGACTACCAGAAAATCTGAGGACCATGAGTTAGACCGGGAAGATTCTTCTTCAATGCCTGCAAGAAAACTGCATGTGTGACCCTGTAGTCGCCAGGAGTTTTGACTTGTATGTTCTACTATGTAGTTTCCAGGAGTTTACAAGAAACATCATACACTGATTTCTGCGAGTAAAGGGCCTGACATTGGCCAGATTTGTCTCTTCTTTTCTTTCCCCTCCTCCCTCCTCCCTCCCCAACCCCAAACTCAGCTAGCAAACTGTCAGGAGCTTCTCAGCTTCGTTTAGTTAGTCCACCACATCATTCAATTTCACCTATGCTATTTTTTAAAAATGATACCAAATTCTTATGCTCTGGACTTCCCATCTAGTATCAAACAACCTGTCAATCTTCCAGCTGCAAAGCTTCTCCACCCATCCAGTTCCTTAGAGCAAGGACAGCTTTGCAACCCTTTTTCCATTCTATTGAGGCAAGCAAAAGAATAGAGATGGATACATTCCAGTTGCAGCAGTATCTGCTTGTAGCATCCTTGCCAGGGCAAGCCAACCTTAATTTCTTCCATGCTTAAAATTGGACAAACGTGGGCAGGAAGAACTTCCATATGTCATTTGTTATTAATAATACGACCAAGCATTGTGAAGTTTTTTTATTCTAGAAGGAACAAATTCCAACGAACACCAAATTCCATACAGGAGTTTGCAAGCTTGAGGAATAATACCTTATTCCCTAACTATTAATCTGAAGTTTCCCATTGATTTTTTTCCTATCCTTTTATCTTATGCCACAACTATTATTTTCCTTAGTGGCTGGAAAAAAGGAGAGAAATAATAGGGATTTTAAAAAAATAAATAAAAATGAAAATATACAAAGTCAGAGCCTTTGAATTAGCATATTACATATGTCCATCCCAGTGAACAGAGAGCCTAGTTCTCCTCATGCTTTTTCAGAAAGGAAGACTTAATTACAAATGTTCTGAAGATGCAAACATGTATCTGAATAAATGGGCTGGCTCGCTAAAACATTCCAAATTTATTTGGAAAGGGAAGCAACTCCTTAGTAAAGAGAAGAGATAAACAATATTTCATCCTTTCAACATAATAATTTTAAATTGGGTGTTTTAAATTTCTGGGGTTTTAAATTGAGCTGAATTATTTAATAATTTTAAATAATTTTAATTGATGTTTGTCTTGTGCTTTTAATAGGCTGTACACCGCCCTGAGTCCTTCGGGAGAAGGCCGGTATAGAAATAAAATTATTCTTATTCTTATTCTTATTCTTCTTTCTCCTATCCTGCACAGAACTGGAGAAGAAAATGGGTTCTTGGTCAGAAACTTGTTTTTTTTTTTAATTCTGCCACTTTCAGTGGAAGATCCAGGAAGCATGGATTAGCTAGCTTGGTCTTTACAGATCCCAATCAAAGAAAGACCCATTAGCGTATAATGATTATTGTGCTGGAATAGAATCATGGCGATCCAAATTCAAATGTCCATGTAGTCATTGTTGTTCATTGGTTGTAAAAGATATAGAGAATGGCTTTGAAGGACAAATTGATCACAGCCAGATAAGCAGAGTTTGACCAAAATAACTTGAGAAAAAGTCTCAGACAAGTCTCTCCCTCCCCAGTTCACACAATGCTAATGTTGGGGGGTGGGGAGAAGCACATTCAGACCTGCAGGATTCTGATACTATATTTGCTACAATAAATATAATCCAATATGGCATTGATTTCTTATCTTGCTCCACCTTATAGGGCTGACACTGGGTGATTTGGGATTGGTTACCTTCTTTTTGTCCATTCTACCTTCTTTGTCATTAGTTGCTACAGCTTTATATTATGGTTATTCTGGTATTAGTGGATGACGTAGTAAATCAAACAATATCCTGCATTAGGAAATACACTGATTATTATATTGTTCAATTCAGTGCTGGGTTTCAAAAATTTTTACTACCGGTTCTGTGGGTGTGACTTGGTGGGCATGGCTTGGTGGGTGTGGCAAGGGAAGGATACTGTAAAATCTCCATCCCCACCCCACTCCAGGGGAAGGATACTGCAAAATCCCCATTTCTTCCTGATCAGCTGGGACTTGGGAGGCAGAGAATAGATGGGGACGGGGCCAATCAGAATTTTTACTCTAAATTTCCACTACCAGTTCTCCAGAACTGGTCAGAACCTGCCGAAACCCACCTCTGGTTCAATTGCTAATACTGATTTATATTGTATTACTTTTTAATTTACCTATACTTATGTAGAGAAAAGCATCTACTAAATAAAAATTACTACAAATATTATTATAACTGCCTCTAAGGATTGTTCTTGCAAGGATAACATAGAGTTGGAGCCTATCTACAGTACTGTGAGCCGCAGAAGAGAAATCAAAATATAAATTGAATTTGACAAACAAAAAGAGATGGAAGGAAAGTAGCAGAGTTTATTCTTTTCTCTCTTGTGTTGACGCTCTCTGGATAGTTTTGGAAGGAGGCAAGGATTAGTGCCCCAGTGGGAGGAAGAGATTGCTGCTTGTGCCTATTTGTCATCTTCCACTGGGTGACCAAATCATAGCCACCTCCTTGACCTTCTAAATGGTGGGGAATGGGATTAGTTAGCTCAGTCTTCACAGCCTTCAATCAAAGAGGCCAAAGAACATAAGAAAAAAAAATAGGGGTTTCATGCGGGATAATTTTTGGCTCCTACAAATTATCTTACCTTTGTTATTGTGAGAAAGAGTGTGTAAGCTATCCTTCGCTAATGCAGTATTCAGTCTTTTGCAAATATAGTGGGAGGTGGATATGAGCCATCCAGAGAGAGAAGTCAGGGAAGATGAGGAGAAAAATCTTTAACTTTGTCTGTGAGCTTCTTCTGTCATGGGCTCTGTAGCACCTGGAGGCAAAGTCAAGTTGAGGAAAAGTTGAATCTTGTCTGCTGTACTGACTAGTGATGGGGAGAGAAGCATGTTTAGTTCTCAGCTGAGTGCAAATTGACTTGGGTTTGCATTTTTCAACCAATGAACATGCATGAAGTGAAAGTTAGTATTCAAAGTGACCAAGTTTTGGACTAAGGCAGTCACAGAATGGTTCCCACTTGATAAAAAGCATCCACCAAAGAGACCTAAAATGAGATGGATCAATGACCTCAGCAAGTATTGCGGGCCCAATTGGCAAAAGAAAGCTCAGGACCGTATTGGTTGTAAACATGCAGAAGAGGCCTTCATTCTGAAGTGGATAGACAATGGCTAAAATGATGATGATGATGATCTGGCCATTATGCCAAGGGAAAAATCTGTGTAAATGTGCATATATTTCATTAGAAAGTAGTTGCTTCTGGAAGTCCATAAGAATTTTTTTTACCAACTCCCTTCACAATTACAATCCTGTTGATCAATATTTATTAATTAATCAAATTTGCATTCTTAGAGAAAGTCCTCACACATCTGCCAAGATTGACAGAATATCATCTGGTTGTTATTCACAATAGCCCATCTTTGTGATGGTACAAGCATTTTGCTCTCATCTTTGGAAATCATTCACTGTTACTATTTTGGGGCACTTTTTGAAGCCTTTTTTCTATATCCAGCCTTTTCCTTTGTGGATATGATTTTCTTGTGAATGATTTTTTTTCCTTTCTCCCAACTATTTAGTGGAATACGTTTCAGTATTGTTTTAATTTACGCCATTTCATTATTGAATTTTAAACATTTTTATTTTCAAGGTAAACCACTTCAGTATATTACTGCATGAATAATAGTAAAATAAATAAATAAAAATATTCATAACAATAATATATCAAATGTACCAAATGCATTCTATTAGGCAAAGTTCTTGCAAAGCCCCACCACCCACGTATTTTGGGTAAAACCTCAAACACAGCTATAGGTGTGAAAATTGGGTCTGGAAACCATATCCGTATCAACTCGTTTCCCAAAATCCATACCGAATTGAAATCCGACATTTAAAAGAATTCTCAAGATCAAGAAAATGAAGTGGATGCACATTCTCCCAAAAAGGAGAAAGGGATTAAAAATCAAACTTAATAAATTTGCAAAAGTGAGACACGGAGAGGAAGGAAAACAGGTGGCCCTGAGCAAAGAGAGAGAGAGAGAAAAGGATGAGCCTAGCTTCTTGCATTGCTATTCAGACAAGACGGAGCAAGAAAAAGATCAGCCTGTCCCCAGTTTTGTATAAAAGCTTGTTTACAACTCTTCATTTTGTTTTCTGGCACTGTCAAATTGATTTCCCTCCCCTCCTGTTCTCCTCCCTGTGAGTTTTGCCCATTTCATTTGTAAGCCTCAGGATAGGGCTTGTCTCTCATCTCTGTGTTTCTTGTCAATGTGAGTCATTTGGAAAACAATATTTGTCCGAGAAGGTGGGGATGAAAATGCTAGGAATTCATTTTATAATAACATAAATGAACAAAGTCCAAGTTTAGGGAGACAAACCTATTGCCAGATCAGGGCACTTGACCCAATACAGATCTGCTCTGCATTTATTCTCTGTGCAGCATTGAAAGCAAGTGAAGGTTGGCTTTTGGGAGTGATAGAAGGAGTCTGCGGTAGCAATAATTTTGAGCGATAGCCAAAATTAAAGCAGGCTGAACTGGGTTCTTGTTAAATAAAAATACCATTGGCAATAATCCAAAGCAGCAATTACTGATTTACAGTACTTGTGGAAGACTGATCCTCAGGGAGGCAGCTGTATCGCATGTGAAAAAGTTCAGAATTGTAGAATTAAGAACAAGAAAACTAAACTGAAATGCTCACCGCAGAGGGTTGCCCAATTTCAGATGTAGCTCTGAATTCAGTGGAATAAAGACATTGGCGTAGATGCACTGACGTACGTCAAAGTGTGGTTTGCGGAAACGTAACCACAAACAACTTGAGGATCTACAGTTCAGGTTCCTGCATGAAGCTAGGCCACAGAACAATTTGTCTGGTTTTGGTTTAACATGTTGTATAAACCCAGCCATGGTACTTTCTTTATCACCGTTTGTGTTTTAATGTTAAGCTCAAACATTGTGGCTTATCTAACATGGTCATAATTAAACAAAATTATTGGTTTACCATTTTTTGAGCCCAGGCTTTATGGTCTATCCTGATATAAATCTTGATATAATATATATCATAATATCCTGATTATAAATCTTGATATAATAGAGCATGATTTAACAAAGAAATGAGCAGCCTTCTCCAGCAGCTGGAGATTGCTGATGATGTGTCTGGTTAGGAGTGGGATCATTTATGTGTTGAGATGTATGTTTATGCTGCTCTGTCTCTATCTATGAATGGGAAGAACCTCAGGGAAGCAAACTGCTCCTATATCTATCTTGAATCTTGGATCGTTTTAATTGTTTTAGAATTGTTCGCCACCCAGAGTCACTTACCTGCCTGCAGGCCTGGGACTTGCAACTTGCTGCCAGCTTCCCCATGACTTTGGTTGTGAGAAGCCAGCAGGAAGTTGTCTTGCCGAATTCGGTTAATGATGGCAAGTGGGACTGCAGGGATTGCCATCACTAAGTAATGCAGTCGCGTGTTATAACTGCATCATTTATTGACAGAAAATATGGTCCCAATGACTGTTGTAAATCTAGGACTGATACATATAACCTTGTTGCCAGTGTGATGGCTCTGCATTTTAACATTTTGTCTAGGTTCATCATAGGCTTGTTGTCAAGTTGTAGATGTTTATTTATTTCAAGGCTACATCATGACTGAAAAAGGTGGACGGCTAGGGTATAAGGTGTGTAGTTACTTCAGTTTCCTTTTTGGCCTGATTATTTGAGTTTGGCATTGCCTATTGTCATAATCTTACATTTGTTGGGTGGTTTGAAATATTGATTGGCTTTTGCAAATAATTTTTATTACAAATTACAAATAGAAAGAATAAAAATTAATACACACTACAAAAAATAAAGGAATACAAAAAGAGAAATACAATAAAGGAAAAAGTATAGAAAAGAAAAAAAACAATAAAAAGAAAAAAGAAATAACTTTCTCTGCATCCAAGAAAGTAGAAGCCATTTTAATATCCTATCACCATCTCTTAACACACCTTAACTCATCTTAACTCACCTTCTTGCTAAAAAACAAAATCTTGCATTTGTTCTTTACCAACAAAAGTCCAGTAAGAGAAAAAAAGATATAACTAATTTCCTATTTTAACCTTGACCTAATAAGCCAACCCTGTATTACTGAATTTTTAACAACCTTATTTTTAATCCCATCAAATATAGTTCCAGAGTTTGTTTTCTATTCATGTTTCAAAACATTAATAGACCTCTTTTGTACATGCAGTAAGTAAATATTTGTCTTCACTTCTCATAGTCTTTTAGGATTTCAAAATATCTCTTTTGTGAATCTCTTAAGATTCTCAAAGATTTTTGCTCCATTCTTTCTTAATGAGAGGAATTTACTGTCTCCTAGTGTCCTGTAGTGTCAAGGTCCCATTATCATATTTTCTCTTTAAACAATCAAACAATCACCATTTCCTATGGGAAGATTTCTGCTAATTATTTCAAAATCATAATTCCAAATCCATCTGAATCCTTAATCCATTGTTAACTTTATAACATCTATATTCTTTTGCTGGGTTGTGTTGGTAAGTTGCTAAACAGAGCATTTTTATAAGGAGATTCTTTACATATAATGCAATTGTTCATTTACTGTATCTAGATGGCACCAACTGGACAACAATAATGCTTAGAACATTGGCAACAGTGTGGCCCCTCTGTTGAACTGATGAGTCACTTTGACAGTTTATTTTATCCCCAATATATTTTGATTAAATAGAGACTGCCCTTGCCCCCTGCTTTCATTAGGGAAAACCAATAAGGAAAAATAGAATAGAGTAGAGTAGAGTAGGAAGAGGAAGAGAAAAGAAGAGAAAAGAAGAGAAGAGAAGAAAAGAGAAGAGTTGGAAGGGACCTTGGAGGTCTTCTAGTCCAACCCCCGGCTCAGGCAGGAAACCCTATACCCGTAATGATGAACCTATGGCAGATGTGTCTGAAATGGCACACGGAGCCATGTCACCTGGCATACGCAGTGTCGCCTCTCGACGATCAGCTGGTCTTTTTGCGTGCAGCGGTGCTGGAAACTAGAAGGGCTGGTCTTCCGTTTTCCTGCATGAGTATGCACACTGGCCAGCTGATTATCGCGTGCGCATGCACGCCAGAAACCTGGAAGAGTAGCTGGATCAAACCAGAAGTTCAGTAGCTGAAACCGGAAGTTCATTTTTGGACATGCACATGCACCCTGGGCAGCTCCTCTTCCAGGTTTCGGCCCAGACACATGTACGCGGTCTCTTTTTGGCACTCAGTGCCAAAAAGTTTTGCCATCACTGCCCTATACCATTTCAGAGTCTCCCCATATGTCCTTTTTCTTAATTTTCTCCAGTACAAGAGAAGAGGTGGTTGACTTTCCCTCAGGACAGGTTATATTTTCTCCATAACCAGAATTATTAGAGCAAAGATGAAGAAGAATAAAATGGGGGAAAGAAAAGCTTTTAATGGTGCTCTACTCAAAGTTAGCGTGAAAAAGGCAGGTGACTTCTTGGAATTTCAGAGTCTGCATGTACGTCTCAGGCTGTCCTCTCTTGATTTAAGTCAGCGGAATTATTTTGTCTTGCATATAATTCTCTTTCTGTTTCCCTGAGGCTGGAAAACTCATCATTCTGTCATTCTGTGATTTCCCAGTAACCGAATCCTTTCCATTGGTTTCTCTTTAAGAAACTAAAATAACTTCTCTGATTAATGCAACAAATCTTCTTTATACAGGTTTGTGGTTTGGATGGCCTGTGTACAAGAGGTGGGGAGGAGAAGCAGCTTTCCTTTGAAGCTGTCTTTTGGTCTCTCCGGTTCGAATACTTTTCTTGGCTGTTGATCCTGGAATGTCAGATTACAGGAATTGATACCCTGGGTTCCAAGACAATGAAAGGACAGGAGCTAACCTGAATTTGGGGAACAAGCTATTCCAAAGTGAGTCCAGGAAAGAATCCAAATTATGCATAAGCTCTTACAGGGGCAGGACAACTCATCCAGAATAATACCTGGAATATCCATGAAACCATCTTTTTAAGAAAATCTCAGTGTGTACCACTCTATATTAACTGTAGGGAGCCACTCAGATGAAGCAGATATTTAAAAACCATGACATAAACAAAATGGACAGAATCATTCCTTAAGTTGTGGGAAGTAAAATAGCATTAGGAAGAAAGTTGAACTGATGCCTTCCTGACTCGCTGAAGTATAAGAGGAAGGGGAGGAAAAGCACAATGAGACTTGTAAGACTGTTCAAAGTTCCCCTTGCACATATGGCTAGTCATTCCCAACTCTAGGGGGCGATCTCATCTCTGTTTCAAAGCCGAAGAGCCAGCACTGTCCAAAGATGTCTCCATGGTCATGTGGCCGGCATGACTAAATGCCAAAGGCGCACGGAACGCTGTTACCTTCCCACCAAAGGTGGTCCCTATTTTTCTACTTGCATTTTTTATATGCTTTCGAACTGCTAAGTTGGCAGAAGCTGGGAAAAGTAAGAGGAGCTCACTCCATTACGGTGCTAGGGATTCAAACTGCTGAACTGCCGACCTTTCGATCGACAAGCTCCGCATCTTAGTCACTGAGCCACCACATCCCTTTTAGAATCTGCTACTGGAGCCTATTTCAATGAAATATAATTCTAGTCAAGTCAGTTTCCTGATCTGGTCTATCTTGTCTGACCAATAGGTTGAGACATAAAGTTAAGTATCCATTTAAAACTATCTTTCAGAAAGGAGCAGAGGGATTACCTCCAATCCTTCATCCTGGAGGACAGTCCAAAACATACCATGACCAATGACATCACTGATAGAATAGAACAGGGGTGTCAAACTTGCGGGCCCACAGGCCGGATGCATCACGTGGTGGCCATGCCCATCCCTGGTTTAGCGAAGAGGGAAAAAGTTGTGATACATCACATGACGACGTGTCGTTGTCATGTGACGACATGAGTTTGACACCCCTGGAATTGAAGGATGAGGATAAGTATACCATTTCCTTTCATGGCCTGAGACAGGTCATCTATAAGAACAATCAATGTCATTTGTATTGTAAGAAAAGGAGAAAGCAAAAAGTTTGTTTCTAATGCTTTTAAAAGTTTTTCAAGAAAACTTAATCTTTCATTTAAGAGTTTTGTATAATAAGCTACTGAAGGGGTTCCTTTGATTTCAAATGTTGCAGATATAGGTAATGTTCCAATACTATCTGGAAATTGAAAGTTTTGACCAATATGTTTAGTAGAAATAACTTTTCCATTCATGACCAAGTCTCTAGCCTATGAAGTCCTCTATTTTCTCATTTCATTGAACTAATCACATTTATCAGTTTAAAATATGAGTAATCAAGGAAAGGGAGATAAGAAGAAAGATGACTAGGTTGAAGTTCTTTCCAGCTTTCACAAATTTCTAAGGCAAGATTTAAATGTGCATTTGTGATAACAGATCATGCTTAATTAATTTTTAAGGGAAAGGGATGGTATTGACCTACTAGGCCAGTATCTAGTTCTAATTTAATTTGTTCCCTTTGAATTCTGAATAATATAGCTTTGCGATTTTAATTGAAAATCATCACAATCATATTTTATATTTTGTCTAAAATGGTGTGTGTGTGTGTGTGTGTGTGTGTGTGTGTAAAGAAAGATAAATATTTGCCATGTAGAAATAGGCAAGGGAAAGTATGTGAAACAAGAATACAATTTTAGAAAGATTAGTCATATTTTAATTGTTGCTATTCTATAAAGCAGGGTGCCATGATTTAAATTATGTTTTGATCTTTTGCAAGAGAGGCCCATAATTATGTTCCTTTAGTTGAAGCCAATGTTTTATAATAATTATTCCTAAGCATCTGAATGCACCTGGGTTAATATGAAGTAATGGATTGTTGAAGGTGCTTTTGTAACTCTATCATGTTGATTAATATATTAGATGATTGATCAGATTAGACTTTACTTCTTCATGCTATGTTAAATTTATTAAAATCTGTTGACATTCCTAAAAATATTTTGAAGAAAAATAGGCATATTATGCAGAAACAAGTTTATTGTTATTCTTCCTAATATTCTTTGCCAAGATTTGTGCAAGACTAAACAGAAAAGGAATACAATATGTAGAGGTTCCTATTTCTGTTGGTAAACAGAAATGATTGATCCTAACAATAAAACTATATTTAAATCACATTATATAGAAAAAAAACTTTCAAAATTTGTACTGTATGGCACTATCAAAAGCTCTGACAGAACTCAAAGACAGCACAGCTAGTAGAATGTAATGAAATTAGTACAAGTGTATTACAGTACGTTTATGAATCTAATTTATGGGAGAAATCCAGACTGTTCAATGAAGATATAATTACTAATACAACATATTTGTTTAGCCTGTTGACCAACACAATAATACAGCAAACATTTTAAAATTTTGATTTAATAGTAAAGTAGGCCTACATAATAACATCTTTTGGGGTTGCTTATTTAGTTTAGAAGTAATATGAAGTCTCATTTGCTTGATTCTGTCTCTTAGAAATACTGGGAGCAAGAGACAGAATATCCAGAGGGCCATCAAAAGTTAATATATCACTCCCAGAAAGATGCCAGTGCCAAAGTCAATTTGTGAGAAGCTCAGTACCATGTGAGATATCATAAGACGAGTTAACATGAAGAATTAAAGCGTAAAAATATGGTCAAAGGTCAGAATGTTCAGGTAAGCAATTCAAGATCAAAGGCTTAGAGCAGGAGTGTCAAACTCACATCATCACAGCGGAGTCACATGATGTATCAGGACTTCCCCCCCTTTACTAAACCAGGAGTGGCTGTGGCTAGTGCGGGATGCATCTGGCCCGCGGGCCAGGAGTTTGACAGCCTTGGTTTACAGCTTAAAATAAAATGAAACAAAATCTTCAGCAACTTTAATTTTCATACTACTTTATAATAAGGTGACCATTCGTCCTCCTTTAGGGAGGACAGTCCTTCTTTTGTAAGTTCTGTCCTCTCGCAAAAAGTGTCCTCCTACATGTCCTCCTTTTTGATATTTGGAGACTAATCTGTAAATCTCCGTATTCGATCGATGCCGATCCGATCCGTTGCATGTGATGTGATGTATTTGTATTTGACATGATAATTCATCAAGGCTCGGTACAGTGCGGTGAGACACGATTATGAGATGCATACGTTCCGCACAGGAGAATTGTTTTGAGAGAGTGTGATGCATGCAAATGGCTTTGTTTACTTCTTACCGAAACACGACACAGCACACACACACACGTGTCCTCCTTCTCATTGTAAAAAAGTTGGTCACCTTATTTATAAAGTTCCCAGCAGCTGGCCTCTTCCAGGCTCAGTTAGTTTTCCTATTGATTCTAGCTTCCATGTAGATTATTTCTCACAAAACGGTCCTAGGCATTTTACAGTTCCTGGGCAACATCTGGCCCTTTGGCTGCTCCTGTCCGGCCTACATGGATTGCTTTGATTTTGAAGGCTACTGATGATTTTTTTTTTCCAATGTACGTCTGTGTGTGCATGCATACCTACTTACCTTCACAACCCTATTGGTTTAGCCCTCTACAACAGTCCCAGTTTCTCATGTGGCATCTTAGGGAGATTAATTGCCCACCCCTCTCCTGGAAGGACTAATTTTGCAATCTGGTGTTTAGCTACCCTTAAATCTACAATTCCTCCACTGGGCAACAATAGTGCTATTTAAGGGTTTAATTTAATTTAATTTAATTAATTCAATTTATATGCCGCCCCTCTCCAAAGACTCAGGGCGGCCCACAATACATTTTAAAAAATCATTATAAAAAAACATTTAAAAATTAAAAACATTAAAAACATTAAAAACTCATTCACGCCATTCATGGCCGGATCTCGCCAGATCACAAGAGCGAGATCAACGGCCCCAGGCCTGCTGTTAGTGGTTGTGGATCAGGAACAGATCTGACTGCTGCAGAATCTGGGATTAAAGGATTAAATCTTCCAGGATGCTATAATAACTGAGGTGTTGGATTAGGACCAGAGAAATTTACCTTTAGCCATTACAGTATCACTGAACTCAAGGTTCTTCATAGAATGCTTGGTATTGGAAGATTGGTCAAGATTGCTTATTTAATGAGATCTGATTTTTAAAATCAATTATTGTAGCAATAACAATATACCAAGATTAATGTTATTACAAGAAATATTATATTGAGATTAATTATTAATAGAATAATTTCTATTAGACACTTCTCAAAAATAGCTAGGTTATCTGTGATGGAAATAAAGTTCTGAAATATCAACAGCTAGCTACTTAGAACCATATTATGATAGTTTTAACTGTATTATTATGAAAACTTGGCAAATTTTAGGATGCAGATATATTAAATTAGGTTATTTCCTGATTTAAAAGCTGCCAGACACAATTACCTGTTATTAGGTAATTGTTATATTTGTTCCTGATTCACATGAGAAAGTGACATATATGATTTAAATCTGAAAACAAGGAAAATGGTTAGCTAAACAAAGGATTAATATTTAAACCAAATTATTTTAAAGATATTGTGAGATTGCATTTGGTATTTCCTCCACTGAGTTTGGACTTTAACATCTTCTTGGTTCCCATAATGTATTCACTTCTAATCTTCTTGATGTCAGTGTACTTAATGTTGTCATCTTGAAGGATGTCTAGGTATTGGTAGTGATCATCTTTATCCAGATTCTTTATGTTATTTCCTTAAGATAACTTGATTCTTTCAAATTTTTATGATTTTCCTCCTGTTGATGGTATGGGTGGCACATTTGTCCAGTCCAAATTCCATTGCAATGTTTTGGCTACAGGAGGTTCTTATAAAGGAGGTGAGATAGCTTGGCAGATGTGTTTAATGTTTCATAGCCATGGCCTGACTTGTTCAGTATTGTTGACAGAAGAATCAATATAGTGACAACAATAGTGATGATAGTGAGTCTCCTTGAAAGATTCCACTCTTGATCTTAACCTCTCCCAGGCTATCATCACTGACCAACAACTGTGTCTTCTATTGTGCTATTGATCTTTGCACAAAGCTTCTGATATTTCTACTGATTTCTGTTTTTTCTAGGCCCTTGATTATCCAATCCTGTGGTAGGGAGTGCAATTCCTTGTTGTAATCAATTCAAGCTACATTCAAGTTGGTCTTCCTTCTCTTGCAGTTTTTGAAAACTACCTTGTCAATTAGGAGCTGATCTTTTCTTCCTCTGCTGTTTGGGCCGTTTTCTTTCTGCTCAGGTGGAAAGATCTTGTTTTCAACTAGTTGCTTTTGTATTGCATCATCATCATCATTATTATTTGGTCCTTTCTTTTGTCTTCAAATCAATAAATATGTTAATATAACTTCGAGAAAAAGGCAGTATAGTTAAATATCTAAATCAGATTATGTTCTAACTGTATACAGTATTTGTAAATATGTGAGCCCCTATTAAATGAGTTTATTATGCTATGCATTTTTGAGTAACTGAGTTGTACATACAGTATAAGATGTTACTGCTACTTTTCTAGACCATCAAATACTAGTACTTTTATAAATGGTGACCAGATCTGATTTGAATTAGTTTCCCCTTATATCTGCTTATGTGTATTCATTCAGAATACAGTTTCCACCAGTTCATTTTTTAAAAATCCTGACAGGCTAAAAGAATATAATTTAGTAACCCTATGGCTATATTGGTTATTTTAAATGATCTGCAGAGTTGCATTGATTGCTGCTTATCAAAGACAATGGTGCATTTCATTTGTAATTTCCTTGAGATCTCAGTACTTTTTCCTCCTCTCCCCACCCTCAATCATATGAAAGCTGCATTGAGCCTTCTGCCTAAAAGCATTAATCAATGAAGAAGGAACGAGCAGGGATAACTTCCTTGCACAAGTCAAAAACAATTAAGACCCCTTTTTTCCACACAGAACAAATTATCCTCTTTGGATCCAGCTACCATTTTGATTCAGAGGTTTTCAAACTCAGGACATGCCCTCATGAATTATGGAAGTCTTCTTATCTTCCTCAACATTCCATTTCAACAGCAAGGTATTTCATCACTCCTGTGAATTGAATTTCTGAAGTTATTATCTATAGAAACATTATTCAGCTTTGCAGTTAGCCAATTCCTATGGCTTGATTCCAAGAATTAATGAGTAGTGTTCCTTTGGGTGCATATAGGAAGAAGCCATTCTGTATTTTGGCAAAAGGAACGTCATCTCTTAACTTCGTAAGTTTTTCTTTTAAGTATTAAAATTAACTTTTTGTCTCTGAATTATAAATTGGCTTCATTACAAAACAAAAGCAAGGTAAACAAGTTTGAATACCTACTGAATGTACTATTAGATCTCAAGGGCCATGATCAGTATAGTCCAATGAGATCCAGTCCCTAACTCATATAATCAAATCAAATAAACCTTTATTACAGCTATAGATCAGTATAAGAAAGGTGGGATACCCTCAGTTAAAAAGCATAGAAGATATACCAGTCTAACAAAAATATAAAAACCCATTTTCCCCTGCCATTCAATTGTGTCTGATTTTCAGAAGCTACCTGGAGAAGTCCCTGAAGTTTTCTTAGCAAGTTTTTTCAAAAATGGTTTGCCAGGGCCTCCTATCTAGGGCTTAGAAAAAGTGACAGGCCCAAGCCCACCCAGCTGGTTTTGTGTCTAAGGCAGAACTTGAACTCAAAAGTCCTGGTACCGTAATCCCTAGGTAAAGGTAAAGGTTCCCCCACACAAGCGTGCTAGTTATTTCCGGCTCTAGGGGGCGGTGCTCATGTCAGTTTCTAAGCCGAGGAGCCAGCGCTGTCCAAAGACGTCTCCCTGGTGATATGGCCGGCATGACTAAACGCCAAAAGCACACAGAGTGCTGTTACCTTCCCATCAAAGTGGTCCCTATTTTTCTACTTGCAGTTTTTACATTTTTGAACTGCTAGGTTGGCAGAAGCTGGGACAAGTAACGGGAGCTCACTCTGTTATGTGGCGCTAGGGATTCAAACCACTGAACTGCCGACCTTCTGATTGACAAGCTCAGCATCTTAACCACTGAGCCCCCACTTCCCTGTACCTTAATCACTACTGTATACCAAAACCATGAAAAGCTAGAAGATATAAAAATATGTCTAGTGAAACATAATGTTATATATATTGTCCCACCTCTGTCTCTCTAAAGAGAGTCTAAAAGAATCTAAAAGGATGGATTGGAACATAATATGTGTGTAGGTGGGGAACATAAAGGTTAGTAAATGGAAGATTGTAACTATCAAATTACAGACTGACTGGAAATAAACTTTTGGAACTAATTGTAAGAATTCCTCTGGTTTGTTTAAAATCCTATTAAAAAGATACGAAGATTTCGAATTTAAATGTAAGAAATATTTCTATGGAAAATATGGATTAGAGAAAAATACAATAAGAGGAGTGTCACAGGTAAATGCCTTATTCTTAAATAGAGGAAATGTATGTTCATAGAATATCAAGGGTTAATTTATTCTTCCTTTCTTAATGTATTCATATGTAACCACTCCTACCTCTAACCCCGCCTTATTAATATAAAAGGGGATACATACTCCTCCTCCTCGCTTCTATCTGCAATCATCCAGAGAATATAGAATGCCTACTGTAAATAAATAATACTTTGTTTGAATACTACATTTCTGAATCCTTTATTGAGTCCGATCCTCAAATTATTGCAACATTATGGTAGCAGAGGATGGTTGGCTGACTCAATAAGAAACAGACATGCCAAAGAAAGAAAACTCCAGAAACAAAAGAGAAAGACCCAACACCAGGGCACACAACAAAGAGATGGAAACAGATCAAGAAATGATCAATGAATCTACAACTGAAACGACAAGAGAACCTGAAAACTCCACCACAGATGAAGAAGAGGTAATCGATGAACCCGATGATCAAGAAGCGAGCGAGACAGAAAACAATACGCTCAGATCAGAAATATTAAGACTGCTGAAGAGCCATAAAGATGACAAAAATCTCATCGCGAACCTCCAGGACATTATAAAAGATAGCAGAGCAGCAAGAGAAAAACACATCAACACACCGGAACCTAAAGAACACAAAATGGTGAGCAAATTACCTACAGATGAAAACATAACCGAGAGAAAGACTAACGTTCCCGCGTAAAATTTTGAATGGAAGCCATCTTGGTTTAGCCAGCCCGCCAAAATGGCTGGCTCAGAACCAATCAAAGGACAGAGTTCAAAATGGCTGGCGCGAAAGACTTTACCCAGCATAAAGAATAAAAAAGAAAAATCCTATTCTTCAGAAGAATCTGATACAAACACCGAAGAAACGTCAACTGAACTACAAATCGAAACAGCTATGAAAACACTCTTTGCAGCCTTCGGCCCGAATCTAAAAATCACAAAGAAATCAGCGAAAGTACCAAAGACTGTAAATCAAATAACAAAGAAAGAGCAAACTACACAATTCAAAGACACAGAAGCAAGCGGACAAGCGTCCCTACTTCCATCCACTCCAACCCGAACGGCGAGAGCGCTAACACCCAAACCCAGGGGACCTTGCAAGTACTCGCCCACACCGCAAATGATCCCGGGAGCCAGAGGCCTCAACCGAGACGACTATGATAGAAAGAAGCAAGCCCTGATCCCCACCTGGACACCTAAGGCCGAGCCAGAGAGCGAATCATCAGAAGAAGAACACTACGAGGGAGCTACAGCGACGAGAACCTCTCCCGACAGCTTCAGGAACAAAATGAGCAACGCGCATGCGCAAATACATGCAGACGAATATAGAGACAATGAAGAACAGAGAGAACCATTCAGACTAGTCGCAAGCATACCTACACCATTCTGCAATTATCAGCATTTACAAGATCATGGACAGGCTCCAGTTCTAAGTAATGCAACAAATAACATTGGAAACTTGCCTAGTGATTTTCCAAAATTGAGAGTAGACGGTATTAATTTACAGGAATGGAGTCAACAGCTCCAGGTTGTTTTCCTAAAAGAGAATTTATTATTTTTCATAACTAACCCTCCCAAAAAACCATGGACTCTAAAATTGGACTGCCTACGCCACAGAGCATTCTATTTACTAATATCTAGTATATCTCCTGCTATCTATCATAGTATTAAGCATAATCTGACTGTCTCAGAAATAATTCATTGTATGTTTAAATTGTTTCATAGTGAAAGTGTGGCAACCACAACAAGAATGTCTAAAAAATTCTTCTCAGCCAGGATAAAACCTGGAGCTACTGTAAGTGAACATTTATTATCACTAAACACAACTAGAGCAGAGCTTCATTTAAGGGGAGAAATAATATCTGATCAGACAATGAAAAGCGTTATCATTAATTCATTAGACTCATCATGGGATAATTACATATCACATTTGGACACAATTAATTTAGGATATCTATCTATAGAGAGTTTATCAAATAGACTAATAGCTGAAGATAATTTGAGAAGAAGCCGCTACAGCACACACAAAGAACACAGACAGACCAAAAAGGTAGTATTTCAAGACAGGCATCAAGAACCAATTGAATGTTATAATTGTGGATCCAAAGAACATTATAGAAGAGATTGTCCAAAATTTCTTAGAGAAAGACAAAACCATGACAATAGAAACAGATACCATAACAGACAATCATCTATTGACAGATACAGGTATAGAAACTCACCAAATTTTAGAGAACGTAGAGGGGGCAGAGATAACTCAAGAGAGAGAAAGTCTGGATCATTAAATGGATTAGATAAGTATACCATAACCAAAAATCAAAACTCAAAAGATAATGCCTGGCTCATTGATTCTGGGGCAACAAATCACACAACACATGATAAGAAAATATTATCTTCCTTCATAGAAGATAAATTTGTAATTAAAGTAGCTAACCAAGAAGAAGTTCAAGTCATTGGAAGAGGAAATGTAAATTTACCCGGTCTAGGGAAAATAGAGGGGGTTTTATTAATACCCGAAATACCCCATAACATTCTTAGTGCAATAAAGTTGAGCAGAGACTCTAACATAAATATAGTGTTCTCAAAGGGAAAAGCAACTCTAGAGAAAAACAAAACAAACTTAGGTAATATAGTTATCAAAGGAGATCTACCATACTTAGTCACTGAAGAAAGATGGCTACACAACATTGATTCAAACATGGAAAATGACACTAGCATAGAAAATGAAAATGACAGTGACAGTGACAATGAGGAACATGAAACAAATCATAACCATGAAACCACATCTGTTAACGATACACATAATAACAAAAGACCAATAATTGGAAAACCAATCCATGATGAATGTGCACATATATTACACAGAAAATTAGGACATGCTAGTTTTCCTGTAATACAAAAAATGATTGAACATGCTGAAGGTGTTAAAATAAAAGATTGTAAAAATTATTTGGAATGTTCAGTATGTAAGTCCTCAAAACTCAGAACTAAACCCAGACCAAAAAAGGCAACAAGATCATCAAATCATATCTTTAACCTGGTACATATGGACCTAGTTGGTCCATTGACCCCATCAATTACATACAAAAAACGATACTTCCTTACTATTGTAGACGACTATAGTCATTATGGATTTGTCTATACTTTAAAACACAAAGATGAAACATTTCAAAAGTTTAAAAAATTTTATAAACGTGTAGAAACACAACACAATGTAAAAATAAAGCAAATCATGACAGACAGGGGATCTGAATTCATGTCAAAAGAATTCTCCCAATGGCTAAAAGACAAAGGAATGTTACACTTCACCTCTAGCCCTTTCTCTGCATTTCAAAATGGAGTAGTAGAACGAAAGAACTCGACACTACAAACCATGATTAGATGTACATTAGAAGATGCTGGTTTAGGCAAACAATTCTGGTCAGAAGCTCTATTATATTCCAATTATACCCTAAACAGAATTTGGTCTAGTGTCATAAATAAAACACCATATGAATTGATGTATAATAAAAAACCCAAGATAGCCCACATGCATGTATTTGGAGTTACAGCAGACGTACATATACCAAAACAATTGAGACATAAGGGGGATAATGTATCTAGAAGGCTCAGATTCATGGGATATGAAACAGGCACAAAAGGATACAGATTTATTGACAATAACAATAAATTCATAATTTCTAGAACAGCTGTATTTCACGAACAGGCCAATTGGTCTAAGATACATCTTAATGAGATATTTCCAACTACAAAACCAGACATTGAAAATCAAGATAAGACAGAAAGAGAAGAACATAACTGCAATACACAAAAGAGCAACAATAAAACATGGATAGGAAATTGTCCCAAAATCAAAACAGATTCATTAACAAAAAAGGAAGCAAGATACTTACACGATAACGATAGCAGACCAGAGAGAACAATTAGATGTAACAGGAACCAAATACCAAATAAATATAAGGATTATATAATGCACATAAATGATGATACATCAACATCCAATACATATGAGGAAGTATTAAAACTCACCACAGAAGAAAGAAAAAAATGGGAATTAGCCATGGCCAAAGAAATGGACAGTTTGCGAGAACTAAACGTATTCACCCTAACACCAGCCCCAAAAGACAAAACAATTATTGGCACTAGGTGGATATTTAAAATTAAAAATCTGGAAGAAGGCAACACATTATATAAAGCAAGACTAGTTGCACAGGGCTACGCTCAAAAGTATCCTGAGGATTATACCGACACATATTCCCCCACTGTAAGAACTGAAAGTGTCAAGACAGCTTTAGTAATAGCATCAGCCCTTAATCTTGAAGTCTTTCAATATGATATACAAACTGCATACTTACATGCAAAACTTGATAAAGAAATATATGTAAGAGCTCCTCATAGCCAAAACACAAATAGGAATGAAACTTAGTTACTGAACAAAAGCTTGTATGGATTAAAGCAATCCGGCAAACGCTGGTATGAATGTTTGGTCAACGTTCTCAAGGATATGAACTTCAATGCCACAACTGCAGATAATTGTTTCTTTGTTAGAAGGGATGGTGATTCAATAGAATTTGTGTTAATTTATGTGGATGACATTTTGTATATTGGCAAACATAGAGAAAAAAGGGATACATTTGTAACAAAATTAAATGAACATTTTTCTTTAAAATCATTAGGGAAAGTAAACAAATATCTTGGAGTTCAAATTAGTAAGACTAAAAAAGGATTTAGATTGTCTCAGAAAGATAAAATTATAGAACTCTTGAACAAATGTAATATGAGTGATGCAAAGCCTTGTGATACTCCAATGCAAGCTGACTTTTTAAGAAACATGAATGAATCATCTCCTGAGTTTACTGATAATACACTTTACAGATCAGTTATTGGTTCCCTTTTGTATATCTCTAATTGGACCAGACCCGATATTGCTCTACCCCTTAATTTATTATCCAGATATGTCAGTAAACCTTTAATGTATCATTGGGAAGCCATTAAACGAGTGCTAAGGTATTTGAAACACAGTTTAGATTTCTGTCTACTATTAGAACCCAACGATGTTAAAGAACCTATTCTCACTTGTTACGCTGATGCAGATTGAGCAGGTGACACTAAGTGCAGGAAAAGCACTTCCGGCTATGTATTCTTTCTTAACAACTGTCCAGTCTACTGGTATACTGGAAAGCAGGATCTTGTAGCTACATCAATGACTGAGGCAGAATATGTTTGTTTATCAAAAGCCTCCAATAATCTTATATGGTTCAATGATTTATTATCAGACGTTTGGAAGAGCCCTTCATTGGCATTTGTTATACATGAAGATAACAAAGCTGCGATAGAGATATCTAGATCAGATGCTATTGGTCAGAGATCTAGACATATAGATATCAAATTCAAACATGTAAGACAATTATCTCAAGATGGATTCATTAAAGCTATTCATTGCGAAACCACAGAACAAATAGCTGATATATTGACTAAGCCTTTGCAATCTAAACAACATAAATATTTAACTTCAAAATTACAAGTTTTATATTGTTCTGAATCTGAATGTAATTACTGTTGTATGTCGAATCGGCATTTAGAGGGGGATTTGTCACAGGTAAATGCTTTATTCTTAAATAGAGGAAATGTATGTTCATAGAATACCAAGGGTTAATTTATTCTTCCTTTCTTAATGTATTCATATGTAACCACTCCTACCTCTAACCCCGCCTTATTAATATAAAAGGGGATACATACTCCTCCTCCTCGCTTCTATCTGCAATCATCCAGAGAATATAGAATGCCTACTGTAAATAAATAATATTTTGTTTGAATACTACATTTCTGAATCCTTTACTGAGTCCGATCCTCAAATTATTGCAACAAGGAGACCTTGAAGTCAGTTGCTAGAGACAACCAGAAAGGATTAAATAGTGTAATTAAATAAGAAGAGCCTTACTAATATAAAATGGAGAAAAGTATTTTAACTCTGGAAGAACTCTGGAAGGATTAAAGATCAAGTTTTTTAATAGGTTGCTGTTTCTGGTAGCTCCAACTGAAAATTTCCCCTGCCCCCTCTTTTTTGTTTAAAGCGTTTTTTTTCTTCTTTGTGTTTTGTACTTTTCTGAAATTCAATAAAGTTGTAAAAAGAAAAAGAAAAGGAAGTCAATTAGGGACCAACATGCAGCCTTTCTTTATGTCCTTTCAGTTTCAGTGGTACTAGTGAGATGGCCCTGGAGATTACATCTTACTTTTAGTGAGGTCCCTTGATGCAGCATATATTAAATATATTAAATTAAGTAGACATTGATCAGTCGAGGTGGCCTCTACTTTTTCCCACAGTTTAGCTCAGGATGTGGAATCAAATGCTGCTTTGAAATCCATGTAGGTGGCATAAAGGGAGATTGTATTGCAGGGAGGAATGTCTGTGGAGATTCTCAGTCACACAGGTCATATTTGTCTCAAAGGTGCTTTTTCAAAAGGCAGCTGGATGTGTTTTTTTCCCCTTAAGGAGGAAGTTCTCATCCAAAAAACTTAAATCAGTTCTGATTGGATGATGGGGGCGATGGAAGAATTAGTTCTGACAGGATGAGGGGTGGAGGTTGGAAGGATCATACTTCTTTGCAGTCATCTGGTCATTAGCACTCTCCCTGAGAATTCTTGAGGCCACTTGGGGGTTTATCTGTGCCTTCAGGATGACTTTTATATCAGAATGCAAATGAGGGATGGAATCTTGGATTCCTAACCCTAACCCTAACCCTAACCCTAACCCTTTCCCCTTTTTAATATATAGGGACAACGATTGCAAGCGCCCACTCCTTTGGACTCAGTCAAAAGTCTTAATGCAGGTAAAGAGTGAAGCCAGAGTCATGGTCACTGGTGCCCACATTGGCAGATTCTCTATAGTTTGACTAGGACATCCATTCTCAACAGAGGTGTCTATGTGGAGTTTCTGAAAGAATGCCTCTCAGGTTCCTGGGGAGATGTGACAGTCCACTATGGATCGACAATTGCTTTGGAAGCTTGATATGATAATGCCAGAATGAAGCCAAGGCATTGGATCTGACTGCCTGAATGAGTTTTGTCCAGTTGTTTTTCATGGTTTCCTTTTTCTTGCATGCCAGCAGTTAATTGTAGTATCTCTTCTACTGGAGAAAGTCCAGTGCAGCTGTTGGCGCAGTTTTGGATACACACTGTAAGCCTGCAAAGTAGTAGCAAGAGCTTTTTTGGAATTAATATACTGTAGTCCTTGTCAAGCCAGGCTTGGAGTGGTGCTATTGTTGTCTTAATATTATTATTATTGTGAGTTAGATGCTGGTGGAGCTCTTGGGTAGCTTATAGTTCTCCAAGAGTGCATTAAGAGATTCAGCTGATGTTAGGGCAGAATAAAAGCACTGTAGGTGATCTGAGGCTAATAGCTCAGTTATCATTTGATTTAGATGGAGGGTCCACTTGACTTGGCAGTATGTTCTTCCTGCTGGCATTAGAAAGAGAAGGTAGCAATTATATGTTTCATTATATGTTTCTTGAATTTCAATTCATTTAACTAGAGCAGAATTGAGAAATGGTCACCATCAAGCTGAGGTATAACTAGGGCCTTGGCCTAAAGGAGAAAGTACCGAGAGGCAACTATACAATCAATCAAACTAATTTATGAATGTCCATACTGGTCTTCAGAAATTTATAGACATTCATATTTTAATATATACCCTAAAAACAAGTTATAAGTATGTGCATGTGTACAACCTAGCCAAAATTAAACACTTTTACAAACTAATTAGTTTCATGGGCAGTTATTACACTATTAGATAACTTTCTCACTTATACTGGAATGATTACAATTAACAGGTACCTAATCAGTGGTGAAATCCATTTTTTTTTACTACGGATTCTGTGGGTGTGGTTTGGTGGGCATGGTGCAGCTTGGTGGGCATGGCTTGGTGGGCGTGGCACGGGAAGGATACTGAAAAATCCCCATTCCCTCCCCACTCCTGCGGGAAAGATATTGCAAAATCTCCATTCCCACCCCACTCTGGGGCCAGCCAGAAGTGGTATTTGCCGGTTTTCTGAACTACTCAAAATTACTACTACCAGTTCTCCAAATTACTCAAAATTTCCGCTACCGGTTCTCCAGAACCTATCAGAACCTGCTGGATTTCACCTGTGTACCTAATCTAGGTACATATCTATTATGCCAAAAAGTGATAGAAAGCTGTAGTACCATTGTTTCTGGAATTTTGTTATTCAGAGCCTACATTCCTGCTTCTCTCTGTAAAGCCGTCCTGAGTCTCCGGAGAAAGGCAGCATATAAATTGAACTAATAAATAAATAAGGTATGCACATATCCTGCCGGTAAACATTTCATATCTTGAAATCCATAGGTAGGTTTTTATGAGGACCAGTTCTCATAAAATCCTCCACCCTAACAAGTGTAGTGTTTCAAAACTATAAGTTATTGGTTTGATTCACATATAATGTTTATCCGTAATAGGTTTGATTTTAGGTTTAACATCATTTGATTAGAGTTATGTGCAAAGCAAGCCACAATAGCTTGTTTAATAAGCCATGGTTAGAAATATTGCATTTGATTTATGTATAAACAAGGCCATTGTATTCTGTTGGAGTTGTAATATTTGACTGGCTTTTGTATTTTTTCACATTTGTCTCGCTGGAGCACAATTTGTTGAAATGACAAGAACATTTCTGCTTGAAAAAAAAAGTAGATTGAGATGCTTCTTGTGTCAGGTTTCTGACTGATGAACCGAAGCAAGCAAGCATTGTTGAGATTTTCCGATCTCTGAATGCAAAACTTTATTGAGTACACTATATTGGCATAGACTGAAAGCGAAACCAACTCTACTTAATTCCCATGGTTTTCATATAATTAAAGAATAGAATCTCTCTCCCCCTATTAGCACAGGTCACATTGTCCAATTAGATGGCCAAGCATTGTTATGGAAACTGTCTAAGTCTTTGTTGAACATCTGGTTAGATGACCTTGGTTCCCATGGGATGATTTCTTGCTGCTGCCTGGAACTGGCATTCCAAAGGTGGCTCTCCCTCCGCCCTATTGTTATGGCAAGCTGAAAAACGGCAATGGCTGCGACAGTAAAATCATGCTTTGAAGTTATCAGCTTGTTTATTAACTGGTGTGCCACCTCCATCAGTGAGATATTCTAGGTGTCTTATGTATGGGAGTTAAAAACAGCAAATAAAAACCAAAGAAACAGCAGGTTAAGAATAAGAGTTGACCTGGCCTAGATTGCTTTTTCATTCATTTACTTCTTACAGCTTAGATTGTTAATATAGTCAGACAAATCTAATTTCTTAATACAAGTAATTAGTATTTTCAGCTACGTGGATTGAAGTTACATTAATATCCAGGTGTGTATAAAGTAGCTTGGTTCAGTTACATCTAAATTCTGCTGAAGTTAGAGTAGCATTTTATTTATTTTATTAATTAATTTATTAAACTTATATGTCACCCATCTCCCCAATAAGGTGACTCTGGGTGGGGGATTTTATCCAGGCTTCTGTTGGCTCCTGAAGGTCTTGCACTCCACCAGATGAAAGAATCACATAGATTATAGGCAAGGTTGAACCTCTTCTCTCTCAGCTCTATGCTGCTTTTCACGTACATTGTTAGAGAACATGCAGAGAAGTTAACAAGTAATCAAATCAAACTGAACACAACAGAGCCATCTGCTGCATTATCGCTGTGATCAGAAGTAAGAGAAGAAGCTAAATTTACAAAAAGCAGCGTTAATGACCCTGCTTGTTTGATTCCCTAAATAAATCTCTCAAGAACCCTGATGTCACTGGAACAAAAGATGATATGGAGCTAGATACTCTCCATTTTCAGAAACCAGACTTGTTTTTCCATCACAAAATAAAATAAAACCAGTACTGTGAACTGAGTAAAAGAAAAACATAAATTTCTTGCTATCATGCCATCTCTTCAGCTGAGTTTGGTTGCAAAGCCTTTCTCTTGGTTTGCAAACAGAAATACAATTGTTGTTTCAGGATATAGAATATTTGAAAACTCAAATGGAAGAACCTAGTTGATCAACCCAAGAAGATATGTGACTCCCTTTTTAACCACTTCACTTAAAAGTAATTTGCTTTAAGAACTCACTGCAGCCTTGGCCCATATACAGAATGGATTTTCTGAGTG
The DNA here is from genome assembly GCA_022577455.1 of Arizona elegans. Lineage (NCBI taxonomy): Eukaryota > Metazoa > Chordata > Lepidosauria > Squamata > Colubridae > Arizona > Arizona elegans. The sequence goes on from JAKOOJ010000001.1 coordinate 247,137,708, forward strand.
CGTATTTGAGAAAACTTAAAAACAACATGCCGTTGCATGAGATCCAATGTAGCACCACACTGTTATTAAATCTGGAACTCCCATCTTCAGGAATCTATTTGAGCACAGGTTTCAATAAGTGACTTTAGGTCAACCAGGAGAGATCTGCCATCTTGAGGTCTGAGGAAAAATGTGTGTGTGTGTGTGTGTGTGTGTGTGTGTGTGAGAGAGAGAGAGAGAGAGAGAGAGAGAGAGAGAGAGAGAGAGAAATGGGGTGGGGGGGAGGAGAAAGAGATTGATAGATTTCAGCCCCCCCCACTCCCAGGACATCAAGATGGTATAGAAAACTGATCTTATCACATTTGCTTCAAATGGGCTTGGCTTCAAATCCTTGCCCTCTTGGTAAAATACCTCAGAATTAAGTCCTCTTCATAACTGAGAGAAGGGGTTGATAAATTCTAGCCAATTTTACTGATCATTCCTTCTGCTTCATATTAAGGTATTTCACTCCTCATTAGCATATTGTAGATGAAGGATAAGCATCCAAGTTGAGTTTCAACAGAAATGGACCTGAGCCAGATCCTTAACTTCAAAGTACACTTTGTGCCTCTGGCTAAAGAAAAACATGCACATCCCACACTATCATTTCCTTTGAAATGCAGAAGCAAGGACTTGAGCTCTGTTAGGAACAATTTAAGTCTTCTGTACACCCCAGCATGAATACTTTAGGCTGGGAGAGTTTGTATATGGTAGTGCACTTCATTAAATTAAAGCAGAATTCTGAAATAGCATGAAATATGTTTACTGAAATAGAGATGCCAATTTAGCTGCAGAAGGTAATGCATTATTAGCAAGAAAGAAGCAGTTAAACCCTGAATTAGGGAAAACATTTTCTCCCATATCTAGAAATTGCTACTTATGTGCTGGGCAAGGAGTAGCTACAAAATATCAAGTGGTACCTTAGGTGGAAGCTTGTTTCATATGCTTAGAAGGCAAGGATTCTTAAATGATATTAAATGTTTATTTTCAAAAGATAGAGAAGTATCCTCATAATGTCTTCTCCACTTCTCAAATATCCAAATGTTGTTGGTCTATGTCTACAGTATAGCATTGATCTATGAAATGCAATTAACTTTATGGTAGGCTTGGAGGGCACCAAGTTTCCTACTCTTGTTCTAGGATCACAAAGTTTTCAAGATTGGGACCCTCTCTGAAGGCTTTGATAGGTCTATCTTTGCCTTTTCTAAATGGTAGTACGTTTCCAGGGATACAATAATTTTTCCTAATCCTGGTATCAGAGCTCTTTTGAACCGAACCAAATGGATAAAAACCTTGTGCTCTATCACTAAATGAGGATAATTCATTAATTTTAATCTCTTCCTTTGAAATCATTGGAATATTAAAAGATAAATATAATTAAGGTAAATATAATTAAGGTAAATAAAATTAAATTAAAGGTAAATATTTAAGGTACTTTTACTTTAAAAATGTTTGACAAAGTTAAAAGGATTAAAATTTTGATTAAAAAATGCTACCTACTTTATGGATGTATTTGGCTGTTTATATTTTTGGCAAGATGCTAATGTACTTACTGTACTCCACTCATGTCTTCTCCAGATGTACCCTTCCTTCCTCCAATAGTACTTTTATTGCAAAGAGGTTTTAGAGTCTGGCCAACAATTGAAACAGGATGAATGGCTCTAAAGCAAACATCAAGACTGAATAACTAAAAAATCTCTTTTCAGCTGTTGTTGAATGCCCCTTACTCTAGCATATATGATGGTATAGTGAGAAATGATGGGAAATGCAATCCAATCTGATCAATGAAGGACAAAAAATTGCACTTTGGCTACTGGATGGACACTTAGTAACTATCTTTATATTTCAGTAGGGTGGAGATTTATTTACTAATGCCCAATAGTTTCCATGAGTACCATCTTGTACACTATAGCTCTTTGGTGAGACCATCTTCAAACTGTCTTTATCAACATATTTCTATTTGGTTTTTGCAAGGATGGATCTCCTAGACTATACGTCCTTTCCCCAAACCATTGCTGGGTTCTGAATTCCACTGATTTTCAGAATTCCAGGAACATAATATGAAAATCTAGAAGCAAATTGACTAATGTTATGATGACTGCATTTTTAAAAAATGAAGTAAGTCTTAATATAAAGTAAATTCCTATGAAATTTCACACAGAAAAAAAGGCCAAAGATGTAAGCTTCACCCATCTCTAAGATGCTCCTGCACCCTGACACTACACCCTCTGCAGTGATCACAGACTGAAAATAATGTAAAACAAAAAAATATAACCCACAGATTCTGCCCACACCTGAGTTATTATGAATAATAACTTAGGACCCTGTTATTTACGAGACCACCTTCTGCCTCCGATAACCTCCCACCGGCCAACACGCTCCCACAGAGTGGGTCTCCTCAGGGTGCCGTCTGTCAGGCAGTGTCGGCTGGCGACCCCCCGGGGAAGAGCCTTCTCTGTGGGGGCACCCGCCCTCTGGAATGAGCTACCCCCAGGGATACGACTAATCTCGGACCTCCGGACCTTCCGCCGGGCCCTGAAGACTTTTTTATTTCAGCAAGCCGGGCTGGGTTAAAAATTTTTAATTGGGTGAATTTTATGGGTAAGGGGTTTTAAATTGGAGAAGCCTAAGATAATTTAATTTTGTTTTAATGTATTTTAATATTTGTATTGTGTGTTTTTAATTCTGGCTGTTCACCGCCCCGAGTCCTTCGGGAGAGGGGGCGGTATAAAAATTTAATTAATAATAATAATAATAATAATAATAATAATAATAATAATAATAATAATGTTGTCTATTTTTATATAGGAAAAAAAAGGGGGTTAGCAATAGCACTTAGACTTATATACCTCTTCATAGTGCTTTACAACCCTCTCTAACAGGTTTACAAAGTCAGCCTATTGTCCTCAAAAAATTGGGTCCTCATTTTACTGACCTCAGAAGGGTAGAAGGCTGAGTCAACCTTGAGCCTAGCGAGATTCAAACTGCCAAATTGCAGTCAGCGGGCAGTCAGCAGAAGTAGCCGGCAGTACTGTACTCTAACCACTGCACCACCAGGGCTCAGCTTAGCCTTGAAGTGTGTTTACAAGATTTGGCTTTGGCCTTTAAAAATGGTGGCTTTCCTAAAAGAACATGCAATATAATGCATATTTATCCAAAAGAATTGTACATTGGCTGTTGACACCACCCTAAAACATGTTCTGCTTTTACAGAAGCTCCTGGGCACAATTAAAACTATTTCAAAAAACAGTTGAAGAACATGCCACTTTTAAATCTTAAGTGTGACAGGAAAAAACTGTTCATTCTTCTTCCCAAATTATTACAGACTGATGAAATCTTTATCAGGAAGTATTATTTCAATAGAACACATTCTTGTCTAGTGTATTGCCAATATCAGGACTGGCAGATATTGGAAATCACTAGAAATTCATTTTATCTCCAGAGTAAAAACTTGTAACCTGTATTTTATTTTTGTTAGACTTTAACTCAGTCTTTCCTTCAGAAGCTCAGACATCAATAGCACTCTTATCTCCATTTTCCCCATAGCGACAATTCTGTGGATTAGATTGGGTTTATATATTATTGACTGAGATATCTTAATAGAAGGAGAGATTTTATTGGGTTTCACTGAACCTGCTTTAACATCTTAACCACTATAGTTGCTCTGACTCTTTGGGCAAGATCTTTATTAGGACTTCCACAAGTGGCAGAGAAGAAACTGCAAGCCTTCATGTTCTCAAAAGTTCTTAATCAGGCAAGCTTCCACAAAAAGCAGAGTTGCAAAAGAAAGGATTAAAAAATATATCCAGAAATGAAACCAGAAGACTTGCAATTTAAAATTCAAGTAGAGATTAATCAGTTGAATGCAGTATTTAGTAATATGTATAATCACTACCAGTAAAGTATCTCGAGACATCTACCATTTCAGTAAAAAGGACAATATTCTTGTCCTGCAGCTTTTAAAAATCAAGTATTAGCCTTCAATTTCCACCTACAGGTTCACTGGAGGAGAAATAGGTTGAGTTTGACTTCAGGACTATGCCTGTCTAAATTAGTTGCTATGTCCCTCTATCACCCCATTTTTGGCATTTCCATAATTAAAATAATGTGAAATAAAGAACCGAGTGGAAAGATATCAGGGCAGGAATAGCTTAAGAGAGGAGGAAGGAAAAACCTGTGATGATTTTACGATTATCTAGATTCTACACAGTAGAAAAATTGGAAACTGGTCTTGTCTGTTACTAACCCTACCACAACTATGTTGAAAAATGAGCAAATAAGCAGAAACATCTCCGTCTTTTTTTTTTTTTTTCATGAAAAATTGGAGGTCTCTTTTCTACCATCCTCTGCCTGGTTGGATGTCTTTATGTTGAAAAAGAGGGGAGCAAGGTGAGGAATCAGAAGACAACTCAGAAAATAAGACATTAAAGGAGTGGGCAAAAGTTGGGAGAGAAATGTCTGGGGTGAAATGTAGCTAATTACGGAGAGGAGGAAGATTCCCAAAACACATTCTCTTTTGCTATTGTTTACCTGACTGTGTTTCCAGAATAATGAGAGCGCACCTTCAGGCTGTCCTTGGGCAATGTTAGAAAAAGAACAAAAATCCTACTTATAAGCTGTCCACAGTGCAGCTAATAACAAGTCTATGAGCTGTCTCACTCATAGACTATGGATGAGATGAAGGTAATTTTGCAGAAACAAAGGAGAACTGTGGTGTCAAAGCAGGAATGCGCAAAGGTTGTCACCAATGCATACATAGTTTAAAATGCCTTCTGGGGTTTTTTTTCTTTTAAAATTATGTTTCTAGGTGAACAATTGTTGTGAAACTTGTGAAAATGTGAGTTTCAAGTTGGGCTAAGATGCTGGCTGGCTTGCGTATGTATGTATGTATGTATGTATGTATGTATGTATGTATGTATGTATCAATGGTGAACTCCAATTTTTTTTACTACCGGTTCTGTGAGTGTGGCTTGGTGGGCGTGGTGTGGCTTGGTGGGCGTGGCTTAGTGAGTGTGGCAGGGGAAGGAGACTGCAAAATCTCCATTCCCACACCACTCCTGGGGGAAGAATATTGCAAAATCTCCATTCCCACCCCACTCTGGGGCCAGCCAGAGGTGGTATTTGCTAGTTCTCCGAATTATTCAAAATTTCCGCTACCAGTTCTCCGAACTACACAAAATTTCTGCTACCAGTTCTCCAGAACCTGTCAGAACCTGCTGGATTTCACCCCTGGTATGTATGTATGCATTTATTTATTTACTGTTCCCTGGGACATTACTGACAGAGTTATCATTTCTCTGAATGAGGGATCTCTCCCCCTCCCATCATTCTTTGGTTCAATAAAGTTCTTTTCCCCAAAAATGTGCTTATTAAGTTTAGGATTTTAAAGAAAAAGGAAAATTGAGCTACTTCTGGGAGAGACTGAGAGACTCTTGAGCTTGAAGCTGAGAAGACTTGAGGCCTGAAGTTGAGAGATAAGATGGATAGATGGGTCTCTGAAAGTATATTTAGGAATAAAGAGGCATCACAAAAATGGGATAGTTAATATCAAATAAATAAATTAAAAAAATCAGAAACATCAAAATAAAGTCAACCCTCTGGTGTGCCCATAGTAAGACTCATTCCCTAAAATAAAATATTTGGTTGTGTTTTCATCAGCGAAATGCATGAAGAATTGGGATGTGACTTGGAATGCCTAATTACTCAATAGAATAAGCAACACTTGAAAACAAAATCACCATGGCAATAATATTTTGGTATTTGCTGCATTTTGCACTTTAGGGACAAGAAAGCCTCTTCAGTCTGTTTGCTTGTGAGTAAATGGGCAGCATCCACCTGCCAATGATAGATGAGTCCCAAGGCGCAAATGAGCAAGCCAACAATAATTGATTGGCTGGTATTTTTGGAAGTCTTGGTTGAGCAATGATGTCTTAAATTAATGAAACAATATTCCTTAGATTTCTGCTGGGAGGCCTTTACTTACGGAAGCCTCATATACTTTTTAATACTCGGAAAGCAATTTAATACAGTGAGGGGGTAATGTTAGAGACACTTCCTTCTACTGCATTGCAGCTAATGGGGAAGTATTGCACTCAGAAAGTCACTTCCCTTTCTTAGTTCAACAGTAAGAGACCAGAACAAGCTGGTGATACAGGAAGAGAGCGTTGCTTTGTTTCCTACACAAACTGGCTTTTGTTCCATCTCAGCTGTTTCCCAGGGATTAGATTAAATAGTTGAAATCTGACTGATCCTTTGGTCCCAACCCAATGTCAGCTTTTGTTCCATCTCAGCTGTTTCCCAGGGATTAGATTAAATAGTTGAAATCTGACTGATCCTTTGGTCCCAACCCAATGTCAGCAATGTGGAAAAAGAACAATAAATTGGAAAAAGGGAGGAACAGGGCAGTAAAAGGATGAGGCCTGGACTTTTCCAGGTTTCATAAACCCATACCCAAATTTCTATTTGCTGATCCTTTACTGGTGAAGAAAATTTCCCAGATACACCTTTGAAGTTTTATATATTTAGGATGGTGCTATCTAGATTCTTGCTAGCAACAAAGATGATTAGGGGACACATGAAGAATGGCTACAGAAACTGGGCATGGCTAGTCTAGTGAAGAGAAAGACCAGGAAAGAGATGATAGTAGTGTTCCAATATTTGAGGGCTGTCACAGAGAGGAGGGGGTCAAGCTATTTTTCAAAGCACTTGAAGGCCACACAAGGAATAATGGATGGAAACTGATCAAGGAGAGATTCAACCTAGAAATAAGGAGAAATATTCTGACAATGAGAACAATCAGAAATTGTGGGTATTTCATCACTGGAAGCTTTCAAGAAGAGACTGGATTGCCATCTGTCAGAAATCCAGGGTGTCAAACCCGTGGCCCACGAGCAGATTCATCATGTGCTGGCCACGCCCACCCCCAGTTTAGTGAAGGGGAAAAAAGTCATGATATGTCATGTGATGATGTGACGACATGAATTTGACACCCCTGGACTAGATGACCAACAAGATCCCTTCCAATTCTATTATTCTATTGTTAACTTTTTATATGGATGTAAAGCATTATTTATTTAATGAACATAAACAACTGCCTATCCACAGACTGATACTGTACTAGATAGCTTACAACAAATAAAAATTATGTAAAAAGTGACCATGCCCTTCCCACCAAGTGCCAGACCACCATACTGTTGATCCCCTGACTCAGCCCCATCTTAGCTCAATGCATGGGAGAAGAACCAGGAATTCCAGAAGATCTGAGGAGGGAGGCTACACCTAAGGGTAGCTACAGAAAAGGTACATAGTCAAGCTCCATCAATGTTCAAGGAAAGGGGCCTGGAGCATACCTATCCTGTCTGATAGTGGGATGAAGATAGCCTTGAGGAGAGGCGATTCTTCTTTAGCAATCTGGTGGTAACAAAAGTCATTATATGTAATTTCCAAACATTAATGTAAACTGTAATCAACCTTCAGATTCTAGTATATTTTGGTATTAGTATATGCTGCCCATGTAATTGACTATTCAGAAAATAAATAAAAAAGATTCAGCTGTAATTTTCTATAGGGAACTGCCAATTCCTCAGGCTCGATGAAAATATCAAGCCTGATTAATTTATAGCGATTACAATTTATTAGGCTAATAGAGGTGATGGTGATTGCCTTTAGCATGTTACAGATATCAACATTGATTTACTCAGGCTGCATTGATGGAAACATGGAAGCTATTGTACCTTTTTAAACTTGCTCCAGCACTAAAATGTATGCAAGATGCATTTGGCAAGATGGACAAAATTCTAATTTCTTTTTCTGAGCTTCTCTGCTTTTTGCTTTTGTTGGTCACCTTTAGCTACTCATGCAAACGTCAAGGCCTATTGAGCTCCTGTTTGCAAAGATAGCGGGGTGGGAAAGATCAGGGTGGGAAGCTAGGCTATTGGAAACTAGCAAAGAGGGATTGACTATATCACAGCCCTTCCAAAAACTCATATTCAGATAAGCAGGGATTAGCACCAGACAAACAATCAGGCAGAAAGAAAACAATACCCTAATCAAGGAACTACCAAGGAGGAAGCTATACCCCACCAAAACTGGCAAAACAAAAACTACTGAATATAAATTGGCATATTTTAGCCAGCCAGAGTTTAAGGGTTTTGTCTGAAAACTGAAAGGCTACAACCATCTTGTTGGATCAGATTCAAGGGGCCAAGGTTACATTTTTAACATAAATTCCATTCAGGAATCTGATAAACATTAAAAAAAAAAAAAGGATGATTGCTTCTGAGCAGCTGACATTCAAAGTATAGTATCTGTGATCATAGACATCTGTAGGGGGCTAATTATGATATTATGTGTGACAACAACAACTTGACTTAGATATTTTGTCAGGTATCAGAATGAAAATATGTACTGGATACATTTTCATAGTGTTTGTACTCTTATTTGACAACATTGAAGTTTGCTGTAGATATCATTGTCTGTTATTCTGAAAATAGCAGACAGTCATCAAAATTACTAATATTGATAATATAAGCATCCATTAATTTATCCAGGAAAAGAATACTTCCAAAACTTCTCAACACTAGAATACAAGATAGATAAGTCAGTGAAAGAATTAATCCTTTCATTTACATATAAGGATCCTATGATGTAGCATGAAACTTATATTTGCCAGGGTTATAGCAAGTGGAAATCTAATTCTCTTTTGGGAGTCTAAGTTGTGTTTAGAGAAATCTCACTGTCTTTAAGACAAAAAAAAAAAAAGGAAGATACACGGAACTGCTGTTATAACATCTGCACTATGAGGCTTACAAGTGACACAGGATACTTGGACACTTTTCCCTATGCCATATCGATTTTTAAAATATTTTTAATTAAAAAAATTAAATGGGAAGCTGGCAAAATCAAGCACCATCCTCAAACATATACATATATACATATATTTATTGCTTTCAGAGCCCACAATATATTTCACAGGCATGCCTAGAAAAACTGATCAGAAGCTGCAGTCCATCTGATTTGGTTGTGTGAGTCCCCATCTGATCAGAAGAAAGGGCTAAGAAGAAAAAGTAGTGAGCATTTGGGGAGTTGGGAATGAGTAATGACGACTGTTCGTTTTATGATTGGTCAAGTCCACCATAAATAGTACATTTTTGACTTTATTCAGAATGCTCTCCCAACATTCCAAAGATGTTAATCAACTCTTATAGTTTAGAGCACTTTGTCAGAAGTTAACAGCAGCCTATTGAATGCTACTGGGAAGCCATCAAGCAAGACATGATTACAGTAGCATCCTCTTTTTGAATTCAGAAGCATGACACTTCAGATAGTGAAATCATATGTCCAACTTAACTATGACCCATTGACAGCTTAAAACCTTTAAAAAGCTTTAAAAAGGCCAGTAAAAACATGTATGGGTGGTTCTTGACTTATTACCACAGTTGGGACTGGAATTTAGGTCTAAACAATGCAGTTGTTAAATGATCATCATGTAACCAGACCCAATTTTACAACCATTAGGTTGTTAAACAAATCACCATTGTCGTTAAGTAAATCATGTGAATCCAATCTACCCAATTGACTTTGCTTGTCAGAAACTGGCTGGGAAAGTCACAAATCTCATTCTTGTGACCGCAAGATACTGCAATTGTAAATACAAGCCAGTTGCCAAGTGTACCCATGTTGTGATCATGTGACCCATAGGGATGGTGCAATGGTTGTAACTTCGAGGATGAATCATAAATCACTTTTTCTGAGATCATCGTACCTTTGAACTGTCATTAACAAACAGTTGTAAATCAGTGACTATCTATATTAATTCCTGGTGCTATTAGTTCCCTATGCTGAATTATCCCTCTAATGTTCTAGATTTTTCTGTTTTCATTACAACAGCCAGTTCCTCTTATCATACCATTCAAACCAAGCCATTTATTTATTTTTTTTGCTCTGTATGGGCAGTCTAAATTAAAGCAAACCAATAAAGCTCAAGTCTGTCTTCTTAACAAAATATTTTAGATGTACTGAATTGCTGAATCTAATGGTATGAAGATAGCCAAAAAATCTTTACTTATCACCAATATTCAGCTAGTATGCAGTATTCCTTATCTGCAAAAGTCTAGAAGAAGCTCTTGGGGTTTGGGTCAACCTGATTATGTCAGATCATTGCATAAGGCAAGACTTGGCTGACTGGAAGAAGATCCTTTGATTAGAGTTGACTGTGGGCTGAACCCATGTCTTTGTTGATAGACATGTGACTGAGTTAGTAAATTGTGAAATGAAAGACAGATTAAGTTTGCATTTCTATATGTAATCCCCAATGTTCTTTGAGTTGGGGGAGGTACATATTCTCATATCTTCCTAATAAGTCTTCAGAGCAGTGGCTCTCATAAAGCCTGAATAGAAGGGCTTCTTCAAGGGATTCCTCATAATTTTTGGAGTCAATTTTATCTTCTTTTGTTATGTTAAGTAACGGGGATAAATACATCCTCCCAGTCCAGGGATTCCAATCAACTGTTTGGTTCAGTTTGTCTTCCATCCCTGTTTCCTGGTTTTCCTTGGTCCTTGTTCCAATCTGGTGATGTTTTGAAGTTGTCTTTTGAGTTACTAGAGATAGTAAAGTGTGTGGTTCTTTGAGTGCAGCTTCTTTTTCATCCAAAAAGGGCTCTTTTGGATCAGGCACCAAACAAATGTCTGCTATAACATCACACTCAGAACAGAAGGCCCGGTTGGGCTCATCAGCCATCAAATTTATCAAAGGGACTTCAGCATCGTCTAATTGTAAAGAAGCAGATTGCCTTTCATTCAGAAGGACTTCTTTTAACTGTTGCCTGAAAGAGGTGTTTGGATCTTGTATGCCAAACTGGGGGCAATAGTCCTGCTTTGTTCCATAGACGGGCAACTCTGACGTTGTTGCTTGTGATTTGTGTGGTGCACAATCTGGTTCACAAATACAGCTAAACATTTGTTGTTTCTCCTGAACTGGAGTCATCTGTTCAGTCCTCAAGTCAAATTCGTATGCTACCACCTCATCATTGTGCGTCTGTCCTAAAGCCTGGGGCGATTCCAACTCTGCCAGTTTTGCTTTACTTCTATTTTGTTCATTTTTTAGTTCATTGTCCCTTTCTAAGAAATTATTGTTTCCCAGAACATTTTTCGAAGCTTTCTCTTCTGCACAGCTTCCCTCATCAGTCTCAGCATTGATGTAGCCATTGCCAATTCTTCGCTGATGGTTCTCCGGAAAGGATTTATGTTCTTCTACAACGTTAACTGTAATGAAGTTAACCACTATTTTTTCAGAAGGAACAAAATTATCTCTTCCACAGCTTTGACTGTATTTCAGGATCTGAGGGGGGGAAAAGGTAAAGCTTTAGAAAGAAAATGTCCCTATCTGTTAAATATTGAATAAATCTGGTGGAATATGCTTGTGACATAACTGTATGAATATTTCCTTGATAACATTTCTTTGATAACTATAAGGCCTACAATACTGAGTAAGGAATGGAAGATTCGTACCTAAGAGAGATATTGCCTGTTGGCATCCACAGTTTCACACCTTTCCCTAATAATTAGAAATAGATTTTGATCTATAGCTACCACTTCCTCACTTCCTTTATGTCTTATCTTCTTTTTTTCTGGAATTTCTGCTTCATTATTTTCATAATTTCTTCTCTATAATTTTTCCTTTCTACCACATTATTATAGTTAATATTTCCTACATTTTTTTCTCTGACATGTACTTAAGAATTCACTTATCTAGTGCCATAATTTTTTTTAGCAATAACATATCATAGCTGTTCATCCTGGCCTACAATATATGTATGTGTCATGATGAGCAATTTAAAAAGAAAACAATTTCACTCATGACTTATTTACTCATGATGGCTTTATACATTACATTGAGCCATGATTTGTTTTAATCATGGTTCATTGTACAAAGGGTTAACCAATATTGCTAAGTTAAAAATAGGAAAACCAAATTATGTCTTAGTGCAATAAACACAAGTTAGTGCAATAAACACAATATATTGTAGACACTTGGACTGAAAGATTGTTTATGCCTCAGCCTTGGGACAATTAGCAAGCCAAATAAAGTTATTAAAAACAAATTTAAAATCCAGTTATCCAAAATACATACATAGTTGATATATGTATTTTTAAATATTTGTATAACATCAAATACTGAGTGTAAAACTCAGTGAAAAAAGCCAAAACTTTAAAAAAAAATATCAGTTCATTCTATAGCTTTCATTAAAGACCCAATAGCTCTCAGAGTGCTAACCACCAGATGACTGCAGAGAATATAAATATTTCCATTACCCACCAGTCAGTTAGAACTGAAAAAGATTCTTGGATGAGAAGCAAATGTTTTCAAGGAAAAAAAAAATGCAAGAAAATCCAGTTGCCTTTTGGAAAAGCACCTTTGGACATCTTCTAACGCCATTCACCCATCACTGTGGGTAAAGCTTGTTACTGATTTGGCACAATGCTGACCAAGTGATTCTAGAAGACTCTGTAAGTCCTTTGTAGAGATTTTCCAATGTCATGTAAAGCACTTTGAGCTCTTCCAAATAGTTGCACAAGTGAGAAAGAGACATCTTACTACCAAAAATCTCATCTCTATCTGGCAATCGCTATTTTAAGAAAAGGAATTTTGGGCAACTGCTCCCTAATGTGGTTTGCTTCTTCAGTACCTGTCAAGAGATAATTCTTCAGCTGAACGATCTTGTGTAAACTAACCCAAGGGGGGGGGGGGGGGGAATGCAAAATTGACTTCTACACAGCTGCTAATTCTTGTTGTTGTCCACTTCTGTTAATGCATGTGAGAAATTAAAGCACCAGCAATTCTGTACTTATTGTCTGTATTTAATGCAAACCATCGTTGCAGCTAAAGAGCTTTTTTCAAATAATACCATTTAATACCAGTATAAACTAGGCTTCATTGCACATTGTCTTAAAAAAATTATAGCGCTATATATTTCAAAGATGGCAAAGAATCCTTACCAAGTTCTTGGGATACGTTTGCTTCACGAAATGAGTGTATCTATATAGACAGCAGCTTGACACCAAAATAATCAGGACTAACAACAGACCTGGTAAAGTATATCCAAATATGACTGTTGCAGTTTGCTTGAAAGCTGGATCTGCTGAGAAAACATAGGTTAGATTTTTACCATTTTTTCAAAGGGCCAGCAGGCAAAAGCATTAACAATTGATACCTGACTTTTTCAAAATAAGCAGCCCTATTTGAAAGTGGAAAAACATGCATTCTTTCAGCTAGTCTTCAACTTACAAGCCATTCATTTTGCGCTTGTTTGAAGTTACAGTCCTCGCACTTACAACCATCACAGTATCCCCAAGGTCACATGATCAAAATTTGGGCATTTGTGGAATAACAGCAGCAAGAATTATGTATGCACAAAACTGGAAAAGCAAAAGCATGCCTATAGATGAAAATATAATGAAGAAAATACTAGACTGCGCCAAAATGGACAGGTTAACAATGAGAATTAAGGACAAAGAGGAATCAGAGTATTATTTAACATGGGTTTTATTTTATAAATGGATAGAAAACAGAAGCAGAAGTTAGCAAATTTATAATTAAGGATGATTAATAGAATTGAGTTAAATGTGTGTATATATATATATATATATATATATATATATATATATATATATGCATAACATTACAAGCAATATTCTTATTGTTATTATTGGATTGTATTTGATTACAGATTAAATTGTATAGAATGACCAGGAGTGAAGATCATATTATATATACAATGAAAATAATGGCTATAATTAAGGTGTATAATATGTGTATTCAAAAGAGATTTGATATGGACAGTACACTGTCGTTGCAGAAATGGAAATGTTATGCATAACAAAAGAAAATGTACAATAAAAATAATATTTAAAAAAATTGGCATTTGGCAATTGGCATATATTTATAATGGTTGCAGTATCTCAGGGCACCTAATTGCCACTTGTGATCTTCCCAACCAGCTTCTGACAAGCAAAGTCAGTGGAAGATGCCAGAATTCTCTCAACAACCACTTGATTCACTTAACAATTGTGTCAAAACAAGGTTGCAAAACCAGGTGCAACTGTCTTTAACAACTGCCTTGTTTGGTTCTGGTCCCAATTGTCATAAATTGAGGACTACTTGTATATTAGCTAGAAAACATGGATAATATTTTATATCTATTTGGAAGTTTAACATATCTTGAACTCTTTCTAATTTCTAGTATAAAATCTAATTAGATTAGAGGGTATTCAGAACTGAAAAATGGCCTTTAGCTTCTGTAGAGAATTTTGACAGTTTTGCCTTCAACATGTGCCCACATATCAGCCAGCATGCTTATGAAATATATTATTTTTCAAAACATATTGCATGTTAGCAAGCATTAAAATAAGGTCTCTTTTATAACTTCTTGCTTGTGTAACAGCTGGGTTATGTTCTTTTAAGTTCTATATTTAGGCTGTTCATCCAGAGTAAGTTATTGATTTCCCTGCCAGCAGTTTCTTTCTTCGCCTAATTTATCTGCATTTATTAGGAATACATAGGCAATTAATAATGACTAAAAAGGGCTGAGTTGCTTGTTTCTAAGAAAAGATTTAAAATTATGCTCTTCAGAATCCCATCAAAGCAAAAATGCAACTACTTAATATTGCAGAGCTGAAAAGGAGGGGTAAAAACAGGTCTATTTTTGTAAGAGTAACTAGCAGAGGCCATATTAATGGAACATTGTAATAGGAATGTTGCCTTTTCTATCCATCATGAGACTCAAATGGAAACCTAAGATCAACTATGATAAATCTTGGTTGCTCTTTCAAAAAAACAAAAACAAAACAAAACAAAACAAAAAACCAACCAAACAACCAACCAAACAAAAACAAAAGCAAAATGAAACCAGAACTTTTTCTTTTGGATTTAATGGAAAAAGAATTGGATTTTTTTTTCTGGAATTTTGTTATTTGCAGCAAGACTATTGTATGCATGAAAAATGATTCCTACTATGGACGAATGGTTGCAGAAGTTGATGGAATTGAAATGGCTGAAATGGCTAAACTGACTACTTTGATTAAAGAAAAGAACATAAGTACTTTTGTTTCCATATGGAGACCCCTTCTGAACTTTGTGCTTGATATGAAGCACAATGAAACTCTGACTTTGGGCTTTACCGATTAGACTGATAGATCTTTATAGAAATGGCCAGGGGTGGGTTGCTGGGGGTTTGCAGGGGTTTGGGAGAACCTTTAGCTAAGATTTTGTGCAGTTCGGAGAACCCCCAAATCCAACTCCTGGCTGGCCCCTCCCCTCCCAGGAGTCCCCACATAGCCCATTTTGGATGCAGATAAGGGCAGGGCATGTACGGAGGCTCGGGGAGGGTGCAGAGGGCCTCCGGAGCCTGGGGACTGTTTTTGCCCTCCCGGAGGCTCGAAGAAAACCTCCGGAGCCCGGGGACAGCAAAAATGACCCCCTGCCATGGTGCAGGAGGCTGACTTGGCCATGCCCACCAGAAACCGGGCAGAGAACCCCTTGCTAAAATTTTTGAAGCCCACCCCTGGTAATGGCTTGTTCATATTATTATGAAAAAACAAAAAGTTGTGATTTGATGTTAATGCCTTATTTTACTGTAACAAGAGTCGGAAGTCAATGCTTCTTTCTCTTTTTTTCTTTTTCCTTATCTTTCCTCACTTTTCCTTCCCACCCACCCCCGCTCATCTATTTACTTTGTATTTTGTATTTTATAATACTTTATAATACAATAGAAAATGTTGACAGCTAAAAAAAAATCAATTGTGATGGTATAGAAATTGAATGAGGAGGTTTCCTTCCCATTGTGGCAGATGTAACAGATTTAACACAGGAAATGTTACACATCTTATAAATTCAAAAGATTCTTCTGAAGAATTTTCAAAAGAACTAGAAACCTGTGTGGAATTCTTCCTCAACAACATTCATCTGTTCATAGTATTGATGACACACAGAAGTTTGGTGTATTTTGTACTCCTTTGCAGTGGTGGGTTCCTCCCGGTTCGGTCCGGTTCGGCCGAGCCGGTAGCGGTGATGATATGACATCACCAAACCAGTTCTCCTCCCCCCCGCCCTCCCCCGCCCCACCCCCCACCCACGTTATTCTTACCTTTTATTTGGTCCCACCCCCAATCTATTGCTGCCTCCTGAGTCCCAGCTGATGACTAGAGGGAAAAAAAAACTGTTTAAACTCTTGCGTGGGGCTTCAAAGGGCCGTCCTACAGCTGATCAGTGTTAAAGCAAACAAATGAGTCGGGTCGTAAGTGCGAGGACTGGTCGTAAGTGCGAGGACCTTCTAGAAATGACTCTGACCAGCTAGCCATGCCCACCTAGTCACATGACCTCCAAGCCACACCCACAAAATAAGCCACGCCCACAGAACCGGTAGTAAAAAAATTCAGAACCCACCCCTGCTCCTTTGCTTACCTTTCAGGGTAGCGATGCAGTGTTCTTCAGATAATTCACTAAACAGAAGTGGAGTAATATAAATTTGTACGGTGACACAGTATATCGTATTTGGCTGTAACTGCTGCACCTCCAATCGGTTGTTTTGAATGCAAAACATCCACTAAAGGGAGGAAGAAGGAAAATCTTTTTACATTTTAAACTTAACTATATTAAGATGTTACCTACTGATGAAAAAAAACCAGATGAAAAGCCCATTCTGAAAACTACTCTATAGTCTTATATGAAAGCAGAAATCATGACATATATTTGGATTTGAAAAGCCTAGCTAAAAGCACTGCATAACAAGTAGATCATGCAATAAGATGTCATATATATGGTACTTCCTCAGTATACGTGGAGAAATGAAAGTTTGTTCTGCTTTAAAAAGGAGTCTTTTGCCTTCAACAATATTTTGAGCCAGACCTTTGTGCAGGCATCAGATGCTTGAAATTCAAACATAATAAGTTAACTCCTGATTTGATATGATAGCACTTATGCTACGTTGTGTTACAGCTATAAAAATGAAAGACTTATTATTTTTACAACCTATTATGAACATGCAAGCTGTGTTAGATATGGCACACACAAAAGTTGCAAACGAGTCATTAGCTGCTTAACAGTTCCCAATCTTCTGAGGGCACATTTGGGATTTAAAAAAAAGTGATATGGGAACACTTACAACACAACTGTTGTGAGATATGGTTGGTCACATATAATCAGGTTGAGGGAACTCTAAAATGTTCATAGTGCCCTCTTGTGGTCTGGCTGTGTTCATATAGCAGAGTTGGGCAAATCTGTATCCAGCCTCCCTAAGCCCTCAATTGTGCTGCTGAAATTGGTGGCAAAATGTTCAATTTCCAATGATGTAATATTTAGAAATTATTTTTATACACAAAAATGAAGGTAGAAGTAGAAGCAAATACTGTACCTGGGAGGCAAACAAATTGGATTTTCAGCCTGTAGTGAAATATTACAAATCCCAAAGCAGGTTGAAAAAAAAGTAAAACTGTCCCTGTTACTTTTCCTTTCTATCATGTTATCCCCTTCTTATGACATCACCTGGGGCCATTCCATTGGTTGACCATAAATTTCCTCTGCTAATCCTGGGGAAAATCTCCATCCTCCCTAATGCGCTGTGTTAACTTCATTACTGATGCGTTATTGAGTATACCACATTTGTAGTATCATCTGATTCCACTTTGACTTGGTGCTATGGAAATATCCACTCTCTACATCTCTCTGTTTTCCCCTCTCCTTCCTCTCATACACACATAATGCTTGAGAGAGAGACAGGCAAAGAAAAGTGAAGAAACAGGGTAGGGAAAACTATTTCAAGCAGGCAAAGTCTCAAAGCACTTGACTAGAAGGGCAAGAAGTATCAATTCAGTTTCTCTTTCCCTCCCTCCCTCTTTCTGTCTGTCTGTCTGTCTCTCTCTCTCTCAACTCTCTCTCTCTCTCCATCCATCCATCCATCCTCTTTTTTGAGAGGGGGTGACTTATTTAAGGTAGTAGTCAGCAAGGCAGATGGTCAGTGATGCGACAGGAAGTACAGTGGTTCCAGATTATATCTAGATTGCTTCTCTTTGGGGCTTTGTCCTGTTCTGTAGTTGCTTCATAGTTTTGCTTCTCATTTCTACTTCTGGCCCTGTTTCCTGAATTGTTTTTTTTTTTTTCAGTCCACACTTGCCATATTTAAGGTAATTAGATGGAGGATAAGCATTGATTTGACCTGGCAACCTGCCTTGGAGTTCCAGGTGCATCTTTCTTTTCCAAGAATTTATATACATTGGCAACTCCTCAAGCAGGGGGGAGGAGGGGGAGCTTGGGAAAGAAAACAGATTTTGAAAACAAGGAGGCCCTCCAACATGGGGAAGTCTCCTCCTCGCATATAATCTTCTGCTCTAGACTGCAGGTTTGCTACTACAGATGTGCATATAAAAAAGGGAAACATTAAACTGGGAACATCTATAAACCCAGATCAGGCATTCTGAGTGCATCTCGCTGCATCTACAGTTATTGTCCCTGAAGACATGCTTGGGTTTTATCTTTGTCCATCTACATCAGTGTTTTTCAATCCCAGCACCTTTAGAATGGGTGGAGTTGGCATCCGCTCATCTTAAAGTCACTGAGTTTGAGCTAAACCGGTCTACATCTTCACGAGCCAGGAGAACACCATCTCTATTTCGCCTGTAGCACAATCCATTCAAATTGCCAAACAATAGTTTCCATTTTGTTCAAACTTACTCTTTTATTTATGTTTTTGTTGAATACCGACACGTTATATTGTAAGCCCGAGTATATTTCGTGCAAATATACCGGTTCCTCCCTGGGATTTGCCTTCCATTTCTCGGGGGGAACCACGGTGACTGAAATAGAATTCTCGGTAGACGAGAGGGCAAATGCAGGTGGATCGATAGTCGCTGAAAAGCAAACATATATCATTATTTATAAGAATGAGAACACAATAAAGGAGAATATTTGTAGTTCAGGGTTGAGATATGGGGTCCTTGGTGCTCTCTGAGCTTACTTGTTTTCTTGCAGGTGTTTTATTACCCAAGCTAGGTAACATCTTCAATGCTAATGATGATGATATTACCTAGCAGTGAAGTTGCTACCTAGTTTGGGTAATGAAATGTCTTCAAGGAAACAATAAATCTCAGAGAGCATCATGGACCCCCTCAATAAGAACACAAAACCAACCGAGACAGAATTTCCTTGTTGGTCTATCTGGTTTATTTTTTACCTTGAACTTTTCCCTAACACATGTTAGGCTTGCCTACTCCAAATGGTACCTCTCCAGATTGTTTCACTACATTGATCATCTTTCCAAATCAGCATTGATCATTGTGGCTAGACATGAGGAAATGTAAGAGTCCAACACAACCAGAGACGACCAAGTTGGGTCTGACTTACATAAGAAAAGTTTTAATAATTTCCCATCAATTCTTAATTTGAATGTATTTAGAAAATTCAGTATATTGAGCTGGATCTAAAAAAAAAAAAAAAGAAAACCTGAGAAAGTTTCTCCATGAATCAAAAGGCTTTTATATTGGTTTTCATAATCAATTTGCCTTTGAATGCATACCATATGGCCAACCTGGCTTTGAAATTGCGGGGTGATTCAAAAGCAGTTCCTGCTGAAATATGAGGATTTTTTTAATCAGAGAGAGAGAAAAACGAAGCTACTAGACTAGTCCAGACTTCTCACTGAATCTACATAGCGCAATAAATATCTTTATTGCACTTTAGAAGCTGTAAAATAAAAACAACCTTTATGAATCTTGGGCTATCAGGAAGCATGCCTCAGGGCAATGAGTTTAGTTCTATAAGCACAGTCTGATCAATAAAATACTTGTTCTGTATACAAGCAACACTTTTTCTATATTCATAAGCAATAAGACATATGATCCCGAATGCTATTGCATTTCTATTCATGCTAAGTACCCCCTGCACACTGGTTTTCCTCTGATGACAAGTATATTCTAGCAGGATCCAATCTGGGTCAGCTTGGAACCAGAAGTTTAATCTGGTAACTTTTGGACCTGTGTTGGAATCCATCCTCAGGGAACTTCTCTCTCACCAGAATGGAGTTCCCTGAAGATGGGCTCCAGCACCAGTCCAAAAGCTCAGAAGACTAACCCTCTGGTCCCAGTGATCGACCCAGATGGATCCTGCAACATTATCCTGGGGCACATATATTTGCCTTCATTCATAAGTATATTCTAGAACACGGGTGTCAAACTCGATCGTGTCACGTGACATATCATGATGTTTTTTGCCTTTGTGGAGCTGGAGTCGGCATGGCCTGCATATGATGCATCTGATCCATAGGCCGCCACTTTAACAGACCTGTTCTAGAATAATAAACAAGTTTCTGAAACAACATGGTAGACTTTAGTTTAGCCCTTTCTCTGTTCTAGGATGCATGCTAAGAAACATTGCTATTACATGCAAGGATTGTTATGAGTGCATGCAAGCACAGAAGGCCACAGAAGTTAAATAAGACAAGTTATATTGAACAAGGATTTTGAGATTTTTAATCTCTATATTGTTTTGATTAATATCTGTGGGGGGAAATGGAAGTGTGTTCTTGTGTCTGTTTCCCATGGAGCTTCCCTTTTCAACTTCAACAACTTTGGAGAAACAGACCAGAAGCAGAATTTTATTGGATCCCAATAGCAGCAGACTCAAATATCCAGGAAGATTAAAAAAATCTGTTTTGAATCACTGGCTTTCTCTGTTTAATTCAACAAGTCAGATATATACCCCTAACTAATAGCAAAAGTGCAACAGCATCCTATTTCATAAACGGCAGCCTCAGAGACACCACAACAGCCTTAGAACAATGCAGTCAGGGACAAGTACTTTAACTATTCTTTCAGGGCTTCCCCTTAGGTGTTATGAAAAAACCCCCACACCAAACTCTTCTCTGAAGCTGCTGTTTACATTTTGAAGGAGGCTTTCTTCTGCAGCAAGAAATGGGACTTTTCTTGAGCATTCAGCAATTAATGGAATAATTAGTTTGTATTTCAAAGAATGTAATGGAACTGCAGTGCACATAAAAGTTATTATAGCAAAAGCCTGAGATGAACCTTAACTGTAACATATTCAGTCTTTGTTCCTAGAGACCATCTGCTTTCATTTATTTCTATAGAGCAGGGGTGTTAAACTCAAGGCCTGCAGGCAGGATCTGGCCCGTGATGTGCTTAGATCTGGCTTGTAGGGTCACCCTGGAAACAGCAAAGGACTGGCCCGTGGCACTGATTTACAACCTGACGGCAGCTGGCAGCATGCTGGAGGAGGCTGTGGCAGCCGAAAACGGACTCGGGAGGGCCATGCTGGGCCTCCTGAGCTCTATTTTCATTGGCAGAGTGCTGTAGGAGACCATCCCCCCCCAGCTCCGCCCAGGCCACCACAGGCGCCGCCACGAGTGACATGAGTGACATCAAGATGGCCATGCCCACCCCAGCCACATCCACTTAGCCCCTTGAGATCAAACACAACCCTGATATGGCCCTCAATGAAATCAAGTTTGACATCCCTGCTATAGAACAATCCTCAGGCTGTGTTTAGACCAGT
Organism: Arizona elegans; assembly: GCA_022577455.1. Classification (NCBI taxonomy): domain Eukaryota; kingdom Metazoa; phylum Chordata; class Lepidosauria; order Squamata; family Colubridae; genus Arizona; species Arizona elegans. Next base: position 247,159,285 of record JAKOOJ010000001.1, read on the forward strand.
TCCTCTTTCACCATATACATTTTGCATATTCCAACATGTATCTGTTGCAGGAAATCAGTGGTGACTGACATGGGTTGAAATCACAAATATCTAACACCAGTGGCTGTCCTGCATCTCACAACAGTTATGAATATATATTAATTGTCCTTACTGTCTGTAAATGGATTGAACCTGGGTGATTCTGCCCAGACAGAACAATTTCCCTTTAGAGAGACTTTCACTCTGGCATGATATTGTTCTTTGTGGTTGTATGTTCCATGTGAGAGGTCACACCAGGTCTGATTGATATTCTTACATTCTGGATACTTAATCCATTTATCCGTGCCATATCTGAATATCAAAAGGTAAAAGAAAAAGAGACAAAATTAGCACTTCTGCAATTAATCCTTAATTGGGGTTGAACACTGGGGAAGAGAGAAAGAGCGAGTTTTGAAAGATTTTGTTGTTGTTTAAATATTAAATAGCCTGTTTTGGAATGTCATAAAGTGCACTGGGAATCTCTTCCAAAAAAAGTGCATTGGGGCATGGCAGGGGTAGCTGTGTCAAAAATAGCAAAATAATTTCTGCTTTTGGAATTACCTGCTGGTGAGTTTTATGTGAGCTGTGATTGCAACTCATTAAAGCAGCTATATCTTTCCCTGGGATCCCTGGCTAACTGTAGAACTGTTACACAGTCCTGGGAAAAGTCAGGGCTGCGTTAAGGAATTGCTATGGCTGCTACATTCATGATACACCTGTTGTAAAGTGCACTTTTAGAATCCAGCCTGAAGTGTGGCAGAGTATTACTATTCTATGATGTTCCCATATGTTAAAAAAAATAAAGTTATCTTATGTTCCTTTCTTGTAGAACACTATGACTTTTAAATAGATAATTTATTTCTTAATTAGGTACTAGTAAGGAGGGGTATTTGATGAAGCAGCAAAAATAAGATGTAAGGACCAATTTTTCAAGGGGTCTGAACTATTTCAAAAATTTAGTGTTATCCTTGAGAAGTGGGCAGCTTTTTCATGTCTAATACTGCATTTTTCAGCCTTCAGGCAATCCTCACGTTGCAACCACAATGGAGCCCCAAATTTCTGTTGCTAAGTGAAACATTTCTTAAGTCAGTTTGTCCCATTTTACAACTTTTCTTGACACAGTAGTTAAGTGAATCATTGCATATGTTAAGTTAGTAACATGGTTGTTAAGTTAATCTGGATTCCTCATTGACTTTACTTATCAGAAGGTCACAAAAGTTCATCACATGATCCCAGGACGCTGCAAGCATCATAGATACGAACCAGTTGCCAAGCATCTGAATTTTGATCATGTGACAATTAGGATGCTGCAACTGTTATAAGTGAGAAAAACAGTCATAAGTCACTTTTTTCGGAGCAGTCATAAGTCACTAAATGAAATGATGTATGTCAAGGACTACCTGTACTCTACTGAGAGCTTCAACAAGCAGTAAATAGGAGTGAGTAGAAATACCCATTAGCTCTATGCTATGTGCTTTCTCCTCTTAATACTCTACCAGGCAGCCAGTTACAAAAGAGATATTTCTCAGTGGAAGACTGAATAAACCTCTGATGTAGAAATTTGAAAATTAACTTTAGGACCACAAGAGGTGCCTCCCTCGTTTATAGTCTTCAGCCTCTTATGGAAGCAGAACGAAGCATTTGCACATGGAAATAGCTGACTTTTACAATATACACAGTATAAAACCCAATAGCCAACCTACATCAAATACTTCACTTTATAATTTAATTTGTTCTCCTCTATTCCTTCTGGTGGCAACCAATGCAGGATGTTCTTCATGTTTCTGGAGATAAAATGGACATTCCATGGGCTGGGCAAAAAACAATGTGATGCTATTAGGAAAAAAAAATGAACAATTAGATTATGATTCACACATAAAAAATTGGGGGGAATTAAAATAGATGGAGGGGCTTTGACAGAATGAACACTCTTGAGTGGACCAAAAGCTGTTGCAGGAAAATTGTTCCATCTCCCTTCTTAGGCATTGAAAAATAGAGGTTGCTTTTTGCTGCCATATAGTATTTTCACATGCAAAAAGTAATCCTGAAATTTTAATAGAGAGACAGTTTGGTGGTTAAGGTTGTTATTGTGTTAAGGTTGTTATTGTGGTTAAAGTTGTTATTGTGGTTAAGGTTGTTATTGTGAGGAAACAGGATGGAGGGGTGTGGGATATGTTTGATGCTTTGAGTTATTTGTAAAAATAAAAAAGGCGGAATACAAATAAATAACATAAAAATAATATCTATTCCCATTTTTAATGCTAGTGTGGACAGTTTGTTTTAATTATAAGGATACAATTTCAATAGATTGAAGTTAAAAATGATCACTGGGTTTTTTATTTTACTGACTATATCTATAATATATGTTGAAAATTTAATAGAGTATCAAGTTTTGTGGGCATTTTTGGGAAAGTTCTTATTTCCACTAAGCTCCTGGCAATTCCTGGGGTCGATATACAGTATAAAAGTGATTTGCTTCTGGGACAGCAAAGAGATGGGCCTGTATGGGCCTGTTTGGTTGCAGATTAGATTTTGACGATGAGATTTATTGAATAATTAACTTTATGGAAAAACTCTATAGGAACAGATAGTCCTCACTTAGCAATCCCCTTGTTCAGCCATTGTTTGAAGTTAGACTGAAAAAAAAAACCTTTATCACCACCTTTGCAGCACCTTTGCACCATCCTTCAGTCACGTGCGTGTAAGCTGTTTGGGTAGCACAGCCATGGCTCCCAGCCCTGGGCTGCAGTGCAAACACATTGTTTTCGATGGGTATAAAACACTTGAGCACTGTCAAGAGTAGGGGAGTGATTAGAAAACAACTAAACACGTGAAATGTATAAAACTGAGCAGTCTTATTTTTTTTGGTTGGAAAACACAGTGGTGGTCACTGTGATTTTCCACTTCATGACTGCTTCACTTAGCAGTGGCATTGAGAGTTCCAATGAAGGTTATTAACTAAGGACCACCTATGGTTGGTCCTTATTGGTTGTTCTTCCAGCAACCATTCACAGTTACAATGGTGCTGAAAGAGGAGATTTAAGACCTGTCCAGTCACATGATAGCAATTGGGTGCTTCGCAACTGGCATGCATTTATAATGGTGCTCCGTGGTGGCGCTGTGGTTAGAATGCAATACTGCAGGGTACTTCTGTTGCCTGCCGACTGCCTACAATTTGGCAGTTTGAATCTGACTCAGTCTTTCATCCTTCAAAGGTCAGTAAAATGAAGACCCAGATTGTTGGGGGCAATATGCTGACTCTGTAAACTGCTTAGAGAGGGCTGTAAAGTATTGTGAATCAGTATATAAGTCTAAGTGCTATTGCTATGGTCATAGCATCCCGTGGTCACATGATTGCCATTTATGACTTTCATAACCAGCTTCCCATAAGCAAAGTCAATGGGGAAGCCGGTTGGAAGTCACCAGTTGTAGTCATGTGATGTCATGCTTAATGACCGCAACTGATTCATTTCACAACTGTAGCTGGCACTGATATCATGAATTGAGCATGGTCACATGATGATTCACTTTATAGCAATGGCAAGGGAAGACTACCTATACTTGAATTTGAAAGTTACTTGACTGATATGATTTGGTCTTGTAAATTACTGACAAAATTTGGGAATATTTTAATTACTTAAATACATTAATGGAGATTTTTTTAATTAAAGATGTTAATGTTATGTTTAACTACGTTCCAAAACTTTGGGTTCTGATTATTTTAGAGGCATTATGGTTATATCAGGTCTGAAGAGAATTATTTTGAGAAATTGGAAAGGTAGTATTATTCCTGATATTAAGGAGTAGATTCAAGAGATGTGTACTTTATTTATCTTTGAAAAGGCAGTTCTATCTACTAATAAAGGCAGTTCTATCTACTAATAAAAATGAAATGATATATTCTACTTTGACACAGATTTTGAAACAATTTGTAACACTAAACAGTCATAATTTATTTTCTTTAATTTAGATAGGTTAAGCATGTTTTGATATTTTAGGATATGTAATATCTATAGGTGGTTTACCCTTTTTTGTTAAGTTTGTTGTTTTCTTTTGTTGCTTTTAAATAAGTTTTCCATTTTTGCACATTTCTTCTTATAAAGCTTTTTAAGATAAATAAACTTACCATAGTACAAATAAAAGACTGAAGTTCTGTTTCAAGTCTGTGTTTATTTGTACTGTATGTGTGCAAACAATCAATAGTTATGTTGATCTGGTTATAGAATTAACTATGTTTTGAATTTGCATAAAACAGTAAACCATAAAATAACCAAACCAGGTGGATTCATAATTGAGGTTAGTGATTAAATTTAACCAATATTAAAGTTAAGCCATCAAGTTCATTATAACCTTGATCAAATGTCTGTGAGAACTCAGGACATAATGCAGAATTCTATGCAGCTTATTTTAAACATAGTATATTTATTTTTTAAATGATACACAATAACTTTGCCAATGCTATTTTTATGTCGGCCCATCGTTATCTTTACAATTCTTTAAAAAAGCATTTCCAACCCAACTGCACTGGTATGTCATTTCTTCTCCAAGAAAATCAAGACAGCACATGTGGATTTCTCACTGTCTCTAGGAGAACAATTTGTTCAAAAATCTGCCAGGAAGCTGAATGAAGATTTGGGTCTGGGTCTTAGTGCAACCATCTAACACCCCCCCACCCCCCACCCCCCTGCAATAGCTGGTACATAGATCTATGAAAACTGCAGTGCGGAGGAGGCACCCATCCCTAAAAGTAACTTCAAAGCAACAGCACAGCTCTTTTTTTTCCCTCTCTCTCCAAAGAGTGAGCTGTCCAACAATGCAAGAAAACTTGAAGAATCACTACAGACAATTTGAAAGCTCACATGGGAAAACAACCCAGCCCATTCTAAGCCGAATACCCGTCTGATCCGGTTCAACCTTGCACATTTTCTGTAAGCCTATTTAAGGCTTGCACGCCTTTTGTATAAACAGAGTGCCACTTTAAAAAGTGAGCCGCCCTGAGTCTCCGGAGAAAGGCGGCATATAAATTGAATAAATAAATAAATAAATAAATAATAAATAAGCTTGGTTGCCACCCACCACCACCAATGATTCATCCACTCTGCAGGTATTGAGTGGCATCCCTGTCCTAATATTGCAGATAATAGATTTAAAGCAGATTCCAAGACCTAACTGTGACCCATTATTGCTGCAGGACGCCTTTTTGATTAGCATCTTCATCTATCAACACATCCGTCGCTCTCAGCAAAACGTCCCAGGAGCAGAAGCGGCTCAACGCTTCGGGTTTACGTCCAAAGCTAAGAAGAAGCTGCCCCCGGCGACCCCCGGCATAACCTACCTGCCGCCTCTGAAGGAGGCGCGGGGAAGATCAGCCGGAGCAGGAGGAGCCAGAGAGCTGACGCCGCGGGGTCACTCATTGAGAAGGGACAGCGCCTGTGCGTTGCATGATGCTCGTCTCCGCCACCTTCTCCTCAATTGGGGTCGGACACAGAGGGCGACAGCAAGCGGCGACCCCCAACCAGCCAAGAGGAGAACTTCCAGGGTTCCCAGGGCTGACCCGCTTAGCGACTCCTGCCTGGCCGAGCTTTTGGCTCGTTCCTCCGGGAGAGGGAGCGACGCGCAGCGATCCTATCGTGGGCTTCGCGCCTCGCGTGCTTTTCCAAGGTTCGGGCTAGTTGCTTGCAAGTTGCGCTCTCGCGCCTTGGTTCCCGAATCCAAGCACTCAGAAGCCACGCCTGCTTAAGCTGAAGAGCGGCGAGGTGGGATCTGGGTAGATCGGGGTTAAAACGCCCTCCGCCGGAATGCTATTCCCATGTAGGGCCTGGCTGGGGTTTAAATATTTTTTTTTGGGGGGGGGGAGGGCGACAGCCTAATTGCAGGGCTAAGATACTGGAAAATCTCGTCAATAACTAAGCTCTTGTTTCATCTTTTCTCTCTCCCCCCCCCCCCTTTCCCACTTTTAGCTAAGGGCAATACAATTTTACACAGAATTTTCTTCCAGGAAGTTGTCTCATTGATTGATTGATTTTGGTTAAGTCTTACCGTATTTACCGCAGCGTTATGAAATCTGCCTGTTTCTAAATGGCTATGTGTGGGGGCACTGGGAAGCTGTGAAGGGCCACAGGAGAAGTCGGGTTTCCCCCCCCCTTCCCCCAAAATGTTTTTCTCATCTTTGTAGGAGAATGCACATTTGGAACACAAAGTCAGGGTTCTTGGCACTGGTGCAAAATCCTGTGGAAGTCTGTCATTTTAGTGACAAGGTACAGTACTACTGAACATCAGCATATCTGCCAGAAGGATTGTGCCAATTTTCGTTTCCTGTTACACAGCCTTATGAAATGGTGTATCCTATGGTATTTTACTTGATTAACCATTTGGATTAATTGAAGAAAAAACATTTCAGTTGAATGAAAAGACATTCACAATTTATGGGGTAGAAGAACTTTTACTTACTGTGTTTCCCTGAAAATAAGACCCTGTCTTATATTTTTTTGAACCCTGAAATAAGCACTTGGCCTTATTGCCATGTGCTCAAAAGCCCGATTGGGCTTATTATCAGGGGATGTTTTATTTTGGGGAAAACAGTACTTAAAATGCCCCAAACCTGCCAGCACAGCTTTAGAACCAAGGCATCTCTTCCTAGGGTTTTAACAAGAAGAGGATGCATCTTAATGTTGTTGTCTGCTGTGACACCATCATCTAAAAATAAATAATTATTTTATATTCATTTCATAAAAATTGATTTACTCAACAATGACAATCAGCCGTGAGATTGTACCACATTTCTTTATAGTGCAACTCTACATAAGATTATACAGAATCATAAAACTCCACTGAGTTCCATTCATTTCCAGGACATTGTATACGGAACTGCAGCAATCCTATAGAAAAAGTCACTAGGCACATATAGGGTTATGCTGCTAATCACGTGACATCAATAGCCGCAAGGCCAGTAACATTGGCTTCTTGCACTGACTCATTTTGTACAAGTTGAGGCATCACTTCGATGGTTCTCATCCTTTGGGGTGTGTCAGTTGCTTATTATCATCTGCCAATGTGTTGGCACACAGCAACTGGTCTATCGGTGAAAAATGAGTATAGAACTTTGTTGTTCACATTTTGTGGCTGGATTCACCCATTGCACTAAAGCATTAGGCTTACAAATCACCATGGTGTTTTGGGAGGCAAAAGTCTGGCAAGCTGGCAAATAAAAATGGGATTATTTTATTAGAATACTTGGCAATCCTATGTGACTGATCTGCAAGTGTCTGTGTAGATAAAATTTTGTGCATTTATTCTGGCAAGGATGTTCATTTCAAAATTGGTACTGCTGATTTAATTCATCTTCAGAACTTCCTCACACTTAGTGGATATTTGAAAAGATGAAACTGATTCTGAGTTTCCGTAGTGGGCTAAACCATGGTTTATGGCCTAAATGATAATTGATTCACGCCAAGAGGTAAAGTTTGATGTAACAGTGCTAAAGTCAGATTCACACAACATTCTAAACCAAGGGTTTCAAACTGCGTCATGTGCAGGCCACACCCACCCCAACTCCGCAAAGGGGAAAAAATGTCACGTGACGGTAACGTGACATCGCGAGTTTGATACTCGTGCTCTGAACTGAAGCCAAACTAACCACATGATAGCTTAATAAAATGGGTAGACTCAACCTCTTTTATTCTTGATCTTTATTGATCTAAATGTTTGAACTCAGCTAGCTAAAGGCTAAAAATGTTAAGGAAACTGAGTTTTACTGCAAATAAGACTGAAATATCTTCAGACGGTTCTAAAGTTGGCAAGTGTCCCTGGATCTCCATATGATAATGATATCCTAAAGTATTTTTTTCATGCTATGAAACTTATCCATCAAATGTACCTTTCACTGTACCCTTTATGTACTCACCATATTTATATAGCTGCCCATCTCATAGGTCTTGACTCTGAGGGGGTTTTCAATACAAACATGGTGACCTAATCTCAGACTTTCATGCTGTTTTCCATTCTAGACTGGATTCCTACAGACTAATGTGGGGTTGGCTATTATGGATTGGAGAAAGTTTATACAGAAAACCACCTTGTCATTAGTTATGACAAGAATATGAATTCTTTGTTAAGGTCAATATGAGAGCTATTGGACAGAATGTATCAATTAGGGTAAAAACAGAATAACCTTTGTCCTTAGATGCTGCCTATGTCAGGTCCGCGGTTAACAAAGTCCCCCTCATTTGTGAACTAATTCAGGAGGGGAAAGCGAACCTGGCAGGTATTACAGAGACCTGGTTGGGCCATGAAGGGAGGGGTCCCCTCGTAGAGATGTGCCCACCAGGTTTCCGTGCATTCCATCAGCCAAGGGCACAGGGTAGGGGTGGAGGTGTGGCGGTTATTATAAAGGAGGGTCTTGATCCTAGGTAGGCCACTGTTCCTCGGACAACCGGATGTGAATCCCTCCTCGTGAAGTGGGATCATGGGTTACAGATGGGCCTGCTGATTACATACCTGGCTCCCTGTCACATGGCAGCAGCCCTGCCTGAGCTCCTCAACATAATAGCCAGGGTGGCAGTTGAGACTCCTAGGCTTCTGGTCATGGGAGATTTCAACCTACCATCCATCGGTGAAATGTCTGAGGTAGCTCGGGAGTTCATAGTTTCATGGAACTGACCCAATTAGTTCATGGCCCTACTCACACGGAGGGACACACTCTGGACTTGGTCTTTGTATCTGACCAGTGGTTGAATGGTCTAGATATAGGGGTTATAGTCATCGAACCCTTGTCATGATCAGACCATTCTCTCCTTAAGCTTGACTTTCTGTCCGCTACACCCCACTGCAGGGAGGTGGAACCGATTAAGTGGTTCCGCCCCAGGTGCCTGATGGATCCTGATAGGTTCCAGATGGAGCTTGGGCCATTTCCTGAGACTCTAGCTCACAACTCGATTGAAGACCTGGTGGCAGCCTGGGATAGGATGGCCGCTGGTGCTTTGGATCGGGTTGTGCCTTTGCGGCCTCTGACCCAGTGTCGAAGTCGCCCGGCTCCTTGGTTTTCCGAGGAGCTGAGGGAAATGAAGCGCCGGAAAAGATGCCTGGAGAGTAGTTGGAGAACCAGTCGTCCTGAATTTGACCGAACACTGCTGAGGTCTCATATTAAGACCTACTTAGTGGCTATTTTTCTGCTCTTATTGCATCAGCAGAAAATCACCCAGTCTCCTTGTTTAGGGTGACCCGCTCCCTCCTCCATCTGGTAGCACGAGAAGACCCTTTTCAAGGTTGAGCTGAGGATTTTGCACAATATTTGCATGATAAAATTGCTCAAATTCAGGAAGGTTTGGATTCTGACTGGGTGGGTTCGGACAGAGTAACGGAGGCAGGTCTTGAGGATGTTATTTGGGATGGGTTTGACCCTGTGACCCCTGAAGACGTGGACAGGTTACTGGGGAAGTTGAACGCGACCACATGTTTATTGGACCCGTGCGCTCCTGGTTGATACTGGCTTCCTGAGAGGTTACACAAGGCTGGCTCCAGAGGATTATAAACACTTCTTTGAGTGAGGGTTTCTTGCCTTCTGCCTTGAAAGAGGCAGTGGTGAGGCCCTCCTCAAGAAGCCCTCTCTACTATTCAAAAATGGATATTAAAAGTAGTAAATTTAGCAGAAATGACGAAAATTTCAGCATATCTAAAGGACCATTCAAATGAGAAATATATGTTAGAATGGAGAAGATGGTTTGATTATATTCAAGGCAAATATCGGACTAAAAAATTTCAAATAGCTTATGAATGATCAAAGAGATTTTATAAAGTACTTAAATTTAGCTTAGTAAAGGGGGAGTTAAAAGTTCAAGAGGGGGATAGGAGGCTATAGATAATTAGCTTATGTTAGCTTATGATTGTCAAATGTTATACCCTGTATTTTGCTCTGGGAAGTGGGGGGGGGGGGGGTAGGGAGGGGAAGGGGAGGGTTGGAGGGGAAAAAAAGAAGCCCTCTCTGGACCCGGCTGTTTTAGCAAACTACCGTCCAGTCTCCAACCTTCGCTTTGTGGCAAAGGTTGTTGAGAGTGTGGGGGCACAGCAATTCCCTCAGTACCTGGATGAAACTGTCTATCTAGATCCGTTCCAGTCTGGCTTCAGGCCTGGTTACAGCACTGAAACGGCATTGGTCGCATTGGTTGATGATCTCTGGAGAGCTCGGGATAGGGGTTGCTCCTCTACCCTGGTCCTATTAGATCTCTCAGCGGCTTTTGACACCATCGACCATGGTATCTTGCTGCGCCGACTGGAGGGGTTGGGAGTGGGAGGCACTGTTCTATGATGGTTCTCCTCCTATCTCTCTGACAGGTCGCAGTCTGTGTTGGCAGGAGGGCAGAGGTCGACTTCAAGACACCTTATTTGTGGGGTGCCGCAGGGGTCGGTCCTTTCACTCTTCTGTTCAACATTTATGTGAAGCCACTGGGTGAGGTCATCCGTGGTTTTGGGGTGCAGTGCCATCTTTACGCTGATGATACTCAGCTGTACATCTCCACCCCAGACCACCCCAATGATGCCCTTGATGTCCCGGTGCCTCGAGGCCATGCGGATCTGGATGGGGAGAAACAGGCTCCGACTCAGTCCTTCCAAGACTGAGTGGCTGTGGCTGCCGGCGTTCCGATATAGCCAGCTGATACCATTGTTGACTATTGGGGGTGAGTCATTGGCCCCCATGGAGAAGGCTCGCAACTTGGGTGTCCTCTTGGACACGCGGCTGTCTTTAGAAGAGCATATGACGGCCGTGGCCGTCAGGTTTGCCTGATTCGCCGGATGCGTCCCTTTCTGGATCGGGACTCCTTATGCACAGTCACTCATGCCCTCGTCACTTCCCGACTGGACTACTGTAATGGTCTCTACATGGGGCTCCCCTTGAGGTGCACCCGGAGGCTCCAGCTGGTCCAGAATGCGCCACACGGGTGATTATGGGAGCGACATGGCGCTCACATGTAACACCTCTCCTACGCGAGCTGCACTGGCTCCCGCTGGTCTTCCGAGTGCGCTTCAAGGTGTTGGTTCTTACCTTTAAAGTGCTCCATGGCTTAGGACCTGGGTACCTACGAGACCACCTTCTGCAACCGATAACCTCCCACCAACCAGTATGCTCCCACAGAGCAGGCCTCCTCAGGGTGCCGTCAGTAAAGCAATGTCGACTGGTGGTTCCCAGGGGGAGAGCCTTCTCTGTGGGGGCACCTACCCTTTGGAACAGGATACCCCCAGGGATACGAATTATCCAGATCTCCGTACTTTCCGTCGTACACTGAAGACCTTTCTGTTTCACCAAACCGGGCTGGCATAAATTTTCAAATTATCTAAATTCTATGCTGAGGATCTTAACTGATGAGCCAAATTGGTTTAATTATTTTAAATTGTTTTTATTTCACATTATATGTATGTTATTCTGACTGTTCACCGCCCTGAGTCCTTCGGGAGAAGGGCGGTATAAAAATTAAATAAATAATAATAATAATAAATAATAATAATTACCCATACAGTGAAAAAAAGACTTGGTTATAATTATAATTGAATTTTATTTCTTCTATCTTATGTATATGTCAATTCAACTTGATATGTGTGTACCAGGGGTGGGTTCTACTTACCTTTACTACTGGTTCACAATGGGATTGCGTGTGTGCATGAGCGAAGCTTCTGCGCATGAGCAGATTGCCTATGACGACATCCGGAGCGGTGGGTGGAGCCTCCCACCAGTTTTAGTACTGGTTCTTGTGAACTGGTCCGAACCGGGGGCAACCCACCACTGGTATGTACCAGTTATTGTATAAGAGATACAGGTTCCTTCCCATGAATTAAAGTTCTTTGAAAAATGTGAACACAATCAAAAATTATCCTTTTAAAAAAAGCAAAATATTACCAGACTGTGCTAAACAGTTGTATTAGAAAAATAAATTCCATCTCAAAAACAGAACTGTGCTTAAGATTGTTATTTCACTTTAGCTATCCAACTTTCTTACGAATATGCATTAGAAATAGTGGCTAACTGATTTCCCTTTCAAACAGCTGTTCTAGTTATAAAATTATGGCTACTTAAAAAAAGCTAACCTTGTTTCTCAGTTAGTGGAACTTTTTTAAAATATGCCCTGTCTGAATAAGCCAAGAAGTAAATGTGGATGCAATAACTTACGTTTTATTATATCTAATAATTGTGTTTTTGAAAAAAAATCAAATAGTTAATATGATAAATTTTGTTTTATTTCTCTAACTGAAGGCTCCTATGAAAGCTCTATTGTTGAGCTGGAAATAATTTTCTCTTCGCCCAAAATGCATAAATTGAAAAATGCATTTAGGAGACCATGGCAAACAAATGTTGCTGGAAGCCCTCTAAATTAGAAATGTAAATAATATTCTCAGATTTAGTCCAAATAGCATCACATATTGCCAGATGGACTGAAGGGAAACCACACAAGAATTTGGAAGGAAATTATATGAAGAGATTTTTTTTAAAAAATCAGCCAGATAGGCAAAGCATTTTTAAAAACAATTATATTTGGATGGAAAGAATCCAGAGAGTAATTCAAACACACAGCAGAATTAAACTATCAGTCTCAAAACAAAACAAAATAAAAAATTGTCTCTTTAAAATTACTATATATTCTATCAAGGTTAAACAAAATATCCCTCCAAGAATGGCAGCAGGGTATAAATTTAACAAAGAAACAAGATGAATTGGTATCTTTTAAACATCATGTTTAGAACAATGGAAAAATACTTTCTATTCAGCCAATTCTGATGGAGAATAGCAGCCATGGTAAAGTTTCAGGAATTCTATTCAAAGGGGTTACAAAGCTGAGACTTTCACTCCTATATATCTCCTCCATAAAGTGGGTAGACCGCTTTCCTACTCATGTAAAAACAACCCAGCATCACTAATATATCAGTTACAAAAGAGTATTTTCATTTTTAACAGTGGTTCTGAAAAAGTTATTTCAACAAATGAAGTTGGATATTTGTTAATATGCAATGAGTAAATACATTTGTCCTGTTGTCTACTTGTGATAGTTCAGCGCACAGAGATTTTCACAGGCAAAACCACCCTTTTCAATTCTTCTGACCAAACTCTCTATTGATAAGATTCAACATTACATGCGCTGGTTTTCTGATCCTATAGGCTTAGCAAACATTTACAGGAATAGTTATAGGGGGGACTCCTGCACTTTTATAGCAATAGCACTTAGACTTATATACTGCTTCATGGTGCTTTACAGCACTTTCTAAGCAGTTTACAGAATCAGCATATTGCCCCCAACAATATGGGTTCTCATTTTACCAACCTCGGAAGGATGGAAGGCTGAGTCAACCTTGAACTGGTCAGGATCAAACTGCTAGCAGTGAGCAGTGAGTCAGCCTGCAATACTCTATTCTAACCACTGCATCATCTTCTTTCCTTACTATACGTGTCTACAAAAGAACAGTCCTATTGATCAGGACTATTTGAGACGGTCATCACTTCCTCCTTCAAAAATTGGATCTCTTACTCTCCTACCCCCTTGATGAATTGCTTAGCACATTGTAAGCCGCCCTGAGTCTCCGGAGAAGGGTGGCATATAAATCATTTTTTTTTTAAAAAAAAAATGAAGGCTTTTAGTTATAGATAAACTAAATAGCACAGACTTCCTTATCACATTGTTAATCCTTAAATAAAGGTGATTTTTAGTTAGTTTCTTGCTAATACCAGTCTTCAGAATTCTTTCTACAAAGTAATTCTCCTAACTTTATTGTTTCCCCACATGCTTTTTATTCCACAGATCATCAGCTGCCAACCCAATGCTAACCATCTTTGGAAGGGTTGATCTACCAACTGTTACTGGTATTCTTATTCTAAGATTTGTAGAATTGTACAGTTGGAAGAGATACTCTAGAGTCTAGACCATTCAGTGTAAACATTTGCTTAATGCAGGCATCCAAATTAAAGCATCCTCACTGATGGCCATCTAGGCAATTAGCATATCTTCACCGCCTTCACCTCTTGCAATATTGGCTCTACTATCAAACTGTCCTTATGATTAGAAAGAGTTTCTGACATTCAGAGTGATTCTGCCTTCCTGTAACTTCAGTCCATTTTGGTGCTGGGTTATATAGTGGTTCCCCAAAATCTTTCTATGAGAGTATCATGCAAAAATGGGAAAAAATAATTTCTACTTGCAAACTGCCTTGATGGGAAATGTGAAATCAAAACAATTTTCTATATGTTAAGGATTCATTGTATACAGCATATTTATTACTCTGTTTTGACATGATATTGTTATAAAATTTGTGATTTCTTGAATATTTTTGTAATTAAAATGCAGTAATTTAATGTAATTAAAATGACTTAGATATTAAAATGTAGAAAATCAACCAAAAAAGGAAGAAGAAGGAAAAAAAGAAAATTCAACTCAAAACTTTATCCTTTCCCATATTATTTCTTGTCCTAATAGTAACTGTCTGTAACAGTAAAAACTTAAAATTTCTTTATTGCACTATATTGAATTTTTCAGAGGTTTCAAGAAAGAAAAGAGCTAGTAGGCTAAAATAAAAATGATTTTTAGCTTGGTCAAGAGACATGATTAATGACTTAACAGTTGTGAGGCATTACACAATATGTTGTTATATTCTATCTAACAATCATCTACCACATTTTTAAATTGGTAAAAAAAGTATCTTCACTCTAATTCCTTTTCAAAAGATAAGCCACCTGACTCTCAAATGATTCTGGGTGGCTTGCAACTAAGAACCAATTATATATAAAAGCATATAAGAGATACCACTGACCAAAAGAGCAAAAGTATTCAAAACATGACCAAAGTAGCTCAAAATAAATTTGGCAAAACAATGCTTCATAATCACCATGTCTCCAAGGCCTTGTTTCCTGAATAACATAAGGATAGGAGCAGTGGTGAAATTCAATTTTTTTTACTACCAGTTCTGTGGATGTGGCTTGGTGGATGTGGCTTGGGGGGCATAGCAGGGAAAGGATACTGCAAAATCCCCATTCCCACCCACTCTGGGACCAGCCAGAGGTGGTATTTGCCGGTTCTCCGAACTACTCAAAATTTCCACTGCTGCTTCCCTGAACTACTCAAAATTTCTGCTACCAGTTCTCCAGAACCTGTCAGAACCTGCTGGATTTCACCCCTGGATAGGAGCCACACAAATCTCCAGGGTTGGGATGGGGAGTTCATTCCAGATAGCAGGAATTACAATAGAGTAGGCATGTTTCCTAAATCCCAGGATATGACATTCTTTAATTGATGGGACCTGGAGCATACCTATCCACTGAATTGGACCAAACAGGTAGAGACAACAGGAGTTAGGCAGTTCCTCAAATAGGCAGACCCTGTGCCTTGAAAGGCTTTAAAGCAGAGGTGTCAAACTTGTGGCCTGCGGGCTGGATGCGTCATCCTCTGGCCACACCCATGCCCGGTTTAGTCAAGGGGAAAGTCGCGATACGTCACATGACAATGCTGTGATGATGCGAGTTTGACACCCTGCTTTAAAAAGTGGCATTAACCTGCAAATAAATTTAAATCAATAAGTAAATACATAATAATAATAAAATCAGTACCATGAATTGTATCCAGAATAAATAAACTGGTAACACATGTAATGTGGTGCACCCATCATTGTTTGGATCATTCTGGACCAACTCTGGTTCAAGGAC
Organism: Arizona elegans; assembly: GCA_022577455.1. Classification (NCBI taxonomy): domain Eukaryota; kingdom Metazoa; phylum Chordata; class Lepidosauria; order Squamata; family Colubridae; genus Arizona; species Arizona elegans. Next base: position 247,174,976 of record JAKOOJ010000001.1, read on the forward strand.
AGTCTAAAGTAGAATGCATTAAAGTAGCCCAGGTTTACTGTAACGATGAAGTACTTTATAAAGAATTAGAAGATTTTTCCTGGGAGTATATTTGGGCCCAAAGATATTTTTGAAATTTGTATGATGCAAAATATTGTTTCTTTGTTACAGAAATCCAGTTTCCTATAATAAAAAAGTTACATGGGGTAGCTGCTTGTAGCTATGAGACTCATTGTCAGTTTTGGAATGATCACTTTCTTTTAATTTACGTGTTTTCACACACTTACTGGGCAAATAATTAGGTAGGAAATATGGATCTGGGCCTCTTGGGAAAAATGTTCAACTTCAGTTCTACCATCGTTTTGTAAGAAACTCTTCTCTGTTTGGGCATGTTAATAATTAGATAATGAAAATATCTATTATTTATTGCTGGGAATCATTTCTGATGCATGAATAAGCCTTCACTTTATCTCGAGACATGCTTAGAAGTCTCAGGTGATTTCCCCCCCCCCCATTGCTTAGTATTGTACTGTATGTGTCAGTAGGAAGGCAATCTACACCCTGGATGACAAATGCCACCCTTGGCTATTCTGTAAGTGGCCCTTGGATTCCTTCACATTTTTAACACTACCTAATAATCAGATATCAGTTGGATAGTATAAATCACGATTTCTGCTTCCCTGCTAATCTTATTTAAACAGCTGAGACATTTCCCGCTTTGGTGTTTCAACTTCTCATCAGTTCCTTATGTTGCCAAGGTTTGCCAGTATTGGGTTTCTTTTTTCTTGAAGCTAATCTAAAGTTTATTTTGTTCCTATCTGCTTTCTTCAACCTGCTATCCTGGAGGCTTATTGAAATCATTCTTATCCAGCCATGGGCATGCTATCTAAGGGTGAGAACTGTACTCTACAACAGGGGTGTCAAACTCAAGGCCCATGAGGTGCTTAGATCTGGAAACAGCGAAGGACCGGCCTACAGTGCCTCTGCCAGTGAAAACAGAGCGTGTGGCCCTCCCAAGCTCTGTTTTTACTGGTAGAAGGCTGCAGGAGGTTGTCGCAGCCGAAAACGGGGCCCAGGAGGGCTGCGCGACGCTCCCGAGCTCAGTTTTCGCTGACGAGTGCTAGCAAAACAGACTACTAGCAAAAGTGGCATTTGATCACACGAATGATGTTGAACTGGCCATGCCTCCCCTGGCCACGCCCGCCCCCCGAGGTAAAACACAAGTCTGATGTGGCCCTCAATGAAATCAAGTTTGATATCCCTGCTCTACAACATTGGAAGGGACACAAGGCAAAACCAGTGGAATTAGTTCTGCATCAAGGAGGTAAGATGCTATTGCAACCATGTTCTTGTAGATAGCACCATTAGTATTCCACAAGGGTCTTGACCAAACATTCTTTAGGTTTTCTTTTAATTTTTTTAAAAAGAAGAATCTGGAAAGCAGCAAAACTAAGTCAGGGCAGTGATATCACTCTTTCTTAAATTGAATTGTAGCAAAACAGAATTGCTATTACGGTAATCTCAAAACCCTTATATGACAGGCTGTTCTTACACAGCAAATAAGAGTTTCAGTGGCCCTTGATGGTGTGTTTTCTCACCAGGCCTATCTTGAAGAACTGATAGATCAGGAATCAGCCTGATCTAGCTGGAAAAAACTGCTAGCAATTCCCCACTTTAGGGAAGTGAAAGGAGCCAAGGCTAGGAGGAACTATTTTTGGTGGCAACACCAATCCTTTGGAGAGGTCTCCCAGTGGATGTGAGGTTGCCTATTGTTTTGACTGTTTTCCAGAAGAAACTCAAGACAGAGTTCTTATGGAGCATGTGGACCTTGATGCTACCTTGGCTGGGGTTATAAATTGGTATTTTTAATGCATTTAAGGATTTTGATTGTTCTGTGTACTTTTTATCTTTGCAATTCACTAAGAATTTATAAATGAGATAAATACATGTTTTGTTATCAATCAGTCACTTATGTACCATGAAAGGCTTCATTTTGTATAAGATTTGCTGGAAAGAAAAAGTGTAATGTCTCATTAGAAACAACGTTGCGTATTAAAAGCAGGCTCTCAGTCTCTTGGAATCATCTACTGTACTGTCCAGATAATGCCTTCTATATTTGCTGAATGCAAAACAAGAGTGCCATCTACTGACAATATTTCTGAAATTTATATGATTTATAACTTGCATGCCCCAAGCTCTTACTAAACTTCCGTCTAGATTCATGATCCCCGAAACTCTCCTGATATTGTTGCATTGCACTCTGAAGGAAACTGCTTTCTTAGCTGTTCAAAATTAAGTAGTGTTCTTAAACATTGGCTTTTAAGATATAAAACCAATAATAAGGTAGTTAAACACATAATGATATATTAAAACAAAATAAAATGCTGTATAAAATGTGAAAGAATGCTACAATATTAAGTAGGGGCTTCCGAGTTAATTTAAAAGTATTTATTTAGACAATGAGCAAAATATATTGAAAACATAACAAAATAATCTGAATTACACAAAAGCAAAGTCTTGCTATATACTATATATACATATATACATTTCTAATCATAATTACAGAATTACCAAAATTCAACATTGAACATTCTATTTAAAAGAAATTACATACCCAAAACAATTCCAGTCTTATTCATGAAATTTGAATCTGAAGGATCCGAAAGAGTTTTCTGTATTTGATGTAAATATTTTATGTAATAAAGAGGCTCCTTTGATTTTAAAAAATGTAGACATATTCCAATCTTCAAACACAGTACATGTATTTGATTGGCTATATGCACTTTAATTTATACTAAAAATGTTAGCTTGAAATCAAATTGGAACTTGTGACCAAAATATTCAGCATCAATAATTAATTTTCTAGTCCTGCAAAGTCTTGTTTTCCTAACTCTTGAATGATCATATACACTGGTGTTTCTAAGTTTGTGTTTAATTAAAGTGTGGGAGAAAATTGGAAAGGCACCAGAACTGTTTTCATTTTTTTCAGACTTTGAAAGTAAGTTTTAAATATGAATTTGGGATAATAAAGTGTTGTATTAAGAAATGAGTTCTATTGTTTATGTCCCAAACTGTACGGCTAATAAAACTGTTGAAAAGATAGCACATACTGTATTTTTTGGACTATAAGACACACCGGAGTATAAGATGCACCTAGATTTTGAAGAGGAAAACAAGAAAAAAAATAGTTTTTGGCCTCCGAGTGTCTGGTTTTTGCCCTCCCAGGCCCCCAGGAGCACTCTGAAGGCCTCCAAAACCCTCTATGCATCCCGTTTTTTCACAAAAACGGGACACACGGGGGGACTTTCAGGAGGCCAAAAACGGGGGCATATTCGGTCTATAAGACGCACCAACATTTCCGCCCACTTTTTTGAGGAGAAAAAATGCGTCTACAAACAGTGCCATAACCTGGTTAAACATATGTGAGAAAAGTAGTAGTTCACCCAATGTGAAAATTTGGAGCATCACAAGTTTGAAAAGCAGCAGTTTAAACTAGGACTGGATAAATGTCATCTGTGAAACATTTTTTTGTGTGAATGTGTGTTGAAAGCAAGTTTTGGAATACTCAAGGTATTGTCTGAGTGGTTTTCTCAAACTTACTATTTTATTTAGTCACTGGGATGGCTTCTTAATTAACTTCAGTCAATTAAGGAACTTGCTACAGATGTTCACCAAACATCCTGATCTGTGTGATATTATTAAAGGTACGCAAGGCCAGTTCAGAGTAAGAAACAATAGATCCTATGTTGAATGCCTCGCTAAAAATGGAAAACGGAATACAAATAGACACTTTGCAGCCATTCTGAAGATCAAAGTGTGTTTACTTTATTAATACTTATAAACAGATTTTGAACTCCATATAGTCAGACTACAATGTATCTACGGAGAGACAAAATGCCTTAATTCTACGGTGTTGAGAAAGCTTAGTCACCAAACAAAAAATCCCCCCCCCCAAACAAAATCACCACAAACTGGAAACTTGGGTAATTAGGTATAAAACCCCAAACTCATCAGAGTAAGCTGCCTTTGCCTAGTTCAGTATTTTCTCCTAGTATCAATTTATGGTTGGCTTGTTCTTTTCATTTTCTTGACCATTTTGGTTAAGTGTGTTTTCTCCTCACCATTAAGACCAAAACAATAATCCAATATAGGAAGAAAATCTGAACATAAATAACACCAAAATAAATATATGTCTCACTCCAGCAGATATATAGGTGGAGGACTAGGCTGACCAGATGCTAGACCATATGACAAATACAAAGAGTCATGGTGTGGTATAAAAAAACTGGGCATTTATATGGTGCAGCTGGCTATGCATAATCTTTTCCTAATTTATGAGGCTGGAGCATCTGGTGTGTTGTTGTCATGAGATCTGAATCTTTCCCCCCAAGCAAGCATATCTTTTGTGTATCAAATTTTAAAAAGCTACCCTCCCAATGTAATTGGGAGATACTTTTATTCTTAAGCTATTGCTTGCAATATCTTGTAAACTGCAAGGATACGATTTCAAAAGTTGTGTTGCTGATTTGTGTAGATGTCGTTTAATGGATAATTTGTTTACTGAATTGTTGCCATGGTCTTTCCAGCTGTAAAGGAAACTAGGTTGTCTCTATTACCTAACCATGCGCTAAAGAGGAAAGTTAAACTATATTGGATCACAACAAATACACAATACATAGTGTGACTGTGTATCTGAATTGAGGAATCGGCAGCCAATCCTAAGGTCAAGAAGATATTCAAGACGAATAGAAGACAAGAAAATTTATAAATATAACCTTATAAGTAATTCTATAAAATTCCTCTTATCTGATAATTAATGATTTTCAGTTTGCTTTTTGCTAACAAAAAAAAAGGTAAGATTGGAGTAACTTTACAGGTAGTGCTTGCTTAATGGCTGGAACTGACAACTCGGTTGCAAAGTGATGTAGCCATTAAGTGAGATAGCAATAGCAATAACTTAAAACTTATATACTGCCTCATGGTGCTTTACAACTCTAAGTGATTTACAGAATCATATATATATTGCCCGCAACAATCTGGGTCCTCATTTTATCCACCTCGGAAGGATGGAAGGCTGAGTCAACCATGAGCCTGGTGAGACTTGAACTGCCAAATTGCAGGCAGCCAGCAGTAGTAGCCTGCAATGCTGCATTCTAACCACTGCACCACCATGGCTCTTATATCTTTTGGCCCTTGCGACCTCATTAAGTGAAACACCTGTGGTTGTTAAACAAGACACTGTGTGGATTGCCACTTATGATTTTACTGCCAGCATCTCCCATTGATTCTGCTTGTTGGAAGTTGTGTGTGAAGTGTGCAAATGATAACCACATAACTGCAGGCACTGCGACAGGCATAAACACCTGCTGGTTGTGAAGAATCTTGAACTTGTGACCACAGGGATGCTGCAATGGTCGTTAAGTGAGAGGACTGGCTATAAAGTTATTTTTCCAGCACCATTGTAACTTATGAATGATTGCTAAACCGGGCAGTTGTTAAGTGAGGACTACTTGGGGTTTTTTCCTCTTGCAGTCTTTATCTTGATATAGTTGCTGCAAGATACATATTGTCAAGGAAAGCTATCCTATAATAAAATGATAGTCATCTCAATGTTTAACATCTATTGGGGTTTAGATCTAAGTATTACTAATTTATATCTTGCCTTTCCTCACAAAACCAATCTAACTTGTAGATACCAGTTACTCCTCCATTCCCCCTCCCAGTAACTCTGTGGGGAACACTGGACTAACAGAGAATGACTGGCCCACTCACCTAGTGAACCTCTGTGGCTGTGGGAAGACTTGAACCTGGGTCTCTATGGTTGTAATCCAACTTCTTAACCACTACAGTTCACTATCTCTCAAATAAATTTTAGTGTTACCTAACTAGTTATAGTTAAGAACCCTTATTTGTAAAGCACAATGAATTAGTCTGGTTTCACTAATCTAGAACTTTCAATTCTATTGAGAATACAAATCCTTGATTTTTATGTTCCCTGAGGATTCTAGGAATTGCACTTTTTGGAGGTATCAGGTTTGGGAAGGTGATTATATCTCCTTGAATTTATGGACTAAATGTCAAACAGTATCCTCAATACTGGCAGGCCATTGCATTTGTCACAGGGGTAAAGTACTTGTGCAACACTTTCCAACACAGAGTGAAGATTAATAATCACATGGCAAAATAGATATTGTAAATGTAGGCACTAAACATGTGACCCAAGTATTACCCGTGGCCCAATTATTTGACAGAAATTGTGCAAGTATTTACAATATCTGCAAAGATAACATTTGTTCATACAGTTAAATATATATATATATATATATATATATATATATATATATATATATATATATATATATATATATATATATATATATATATATATAGTAGGATACAAATCTAATACATACAGAAATCAGTAAGCTATTTTACATAAAGTGAAAGTCCTTGACTACAATATAGCTCCATCTACTTACTATGGTCTTTCCAAGTTCTCTGTGGAAATGTCTTAGCTCAGGGGTGTCAAACTCTATTTCACTGAGGGCCGCATCAGAGTTGTTTGACCTCAGGGGGCCAGAATGGGCATGGCTAGCTTGACGTCACTCGTGTCAGAGGCACATGATGTGGTGGCCCAGGTGGGGATGGTGGGGGGGGGGGGGATCCTCCTGCAGCACTCTGCCGTGTGCGGCCTTCCAGAGCTCCGTTTTCGCTGGCAGAGGGCTGCAGGAGGCTATTGCAGCTGAAAACGGAGCTCAGGAGGGCTGCACGCTGTCTCCCGAGCTCCGTTTTCGCTGGCAGATGCACCACGGGCTGGTCCTTTGCTGTTTCCATGGTGGCCCTGCGTGCCAGATCTAAGCACCCTGCAGGCCGGATCCACCGTGGACTTTGAGTTTGACACCCATCTTAGCTGAAACTTATATTTTTCTAGCATTTCTTTAAAAGTTGGCCTTTTTGGATTTTTCTTCCATCAGAAAAAAGGCAACTTCACAAACTGCCCCTACTACATATAGAAAACTACACTTGTAATATTCCCACAGTCTCTTCCACTGACCAGTATGGACAGAAGCCTCTTGTCAGTTAACCCCCCTATCTTTAAACATTATCATACTTTTGGCAGGATAAAAGTAATTGCTCTGAGAACAAAGGGCAGAATAGTGCTCTCCAGCCATTCTAGCTCACCAGCACACAATAATCAAGGCAAAGAATTATAGGATTTATATTCTAACATATTTAGAAAATACCAGCTTCTTAACAAAAGGATGTCAATGCAGCATCTTGGCATATCATGAAATCATTCTATTAGAATCTTACGAATATCTATTCAAAATGGAACGACTACAATAAGACTTATTTTTTTACCAAGTATCTATAGAAGTGTAGCTTCAATTCAGTCCTTTGGCATCTGTAAGTTCTCATCTCAGGTTTGATACCATCAAGCTGTATGAATACCCACTCTACTGCAAGGATTAAAGTGCTCACAAGCATGGTTATGGATGCTTCTGATGAAGTTTCCAATAATGCTCTTTCATAGTAAAAATGGCTTTCCCAATTTTTGGAGGGTCATCAGAATTCATCTCTAGAATTTCAGTCAACCCAGTGGGGTTTGTCATACCCAGATGGTTTTAGTGAGCACCTTAGGACACTGGGTTTTGGGTTTAGGGCATCTGCTCTGGGAAGATCCAGATTTTGAAGATCCAGACAGATGTCTTGGCCAGTGATTGATTTAGAGTAATCTGTGATACCATCTTCATGAATCTGTTCATTTTCAAAGATTTCTACAGCCGTATCTTCTTGGGTGCTTCTGTCTCCTTTCTGGATTCCTTGGGAATCATCGATATCTAGGTCTTTGCTATAATTGGGATCAGTGATTTTTGCCTTCTCAGCGACTTCTAATTTCTCTGCTGGTTTTTCTTCACACGGTTCCATTGGCTTGTAGGATGTTGATGTAATAATGTCATATTTGCATTCTGACTTACATTCAGTATTACTTACTTGGTTTCTTACCACAGCCACCTTTAAAAAAATGTAACAACAACATTAAGTCAGTCATCCATTCCATTTTTTTAGAACTGCAAAAAGGGATGAAATTATAGCAGAGGGCTACACCATCTCAAATCTAGCAGGTGGAACTAGGACACAGAGATCCTGATCTATGTTTTTTCTAGTTGAGATTGAACAAATTCCCTCTCCCTCTGTACAATTGATCCTTGGTTTAGGACTCTTCCTTTAGCTATCTTTTAAAGTTACAACAGTGCTGACTTGTGATCAGTTCTCTTACTTACGAATCTGCAGTCACATGATTGCAATCCAAGTGCTTAGCAATGGTTCGCACTTACAACAGTTGCAGTGTCCTGCATTCATGTGATTGCCATTTGTGACCTTCCCAAATGGCTTCTGATAAGCAAAGTCAACGGAGAAGCTAGCAAGAAGTTGCAACTCATGGACTCACTTAACGACTATGGGAAAAAAAGGTTGCAAAAGTCTCTATTGTGATTATAAATCAAGGGCGACCTATACATCCTGTGGCACTCTTCATGCATCATAGATCTTTCACTGAAAGTCTACTGAATGAATACTGAGCAAAGGGGAACACAGACCAAGTTAACATATGTGACTATATGGTTTTGACATAATCAGCTAACACACTGAGTGGTTAGTGAGTGGTGAATTTAGAGGAAATATCTTTATAATACAACGTGCATTCTAAAGTTATACATTTTATTTGATGATATACTATTATTTGTGGGTTCTAAAATTCATAAACCTGGTGAGTGAATGTGACCAAAACATCTGTAGTCCATGATTCACAAGTCACTTGGTTTTCAGTTTTAATGGAAATCGATATAAAACTAAGAGGGAAGATCTTGGAAGACCAGCAATTAACAATGCTGATATTACATTAATCCAATCAATATAAATTTTCCACATGAAAACAAAGTAGCAATAATATACCTTTAACATCATATGCCAGGTCCTTGGGAAGAATTCAATAGGTGAATAAAAATAAAAATCCTGTCTAAACAGTTGGCTGATTGTTCAACCAATCATCATCATCATCATCATCATCATCATCAAACAGTTAAATGAACCCAGTAAGAAAGTAAATATAAAGAACTGCACTGAAAGTCACACTCCAAGACTGATGGGAATGCATATACTACTCATGCTGTGCTATTATTGTCAACATTGGTTGCTTTGCTTGAGGGTATTTCTGCATGAATAATACTTAAGGGACAATCTTCTGCTCCTGAATATAGATCATACTAGTTGCTGGATTTGGTTGCAACTAGTATGTAACAAAATTCTGAAATTAACATTGCCCAATAAATATTCCTTCCCTTTTATTTGATTTTGTCTTATATTTGAATACAAAAACGTACTGTCGGATTGTTACACCCTTTCCTGAGAACTCACTCAAGAGCACTAAGGAAATAATGGAAAACGACCCCCACAAAACTTAGATTGCCAGAATTACTTGGCAGTTGCCCAGTTATTGTGTTGAAACTACTACAAGCAATTATCAGAAGACCAAATGAATGGTGTCCTTAAGCATCCAAATACACTGGTTTTTAATTTCCACCTTAAGGACAAATAATTTGGTTAAACAAGGGATAACTTGTTTTTAGGACTTCACTATGATCCCTTTTTACTAATGGTTTTCAGATCATATTTACAATGTTATACTGGCTGAGTAAATATTGAGATTGGTACTAGCCTTCTATGGGCTCATGGGGTAATGAGGTGCCCTTGATATTTTTCTCCGCAAAGCAAAGCCTCATTTTGGCAGAGTAAGCCTTACTAGAGAGTACTTCTAATGACAGAAACGTCAAACTCAAAAAAACCCTGTTATGATCTGTGGGAATGATTTTGGGAGAGGAAGAGCTGCAGGTAGACAATGATCTGATAAATGAAAATTAAGTCTAAAGGAAAAGCAGTGGCAACAGCATCTCGGAAGAGACCTTCCCTAGTTTTTGGGAGAGTAAAAGGGAGGGATAAGTGGGGTACTTTCAGATTTGCAAGATTATGTTAAAGTAACCTTGCAATAAACATAATGCTAGTAGCTCAGAAGGAATAAAAATATTGGGATATCTTACCAGAGATTTTGGAAGCGTAATTTTTCTCTCCTGAAATTTTATAAGGACTACAGTAAGAATGATTACCAAAATAACCAGGGCAACAATTCCAAAACTTATCAATAGTGTAAAGCCTACAAAATTAAAAAAGACACATGTTATTGTATAAAATTAATGCTGAATACATACTACCACCCTATGATGTACATTTTCTATATATCTCAAAGAGACAAAAGTTATATAGTTATCCAGCAGTTAACTGGTCCTTCTTTCATAAAGCATAATGAACTCATGCAACTCCCTAAAATCACAAATGTCCACTGTCCAAAAAAGTCCAGTGTATTTAAATGGGTCCAATTATAAAATCATTTTATATTGAGGTAGCTAGCTAGCTTGACATCATAGCAATGGTAGCTTACCTTTCTCCCCAGCTTAAATTAGGGTTAGAGGACCCCAACAGTTTGAAACATTTCCACGATAATATTTTATACAACTAGGGAAGTTCCAACTTTGGCCAATAGTACAAGTATACAGATATAAATAGTTTCCAGCACAGAGATCATGAGAGAAAAAGCTTCATGGAAAGCAAAGACGACAGAAGCATACAGAAAAGCAAAACAAGTACATAGCACAGCAGAAATAGTATCAGTACCATGTTTTCCCGAAAATAAGACCCTGTCTTATATTTTTTTGAACCCTGAAATAAGTGCTTGGCCTTATTGCCATGCGCTCAAAAGCCTGATTGGACTTATTATCAGGGGATGTCTTATTTTGGGGGAAACAGGGTAGAAATATTTCACTTGGCCTTAACCCTTGCATTAGTGCTTGGATGTTAAACTGTACACAAATGTATACAATTATAAATATTTTGCTTAAAAATGCTACTTAAAAAAAGCTCAGAATAGAATTGCTATAAAACACATTCAAGACTCCCAACATATCTTGACCTTAATATGAGAGACTATCTCTTCTCTCATTTACTGATTTTAATTAGTTGGCAGGAATTAGGTGTTTCTGAATCTCTACATTGCTTAATGCAACATTAGAAACTTTGTAAATGCCACATTTCCCTGAAAATAAGACCAGGTCTTATAATAATTTTTGCCCCAAAAGACGCATTAGGACTTTGGGGTCCTAATTAGGTCTTATTTTCAGGGAAATACGGTACTAAAATGTATCTGTCTAGCTGACAATCTTAACTGGGGTTTATTTTTGGGGTGGGGCTTATGTTACAAGCATCCAGAAAAATCATGCTAGGGCTTATTTTCTGGTTGGGTCTTATTTTCAGGGAAACATGGTACAGGTAATACCCGGGTTATGAACATCCCTTTAGCGAACATTTGAAGTTATGGGATAAACACCCCCTAGCGTTTACGAACAAGTCCTGAAACTACGAATCTTGCAGCACCATGGCAGTAATTCGCACCTTACGAACAACCGCAGAGGTTGTTCTGCAACATTTGTCCTGCACATTGCTGACCAAAATGGAGCTTCAGAGGGGCAGATTTGCCCCCCAATGCTCTGTTTGGGCCTCCAGAGCCCTTGCCTGGCAGGTTGCAGGCCAAAATGGAGCTTTGAAGGGGCGGACGCGCCGTTCAGGCCTCCAGAGGCCTTCCCGGCAGGTTTCAGGCTGAAATGGGGCTTCGGAGGGGCATATCCCCATCTCCGAAGTTCCATTTTGACTTGCAATGTGTTGGGCGAGGCCTCCAGAGGCCTGAGCGGAGTATCGGAGAGGTGGATCAACCACCCCTGAAGCTCCATTTTGGCCTACAATGTGCTGGGTGAGGTCTCCAGAGGTCTGGAGAATCAGAGGAGTGGATGCACTCATCTGCAGCTCCATTTTGGCCTGCAACATGCCAGGCAAGAGCTCCGGAGGCTCAAACAGAGCTGCAGAAGGGCGCACGTGGCTGAGAGGCTGGAGAGAAGACTCTTGCTAGATCTTCACAAGGTAAGTGACCTGGCGCGGCAGGTTGGGTGGGAGGGGGGAAAGCAATTGTGGGGAGCATGAGGTATTTCAGTGGATTGGGGAGGCCTTGGCTAGACTTAGGCAAATGGCCTGTTCCATCACTAGGTCCCACATGGCCTTCCCCACCCTGAAATACCTCATGTGCACTTAACAAGCCTCACGTTTGCTTATTGAATGCGTGGGCAAAAGGAGGGAGTAATCTTTTTCAAGGTACGAGATTCACTCCCACGAATTCTCGGGTTAAAATCACATGGGCAGGCTTCATTACATTTGTAACTTGAGGACTACCTGTAATTGCAGCATCAACTACAGATGCACTTTGGTAATAATTCCTGCTATGATTATACCAATAAATCCATAGTATTTCAACATGTTAATGTATCCTTCAAGAGTTTTCAATAAGACTGTGATGCAGTTGTTTTTAAGCTAGAATGCACTATCCATGCATAATTTTTTTCAGCCTAAAATTCTCTGAAACTCTTGGTCCAATAGGCTTAGAAAAATTATAGACATATTTATTTTTAAAAAAGAATCATATTTCCCAGATTTATGAATGAACAGAATTGCTTACATTTGGGACCACTAAAATGGCATTTATTAATTGCAACTTCAACAGTCAGTATGACAAATGATATAACATATTCATTCTTTCGTAAAAAGATATCACTTTAACACCAACTGAGAAAACTAACAATTTGGAAAGGTGCAGAATTTGCATTGTTTGTCAAGAGTTAAAATTTGAATAGCCTTCCTCTCTTTTTTAATGGCTTTTGATGAACAAAAAATGGGGAAGAGAAAAATATGCTACAATCCAGTTGGAAATGCCACCTAACTTCTCACTGTTCCAAACTATACATTTTGATTCTCTAGCACACTTTTAAAAGCACAATCCTTTATAAAATTTGGTAGGGAAGAAGCTACACTGATCACAATGATGCATAATTCAAAGTACACAAAGAGGTTCAACCTAGCCACACACTATATGCAAATTTCAACATTTTAAAATGACATATATTAAATTTATGACCTCATAATAATGGTTTTCTCTCATTACCAGTTGGAATTTATAAGCAAAAAAGAAGAAATCAGAGGAGAGGGAAGGCAAGGAGACAGGAGGGGAGGGGAGGGGAGGGGAAGGGAAGGGAAGGGAAGGGAAGGGAAGGGAAGGGAAGGGAAGGGAAGGGAAGGGAAGGAAAGGAAAGGAAAGGAAAGGAAAGGAAAGGAAAGGAAAGGAAAGGAAAGGAAAGGAAAGGAAAGGAAAGGAAAGGAAAATTCAACTTCTGCTTTTTTGTTCTCTTCTGCCCCTCTGGATTTTTCAATAAATAATACTTTGCAATACACTCAGAGAAAACCTTTCCCCACAGACATATAAAAACGAGATGCTAATAGAAATGTGCTGAGCTTCAGGACAGAAATTTTGTACAATTATCTATTTACTGAAGATTGAAAATCTTTACCTGGGCGGGACTTGTTAGTTGGTGAGATGCATTTTTCTTCTGATTCTTCACCAACCTTTGTTAGTGACGGTGAAAAGACTTGAGTGGAAATACAGTAAGAGGTATCCAAAGAAACAGACAGAGATACATTGCATGTCTCAAGATAGCAGTCGTGTGCGATATCCTCTTGTCGCTATAAAAAAGTGAAATATACTGCAGTTAGAACTTCCTTTAAGAAACGTAAACATAATAAACAGAAATGTACAAGCCCTATCTGCAAAGAAACCAATTCTTTCTTCAAACCTTTTGAATCTCGTTTTAGTCTAGAATACTCTGCACCATTGCCACCTCAAAACATTTACTTCCAGAAAACTACCGAACAACCTTTAAAGAGGGCGTGGTTTGCAGAACTAGTTCAGAGTTTTTGTTTCCAAACCTGTGAGTTTTGAATTTCATAAGGGTCACATTCAGTCTTGCAAGATTCTGATACTATATCTTTATCATAAAAATGATATTGAACTGCATGATTTTGGTTTCCTAGTGTGGTCTACCTTGAAGGGCTGATAAATGGACACTGGCAGGAGGCATTCTGCCAAAGAAGAGATTATTGGTGACATACTGCCTCATCTGCCATTCTCTACTCTGCTACCACCAATGTCAAAGATAGCAGGAGCAGCCACCACTAAGTTCACAAGGTTTAACAACTTTTTTGAATACAGCATCTAAGGCACAAATATTATGAAGAAAACCTAGAGACTTAAAATATACCTCTTTTGGGTTTCCAGTTTTCCAAATAAACAATTTGTAGGTGAATTCCTCAATCAGGTCATCATATGGAAGTAAGGGTGGTTCAATGTTGACTACTATGTCCTGATTATCAATGGAAAGATTGAACTTTGGAGGTCCTATTTGGCCTGAAAGAGTTGCAAACTTTTCTATTGGTATCGAATTTTTGACAACACAACACAACACAACACAACATTCTAATAAAATGCTTATTTATACAAGAAATAGAATGCAATTATGTAAGTCACTTTCTGGGAACAATAGGTAGGAAATGCAATCAAGAGACCACTTTTACAAACTTGATGAATACGTCCAAACTCAAAATCTCGTCTGCCTTATGAAAACTTGGAGAGTGCAAGAACGTTTTTGGGATAACATGCTTCTGATCATTCCAGTTAATCCCATGATGATGCTGTCTGTACCCCATCTTGGCGTAAAGTAAAAGTAACAAAGCAAGGAGGAGCCAATGTGCACCCCTTTCTCAGGAGAAGAGAACTAGCCCGACTTGAAGGATTGTGGGGTCATTGGTGCCCTTTGAGCTTGGTTGTTTTCTTGCAAACATTTCATTACCAAACTAGGTGGTATCAAGACAGCACCAAGAACCCCACAGGTCAATTCTGAGCTACAAATATTCTTTTCTATTGCGCCTTAAAGGAGCTACATAGCCACTATTTCTTACTGAAAGAGGAAAGTGACTCTGTTCCCACAACTACAGAAGATGTAGGAAATCTATTAGTTTTGGCCTGAATAGAATTTCTTCTTAACTCCCAAGGTCAAATCCACAGAAACGTCTTGCCCTAGATTAAGGATGCTATCACCTGTAATTCACAATCCACCTGAGGCTGTCTGAAGATAGCTTTGGGTGCTCCCTTTAGGAAGTGATGTTTTCTTTTTTAACTCACATCCAGATGCTGCAGGTGAGCAATATAGGGCATAATAAAGGGTGGGGGGAGAATTTGGCAATGGCTTACAACCTGAATATTAAAAAAAGACTTGATTTTGACTGCTTCAGAGCAAGCTATCACAAAACATAAAGATACGTGAAAGAACAACTTTGACAAAAGAAAGTAATAGTAATAATTAAGTAATAAATAAATAAATAAGTAATAAATAGTAATTTGGGTGCAATACCAAAGCAACTAGAGTACCATTTGAATACTATCAGTATTGATAAAATAACCATAAATCAATTACAAAAGGAAGCTCATAAATCACAAAAGGAAGTTTGATGGTGTTAAAGTATTGTCATAGAATATAAACTTTTTCAAGTAAAGCTGCCTTTTGCAACTGATTTATGGTGATTTTGTCAATACTGATGGTATTCAAGTGATACTCCAGTTGCCTTGGTATTGCACCCAAGGTGCCTATTACTATGGCTGTCTAGCCTATGAAAGAGGATTTACAGGAAACATAACAGTCTTCCAGTACATGTCAGGCTATCATAGAGAAGAGGGAACTGATTTATTCTCCAAAGCACTAAAGGGAGGGACAAGAAGTAATGGGAAAAGCTTGTAAAAGAGAGATCCAATCTAGGAGAAATTTTCTGACAGTGAGAACAATTAATCAATGTATTCCACTGATTGATTGTTCTCACTGCCACAAAATTTTGTCCTAGTTTGTCACCTGGAGCTGTGGTGCTCCATCACTGGAGGTTTTCAGAAAAAGACTAGACAACCATTTGACGGAGATGATATAAGGTCTCCTGCCTTGAGCAAGGGATTAGATTTAAACATTTCTGAAGTTCCTTCCAACCCTATAATTATATGTTCTAAACAATATCTGTCTATCCCAGGGAAAGATTTGAGAAGTGGACAAAAATGCCAAATGCAATCTAAACATCTGGCTGACTATATGATGAACCATAATGATCATGTTGAAGAGAACAGAGAAGATGGACTGAAATTACATGTCAGTGCTAGCAATCTCTTGGCCCCAGATGCTCCTGCCAGTTACGGCTGGAACTTCTCCTATCTAGAACCCTCAGAACATAGGTATCTACTGGGAGGAGACATGTGATGAACTGTGCATCACGATTTATCTCTCATATAAGGACAGAGATTGTGCTGTGGTGTCAAGACTCATGTTTCATCATTCTGGCATCATCTTGATTGGCAATCTGGTAATGAGCTTTGCTATCCTACCAACATGACTGGAAGATACCATGTTGACAAAGGCTTTTAAAAATTTGTAATGTGTTAATGAGATCTTCACATTTGGTGTGAAAAACCAGTTGCTGGTTTTTATAAAGTATAGAGACAACAAAAACACTTTAATATTTAACTTCTAAAAAGTGGTAAATCCTTTTTATCTAAGCCTTATATATGAATGTTCACTTACCATCCCTGAGAACATCAAATTTTTGTTCAATATACTTAGATTGGTGTTTTCCAGAAAGAGCTTTCACTCCTACCCAGAAAGTTTCACAGTTATCAACCTTGTTGGTAAGATCACAATAGTATTGTGTTATGTTTATGCAAGTATTAACTTCCTTAACAGCACCAGTGCTACCGAAAATGGGAGAAAAAAAAAAGTCAGTTTATAGTCAAACTATTTTTAAAAAGTAACAAGAAAATCTGTGACTGTTGGATCTGCTGATTTACTGGACAACAAAATCAGTGACAAAAACTGAGGAAAGCATTATAAAACTAAATGCAAAGTTCTAAATCAAAATAGTCTTACCTATAGCACGTGATCTGCACCGTAAACAGAGGTTTTAAGGATGGACTTTCATAATTCCAATATACAGAGATATTGTCATTATATGATATTACAATAACATTGTTTGGAGGAGGAACTAAAAAAAATAATAATACAGATTTTAGTGAAGTTTTAAAACGGTTATAAAGATGCTATCAGTATCTATCTTATTTTACTGGCAAGATTTTGAGATTCATCCTAGAAGAAACAAATGGTCTAAACTCCTTTCAGGCAGGAATTAGGCCCAAATATAGGACAGAAACATGTAGGACCTTGATTCATGACCTCTGCTGGGCCCTGGATATCTCAGCAGTGTTTGATACTGCAGACCCTGGCTGTGGAGTTTAGGACCACTACAATACAATAATTCTGCTCTTTCCACAGCATAACGGCATCAGTCAATATAAGCATGTTGGGAAAGAAATGTCAAGCTTATGGTTCTTTCAGTGACAAAGCTCTCTCATAAATAGATAACCGCAAGAGGTTATTTATTACTTTGGTGAAGCACCATCAGTATTGCTAATAATGCTCAACTATATGTCACCGTTTCAGGCCAGATCACATCAAACATACTGTAGTGGTTTTGACCCAGTAGCTTGAGGCTTGTGAGGGATTGTATGGGTTCAAACATGAGCAGATTGAAAAGGCTTCATCCTGATCTTCAGGCTGACTCCGGATGAGAGTTTTATTCCCTTTGAAGGAACACATTTTGAGGAACTGGGATGCCCTTGCAAAACTGACTCACATGCTTTTTGCCCCAAAGTTAAGACTGCATTGTGCTCTAAAATTGCCTTTGAAGGTGACTTGGCAGCTGCAGTTGGTTCAAAATGCATGCTTTGGCTATTAATGAGAGGAGTCGGTTCACCTAATACACCTACACTGAACTTGCTGCACTATTGACTATTAATCTTCCATAGTCAATTCAAGGAATTGATTTCCAACATTAACGCTCTATATGGCTTAGTATCCATTTACTTACTTAACTTAAATAGAAATACAGTCCATTTACTTCACCTGTTTCAAAGTGGGGTGATACGAAAACACCGTTACAAATAAATGAATAAATAAATAAGTTGCAAAAGGTTAGTTGTATGTGCAGAAGTACTTATTATTGCAGCTTCCCATCTAATTGGAAGATACATGATTCTGAATTCCAAAGTCAGTTCTCTGATTAACAAAACTCTATTCGGAATGGAGAAGATGGATTGATTATATTCAAAATAAGTATCAGACAAGAAAATATCAAATAGCTTATGAATGAACGTTAAGTATTAGAAGTATTATGTTATCTATAGTGGAGTTAAGGTTTCAGGGGGGGATTTAGTAGTCTGAGGATAGATAGGTTAATTTAGCTTATGATTGTTAATTGAAGTACCCTGTATTTTGCTCTGGGAAGTCTGGGGAGGAGGGGAGGGAAAGGGTGGGGGGAATATTGGGGGAGGGAAATCTTTTTTTTTTTGTAAAACTTTTCAATAAAAAAAAACAAAACAGAACTCTGCAGCATGAAGGGAACACGGCCATCTCAAGTGGCCAACGCGCTCACTGGGTGGGAACTAAGAAAGGAACTCTCCAAATTTCTGTTTGATACTCAAGAGAAACTTCCTCTTGTATTGGAATCCACAAGTTATGTTTTTACTCATGTTGTGCAATGAAGTTGTCACTCTCCATCCTTTTTTGTTCAACACACACACACACACACACACACACACAGCTTTTCAGTTAGCAAACACCTTCCCAAATGGATCTAGGAGAAAACTGTCCAGATTGAGCTTCTCCCACTGAAATGTATTTTGAAAATGCTACCTTGTATTCTATTTTAGGCATGCATAAGATAAAATACATCTAAAATATCCTAACTTTGCAGAACAGTGTTTGGGGATGTGCTATCCAATAGTTTATTTTTCATGGTTGTAAACAAGAAGTCTTCTTTCTGCTTGTTGTTTTCAGGAGAGGAGAACCTGCAGTCCTCCAGGTACTGCTGAACTACAACATTAGTGTTCCTCACTGTTAACAGTGCTAACCAGTGTTGCTAAGAGCTGTCATTCAATAACAGACTGCAGTTTCCTCATTCTTGAGACAAAGGAAAAAAGGGGGAGGGGGAAGAGAAAAATAATTAGAGCAAGGCGAGATTTGTGCATAGCAAATATTATATTTCATAAAATATCAAGACTCCCTTTTTAAGAGATTTCCAGAACTGGCATTAAAAAAGGGACTGGTATTCTGATCCCACCAGCATTTAACAGAAATATGTCTAACAATGCCAAAGCTCTATGTTTAAAAAAAGATGTTCTTGATTAATACGATCATTTTAGCATTTAATTCACTTTGATGTTGCAACCTTCTGCTCCCCATTCTTCAAAATAGCATCAACATGTCTGAATTATTCATCATGGTACGTGTTACTGGAAGTTGGGGAGTGAGCTCATTTTCAGCAGAACAGCCTACATGCCTTGTTAATTAATACCTGGATATTATAATGAGTACCACAGAACTGCTAAAACAGATAAGAATATGTATGTGTAGAAAGTGTTTCATTAGAATTCCAATCTGATAGTTGAGTGCTTCCAAGTCCGTCTCTTCTACTACCATTTAGCCTGGGCAGAAATCTTATTTGGAAAACAAATTGGAAAAAAACCTGTGGCAAGAAAGAGATTAAACTCATTGTCCTGGCCCAGACAACATTAACTAATTTTTATGGAGAAGAAGCCATACAAATTTTGTATCCTAGCCTGCAAAATCTGCAATGAACAAGATGTATTTCGCTCTTACAGTCTGGGTCTTCAATTGCACATTGAACGTAGGTAGGCCTCCTAGATGCAGAAAATCATCTGATAGAGACAAAATGAAATGCCATTTGGGGGAAAAAATGCCACTTAAAAAAATTATGACTGTTCTGAAGGCAGGTTTCAGTAATTATGCTCACCATGGTGAGGACTGCATTCCTTGAAATTGCTGAGGCCAGCAGTTACTACTCTACATTTTTGCAACTATCTTCAGCTTCTTCAAAAGTTCAAACTGGGGTTTTGTTTGGCTGCTGTGCTGCTGAGATATTGAAAGATACCAACAAACACCTAACTATTTTGCTTTGAAGCAGGAGAAGCAAAGAGAGGAGAGCTGCACACTGTTTGCTGAACATGTCTGCTCTAGGCAATAAGACTATGCATTATTAACATCATTAGAGAGCCCGTTTGTATAGAATAAGCTTACCTCCTTTGGGTGACCACCATTATATTCAGGGCCCAGATGACCTGTGCTAGTTAGTTGTGACTTATCACAGTCACTTACCACTAGCCTTCCCTTTTTAAATTCTTCCTCCAATTTGCTCTAACTGAATCACAGGTAATGCTCGACATACAAACATTCATTTAGTGACTGTTCAAACTTACAATGGCATAGAAAAAAGTGACTTATGACTTTTTTCCACTTATGACCATTGCAGCATCCCCATGGTCCAAATTTGGATGCTTAACAATTGGCATATATTTATGATGTTGCAGTGTCCCATGGTCACGGTCAACCTTTTACAACCTTCTGACAAACAAAATCAATGGAGAAACCAGATTCACTTAAACAACTGTGTTACTAACTTAACCTCTGCAGTGATTCACTTAACAACTGTGGCAAGAAAAGCCATAAAATGGGGCAAAATCCACTTAACAACTGTCTTGCTTAGCAACAGAAATTTTGGGTTCAAATGAAGTCGTACATCAAGGATTACCTGTATGTCATTCAGGGATGACAAACTGTCCAGAGTTTGTCTGTATAAAATACAACGGAGACAGCAATACAATCCAGATATCTGTAAATGGAATTCCCTTAAACCATTTCTTTCTATGAAGACAACTATACTACTGAAATGCACTCAGTTGTACTGTAGACAGTGAAATGTCTACTGAAATGCACACAGTTGCAGACAAATCCACCTCAGCATTAACACAAAGTCATCTTGTCTCCATTTACAGAGTGTCATCAAACAGGGAGGCTGTTTTCAACTTTCTGTGTTTACAAGATCACTGACAAAATTTATGCTGGGACTTTTGTAATTAATGTCTGAGAACAAGCCAGGCTCTTAAGCATGATTCTCATTCCTGTGGCTACACTCAGCATGACAAGCTCATTGAAAGGAAAGCAGGAATTACTGAAAACTTACTTAACTTCAGAAACACCTTATTTATAGCAACAAGAAGCTGCTTGCTGGCAAATAATAAACAGCCACCCTGCACAGAGAAATAATTTTAACTGTTCTTTACTTCCTTATTTGAAGGAAAAAATCCACTAACACTGCTATAGTATGTTGAAGGAGAAATGGCTATATCCCACCTTAACCATGAAAGCCATCTGGGTGAGTGTGAGCCAGACTCTCTCAGACCAACCCACCTGGCAGGATTGTTGTTCTGAGGAAAAGAGGAAGGAGGAAGGTATGTTAAATAGGTTCGTCACCTTGAATTATTTGTAAAAATACTAAAAGTGGGATACAAATAAATAAATTGGCAAAATGCTTCACTCAGGAATATCTTATAAAAGCAGTATCTTTCAAATATTTTTTTAAAAAAAACAAATGAACAGTTAAAAGTTTTCAACAAGTTATATGTTGAAAGCATATGCCACTGGAGAAGCTAGCAAAAATGTTCAAAGATAAATCAGTGAAATGTTGGAAATGTCACCAACTACCAGGATCTTATTATCATATGTGGTGGACATGCCCTGAAGCAAAAAAATATTGGAATAAAATTAAAATCTGGCTGGAAGAAATGATACAAATATGTATTGAATTCAAACCAGAGTTGTTTCTATTGGGTATCCTACCTGACAAAATTAAAAAGGAATATATTTATTTGATTATACATGTAATAACAGCTGCAAGAATTGTCTTTGCTCAAAATTGGAAATTAGAGAAAATACCTTCGGAAGATGAAGTAATAAGAAAGATCTTAGATTGCACTGAAATGAATCGATTAACTTTATTGATTAAAAATAGGAAAGAATCAGAATACTTTAAAATTTGCAATTACTTTTATTCTTGGTTGCAAAAGAGATATAAATGATTAATTTTATAAATATGTATAAATAACCTGATAGTAAGAATATGATTATACTAATGAATTTGTACAGTGGTTTTGAAGACGACTAAGACAGAAGAAACTGTTGGAACAAGAAGAATAAAATGAACTGAAGAATTCAACACCGAGATGTCACAGGGGAGGACTGATTGATGTTTTAAATGTTTGTTTGCTTTTTAAAAATAATAAAAAACTTTATAAAAAAAAAGTTGAAAAAAAATCTAAAAGTTCCTATGCATCTTATTGGGTGAAAAAAAATATCTAAAACCTAAAAGAGCGTTTCTTGCAGCCTTCCCCAGCCTAATGCTTTTTCTTGAACTGGTTTTGAACTCCCAAAGACCCCAGCCATCAAGCTGGAAAATGGCTCTATTTTACTGATAAGTCCCTCTTTTGTGACAATTCTATTTTGCCTGTTAAGGCTTCTCAGGAGTGCTCTAGCAGCCTTCCCACCAGTTGCCATTGCCAAACAACAACAAAAAAAAACCACATGACAATTACTGAAAGTATTTTCCACTACAGTTCCACTTTGATACAATAAGCATCATTTTTTTTCCTATAAAAATAATTTTATATAGGATCATTTTAATATCTGGCTAACTTCACATTTACTTAACAACATCAAATAAAAGCACCTTATAACAGTAGCAGTAGCAGTACCAGCTGGGCAGAAATATAGGTGGATGCCAAGATTGTGAACATACCAGGATCATTCTGTCTACTCCTGATCAATCAACTTTTATTCCTGCTCAAAGCTGAACCTAGTAAAAAGATATCGTAAAGCTGAGAACAACTCATGGTGACTTTTACTGTAGATGTGTCCGTGTTGTTTTCTTCACAACACTATGCACTAACACTATGATTTGCTCTTGTTTTCTTCCAAGATTTTTAAAAAAATTTCCCTGTGTAATCTACAGCCTTGGGATATTCTGTAGCCTTCCATTTAAGTATGAACCACAACAAAAGTCTCTTTATCTTTTTAAAAACCGAATTAAGATCAACCATGACAAATATGTAAGTGAGGTTTTGGTGAACTATGATTCATCTTCACTCTAGTACAGATCTGAGAAATGGCAAGACAAGGGTGATGCCAACCTAACACCAGGATAT
Source organism: Arizona elegans (assembly GCA_022577455.1). Taxonomy (NCBI): domain Eukaryota; kingdom Metazoa; phylum Chordata; class Lepidosauria; order Squamata; family Colubridae; genus Arizona; species Arizona elegans. The sequence continues at coordinate 247,198,083 of JAKOOJ010000001.1, forward strand.
GTTCAGATAATTCAACCTGGCATGAATAAAACAATGCCCCACTATGGTTTATTCACTGTCTCCTATATGTGTTAACAGCCACTATGTGTGTTAGGAAAACCTGGATTATTTAAACTAGTGTTTGAAGTCTGGATGTGGATATTACTCATGATGTCATAGTTATGGTTTTTAAAATGATTTATTAATATTGTATATATACTTGACTGTACTCTGTGTTTTTGTAAGCCTCTCAGTTTTGGCTTTTTAATTCACATTCGTAAATAAATAATAAACAGGAGCCAAAAAGAAAATGGAATTAACTCATGAGTTTGATCATGTTTTAGTAGGGGTTAAAAACACCAAGAGGAAAACTGGGAGGAGATCATCCCTCAATGCTGGTCCCTTACTGCAGGAAGAAGCCAAGGAAAATAAACAAAAGCTAAAGTAAAACTCCCAAGGGAAAACCGAAATAACAGGTTTTTTTAAGAACTGGAGAGCAAGACCTCGCTCCTCGAAAACCAAAGGGGGGTTTCTAAACAGTGGGTGCAGCCTCTTTTTGTCGATGTTGTTCTTCTGAACGCGTCGATTAGATCCAGAATCTCAAATAGAGATTAGATTCCCCTCCTCCCCCACCCCCAAGGACTCTTGGTAAGGCTGTATTTTCCCACGAAGGACGGCGGGGGGAGGTGAAAGTAGACAGAAAAAGAGCGAATGACCGGAAAGAAACCCGAATGGGTTCCAAGCTAGAACCCAGACACGGACCGGACCAACCAGATCTTAATACAGGCTTCTTCTGGCGAGGGGATCTTTCTCCCCCACCCCTTCTCCGTCTCTCCCGAGGGCCACCAAGGCCATATTTGGCTGATATTCTCCTTCCTTCCCCACCCCTTGTAAGAAACGAAGCGCAGGCGTCAACCCTGCCCGCTTTCACCTCCTGGTGTAACTCTTGATCTCCGCCTTACCTTCCGTCTGCGGTTCCAGGGTGTTAAACCCGCTGCAATGGCTCCAGCCTAAAAGCGGCAGGACGAGGCAGGGCCACACGATCCTCATTTTCCTGCACGTCTGGCTCGGGGCGCGCCCCTCTTTCGGTCTCCGGCTCGAAGAGCAGGGGGAGGCAGCCTCCCGCGCTTCCGCAATCAGAACCGCGGCCTGGAGCTGCTTCCCCAGCCTTAGACGAGCTCCACCTAGCTGGCGCCTTCCAAGAAGGGGTGGGGCAATTGCTGGACTTTTTGCCAGAGAATGCCCGCTAATTGGAACCGGCTACGGGAAAAGGGAGGAGCGGGAGGGTGGAATTTGACTTGTAATTTATTGGTCGGGGGAATAAAAGGGTTGTAAACTACTTTTTCTGTTTGGGGTTCTTAGCGGTAAAAGCTTTGTGAGTTGGGCCTAGATATTGCCCGCTTTGAGTTTTCTTGTTTTAACTGCGTTTCAAAGGCAGCCTTTTTTTTTTTTTTGGGAGGAGGAAAAGCCTTTATCCGCACCGGGCCCGGGGTCGTTGTTCCGTGTCCGTCCTCCCCATGCCTCTTTTTTGTTACCATATCTGGGGTTGCAAAAAAAAACCCCGCACGGCCGCTGCGATGGCAGCAAAGGAAAATATAAAACTCGACCTCATCTGAATTTTTGCAGTTCGGTTTGTAGTCTTTGCGCAGGAGATAATAAGTAGAACGCAAACGGGACAATCGAAAAATAAAACTAAAAAAAAAATAAAAATTAAAATCCACATTTGTCTTACTGGCAAGAAAATTGCAGGGATGGATCCCTGCCGTCAAGCTGATTTAAAGGAGATCCGGTTTTCATCACTTCTGCCTGTAGGAGATGGTGATTTTTGCACGGTTTCGTCATCCGTTTCCCCAAATTTATGAAAAATAAGCGTAGGTCACTAAAAGGCCCCCCCTTATTCTACCATGCTACAGTTCATTTCTAAGTAAATATAGGAGTCTTGCCATACTCTGAAGTGTTACTACACGTTACTGTACTGTATTGTTCAGTTCTGCTTCCTGAGAAGGCTGTTAAAAGTTGCATTGAAAGAGTTTGCTTAAGGTCTGTTTTCATACAGTATTACAGAATATTCTTCCAAGCAGTGTGTTGTGCAGTTCACGCAGAATATGATAAATGACTAAGGTGGCTGAGGTGTGTCTGAATTACAGTGCCTGAAAGTAACAAATCTTGAAAATAAACATTCTGTAGAATCTGCTACAGATTGTTTTGTAGATGGGGATTACGAGATCCATAAATGGACATAATTAATTCTAAGAGAAGACCCCCTGCCCATCCTCACTGACTTTAATCGGACTTCCTCTCAAATAATATGCATGGAATCTGTCATTGTAGCTAATATTTGAGGTTGGCATGGCGTCAGCTTTGAATCAAGGTACTATATACTGTAATAATTTTTTTTAAGAAATTATTTTTTAAAAAGCCAGATTTATTCTCTTTATTTAATGTGGTATAACTATGGTAACTAAACATCCTTCTTTAATAATTTTCACTGCATTAAAATTGTTAAACTATCAAATGTTATAATGATTTGAGAAGCAAACACAGTTGTTGGGAAAAGAGTCATTCTTTCTCCCAAAATTAGATTATCTCCACTCCTTTTGAAATTCCAGAAGTCTTCAAGACTAGGTTATGTCATTAAGCCTGGGTCTTCCTGGGATCAGAAGACATGCTTAGATGATTCTACTGCTGAGCTGGCTACCCTCCTCTCTTTTTTTCCTAAGATGAGTATATTTTGTTTTTATAATATTTACCTTTTAATATTGATTCTTATATTTTTATATTGATCATTTTACAGGCGTTGTTTTATCATATTTTTGTACGTGTTCCAGAACCACTTTTTGTGAGATGGGCAGCCATACAAATTTGCTTAATAATAAACAAGCAAACAAATAATCGATCAATCAATCAATCAATCGGATATAAAAAGGGCAGAACTTTCACTTGCTCATACCCATCATTTTGACACTGTGGATCACTCTGCAAGTGCCAGTGCCCCCAAAGCACACACAGAAAAAGTTGAACATGCCTATTTTGATAAACACCGCCCAGAGTCACATTTGGTGAAATTGGTGGCACATCAATATGATAACCAAAATACATGCAGTATATACATATTAGGACAAAGCAAAGGGCAGCTGCTAAATGCTCAGGAATAGTAATCCCTGATAAATGCTCAGGAACACAATATGCCTTCCCTTCGAGTTTACTACACTCAATATCCTACTTTACTATAAGATACTTTCATAATGACAAAAAAAAGGAAGTTCAGCTTTAATAACCGGACCATTAATAACCTTTTTCAAGAATCATCTTTATTTAAAGGAATGCCTATGGGGCCTATATTGGGCGGTGTGGTGGCTCAGTGATTAAGATGCTGAGCTTGTTGGCTGGAAAGCCGGGTTCAAGACTTGAGCTCCATGTGAATGTGAAAGAGCGAGCTCCTGTTCCTGCCCTAGTTCCTGCCAAACTAGCAGCTCGAAAGCATACAAATGCAAGTACAGTAGATAAATAGGTACCACTTTGGTGGGAAGGTAAGAGCGCTCTGTGATATGCTGACCATATGACTGTGGAAATGTCTTCGGACAGTGCTGGCTCAATGACCTCAAAATGGAGATGAGCACCGCCCCCACGGTTGGCAATGACTAGCGGAGTAAAATCTGTAGGAACTCATTTATTTTTTTATGTTTTACCTTACCTGTGGGATTTATATTGGTTGCATAGGCATCCTTTGAAAATAAACATTACAATATGCTATAATAAGCAAGTGGTAATGGTAGGAAGTATGATAGGATAATAGCAGTGGGAATATACTGTATATAGAGACAATAATAATATTTACATACAGTACTTAGTTCTGTACTAAGAATGCTAATGTATTGTTTTTACAAATTTAGTCATGCATATTAAGCAGATTATGAAATAAATACATTGCATTTTTACAAATTTACCACAGCACAGGAAACCTTTACCTCATAGTGAAAGTATAACCAAAAGTGTTAAACCTGAATGTATTTTCTTGGTGGTTTTAACAGTAAAACAGATACTTATTCTAATGGCCGAATAAAACCTCTGATGATATATTGTATAAAACATCCAAGGTCTCCTCTAGTGCAACAAAGGCATTTAGTAAGATTAAATTTAAACCTGTGGTTTGATGTTTTGTGCTTTGAAAATTTTCAGTGGCAAAGTGTATAAGCTTTGGTAAGAGGACTACATATACACCATATGCTATTCTAAATACCTTAAATGCTCTGAGGTCATGCATGCATGTTAATATCTTTTTTATTTTTATTTTTATTTTATTTTAAATTTATATACCGCCCTTCTCCCTAAGGACTCAGGGCGGTGTACAGCCAGAATTAAAAAACATGAAATACAAATATTAAAAACAATTAAAATATATATATATTTGGCCCAAAATTAAAAATACAAACCAATTAAAACATTTAAAATTTCTTCTTAAGCCAGCCCGGCTTGCTGGAAAAAGTGGGTTTTAAGGGCACAGCGGAAGGCACTAAGGTCTTGGATTCTCCTTATCTCTGGGGGCAACTGATTCCAGAGGGTAGGTGCCCCCACAGAGAAGGCCCTCCCCCGGGGGTCACCAGCCTGCATTGATTGGCTGATGGCACCCTGAGGAGGCCCTCTCTGTGGGAGCGCACGGGACGATGGGAGGTCGTTGGTAGCAGCAGGCGGTCTCGAAGATAGCTAGGCCCGATGCCATGGAGCGCTTTAAAGGTGATAACCAGCACCTTGAAGCGCACCCGGAAGACCACTGGGAGCCAGTGCAGCTCGCGCAGGAGCGGTGTTACATGGGTTAATATCTTACATTAATTAATTAAATAATGAGTTAATCTTATACATTGCAAGTGACCCTAAATATACCACAGACTTTTCCTCATTTGTCTCTTAGCTGTGACACAAAATCGCTTAGTAACCTCTCCATCAGACTTCATCTGATTGTCTGCCAATACCTGAATCAGTTTTCAATCATGCTTGGTAGTACTGATACTATAGTTTTGTATTTAGCAGATCTCAGGTAGGTACAATTTAGTTCATAACTTTTTAGGTACCGGCTAGAAGGAAAACCTTTAAGAATTCAGTGTGTACTGCACCAATTACCCTGTTTCCCCCCAAATAAGACATCCCCTGATAATAAGCCCAATCGGGCTTTTGAGTGCATGGCAATAAGGCCAAGCGCTTATTTCAGGGTTTTAAAAAAATATAAGACAGGGTCTTATTTTCGGGGAAACACGGTACCTACTTATCTACACCTACTTACCTAATTTCCTTCTCTCCCCACCCCTTCCCCAAGGTTAGTTTCTAGGTCTATTGCTGCTCTTTTCTTGTGCTGGAATATGGTGGGGACCTTCATCTTACCTGCATAATGGTCTTGTTTGATTTGAGATACTTTGCTTTTTATCTTGCCAACTTCACCCTTTATAGATTCCCCCCCTTGTTCAACACAGGTTTTGCCATCTATGCAGTCTGATTCATGTTACCAAATTTTCTGTAGTTAGCATAGTCATACGGCCTCATGGAGGATAAGTTCAGGCTGGCATATATTGGTTTCTACAGCCCATTGGGGCGTGTCCACTTTTTTCTTCCTACTGGGCAGTGCAGAAGAGTGCTAACTTGTGCCCCAAAGGGGACATCAGTTAGTATCACCTGCTATTCTGGCTGTCTTACGAAACTCTTGTCTTCCCCACCTCATCTACAGTAAGAAAAGAGGTTGGTGAGAATTTGCCAATTAGCTAGTAGGTCAATGGGAGAGGAAGGAAACAAAAGGAATCTGCCAAACCTTGTTTTTAACATGTCCAGTGCATCATAAATAAGGACAGCACATTTGCTAGCTTTGTGTCTTGGCAGGACAGGGAGCAGCACAAGAATTGGTAAATAGTATATAAGTCAAACTAAAGGAAGAAGCCTAATCATGTTCTGTATATTGATATTACCATTTCCAGCTTTTATTTATGCAAGTTTGGAGAAAAGCTCAGAATAGCTTTTGGATAAAACAGATTAGATGCATGTCCAAGCAAGTCTTAAGAAGATACCACAGAAAGAATTAGAGTATCTGGATGTTCTTCCCGTCTGATCTACTTGGGAAGGCTGACTGAATACCTCAAACCTATATTTGTTGCTCAGATGCTGAACCAATGAAATGCCAGATATTTTTTTTTAATGGTGGAACAGTGAAAGACTGGGAATTATTTTAATACAAGTTCCTTGGCAGAACGGTGAATGCCTGAATCTTCTTTAAAAGTTCTGAGTTGTGAAACATTGGACCTTCCTTCCCTCCCGTTTTTTGTCAGAGGTTCTGCCAATTATACTTTCTAGCCCACGTCAAGGAAGAGTGATAAAACTATGGTGTTTTTCTTCCTTCTTTGTTATTTGTCCGCCATTGGATATGCCAGACAAGAAGGTGTTAGCTATGAGCAGGACATAATGGAATGGAACTCATAGAAAGGATCTATCTGTGAGAAACTGCTCATGGACATAAAAGCAATTGTGTTCCTGGCATGGGTAAAAGAAAGAAGCAAGGGAAGCCACCAATCAGGTCATGGTAAGGGCAGTCAGACAGAACACCAAGTCATTATTCTGGCCAGAGCCAGAATGGGGTAAAATCCAGAAAGAAATTTAAACTGGATTATTTTGTAGATGGTTTCTATGTGGCATCAAACCTGAGATCTGTGAGAATGCCTTGGGAGACAAGAGGAGGAGGAAGAGGAGCTGCAGGTTAAGCATTGGTCAGATAAGAGGTAGCTTAGCCCCAAGAAGCAATGGGGGTGTGGCAAATATCCCAGAAGGGACTGTCCTTAGGTCTTTGATAAAGGTGAGGCGAGGAGAGATTTACTTTCGGACTTGTTAGATTGCTGTAATCTTACTGAGAGCACGGTAGGCTGGAGGTGAGGGTCCCACTTGGAAGGTTAAGAGTTGAAAGTCCAATCCTAGGCAGCAGCAGATGTTTCTCTATCAGGGCACAAAGAGAAAATATCTGCTGTGAACTCTACATAGGTGTTCAGCTCCATTCATTTGCCCCAACTCCATCCCGAATAAATGGATTAAAGGGGCATAAAAAGATAAAAAAAATCTTACAACAAAGTTATTGTTGTGGCCCCGCCCTCTGAGCCTATCCCATCGGAGGAAGAAAGCTCGGAGCATGAGGAAGAGGAGTCAGCCAGGCCTCCCTCTCCAGGCCCCTCCCCTCTGGCACTGTCTCAGGTGCCGGCCGAGGGAGAGGAGATTAGCAGGGAGACAGGTGTCTCGGATGAGAGTGAAGGAGAGACATCATTCCTGGACGCACGCCTCCGAAGGCGTGATAAACGATTGCAGCAGCTCAGGAGGCGTGCTAGGGATTAGAACTGAGTCACTGGACCACACCCCAGAGACTATATAATAGAGGGTGGTGGCCAGTGATCCCTGTGACGAACAAAAATAAACCTTGGATAGTTACTAAAGCCTCGTCCGAAACTGCTGAGAGGAATATTTATTTCTGTTGGACTTTTGTACGCTGAGTATATTATCTTTCTGTTTCTGTGAAAATAAAGCACTTGGCAGACGGTGTGTATATCACTGCCAAGTTGGAGATAAAGACCTGGGTGTGTGCCAAGTGCTTCCTTAACCCTCGGCTAGCTGTGTTTGTGTGTGTGTGTGGACGGGGACAGATCAATTATTGTTAGACTCATGGTAGGTACTTCTTGTCTGAACTACCTTGAAGGGCTTATATAATTCTTGCAAGTCTGAAAGTACATCTCTTTGCACCCCTATGTTTACAGTCCCATTCTACTCCACTTCATCCCACCCTACCACATGCTTTCTATCACATTGCTAATCTCTATCTTGCCTCTGTTGCCAGTCATTGCAGTCCGTTGTTTTCACTCCATGGTGACAAAGCCTAACAGTGTGAAGAAATAGGTAAATAAAATTTGTCACCAATGTTTACAATCCAATCCAATCCAATCTAGTGGATAAGAGATCTAACCATTCAAGACAGTATGGAAGTGCCAACTTTTCACCATTTAAAGGACTTTTCCACAGCATTTTTATTGTCTTGGAAGCTCTTATTTCCTATCTTACTCCACTTCAGAGTTCCACAGTGCTCTGATAGTTATTTGAGACTGAGGCACTGCTAAATGACTATGGCGTAGTGTTGCTACTGCCGTTGTAAGTGGATGAAGAAAGGAAAAAATGTGAATTTCTCATCTCTTTAGAGAAATTCAATGAAATACAAAGTTTCACACAAAGTTTTGTGTCCAAAACAGCAAAAAAAATAAAAAAATAAAAAAAATGTTAAGAGAACCCTAATTCCATAAGAAAAGAGCAGGTATTAGGTTTCCATGTGCATCAGCAGACTGCACACACATTACAGAATGGAAGCTTTCCTTTCAGAAATTGCAGATCAGATTTTGAGATGATGTTGCTTCTTAGAAGTGATAGAGCAGGAGAAGACAATTGGAGACTCTTGGAATTCATGTAGTCTACTTTCATGTGGCCTTCAAAAGTGTTAGATATGTTCGAGGATCGTGCCCAATAATTCCAACAAGCAGTTCTTGTTTAAGTTGTTTATTGTTTATTGACTGAGCATCTCATCAATACAGGTATATCTCTGGAACTGGAGCAGGACCACATGGCTGACCCTTAAGTACCCCCTGGGCATGGCTAAGGTAAGGAGGGACTATTGGGTTAGGGTGTACCTTGTGGGCTGGCCTGTCCAGCCCCCCTGCCTCTAGCTCTGGGTCAGAGGCAAGGCATTTACTCCTGACAAAACCCCCTCTAAATGCCTGGCCGGGATGTCCCTGAGTGGTGTACACTTGGGGTGTTGTTTTTAGGAGGACGCCCAATTTTGATGTGAGGTATGTGTGTTGTTTGTTCTGCAATGGCTTTGTTAGGATGTCTGCTGTTTGTTCTTCTGTGTCACAATGTATGACCCTTATGAATCCTATGTTTGCGAACTGCCTAACATGTTTATATTTTATATCTATGTGCCTCGACCTTTGGCCGACCGCTTCGGCCTTTGATATTTCCATAGCTGCTTTATTGTCTTCGTGCATGGTGATGGGGTAGTTTGGTTCAGCCCATATGTCTGTGAGCAGGTCGTCAAACCAGATCAAGTTATTGGTGGCCTTGGACAAACAAATATATTCGGCTTCTGTGGTAGATGTGGCTACTAGGTCCTGTTTCCCTGTGTACCAATGCACTGGGCTGTTGTTGATAAAGAACACGTAACCTGAGGTGCTCCTCCTACTTTTCACATCCCCAGCCCAGTCAGCGTCTGCGTAGCACGTGAGTGTGGGTGTTGTAGCGTTCTCGGGTTCCAGTGACAGGCAAGCATCAGAGCTGTGTTTTAGGTATCTCAGTACCCTTTTTATGGCTTCCCAATGGTACGCGGTGGGTTTCCCTACGTGTCTAGACAGCAAGTTGACAGGTAGGGCGATATCTGGTCTAGTCCAGTTCGCAATGTACAATAGGGAGCCTATGGTGGATCTGTACAACGTGTTGTTTTTGAATGGTTCAGCCTCATTATGCATGTCCTTCAGGAAATCTGGTTGCATTGGTGTTTCACACCCCTTGGCGTCTGTCATATTGCACTTACGTATCAGTTCCAAGATTTTATCTTTCTGTGACAGTTGGAAACCTTTGTCTGTTTTTGTGATTTGCACCCCCAGGTACTTGTCTACCTTACCCAAAATCTTCAGGGAGAAATGTTTTCCTAGCTCATTGGCGAAGTCACTGCATTTGCTGGTCTGATTACCGATATATAGTATATCGTCCACGTATATTAAGACATACTCGAGAGAATTGCCTGACTTCTTAGTGAAGAAGCAGTTGTCGGCTGAGGTGGCTGCAAAACCCATGGACTTCAGTGTCTTAGACAAGCACTCGTACCAGCGTTTCCCTGATTGCTTGAGCCCATACAAGCTTCGGTTTAGAATCCATGTTTCTCCCTTCCTAGTGGTTTGGCTGGGAGGTGCTCTTACATAAATCTCTTTGTCAAGCTCAGCGTGCAGGTAGGCGGTCTGTACGTCGAATTGGTGTACCTCCAACCCCAGTAGTGATGCAATAACTAACGCACATTTTACGCTTTCGGCCCTGACTGTGGGGGAGTATGTTTCTGTGTAATCATCAGGGTATTTTTGGGCAAACCCCTGCGCTACCAGTCTAGCCTTGTAGAGAGTTTTGTTTTCCTCTAGTGTTTTAACTTTGTAGACCCATCTGGTGCCTATTGTCGTTTTTCCTGCTGGGACTTCAGAGGGAGTGTATACGTTTAGTTCCCTCAGGCTGTTCATTTCCTTCTCCATGGCTTACTCCCATTTTGCCCTTTCCTCATCTGGTAACCTTAGTACATCCTCATATGTGTTGGGGGTTAGTTGGTTAGTGTGGATAGATAATACGTAATCCCCTAACCTCTGTGGCACCTTGCCCCTGTTTGCCCTGATTGGCCTGTCAGGGGGCGTCTCAGTGTCGTGCATGTACCTGGCTTCTTTCTCAGTAAGTGAGTCCACTTTGATATGTGGGTGGTTCTCCTTCCACTCCTTCACTAGTATCTCCTGCCTCTTGTTTTTGATTCCTTCCTGTTCTGTACTCTTTCCTGTGTTTGGTGTTACTCCCCTTTGAATGTTCCCCGGTCCGTCCTTGCTAAGGGACACCTCGTTGAGGTGTATCTTGGACCAGTTGGCATTTTCGTGAAAAACAGCTGTTCGAGAGATTACGAAGTTGTTGTTGCTGTCTATGAACCTATATCCCTTTGTTCCTGGCTCATATCCCATGAACCTCAGCCTTCGGGATACCCTGTCCCCCTTGTGCCTCAATTGTCTGGGGATGTGCACATCTGCTGTGACCCCGAATATGTGTAAATGCGATACTTGTGGCTTCCTTTGGTACATTAACTCATATGGAGTTTTATTTAGTACGCTGGACCATAACCTGTTCAGAGTGTAGTTCGAATAAATAAGTGCTTCCGACCAGAAGTGTTGCCCCAAGCCTGCATCCTCTAATGCGCACTTCATCATGGTCTGCAGCATTCCATTTTTTCGTTCCGCCACTCCATTTTGAAAAGCCGAAAATGGGGAAGACGTGTAGTGGACTACCCCGCGTGCCTTTAGCCATCGCGAGAAGTCGCTCGATAAAAATTCAGACCCCCGGTCTGTCATTATTTGTCTGATTTTGGTATTGTGTTGTGTGTCTACCCTTGCGTAGAATTCCTTGAATTTTTGGAATACTTCGCTCTTTTGTTTTAGTGTGTATACGAAGCCATAGCGGCTGAAATCATCCACTATGGTCAGGAAGTACTTTTTCCTGTATTTGATGGAGGGCCTTAGTGGTCCCACTAGATCCATGTGTACGAGTTGAAAGGTTGAATCTGTAGTGCGTACTGACTTTTTGGGCCTAGGTTTGGTTTTTAATTTGGAGCTCTTACAGACAGAACACTCGAGATAGTTCTCACAATTCTTTATTTTTACACCTTCAGAGCACTCCATCATCTTCTGCACCACGGGGAAGCTAATGTGTCCTAACCTTCTGTGTAATAGGTGAGCGCAATTGTCGTGCATGGGCTTCCCTATCGCTGGCCTTTCTTTTCTGGTTGCCTCCTGCTCACTTGTTTCATTGTTGTTGTGTGTGTGGCTAACCCCCTCTATTTCCCTACTTGTGTTGTCGGGGCTGGCCTTCTGGTGGTTGTTTACTCTGGGTTGTTTGTCCCAGACTGGGTGGTAGAAGGGAAGTTCTCCGCTGATTACTATTTTCCCTATGTTTTTGCCCCCTCTAGTTACCTGCACCCTTCCTCCCTTGAATGTTACCTCAACATCGTTGTCCTTGCTTAACTTTAGAGTGGCGAGGATGTTGTAGGGTATATTGGGTACCAGTAACACTCCTTGTACCTCTCCTATCCCCGGCACGTATGCATTACCCTTGCCTGTTACTTGCACATTATTCTGGTTAGCCACCTTTATTATAAAACTCTCTTCTGTGAATGATGTTAGTAGATTACGGTCATACGTGGTATGATTTGTGGCTCCTGAATCCAGCAGCCATGTACCTTCCTTCCTGTCCTGGTTTGTGTGTTGTTCCTGGTCTCCTATGCCATACAGTGAACCCGTTTGGCTTTCCCTGGAGCTGTCCCTGTGGTTTCTCCTGTCCCTGGGGCTAGGTGAATCCCTACGCCTGTGCCTGTCCTCTGGTGAGCATCTGCTGGTATATCTTGTCCTTGATTCTGATCTGTCCCTCCTACGTGGCCTGTCCCTGTCCCCTGTGTTTCTAGGGCAGTCCCTTTTGTAATGGTTCCTTGACCCACATAAGTAACACTCTGTGTTGCTGTGGTTCCTGCTCTGTGGCTCAACCTTCTTACTGGGCCTTTGCTCCCTGCGGCTTAATGAGCGATCCTTTCTGATGCTGTCCTCAGCTATTAGTTTGCTCGTTAGTAATTCTAGCGAGAGTTTTCCTGTCCCCAGGTTGTCTATTTGTGTAATGAAGGTGTCCCAGCTGGGGTCCAGGGAGTTTACAATGATACTTATCATGGTCCTTTCGCTTATGACCTCCCCCCTTTGTGTCAGCTGGGCTCTGGTGGTGTTTAGGGACAATAGATGTTCACTCATTGGGGTCCCTGCTTTGTGTTTGGTGGCATAGAATTCTCTGGACAGCCTGGTGGTGCTTGCCACGCTCTGGCAGTAAAACAGTTTGTGCATCCTCTGTATTACTTCTAGAGCAGTCAGGTGATGCCTGATGCTGGGGTAAATACTGGGGGTGATGCTAGCAATAACAATGCAGTATGCTTTATGGTGGGTGCAATCTAGCTCAAAAGTCCAGGGCTTTTTGGGGGGATCAGTGACTATGGATAGTAGGTCTTCTTTGAGTAGGGTGACCTGGAGCTGCTGGTTCCAGTCCAGGAAATTCTCCCCATCTAGCCTTAGTTTGGGGAAGTCACTTGGCAAAGTCCCTGAATTATAGTTTAAGTTACTCACATTATGTCGCTGTCCATGGTTCCTCACGTAAGGGAACTCACAATAAGGTAGAGGGACGACTGTGGCGAGTCTGAACTGACTTGTCTCTGTGTGCATGCGTCGGTGTAGCTCTATGTCTTCTTCCGTTTCTCCTGCAGGGGCGCATTGCGCGTGCGCGAAGTTCATTTCTTCCCAGCCGCCGTGGAGTGAAGAGCTTGTCCCCGTAGCTCCCTGGTATAGGCCCCAATCCTCCGGATGGGCCTTCGGTTCCTCCTTGGTCGGCCTCGCTCGTCCGGAATCGTCGTGGTTCGTCGTCTGGAGCCTCGGGAAGTGGTGAGGATCGTCGTCGAGGGCCTGGAGTCCGGTTGGGGCCGCGAATGGTCCCGGATGGCCCGACCTCGTGCGGATGTCGCCTCCGGGTGTCGGGCCGAGTCCCCTGCCCGCCGATGGACGTCCCCTGCCGGTGGATGGCCCCGCGAGCCATGGGTCTGGTCCAGTTCGTAGGTCCGGTGAGTAGTCCCGTCGCCTCCGGTGTTCCGTTTTTAAGGGGAGGCTTCTTGGGGGCCCTGGGTGGCTCTGGATCCGCGCGGCAGTGATCGATCCCCCGGGATGGGTGTCGGTGTCGGGCCTCCTCGCGTTAGGGTCCCCTTTGCGCTTGGGCCTGGCACCGGGGTGCGTGTCTGGTAGGTTCATCTTGTCCCCTAGGGCCGCGGCGATCAATTCGATTGCCTTGTTGAGTTCGGGCTCAGTAGGCGAGCCTGTGGCTTTTGGCCTTGGGTTTCCTCGTTGGTTGTGGTATTCTTGGGGGGTTACCTTGGGGTAGGCCCCGATTCCCGCTATGAGATTTAAATCTCGGGAATCTATCGGTGGATGGTCGGCCATTTTTGATGACGCCGCCTCCCAAGATGGCCGCCGTGAAAAAGGCGCGAAAATCCCTTCGGCTCCCTTGGCGGGTTTTTGGTGGGGGGTTCTCTCCCTTACCGCTTCTCCGCCACTGCATTCGGATTCATCCTCATCTTCCTCACTCGCTGCTTCGCAGCCTTCGATCAGGCTTCGTAGTTCCGCGATGAGGTTGGTGTTGCTTTGCGATGAATCTATCAGGTCCAGGAGTTTTCCTTTCAGGTCGTGCGTTTCCCCTTTTGGGGTCTCATGTTCATTCCACTCCTCTCCGCGTCTGGCAGGGGTGCGTGGGTGGTGGAGCAGGCCGCTTGCTTCAGATGCCTCTCCTTGGGTGGCTTCGGGTTGGGCAGGTCGTTCTGCCATCTCCTTGGTGAACACTCTGGTGTTCATCCTTTCCGTCTTGGTCCTTTGCATGCTTGTGGAATGTTTGGGTTGGGCTGCCGAACCATCCTCTGCTACCATTTTGTTAGATATGTTCGAGGATCGTGCCCAATAATTCCAACAAGCAGTTCTTGTTTAAGTTGTTTATTGTTTATTGACTGAGCATCTCATCAATACAGGTACATCTCTGGAACTGGAGCAGGACCGCATGGCTGACCCTTAAGTACCCCCTGGGCGTGGCTAAGGTAAGGAGGGACTATTGGGTTAGGGTGTACCTTGTGGGCTGGCCTGTCCAGCCCCCCTGCCTCTAGCTCTGGGTCAGAGGCAAGGCATTTACTCCTGACAAAAAGACCTTTGTAAGCAAGTGATTCTTGCTATCCAGTGGGTAGCGTAAGGAGGAAGGGAAGGCATACTTAGGCAGGCAGGCAGATGAAAGATTTTACATAGATGCCACTCAGTCATTGCTTGCTTTAGTCCCATCCCATGTTGGTACATGATATGGCCACTATAACACCAATGAAGAGAGGTATCAGTAGAGAATAGATATCTTAACAGGGATCAGTCAAATCAGCCCTGAGTAGCTGTGTGATATTCTCACAGTGCCAACAGCTTTTTCCTGGTACAGGTGTGGCCTTGTTTGAACAAAAGGGCATTTGCTTATACAGGCCTAGGTTGTTAGCTTGATTTATTTATATCTTACATTTGCTCATTGCCTAAGGATATTCCCCAGAACAGTTTAGTCAGAATAAAGCTGACATCGTAAATAACTGTCTGTGTTAAATTATAACATTTAAAAACTGTATTCAAATCATAAGTATATCTCAAATAATTTCTTAATACCCAGAAACCATTTGAAAGAAGGCAAAGTAAATGTTTAAGATTTACTATCGTATAAACATGTTATTTATAATAAACATTTTATTAAATAATAAAATGTGGACATAGATAGCAGAAGGAAGGAAGAAAAAGAAGGAAGGAGGGAGAAAGTAGACTCCTATTTAGAGTTCCAGACATGCACGTTTCAGGATATTCATTGCAAACTTTTCTCATCTGTTTTTCCATTCTTTGTCTTCAAATAGAGGTTTAGCATTTTAGGGTGAACATACATAGTTATACAAATGTTCTTTTGGTTCTTCTCTTGTAGAGGATTTTATTCTAAAGAGAGTTTTTCTTTGGGCAAATGTTGGAGTTGTCTTAAGTTTGCTGATACCTCCCATTTGTGTTTTTATCATGGCTATTCCCTTGAGTATATGACCAAAAAAACAACAACAAAAAAACCCACCAATGAAGCAGGCAGCGACAAAGCAGAAAACAAGACTGGACCAGCCTGGGATGAATCATGATGTGAAGGAAATTAAGAAATGCTTTCCATTTCACACAGGAAAGGGAGACAAGGAAGAGGAAGTGACTGACAATTATTAGGAATAGACTAATTGAAGGAGAGGACACTGTAGCCTGCTGTTGAATCAATGCACACATTGTGGGTGGGGGGGAAGGGGGAGAGAAATTATTTAAGTATGTACTACTTTAGCAAATCCTCCATATTATTCTAGGATCTGAATTTCACACTTGCAAAATTCTGCTAGCATGCCAGAACAGTGCCTTATACATAAAATTGTTCTCATACATGTTTATTTCATTCCTGCTAATGATTCCTACAATTGTACGATGGCAATAAAGTAGAAATAGGAAACCGCCGCTACAGTTGAAACAACTTGTTTGATTCTCCTGAGGATATGATTTGGCATGGAGTTGCAATAGATTCCACAGACCAAGAATGCAAGGGTTTTGTCACAGAGTGAAGCAAGAATGACATTATAAAGGACAAATGAGCAAATGCCTAAGAGAATTGAAGTTTTGTGCTTCTGGTGGACATTAGGCAGAAGAATGTTGGAATAGGGTTTATTTAACAATCCCAGCTGCTTTATACAAAATTGTACTTCCTTTGTAAGCCCATTTGCAGTCAGCTGCTTTATACAAAATTGTACTTCCTTTGTAAGCCCACTTGGAGTCAGTGTAATACAGGAACTGACCCAGTACTATTAGCATAGCGTATCAGCAGGAAATGTTACATAATGAGGAGGGAAATCAGAAGTGTTTTCTTAATGCTAATAATGATAATTTCAAAATCCCCCAGATCTATAGAATTGATTATACTTTGCAGAATGACCAGCTGGAAATTACACAAGAAAAAGAGAAGCACTTGTGCTTTTTAACAGTAGTAATGAAACAAACTATGTAAATGTGTAACTCAAAAGACATATCTGAATGGATTTTTTCTTCTTTCTTCTTTTTGTACTGGTAATTTTTTCATGATTTGTGGCACCATGATACATTAACATAACTTAATCCGTGATACAATACAATAATTTATAGATTATTGTATTGTTTTATTCAAACTTCAGAATTTATCGATGCAATTTATGCTAGGCATAGGTAACCAGGAATAATCAAACTGTTTTGGGTTATTGTATCTGTATTACAGAATTTTATTCCAAAGGACATTTAGCTAAAGGACATTTTGCTAGCCAAATAAGTTGTGGTTTATTTATTTTCACTGATGAACTATATTATTTTGGAATGTGCATACTTTTAAAAAAAAGATAATAGGATTTGGACAAGAAGTTTGTGACATGGTAGAAATTAATTGATTTATAGCAGAATCTTATGCAACCTTCATTTCCATGAAATTTATTTATTTGATTTCTATAGCTGCTAATCTCAACAAATGACTCTGAAGATATTTCTGAAAGTAGCAAAGTAGGTAACTTGGTCAGCTTTAGAATGCAGTAAGTTTTGGCAATATGATATCCAAAGCAAGCAATCTGAAAATCAACATTCTGTTCAAATTAAGTAATTGGACTTCAATTCCCATGAAAACTTCCACCATGTACGGGGAAGGTGGGGGGAGATCAGCAAACTGGGACTAAAACAGGGTATTTCAGTTTGTGTTCAGTGGAATCATAAGCTGCTGTGAGGACTCGGTGGGTTCCCTAAGGGCAAAACTTCCATCTCACCAGTGGTGGGTTTCAATTTTTTTTACCACCGGTTCTGTGGCCGTGGCTTGTGGATGTGGCATGGCTAGTTGGGTGTGGCTTGGTGGGTGTGGCAGGGGAAGGATACTGTAAAATCTCTATTCCCACCCCACTCCAGGGGAAGGTTACTGCAAAATCCCCATTTCCTCCCGATTAGTTGGGACTCGGGAGGAAGAGAATAGATGGGGGTGGGGCCAGTCAGAGGTGGTATTTACCAGTTTTCCGAACTATTCAAAATTTCCACTACCAGTTCTCCAAACTACTCAAAATTTCCGCTACCAGTTCTCCAGAACTGCTGAAACCCACCTCTGCATCTCACCCATTTAAAAAAAAACCTTCACTTGAATGGAGCCAGTTTCTTTTCAAATTAGAGCTTTGTTTCTTGGTCAAGGCTCTTGGGGATTTTTAAAAAGTTAACAGGTTCTGAAAAAGTTTGAAAACATCTATTTTAACATATTTGGTAAGAACCGGGTTGCCTTCCCTGAAGAAAATAGGGTCTTCATCAGTTCAATAAAGAGAGTTGTCATTCCTTGAATTATCCAGTTGATTGAAATTACTGATAAAAGAATCTGAAAAGGTATTTTTTTAAAAAAATGTTCAATGTAAAATGTTTACTTAAATAATCTAATGAAAACCATTCCTTTCTATGGAGATATTGCAGACGGTCAGTAAATAAAATGGAGTTTTCATTCGATGACATAAAAATAGTTGTCAACTTACTTGTTTAATGAATATTCAAAGTTACAATGGCACTGAAAAAAGTGACTTATGGCCAGTTCTCACACTTATGACCATTGTGGTATTCCCACAGTCATGTGATCTAACTTCAGGTACTTGGCAACTGGCAGACAATTTCCACGATTGCAGCATCAATGGGGCAATCTGAATTCACTTAATAACTGTGTGATTTATTTAACTGAAATGTATCACTTAACAACCATAGCAAGAGTTGTAAAATCAGATGTGACTTACTTAACAACTGCCTTCCTTAGCAATGGAAATGTTGGGCTCAATTGTGGTCGTAACTCAAGGACTACCTGTAATTAAAACATTTGGATCTATATTCTGTCCACATGTTGTATCACAGGGGTGTCAAACTGGATTTCTTCTTGGGCTGGATCAGCATTGTAGTTCTTTGTGGGCCAGTGGGAGGGTGGGAGGGGACGGGGGGAAATGGAACGGATGCCTCCTGAGCACCCTGCCCAGCAAAATGAGGTGCGGTACACCCAGTTTTGGCCGGCAGAGTGCTGCAGGAGGCCGTCCAGGCCACGGGGGCCGTGTGTGGCCTCCCTGCGCCCCGTTTTGGCTGCCAGAGGCATTGTAGGCCAGTCCTTTGCTATTTCCAGGCTGGTCCCATGAGCCAGTTTTAAGTACCCTGTGGGCCACATCCAGACTGTGGGCCTTGAGTTTGACACCCCTGCTGTAGGGTAACTACAAGCTTTCAAGCACTGAGTTGACTGCAACAACTTTTCTGGCTCTGCCTGGTCTGGCTGTGAAGGTCTGAACAGGAAGAATAATTGAGCATAAACCCAGATAAGACAGAATTGCTGTTTGTCCAGAGATCATCTAATTCTATGTGTGTGCTTTGATGGTTACCTATAATTGGATATCGTCACCATGTTGGTGACACTTCTCCCTAAACTGATGAATGACCTTACCCAGCAGTTTCATTTAGATTGTTTACAGGAGAAGAAATAGTGCTTCCAGAAATATATTATAAGCATGATAATGATTCAAGAGATTATTGTGCAACCAACCAACCAACCAACCAACTACAGAGTTCCCCATTATGAGTGAAATTATTATTTTCCTAGTCCAGAAAATGATATGATCATAGCAAACGAATTACAGTAACTTCCTATATCTTAGATCATTCAATAACTGCTCAAAACAAAAATGAGAGTCAGTAGGTGTTCATCTGTGTGAGCTGGAGTGAGATTATTTGGGACAGACCCATGCTTGTTAATGAAGGCTATGAAATCCTGAGCTTTGTCAAACTCTACTCCAAAGCATGGAAATTGATTTCACCCAGTGCAGATAACTGTGGGAATTACGATGTCAGTCCCATGATGAGTCTGTTCTTCCAGAGTGGTTGGTACATGAATAGAACCTCCAATCTATTTGTTCAGCAATAAAACATACAGGGATTGACATCCTAGCTCCAGAGTAGAACTCCAGATGACAGAAGTGATCTCGGAAATCTTTCTTAGAAGTGTATCATCACCTTCACCTTCACATTAAAGTTGTAGTCTGTGAAACCTTAAGAACTTTCAGTCTTCTAAGATAGATGGACTGGGAAACTGACTTCAAATAGACTAGTATCATATTCCTTTAGCCATCTTCACAATACCACCAGACCTTTTTAATAAACTATCAATGGACCTCAAGCAACCTCCACACTTTGGATTTTGAACAAATAGCTGGAAACCCATCTCTTTATCCTGGGCTTTCCCTGAAACTTGAGTAGGGTTAGGGCTGAGTAGGGCCCTTTCAGATTTGATTTTAAATATTTTTTAAATATTTTAAACAACAATTTAATATTTTATTTTTTTTTGTTTGTAACTTCAATGTTCTTTTCATGATGATAAGCCTGTCCTGAGTGCTATGAAATAGCAAGGTGAGGTATATGTCTAATTAAATAAAGAAAACTAGGAATAGGAACTAAAATAACAGGAAGTGCAGTTTATTTTATTTCACCGGGAAGAGAGAAACTTTCTCAAACTGTTGTGTTACTGGAATTTCCCTATAGAAAGTTAGATAATTATTAGCTTAATCCATCTGCTTTGCAATATTTCTCTGTTGATGGGACCTGGACAGGCTGGTTTACTGTGAAGGAATAATGATTAACATAAACAAAATGGTGTGTGACCTTTTGGGCGATAGTGTGCAGATTCTAAAACTAAGGCTCCCAAAGAGCAAAATAATAAGTGTTTGCTATATGAAATGACCGGCAGGAAAATAATCTTTACCATAGTCATGTGATAGATACTAATTTACTATAAATATTATAATTCTTTTTTTTTATTACAATCAAGAGATACTTCATTGTTTTAGTAGTCAGTACTTGCTATCCTGAAAAAGGCAAATGTAACCATTACCTAAGAGAACCTTTCTTGAAAAAAGATTTTAGACTCAGCTGAGCAATTGCTCACCTGTCCAAGAAGTGTGCAAAGCACACTCTGCATAATGGAAAGATGGTCTGAAAATTTTCTTTGATGCTTTGCAAGGAAAGGTTTATCATCCTGAAACATTTGAAATGAGAATCTTGAAGCACAGATTCTTAAAGCCTTAGGTGTTTGAAGAATATTATCCCTGTATTTTCTCATTTTGGTAGCAGTAACATGAAAATAACACTGAAAGTGAAATAGTTTTTGACTGGAAGATCAATTGCATTGCTCAATAAAAAAAGTTATTGGGAAAAAATTTACAGGAGTCCTGAAATATACAAGTGCACATGCCTGTACTGACCTCAAGATGATCACTCTGCTATATCTGATCTTCTCCCATGAACCCTCTCCCATTTTTTTTTCTTTTGTAGGATGAGAATATTAGCAATACTTTATCAAATATTTTCTTACTGCTTATTTTCATCCATGTCAAGTTAAACATATCTATTCCGAGTTCTGAAAATTAAATTAAGTCAACTATGCTAGAACAAAGCTTGCCAGCTGATTTATTTTAAGTGTAATAGACTTGTAATTTGTAATTAGTAATTTCAAAAGAAATTTCTCCTTTTTTCTTTCTTTCTTTGTTTCTATATCACCACTACAGCACAAATAATGTTTTTTGAGTTTATGTGATTTTTTTTAATTACAAAAAAATTGTATCATTTAAATGCTGTCTCATTAATTGTATTGGTGTATAAAACATATTTGTGTATAAACACTTTTGTTGCATTGATTAATTATTAAACTATACTGACAATTAAATAACCACCCACCCTACATTTCTGTCTCATGTTTTTATACAGCTAGCATATAAATCTTGATTTGGTATTCTTCTATATACTAAACAAGTCATATACTTGACTTTTACTGATCTGATAATAGATTTCTAATTTCAAAGGTTAAATTATTTTATTAGATCAATACGTATCTTTTTATTACTTAATGAAACATACAATAAAGTTAGCGTTAACAGCTCTTTCTGCAGTATGAAATAAGAGAGAAAACTGAAGATGCTGTTATACCATTAAAACGCTAATACTTAAATCCAAACTAAATGATTTCAGAAAGACTACTCATAGCAATTAGTGTCTATATATATAACGAGCTTGACATAATAGTACTCTGAGGGTTGGATCAGGGACGTTTATACATCTTAAGTGATAATGTGAATTGTCAAAGGATTGGATTATATGTAAACATATTCAAATAAATATAATATATACTTTTTCTATTTTTCTTTTACAATATGCATGTCCAGGTACCAAAAAAAAAAAAAAAAAAGGCTGTATTTGTCATTTGTGCGACAATTAAAAGATTCTTATACCCCATGTAGGTATAAGAATTATACCTACATGGGGTTATATTCTTATAATTGGTATAAGAAATTGGGGTGTAAGAAATAAAAGATTCTATGTTCCATGCTGATCATTCAAAACTTTCTTTTAGACAAACTTTTAATGGATACGATTTCATCTCAGAATACCAGTCATGGCAGGATTCTGACAACCATTTTTTTTAAAATTCTTGAATTTTACAAAATAATTCAAATATGATCACATTTATGATGAGGTGACATTATAATGGCAATACTTATATGAAATTGCTGAATTTAGAAAAGGAAACAGTCAAAGCAACAAAAGAGCTTCCTTCATACAACATATACTTAAAATACTAAGATTACACACAAAAAAAGATGTTTTGCAAACACAGTATAGAAAAGCAAAGGTATTATGTACTTTATGTATGTATTAAACTCATCAGTGTTTAACCAATTGTGGATTTGTTGTTTTACTAAAAGTTGGAGTGGTCATAGAGCTAAAATTTTACCTGGGAGCAAATTTATTTGTTTGTTTGTTTAATATTTCATATTTCTTAACCATCCATCTCCCTTGGAGAGGAGCTCTGGGCAGTGAGGGGCTCTGGGTGGTGTAGCTCAAATTTGCAGTAAATTCTACTCAGAACTGAGTAGAAAAATTCCATTTATCTGAACGAGATTCAGTTCTGAGTAGAATTAATGCAAATTTCAGCTACTTTCCTATTTCTCTCTCCTTAGGGTTACTCAAACAGGCTCTTACATTTTCTGAAAATCAGATACTTTTTAACTCCTTGTCTTTTGCCTGAAAGATTCCGCTACATGGGATGAAATGGATTATAATAATCATACATTCGCTCACAGAGAAACACCTAAGAACAAAACACAACTCAGCCCTAATGGGTGCAAAAAGGGTTTGGTGCAGGGGTGGGTTCTACTTACCTTTACTATCGGTTTGCAACGGGAACGCGCACGTGCTGGCTTTGCTTTGGATCTCCTTTAATTTCAACCTACAGGTAATCCTTGTCTTACAACAACTCATTTACTGACTGTTCGAAGTTACAATGGCACTGAAAAAAGTGACTTTTCACACTTATGACCATTGCAGCATCCTCATGGCCATATGGTCAACATTCAGACGCTTGACAACTGACTCATACTTATGACAGTATGTTGTAGTTGCAATATTCTATGGTCTTGTGATCACATTTGGTGACCTTCTGACAAGCAAAATCAGTGGAAAAGCCAGATTCATTTATTACCCATGTTACTAAATTAACAACTGCTGTAATTCACTTGATAACCAAGGCAGGTCTTAAAACGGGGCAAAATTCTCACCTAGCAACAGAAATTTTGAGCTCAATTGTGGTCATAATTCAAAAACTACCCGTATCGGGTCTTGTCCTGACCTTTGATTTCAACAGAGAACAAGTCCATTGCATGTGACAGCCTATCTTTTAGAGGATGCTAATTTTGGGATATACAGTAGATATAAAAGAGTTACAATCTTTTGTGCAAAGAATACAGAGTCAAAGCTCTTGGTATTTACTTGCTTTTCTTGCTGCACGACTGGGTTGATACTTAGAACAGAATACATAGACAATGAAACCTGTGCTGTTGAACTGCTACAACAGATGATATTAAGCCAGCATGTTAGGATGCTGTTTTGATACCAAAGGCAGACAGCCTGGCACAAATATTTAGGTAATTATTGTCAGGGCAACAGTTGTTTAATTAGAGACAAAACTTCACCTGCAAAATAAACATCTGCCTTCTGGTGGCCAAGTCCAGAA
The DNA here is from genome assembly GCA_022577455.1 of Arizona elegans. Classification (NCBI taxonomy): domain Eukaryota; kingdom Metazoa; phylum Chordata; class Lepidosauria; order Squamata; family Colubridae; genus Arizona; species Arizona elegans. The sequence goes on from JAKOOJ010000001.1 coordinate 247,221,582, forward strand.
AGCCTGTCTCACATTTCATCCATTTTGATTATACAAGAGGCTAACCCACACTCTCATTTCAAAGCCTGAGATGGTAGGATGATGCTATCATGAAAGATAGCAATGCACTCAATTTTCATGCTGAGCGGTGAGTGATCCCATGGTAGTTGGTGACATTTTAAGTTACGGACGGGGAGGAGGGGAAGTGAAAGCAAGCCTCATTCATTGTCAGTCTTCTCTTCCTGGCTCTCTCTGTGTCCAAGCTCCTTTCAGCCTTATTCATGAGCTGAGCGGTGGAGAAAAGAAAACTTATTTGCATTATATCTTTGCATTTAAAAGCTATAAATTAAAGAAAACTATAAATGTTTCTTCCTGGTAAATGTTATTGCTCATAAAAATCTGCATTTGCATCTGTGCTCCTTATTGAAATTTTCTCCTAGCTCAATAAATGCAAGAACTATAACATAAACTTCTGTATTCTAAATACAGCAAAGGAGAGTGACCAGTCCTTTGTTCTTTGCTTCCCGGATGTATTGTTATCCCCTGGCAAGAGATCAAGCAATTCATAAATTAGCAGGAAATACTTCTGAACATTTGTTGAATCTAGGGATATTCTGAGAAACTGAGTAGGTATTAGATGGGCTCAGCTTCTTCCGATAAAGTCTGGATGTGCAGTTGTTTTCACCTTGAAAAGGTTGTCATGTAGGATTGATCACAATAATCTAATAATGACAGAGAAGGTCAATGCTAATACAATTCTGGAGTCCATTCGCCTGTTGCTGAGTAGTATTCACATGAACATTTCTTTTGCCTGTACTGTTAGTAACTAAAGCACCATTCAATCCTATACAAATGAAGACAGGAAACTGTTGTGGCCCATCAGCAGCCTGTGCAGCTAGTAGCTGATTCCGACAGCGAGGAGGCTTGTGTGGTGTTGCGCCAGCAGCCTGTGCAGCTGGCACTGGAGTTGGACAATGAGGAGGCTGGAGAAGATGTGGTGCCAGAGGCGGGGATTCAGCCAGGGCCTTCAGAACCTCCAGACGCTCCCATAAGTGAAGAGGAAGAAGAGGAGGAGCCTCTTCTCGATGCAAGGGCACACAGAGGTGCCAAAAGGCAAGAGTGGCTCCTCAGGCGGAGAGTTCCTCGAGAGTAAGGCTTGGGGCTAATTGGCCACTCCCTTAGCCTATTTAAGGAAGGATGATGACTAAGGCAATTTGCAGGGAACAACTTCGTTCACTCTCCTTCGTGTCTTGATATTAGTTCTCTGCAAATTGCTTCTGGGATTTCTGCCAACCATAGTAAGATTACAATGATTTATTCTTTGGATTCTTGTAGGCTGTTAACCAATTAATGCAGTTAATTAACAGCCTTTGTTTGAAAAAGACTGATTTAATTTAGTAAACTAAAGTTTGTACAGACTTTGTGTGTGCTGCGTTCTTTGGGGTAGCTGGGGCAGAACAGGAAACAATTGACCTGGAATTAGAAAATGGAGGATGAAACCACCCCACCAGAGATGATGCACGGCCTGGAATCCTCTTCCTCATTGTTCTCTCCAAAGTTAATTTTTTCCTGCCTTCACTTTTTGGAACAGCTGCTCAGCGCAAATCAATTCTTTTCAAGATAAGACAGCTTGCTCCTCATACATCTTTCTGTAACTTTTAGGCTTCATTAAATACCTGAAATGGAGGATGAAACATAACTAGCAGTGGGTAGAGATCATAAATCTGATCCTGAAACAAAGTTTTGGAAATGACAAACTTACTCTGGGTCATACTTACTTTGTTTCCAAGGCAAGATATTTCATAAATATTGCTGCAGTGCTTTTTAAATTATCCTCTTCTAAAAATTTTTTAAATTTATTTATTTATTTTTATTTTGTCGAGTACATATTAGATAATATATATAAGTATAAGCATGAATTGAATACATAAAATAAATACAATTAAAGGGAACATTTGGACAGGGACGGTAGGCACGCTGGTGCTCTTATGCACACCCCTTACAGACCTCTTAGGAATAGGGTGAGGTCAACAGTAGACAGTAGACAGTTGTGTCTATTGTGTGTGTGTGTGTACACACAGGCACATAAATATACACAAACATATATAACAACACACCATAAGAATTCCAGTTTGGTTAGTAGTTAAGGGCACAAGATAGAAAACTACAAGATTGGAAACGTTAAACATGAAGCCATTTGGATGGCCCTGTATCAGTTGCTTTCCTTTCAGTACTAAGTGGGTAATGGCGATCCACTTCCAAAATCTTGCCAAGAAAGCTGAATGAATACATATGATATATTTGTCTGGGGGTGGGTTGTTTGGTGGCAGAATGTGATGCAGTACATTTATGTTAGTTATTAGTGGCTATTTTTTTTACTAGTGTTGGTAAAATATCTATCCATTGTGAAATTAAAAAAAACCCACACCATTGACAGATTCAGTCTCTCGCTGTGCACACCAGAGTTGGGTTTCAGCAGGTTCTGACCAGTTCAGGAGAACCGATAGTGGAAATTTTGAGTAGTTCGGAGAACCGGTAAATACCACCTCTGACTGGCCCCACCCCCATCTATTCTCTGCCTCTCGAGTCCCAGCTGATTGGGAGGAAATGGGGATTTTGCAGTAACCTTTCCCTGGAGTGGGGAGGGAATGGGGATTTTGCAGTATCCTTCCCCTGGAGTGGGGAGGAAATTGAGATTTTATAGTATCCTTCCCCTGGAGTGGGGTGGGAATGGAGATTTTACAGTATCCTTCCTCTGCCATGCCCACCAAGCCACACCCACCAAGCCATGCCATGCCCACCAAGCCACACCCACAGAACCGGTAGTAAAAAACTTCGAAACCCACCACTGTTGCACACATGCACCCCACAATGTTGTATTATAGTGCATGCTTTGTTGGAAAAAGTTCTAGATTTAGTTCTTGGCATCTCCAAGTAAGCCTGTGGGATGGTCTTGAAACTCACTGTCAAGTCAATGTAAAAACCCTTTTGAAATGCTTCCCATTTCCCTTTTCCTTATCTGGGCTGAGATACCTTTTGCACGACATTTGTCTAGCCTGCATTAACATATGTGAATATGTGTTGTGCATATGCATTCTTGCATATATGTCTGCCATGGTTGTATGTATTCCTTATCATGGTCAGTCTAGCCATATATCATAAACCAGCATTGCACCTGACTTCTAGTATTGCACTGCAAAGGCAAAATGTGAAGGCAAGAAAACACCAGGCCCTCCTATAGGAATCTTTATGTAGTAAAGCAGAGAGATGTAGAAAATATTCCAGAAAATAATACTGAGATCATTTTGAAGATTTTTGCCACCATTTTAATTTCCAAGAATGCATTAGAAATTTGAGAATCAGTTTGGTGTAGTGGTACCAGCCTAGAAATTGGAGGTTCATGAATTTTGTCTTAGGACCAAAGCCAGCTGGGTAACCTTGAGCCAGTCATTTTTTCTCAGCCCTAGGAAGGAGGCAATGGCAAACTGTTTTTGAAAAACCTTGCCAAGAAAACTGCAGGACTCATTCAAGCATTTCTAGACTGACTCAAAGGGATCAAAATGAATGCATTTAGAAATCCACCAGTTAAATCTCCAGTAGGATAAATAAGAGTTGTGGCTGATTGGAAGTGAGAAAAATTATCTGGATAATTAGCATTTACGGTGTAGGGTAGGTTACTTCTGCATGAACAAAATAAAAATTCAAGAACTGATATATGGACAAGCTGTCTCAATGCCACTAATATGCTTGATTACTTGTGAGGAATGCAATTAGTGTATTTACAAAAGATTTATCTATGGGTGTCAAATTCGTGGCCCACAGGCTGGATGCGTCACGCGCTGGCAACCCCCACCCCCATTTTAGCAAAGGGGAAAAAGCCACGATATGTCACGTGATGACAATGTGATACCATGAGTTTGACATCCCTGATTTATATGATCTGAAAAGAAACCAGAGTATGTTGAATGTGTATTACACTGTGGCTGATCTTTAATATAAGTTCATGAACATTAATTAAAATGGGGATGTGGAAGGAATAGTTGGCTCTGCTGAAGAAATGGAGGTTTCTTGGATCAATCTGGTTTAGTTTATTTAAAATAGTGCCCTTCCATCCTCCTCCTTCTCTTATTTAACACTAACCATAATTTGTCATTCTAAATTAATGAGGTTGCCATCAAAATCATAAGCCAAAGTCAAATCATGCATTGGAGACAAAAAAACGATTAATAGACTCTAACATCATAGCCATCTGGGAATCAAGCAAAATAAGAAAGTATTGAAAAGTTGCTAAATGTCTATGGAGATTCTCAGTCATCCAGGTCATAGTTGTCTGAAAGGTGCTTTTTAAAGAGGCAAATGGACTTTCTAGTTTTTCTTTGAAGACGTTTTGCTTCTCACTCAAGAAGCTTCTTCAGCTGTGAAAAGTTGCATAAGAAAAAGGAAGCATAGGAGAAAAGAAGCACATGCACCCACAATTTATTTTTGATCCTTTGAATTATGATTTAGGGAGCAAAATGGAAGCCTGTGAAGGAACCTGACCAATGAAGGCAACATCAGGAATTTAACACCAAATGTTTTCAGTACAGGTAATCCTCAATTTACGACCACAATTTGAGTCCAAAATTTATGATGCTAAAGTGAGAAAAATGTTAACTGAGTTTTACCTCATTTTATGACCTTTCTTGCCACAGATAAGTGAATCACCGCAATTCTTAAATTAGTAACATGGTTGTTAAGTGAATCTGGTTTCCTCATTGACTTTTGCTTGTCAGAAGGTCGCAAAAGGGGACCCCATGTCTCCAGGACGCTGCGGCTGTCATAAACGTGAGTCAGTTTTCAAGCATCCAAATGTAGATCATGTGATCAGTCCTGTAACAGTCATAACTGTTTAAAATGGTCATAAGCAGTGGTGGAATTCAGCCAGTTCGCACCACTTCGGGAGAACCAGTTATTAAATTTCTGAGCAGTTGGCGAACTGGTTGTTGGAAGAAATCATTAGGGCAGAGAACCGGTTGTTAAATTACTTGAATCCCACCACTAGTCATAAGTCACTTTTTTTCAGTGCCGTTGTAACTCAGAATGGTCACTAAACAAACTGTTGTAAGTGGAGGACTATCTGTATTCTTTTCCAAACAAAAAAACGTTGGTCTTTTGTAAAAGTGGTACGTAACTGAAATTCAAAAATATTTTAGCCCTGAAACTCATACAAAATGATTGGGGAGAAATGGAGTACAAATAACCCAACTGCGAGCAAATGGTTTGTCTAGAAGGTCTGGCCTTAGCCACTCCCATCTTGAGTTCCAGAGTGACTTGAGCAGCCTTTGATTGAAATATGAAACAGCAGCAACAGAAACAGCATCTTGCCAGCTCCTGGCTGACCAAGGGGGAGAGGCCGGGCCCACTAGATGTTTCTGAGAAGTGCCATTCCCACAGCAGGGAGCGTGAAACAGGCGAAGCCAGCAGTTTGCATCTCTTTTGTTCGGGGCATCCAGCCTCTGGCTTTGGGAACTGACTGACGGCAGTTTGCAAATGCCTGTGCTTGGCTGGGAGCCTGCCGTTGCCTTTGTCTGAGCCTGCCAGGGGGTCTAATAGGGAAGACGGAGCATGTCATCCCTGACGGCCAGGGCTTCCAAGGAGGGACACGATGGGCCCAACTTCCAAAGAATATTCAACAAGCAGCCTCCAAAGTTCAAGCTATTCTTTCACCAGACACTGGGAGTAAATACAGGTAGTCCTCGACTTACGACTACAACTGAGCCCAAATTTTCTGTTGCTAAGTGAGACATTGGTTCAGTGAGTTTGGCCCCCTTTAACGACCTTGCTTGCCACGGTTGTTAAGAGAATCATTGCAGTTGTTAAGCTGGCAACATAGTTGTTAAGTGAAGCTGGCTTCCCCGTTGACTTTGCTTGTCAGAAGCTCACAAAAAGCTGTTCATGTGACTCCGGAACACTGCAATGGTCATAAATATGAATCAGTTGCTGAGCATCTGAATTTGGATTACGAGACCATGGGGATGTTGCAACGGTCATATGGGTGAAAAACGGTCATAAGTCACTTTTTTCCATTATAACTTTGAATGGTCACTAAACAAACTGTTGTAGGTCAAGGACTACCTATAAGGCTGTGGACTAGTATCTTGGTTCTGCCGCTGAGCAGAGGTTGCATGGTCCAAGAAGAGGGTGGTTGAGAGTAGAGGGGGAGTAGAGAGCGAAGCTGCGGGACACAAAAAGGAGGAAATGAATTTAGTGCTGGAGAAAAAGGTAGCTACATGGAGTGTAGGAAGTTAGTTCTTTCCATATTTTTTCCATCTAGAAAACCAGAGAAAAGCAAAGTCTTAATGGGGCTCTCAATATGTGCACCAATTTTGTACTTCAACCTGTACCCTGGGACATTGAAGCGACTGAATAGTAAATGTGCACTGTACTGATTCGAGCCCTTCTTCTTATTCCATCAGGGTAACACAAATGAAAAGAAAAAAGTGAAAGGGGCCCCTAGTTAATACACTGAAAATTAAGAAAAGTCTTAGCATGAAATTGAGGCGAGGCAGTGTTAGGATTATTTTTTTAGAGATTGGTATGGGAATTCTAGAATATTTCAACAGAATGGAATTGAAACAAATGCTATAATATTAATGCCCGGGGGTGGGGGGGTGGGGATCAGTTAAAAGAATTCATACTGTTTCATTGTACAAAGAAAAAGATAATAAGAGTGATTAGAAAAATTATAGGGCAATTAGTTTGTTAAGTATGTTTGTGAAACTGTTTTGATGGAGCTACAATTGAAAGGGTAAAATGAACAAAATTTGGGAAGCTCAGTGTGGCTTTACACTAGGCAAGGGATGTGCAGACCAGATTTTTCCTCTTCAGCAAATCACTAAAATATGTATGACTAGAGAAAGTTTACAGCCTGTTTGTTTATTTGGAGAAAGCATCTAAAAAAGTGGATGGGCTTGAATTTTGGGATGTTTTACATTAATGTGGAGTTAAAAGTTTAAATATGATAAAAGGAGGTGAGATGTATCCATACTTGATTCATGTAAATCTAAACCTTAAATAAATAGAATAGAATAGAATAGAATAGAGTTCTTTATTGGCCAAGTGTGATTGGACACACAAGGAATTTGTCTTGTGCATACGCTCTTGATGTACATAAAAGAAAAGATACATTCGTCAAGAATCATAAGGTATAACACTTAATGATAGTCATAGGGAAACAGTCAATATAAATCTTAAGGATACTAGCAACAAGGTTACAGTCATACAGTCTTAAGTGGGAGGAGATGGGTGATAGGAACGATGAGAAGATTAATAGTAATGCAGACTTAGTAACTAGTTTGACAGTGTTGAGGGAATTATTTGTTTAGCAGAGTGATGGCATTCGGGAAAAAACTGTTCTTGTGTCTAGTTGTCTTGATGTGCAGTGCTCTATAGCGTCGTATTGAGGGTAGGAGTCGAAACAGTTTATGTCTAGGATGTGAGGGGTCTGTAAATATTTTCACAGCCCTCTTTTTGACTCGTGCAGTATACAGGTCCTCAATGGAAGGCAGGTTGGTAGCAATTGTTTTTCTGCAGTTCTAATTATCCTCTGAAGTCTGTGTCTGTCTTGTTGGGTTGCAGAACCAAACCAGACAGTTATAGAGGTGCAGATGACAGAATCTGGGAGGAATACTTGTGGTGACATTAGATATATGCCAGATGGGAATGTAAATAATATATTAAAACCATAGTTGTTGCAACTGATGGGGAAATTAAGCTGAAGATTTATCGAACATAATAATGAAAAACTAAAGGTGAATTTTTATATCTTGGCAGAACATTCATTTAAGATGAAGAAATTTTAGGATGTGCCAATACTGATGGAAAGTATAATGTGGTCTGTTGCAAGAAATCAATGTTGATCAAAATAAGTGAAAAGAGCTGTGCTTGGTGGCATGTTTCTGCCTACTTTATTACATGGAAGTGAAAGCACCACAATCAAAGAGTCTATGGAGATTCTCAGTCATTTAGGTCATAGTTGTCACAAAGAAGCTTCTTGGATGAGAAGCGAAACATCTTCAAAAAAAAAAAAAAAAAACCCAGAAAAAGTTGCCTCTTGAAAAAAAAAAAGCACAAAGAGAAATACATGTTACACCAAATGCAGTGGGAATTGGTTATCTAAGAACTGCCTGTGATAAAACAATGAATAGGTGATGAGTGAATATAAATCTCTGTTCTTCGCAAAGCCCTTCCTCCAATAATTACACAACAGCAAAAGCTTTACAAACTCAACATGGCTAGATATGTTGTTTTATACTGAGCCCTTGGTGCTCTGAGCTTGGTTGTTTGGTTGCAGATGTTACATTATCCAGCTAGGTAAAATCATAAGTGCAAGTGAGTGTGGGGTTTGCTCCCTGTTATATATAGTCACTTGCCTTGCCATTATTGATGGTTGGATGGTTTTCTTCTTTGCTTTTAGACATGGTTTGCCATAGTCTTCTCTTCCAGGATGGTTTTTTCAACTTCCAGGATTTCCTGTGGACTCTCATCTAAATACTGGCCAACCTGACCATTTTTCACTTTTTCAAGATCAACCAAGGTCAATTAGGAGGTAGATATGTAGAAGAAGACCTCACCCCCCATCACATCCAGCTCTTAGCACTCTCAGTTCAGTTTTAGTGTAGTTCTTAATATTTTTAATCTTTAATTATTATTTTTACTTGTAAGCCCTATTTTTTGCTTGTAAGCCACCCAGAATCCCCTTGTAGAGGCGATGGGTGGCATAAAAAAATCCAAACAAACAAACAAACAAACAAACAAACAAACAAACAATATAACAAGTTAGATATGTAGAATCTTGAGATGTCTTGATCTATGCTTTTCTTTACCCAGTCACCTTGAATTGCTTGGACTCTATGAGGGAACTTCATTATTGCAACTGTTTAGTTGCATGGGAACACAATGGTCAAAGCATGCTTAAATTTATAAGTGCCACTTCTTGGAAACAGGTTATAAAAGTAGCTAAATAACATGTATCATGCTCAAATTAGCAATATGAAGAGAAAGCTTTAAGCCATTGTTACATCACTTCAGGCATTATTTACTTCATATACAATATGTGAGTTTGGAGAGTATCAAAGCTTAGAACATGTCACTTTATGTAATTAATCATTTGCATCTGAAGTTCCTTGAAATTTTGCTACTGCATTGGTATGACTAAATCCAGAGTTGTCAAGTGTAGACTTCTGAACATTCAACAGTAATCTTTCTTGGACCATATGATCAAGATGCTGTATATTTTAAATTAGAAAATGCATGTAATTGTCTTGTTTATAATGCCAAGCTCTGAGGAATTCAGATGTAGATGTTCATTGATTTGAGATGAATGAGTTGGTTTCATTTCAGCCATGGGTATTTCCTGCTATACAGTGTCAATGCGGGAAGGAAGCTGCTGCTGACGTTCTGTGGCAGTTCTATGCATATCTGCATCCCTATGTGTACACAGATCCCATTGGTCAGGCTTTCTACACATATATGAAATTGCTGGGTGCCTTAGCAATCTTCATACACAGATCAAGGCTTGTCATTTAAATGTAAGACCTGCTTAATAATTCATTAAGAAGTTTAATATTGCATTATTCATAATCTACCACAAAGAGCATATTATACAATTTGTATAACCAAATTCAAAAATTAAAAGATAAAGCTTTGGGGGAAGTTGCTATAGTTTCCAAGAGTAGTTTTCAAAAAACAAGAAAGAGACTAGTTACTCTGCTGTATCCAAAGATTGCTAACTATTTATTTACACATTTATTATCTGTTCTATTCTGATGATAAAGAATGAGTTTGAACTATAAAAGCTGAGCCTGTAGGAAGTCCCATCAGTCTCTCCACACTTCTGCTGTCATTTCTATTGTACAGAGAAACATTATTCAAACGGCAGGCTCCGGACTCCCAGGTAACTGGGGACAGCAGGACATCAAGTATATTCTTCATCAACCTTTTTGTTGTGATGGGAAGAAGTGGACTAACTTTGCTTTCATCTTTCTGGGTCCTCGAATCACCCAGTAGGTGGATTGGCCTTGGCCAAACTCTTTGATAGAACATTGCCCTTTGCAGTCATAAATTTTCCATCCCTCCGACAAGGATGCTTGGGAATTTTTTTTTTTATTATTATTATTCATTCAAAACTTTGTTCATCTTGCCTTTAAAAAGATTTGATGCATTTACTAAAATCAAATCAGACCAACAACATTAGACAAATTAAATAAACCATGGCCATTTAAGGAAATTCTTGACTTTTGGGGGTGCTTTGAAAGAAATACAATGTGAGCCCAATAATTCACACATTTTTATTATTGAGAACACAAGAACAATGAACATTTGGTCACGTTTGCTCTGACCATCAGAGTCCAAGCGAATGGTCTGTTGGTGCTAAATAAAACAGGGAAGGAATTTTTACTGAGAAATTTTGCCATGCTTTGAATACCTTTAAAGTGTGTTACGTATTGTACGTGCCCTACTAATTTGCTGAAAGCTAGTTACTTTGTGGTGAAAGATGAAGCAGGGACTTCTTAATTTCTGTTTTCACTTTTTCTTGAATGCCAAAGATTTTGACAAATCCAAAGGATGGGGCTCATATTCCAGTTCATGCCCTACATCTAGTCATTTTCTCCTTACAATTTTAATCCTTCCTCTTCCCAATCTCTCCACATTAAACTGGGAGTTTAAGTCATTATTTGTTTTGTCTGAATATGACCTCAGCTCTCTGAGCTATCAATTACCCTACTAAAGCAGACTCTCAAATAAGGTAGAGAATTTTCATAGTGAAGATTTTTGTATTGAGTCAAAAGCAACTCTGGAACTCTGTGGATTTTATAGGCGGCCGTGTTCAAGACCTTCTTTGAATGTTTCTTTGAAATTACTGACAATCTGGATGGTTAAAATTTAGTATTTCCAAGTGCTAGTTCTGTATTTTTCTTGCCCAACAATATTTGAGTTTGAAAACAAAAACACAACTCCAAAGTATCTATTCTATATTGCTTATCATTTACAAATATGGTGACCACATTTTCTTGGGAAAAATAAAGAACAAATCTGAAAAAGGAACAAATCTCAAAGAGAGCCATAACAATAAAAGCTTTTTAATAACTTTGCTTTACAAAGGATTAATCAATTAACAACTGTAATGTGTTAAAAAAATCATTGTGTTTGTTCAAACTTTCAGAGATAATATGAAGCCCTTTAATGTATATGAATTCAATAATCTCTTGTGCTGGTGAAGTTCCTTTTTTCCAAGACAGCTATTCTGAGGACTGTAATGGAGAGTCCTCAAAAGTTTTAATGCTCTCAAGTTACTTTATCCTCATTTTGAGTCATGAGGTCAAACTTGTGACCACTAATCAATTAATGTGGTCTATTCATTCTATGTAGAATTCAGAGGGGGATTTCTAACAGATGATGCCATATTCCACTTTACAGAAGGCCATGTGAAGAAGCCTCTAATATTGTCCATAAAGTTGTTATGGCATGTGATGGCACTTTCAGTATAAATGTGGGGACAAAGTAGACATCTGTTTTTTCCCCCTTGTTTTTCTTATTGTGAAACTCTATTTCGGGCTGTCTGTATGCAAGTATGGGCCTGCCTTGTAGTGCCTCAAAAATGCAGTGTCCTTGTCAGGTATGGGTTGTGGCTTATTAATAATATCTTTGAATGGCTTGAGCTGTGAGCTGTAGGTTATAGCCAGTAATGTTTTGATGTTCTATTTTTTGTGGTCTGTCTTTTAATACATGCTTTCAATCTGCCACTATTGATTTGTCTATTGATTTTGTTGGGTAGATAGTTCAGCATCCTGAATCTCTGGTTTAATTCCATCAGTTGAACATCACTATCAAGTGAGTCAGAATAGATGTGGTTGTAGTGTAAGATATATACAATAGATTTGATGGTATGTTCTGGATGGAAGCTGATAACAAGTTGGTATGCATGGTGACCCATAGGCCCATTGTGTAGCCTATTTCACTGTGATATCAAGGAAGTAGACTTGTTCTGTAAACAGGTCAAGGCTAATAGTAGGATGGAAGTTGTTGAGAAAAGTTGATAAGAATTTCTTATCATCCATCTCATCAATGAATCTCAGATAAAGGTGGAGTTTCAGGAAGTAAGACTTGTGAAAGCATCCCAAGTCAGCCAATATGTCACAAGATGTTACCCACATCTTGTGACATGTACCCACAACTTTGTCATTGATTTGTAGGTATGTATTATTGCCAAAGAGGAAGCAATTATGGACTCAAGTAGTTTTCCTGACAGTAATAAAGAAATAGTTGGCTATTGTCTTCTTCCAAAATGTTTTCCCTAAACTAATTACACCTGTAGGATTTCTTGGTGGTTTCCAGGAGAGGTATTAACCATCTGTGACTTTGACTAACTTTTCAAGATCAGCCTAGGCTAGCTAGTACCGCCACTTGCTGTATTACTGCATTTATAGGGACCAGCAAGACTGCCTAAGAAGAAAACTTCCTTAGGGCTATCAAATGACTTAAGAGCGGTCTGAGTTTCATTATACATTGTCCATGACTGTAACCAGTGGTGGTCTGCTGCCGGTTGTAACAACCCAGCACCGAAAAAATGAGTGTGCGCCAGGGGTGGGTTCTAAAATTTTTTACTACCGGTTCTGTGGGCATGGCTTATTTTGTGGGTGTGGCTTAGTGGGGGTAATGTGACTGGGTGGGCGTGGCCAACTTTTTTTTTTTTTTACTTTTAAAAGCATTTTTTCTACAACCTTAAGAGGTTGCAGAAAAAAATGCTTTTAAAAGCCTCTGATGATCAGGAAACTCAGCTGGGATCGCCAGAGGCTTTTAAAGGCATTTTTTTTCCTACAACTTCTTCGGCCGAAGAGGTTGTAGAAGAAATGCTTTTAAAAGTAAAAAGAAAAGCCTCTGATGAGGTGGGCGGGGTAAGCGAGCGGTGACTGGGCCGGGGACCGGTTCGGGGGCATGGCCAATGTTATTACCGGTTCTCTGAACCACTACAAATTTTTACTACCGGTTCTTGCGAACCAGTGCGAACTGGGAGCAACCCACCACTGGTGTGCGCCTTCTGTGCATGCACGCAGCCTTCCATGCATGCACACAGCTTCAAAAACACATCCGTCTGCACATTCGCGCAGCTTCAAAAACTGGGATAGTGCCAGGGTGGGTGGTCGCAACTACTGGTTCACCTGAACTGATCCGAAGCAGCAGCAGCCCACCACTGACTGTAACTCTTTCTTTTCCATTTTGCAGCTTTCCTTTCTAAATCTGCTCTGCAGCAATTTAGGGGCAGAGGGGAGGAGAAGAAGAAGGAAGAAAAAAAAATAGTTCAATCAGAGGTGCCCACATCTTTACTAAAACATTTTGCTGATATGATGTATCAGTTCTGTCCTAGGAAGATTGGTAAAGATTTTTCAGATGATATATTTGGATTTTATTTTAATCACTGAAGCCACAGTCCTAAAAATATAAACCTAATTTAGGTTGAAGTAAAAGAATGAGCTGTATTTGTGCTGCTGCTTGTATTGTAAGCATTTTTGCAGACTCTGTCAACTTTAGCATATAATTCTGCTGTAATTTCTTTTTTATTTATTTGTTGTTTGAGTTATTCTTTTATTGGATTTGAATGCAAATTTGACTCATGGTAGCTTACTGAATCACAATTAAAACGTTCACAATATAACATAAAATGTAACCATCCATAGCACGACTAAAAATGAAAACAGTACAAATCTGTGATACGGCAGGCATAAATAAAATATCTACAATAAATAACGCACATTTAAAAAGTCAATACTGACAATTAATATCCACAGTAGCATTGTTGTACAATTATTACCTAAAAATATTATTACTCTGTAAATAATCTTTGCTACCAATAGAGGAAAATATGTGTATCTTAGGGCTGAATTGTGGAGTCGGTGTTCTCTGAGCTTGGTTGTTTTCTTGCAGACTTTGCCTACTTGGCTAATGAAACATCTGCAAGAAAGCAACCTAATTTGGAGAACCCAAAGACTTCACAATCCTTCACTACATCAGGAAGCTTCTGTGCATGCACAGAAGTGCATCCATGCAGCCCTGTTGCGAACCGGTAGTATAGGTAAGTAGAAGCCACCCTTGCCTTGCTTATGTATGGAGCCCAATGTTAAAACTGAGCCACATTAAGAAACAAAGGTACTGCAACACAAGGTATGAGATGAAATCTTGAAGCCAGAATAGAATAGAATAGAATAGAATAGAATAGAATAGAATAGAATAGAATAGAATTTTTTATTGGCCAAGTGTGATTGGACACACAAGGAATTTGTCTTCGCGCATTTGCTCTCAGTGTACATAAAAGAAAAGATACGTTCATCAAGAATCGTAAGGTACAACACTTAATGATAGTCATAGGGTACAAATAAGCAATCAGGAAACAATATCAATATAAATCGTAAGGATACAAGCAACAAAATTACAGTCATACAGATGACACCAGGTAGCAGGGTTGCTGGTACACAAGTAGGATACTCAGTTTGTCCCTATGGCCTGAGCTGACATTCAAGCACTCACATTCTGAAATTTTAGGAAAAGAGACCTTTGTTGCTAATTGCACTTTTAAACAAAAAGACCATATTCTGAACCAGTGGATATTACTTCAGAGGAGCCTCAGCAGATTAGTAGGGGATAGACCTATCTATTAGTATCTTCTATTAATTTCCTGAACCTTCTCTAATATGTGAGGTCACATTAGATCTAGTACTTAACAGAGGCAACAATAAATATAAATCCATGGTTTTACTAAAGAAAAGTACAATAAAAAGCCATATTAGTTCAAACTAGTTAGATGACCCTTTTCTTCCTGTGGTAACTCTTCATTTAGGGTACCTGGAGTAATATATTTAGGACCTGATTAACTGGTTAACTATGTTGGAGTAACACCTCAAAAGGTATCTCCAATCACACCTTATCAAAAGAGAGCATGCATTCCAAAATGAGACCAACCTTCGACCTGTAACCATTATTTTGGCCATCAGGTCAACAGTTGCTTCCCAGATCATCAGCAATTGTCTTTCTCCTGATGTCAGCAGACTCTTGGAACATTATACAGGATAATTAAGTGGTGAATAAAGGTCACCCTGGACGAATAAATCAATTGGATAGTTTGAACACAGACTGATTGAGCAAAAACAAGGAATTTTGCCATGCCTGTTATTACGGCCCTTGATGGCAACTGACTTTGTTAACATTACATCCAAAGACGGCAAGTGGGAAAGCTTTGTGAGGAATCAAAAGCTGAGCAAAGAGACATGGGCTTTAATTGTTCAGCTTTATTTCTGAAATAAAGACATGCAGGGCATCAATTTCACTGACTTTAATGGAACAGAAACTTGGAACTATTCTTCAGAATGCTAATTGAGTTGGGTTTTTAAAATATGCCTATCATACAGCAAGGATGCAAATTTGCTGTTGCTATAATCAAGGATTAACTGATGAGACTTGATAAGGGCAACATCCAGGATAATGTAAATTTACGTTTAGGTGGGAAAATACTACTGTATATAAATTCACCAGATGGTGAATTTTCTTAAGCTTTCAGATTCAAACATTCCAGAAATCAAGGCAATTTACTTATGCAGAAGATTCTCTTATACATACAGTAAGGGATAACAAAGCCATACTTTAAAATAAAATTTAAAAAAATACTGAAGATATCACTTTTTATTTATACAGCAAAGTCTATATAAGATGTAAACAATACTTTGGAAATTAAGCATAATTTGTATTTGATACAAACTCAATCTATATTCCATGATTGAATATTATAATTTTGATTAAAGAAATTGTTTTGCTTAAGCTGTCTTCATATAGACTCCTCAAACGAAGCATCATTATTTGTTTAATGGCATTATCTTGCTACATATTGAAGACTAATTACAAAGGAAAATATATTGATTAGAACTGTACCCTGCCTTTACTTTAGGAGCTCAAGATATCTTACTTATTCAATGATGTCTTTCCGTTTTATCCCAGCAACAATTCTGTTATGTAAATTGGGCAAAAAGGGAATGACTGGTCCAAAATAATTCAGAAAGTTTCCAGAACTTAAGCTGGATCTCAACCTAGTTCTTCCTGTCCTAGTCACCATCCTATTTATAAATAGTTTTGGAGGGGTCCTGTATACCTTTAGTCTTTCCTACGTTATAAAACCACAAGCCATTGCTTCTGTTCATAGAAACTCCACAGAGTGTTGACAGGATTTTGTTAGTTTCCATTTTTTGACAGATCATTTGACAATTCAATCTTTCAGGAAATCATTCTTTCATAAGCTCTTTTGTAGCTCTTAGCAGATATGGGATGCCCTTCTGGAGAATTGTTTGCAGAGTAGAGAAGCGTCACCACCATAATTGCTAATCTCATCTCTTCTAATTTTTTAAAAAGAATGTATCGTAACAAGCTAAACCCATTATCAATGTCATTCTGTTAAAGTCTTTCCTTGCTTAGATGCAGCTGGTGCTGATTGTCTATTGGTGTCTATTGGGATTATTTGTGTAACATAGTCAAAGTAGCTGAAATTTACATTATCTAACTTGCAGGTTAGGAACAACTGATCTGCTCAATTCTTGCAAGATTTCCTCATATTGTAGGACACAAGCATGGCAAGGGAAGAGAAGAGAAGAAGCAAAGGGCAAATTAAGTGATCCACAGTTTTTTTTTTCTCTTGCTCTCCATGCCATCAACTGTTATGGTGTTATGAATTAGTACAGGCCTCCCAAATCATATATCTAGTGTTTATAGTTATGGAATATCAAGATAATTTGTAAACAGATTTCCTCTATGCGAAACTCTCCCTCGTTTGAACAATGATTATCTTTATAATATAAAAACAACTTGCATTTTTTGCTGACTTGGTTTGGTTTTGCTTTGTTTTTTTTACTGTGCTTAGAGAGGTAACTTGGGATATTCCTTGCTTGCCGGCTTTGGGGGTGCAGAAATGTTCCAGTGAACTAATTATTTATCATGGTCATCTTCTGTAGAGTTTCCTTATTTATTTTAGAATGTTATTGTGAAAGTATGCCAGTGTTAAAATGCTTAAACTTAAGGCAAGAAAGAATGTGAGCGCAACACGTTTAACATCATTGTATGTAAGATATTATATGAGGCATGGATTTGTTTCCCTGATGAATGTGTACAGAATCTATGGGAAACGTATCTATGCACTCTCATAAATTACTAGCGTTTACTGAGAAAGGTGTAATGGATGATGTTGAAAGATGAAGAGGGCTTATATACCATAACCAATCAGCCTTTTTCTTAAAGGTCAGGACTTTCTGTCGGGTCCACTTGAGGTTTTGATTCTGCCTTTGCGCTATTCATAGGCACAATGGAACCGTCACTCTCGGCAACGGCGTCCAGATTCACTGGCTCCACTGCTCACAGGGTAACACACAATATTTCACAGCCACAAAACAATTCAGTGTCTGCATAGGCAAACCATATGATTACCATGGGGAGCAATATTGACACATCCTACTGAGCTCTCTTAAGGAGATCCTTAAAAGAGCTGGACTTTTGAAAGATGGAGAAGGCGGCTTTGCCATTCTTCCCTATTACTAAGTTACCAAATAGCATTTTAATGCTTGGTCTTTAAAGGGAAAACTTTGATGCAAATGCCTCCATCTCCCATGCTCTCCTGCCCACTCCTGCTTCTCATATTACTGATCCTTGACAGTTGTACTGCTTTACCAGGCCAGTCAGAAGGTAGTTTGATAGATATTAGCAAGAATTTAATAGCGTGACAGCTAGCCTCCCTCATTTTCCCCCATGAGTGTGTTTTATCATAGCATATTGTTGTTTATTTATATTTCCAAGATAAATCCCACCACGTGCAGAAATTTATGAGACTATGCTGCTTGTCTTTTGGAGACTTCAGCACTGACATCTAAGTTCTCTCTACATAGAAGCGGTTTGAGTTGCATGCAGAAATAACTCATGACAGCCTCAAAAGTATTCAATCTTAGGCAGTAGACAAAAATCTAATTTAAAATATGCGAGTAATAACATAACCCTGGCAGGAATAGTAATGCTAAGGGCCATTACTTAACAGCTATAAACATTCCTTGATCTTTTATCTCTTGCTTGTTCAGTATATGATGACTTTAAAGTAATATGAGAGCTCTCTCCTTTGAATATTACCTAAGACGTTATATAGGAACATATAAAGCTCTCTTGGATCACGCAAAGGGACATATAACAATCTGTACTACACAATGGTCAGCCAGCTGCATTCAGAAACTTCATAAACATATTCAGGAGCCCCATAACACATTGCTACTGTGATTCCATAGGAGCAGATATTCAAAACATGCCACCCACTGTAGGATCCATCCAGTGGTAACCAACAGCCAGCAAGCCTATGAGACATTGCTGGCTTGATTGTTTATGGGTCCAGCTCAGAGATGGGTTGCAGCAGGTTCTGACCAGTTCTGGAGAACCGGTAGTAAAAATTCTGACTGGCCCACCCCATCTATTCTCTGCCTCCCGAGTCCCAGCTGATCGGGAGGAAATGGGGATTTTGCAGTAACCTTCCCCTGCCACACCCACCAAGCCATGCCCACAGAACGGGTAGTAAAAATTTTTTAAACCCACCACTGGTCCAGCTCCCTTTAAAAACTTCTACATTAGTGGTCGTCACGGCTACAAATTCTGCAGTTTAAGCTCTGTTCCAGTGGTGGGTTTCAGATATTGTTACCACCAGTTTGCTGCCCACATGCACGCTCACTTCATGTGCATGCACCTTCTACGCATGCGCCCGGCCTTCCGCACATGCGCTTTGCTCACATGTGTGCCTTCCGCGCATGCGCCCGGCCACAAAAATAGGATGGCATAGCACCAGGGCAGGTGGCCAGGCCCACCCACGATTTTAGCTACCAGTTCAGGCAAACCGGTCTGAACTGGCTGAATACTACCTCTGCTCTGTTTCCTGTAAAGTATTTACTTTTATTAGTCTAGTTGTCCAGGTCCAATTAGAAGACCACAAAGGAAGAGGAAAAGAGACGGATTGTTGTTGTAAAATTGGGAAATATGGTGTACAGGAGAAAAGAAAACAGACTGACAATTTTGTTTTTTCTCTACTTGAGGGTTATACTATTGAAATTATAATGAAAGATAATACGGTGGGCGTTAAAGCATATCAGTTTAGATGTTATTGCATATTTGTTAATATTTATATGAAAATAAAAAATTTGTGTAAAAGATTGGAGTAAATAATATTGAATAAGGAAAATGGAATATACTAATTATGAATACGTTTATCTGTATTGGAATGTATGATACTCAAACACCACCCCATCTACATAATGATATGTATAAATTAAAAAAAAATAAAAACTTGATAAAAAAAATAGAAGACCACAAAGATGTGAACATTATATAAAAACATTTTTTAAAAAATGTCATGGTTTATAATTCTATAGGGGTTTTGCCCTGTAGGGAAAGGATGGATGGAAGAACATTGGAATTATTCAGATGCAGTAATAACATCAAATACACTACGTACCTTTGTGGTTATGGTGGTCTCAATGTGTTGGGGAGGAAGGAAAGTAGTTTGGGGGAAAATTGCATTGACAACATCTGCACATTCTTTCACTGTCTGTCACTGAATAGTTAGCCCTCCTGTTCTTCTAGGATAAGGTGGCTTCTAAAGATGAAAGTAGTCAACTTTTGAGATTTTTGCCTCCTAATTCCACCTTAACTTTTAATAAATCTAATTAGTGTAGCATTTGTTAGAATCTTGTTTTCTGAATGTAGACAGCTGTAGCTGTCAGGAGTTTGGTATTTGACGGTTGGCCAGAAAGGAAGAGGATAGGGAAAAAAGAAAATAAAGTATGTTAAACAAAAGGATTACATAGCATACAGTATCTCTGGTTGCTATGGGCATCACCCATCCATAGAAAGGTGGGTTGTGAATTCCATTAATAAATCAATTTCAGAACACAGCATGCCAACTAAGAAACAATATAACTTGTGCATAGATGTGCAGTGTGTTTTACATTTTGCGGTCACTCTTTGATTTTGAGTGACAATCTGGGAGCTGTACTTCTGAAAGAGGAGAAGACAAGACTATCCAGAGAGAAGGTTAAAGGTTTTGCAGCTTTCGGAAAAGGGAAAAAATGATTAAAAGTTAGTTGTATTTGATTTAAATTAATTTTAAATTAAATCCAACCTTAATGCTGTCTTGTAATGCAGGTACACAATTTTGACATCTGTTGTATGTTTTTTAAAAATTGATTTTACCATTTGCTAGGCACTTGGAAGATTGTCAGTATCATTCTCCTTTGACAATACAGCATAAGCAAAACTAAAATAGCAGTGGAGCTGTAGTATTAATATTCCCTTTCTATCAGGTGCAAGGAGCTAGAACAACAGCATGAGTTTATCAGAGTGTCAGCCCTGAAGGCCATCTTTCTCTTTAGATCTTCAGGGCTGCCACATTTAGTGCAAAGGCCTGCTGTGGGAAATGGGAGGGGGGATTGGTTGGAGTGGGTAGAGATAAATAGCCATAACAACATTCTTTTCTCTGGGAGTCAAGGACGTTCAGCCTGCACCTGGAGAGGCGTGATTGGGAAACATCTCCAGTTGGGACGGTGGATTGATTGGACCATATGATGGACATGTGGGTGCAGGGGAAGGGACTTTGACTTTCCTTTGGGTGGGAAAAACCCAGGGGCTTTTAGATTCGGGTTTTCCCAGATGTGCCAAAATGACATCTCTAATAAAATGGAACTTGGAGGAATTGCCTGCCTTGGAGTCTTACTTAGTTGGGGGTGTCACTTGGAACCCTGACACAGAGAAGTTTATTGCTACTTGCCTATTTACGAGAATCTCATGAAAGTAACTGCACTCTCTTGAGAACAACCAGATCAGGACATCAAGGATTTGGGGTGGGGTGGGTGATGGTGGGAATGTCAGGTCTCCATTGTTTTCTCCCTTGCAGGGATTCCAAACTAGTCAGTCTTTTAACTTCAGGCACCTCAGCTGCCAACTTCACCATACTTCCATTCTCACGTAGAAAATTATTGGTGGGGTTTCCCCCCTCCCAGATTGTATTGCAAAAGTTCTAGGATTTCCTACAGTTTTATCAGAACGTTCTCTTTGAGAAGTTACAAAATGATTTCTGCTGTGCCACTGCTGACGTGTCTTATTCCCCATTCTCAATTTATACACCCCCGCTGAGCTTAATAGTCATCAGTATGCTGTAAATGACATGACTCTGCTCATCTTTTCTTTCTGATAGCACCAGGTCAATCAGGAAGCAGTTTTCAATAAATACAGTGTTGAATGGGTTTATGCTATCCTTAAGGAACAGGTATATAGTATGAAAGTTGGCACAACCTTTAAAAGTGCAATTGTTACCCTGTTTCCCTGAAAATAAGACATCCCCTGATAATAAGCCCGATCGGGCTTTTGAGCGTATGTGCTAAAATAAGCTCCTCTGAAAATAAGCCCTCCCCGAAAATATTTAACCGCATGTGCAGCCAGTCCCCGCCATTTCCTCTGGTTTCCTCCACATGCCCCAAAATAATAAGAGCTCCCCGAAAATAAGGTCAAGTGCTTATTGTGGGGTTCAAAGAAATATAAGACAGGGTCTTATTTTCAGGGAAACACGGTGGTAGATATCAATAACATTTTTCAATGGTCACTATCTTCCTATGGCCTTACTACTGTAGAGACATCCTTGCTTCAGTGAACTCTAATCTAGACCACTGTTAAATGTCTCATCATACGAGAAGAAGGTCTTGAAAACTGTCTGCAGGTTCAGCTAGTGCAGAATACAAATGTACATTTATTATCTGGGACTGAAGGCACTTCCACCTGAGGTCTTTGCACCACTCCAGAAACAGTTTCACGCCTGGATGTTCTCATGCTGTTATCTGTCTTCAGCAGCTGAGCCAATTTATTTCTGGCTCATCCACAATATGTAGAACTGGCCAAAAGGACATCTTTCCTTTTACAATGTATAAAATTTACAACCCGAAGCTCTGCAGGGCTTGTGACTGTTTTCCTATTAACAGGACCTTACTTTACCTACATCCCAGCTAGGAAGAAGAATCCATTGGTTAAAGTCTTCTCAAATCAACATTAATGCAGATAAACCACAGTTTTGGCTCATATCCCTTTAACAATTTTAAAGGGATTGGTTTTGAAGGAGCCATTTTGAGAAGATCTATTCCTGAATATAAATGGAGGGCTACCTCCATGAAAAACTGCCAAGTAAGTAAATAGCAGAATGTCTCATTACAGGAAGAATTACAACAAAAGTGTCATGAGTGCAACCTATGGGCTTAGCCCAACTATCAATAAACATTAATAGACATTTATTGTGTTTGAAGCATAGAAATATATCAGGATAGGAAACCCTCTGTCTAGGCAAAGTACAGCAATATCCTCTACACGGGGCTGCCTTTGAGGAACACTTGGAAGCTTCAGTGGGTGCAAAATACAGCATCATTTTTATTATTTATTTTATTTATTTTATTAATTTAATTTGTATACCGCCCTTCTCCCAGAAGGGACTCAGGGCGGTGAACAGCCAAAATTAAAAAACATACAAATACAAAAGTTAAGATAATTAAAAAAATTAAATAATTGGCTACCCAATTTAAAACCCCAAATC
Source organism: Arizona elegans (assembly GCA_022577455.1). Classification (NCBI taxonomy): domain Eukaryota; kingdom Metazoa; phylum Chordata; class Lepidosauria; order Squamata; family Colubridae; genus Arizona; species Arizona elegans. Next base: position 247,244,227 of record JAKOOJ010000001.1, read on the forward strand.
CATAAAATTTAAAATCCCAGTTAAAAACCATTTAGGCTAGGCCGGCTTGATGAAATAAAAACGTCTTCAGGGCTTTACGGAAGGTCCGGAGGTCCGGGATCAATCGTATTCCGGGAGGCAGCTCATTCCACAGGGCGGGTGCCCCCACAGAGAAGGCTCGCCCCCTGGGGGCCGCCAGCCGACATTGCCTGACCGACGGCACCCCGAGGAGGCCCTCTCTGTGAGAGCGTATTGGCCGGTGGGAGGTTATCGGTAGCAGCAGGCGGTCTCGCAAATACCCTGGCCCTAAGCCATGGAGCGCTTTAAAGATGAGAACCAACACCTTAAAGCGCACCCGGAAGACCACCGGGAGCCAATGCAGCTCGCGCAGGAGAGGTGTTACGTGGGAGCGCCACGTCGCTCCCATAATCACCCGCGCGGCCGCATTCTGCACCAGCTGGAGCCTCCGGGTGCTCCTCAGGGGGAGCCCCATGTAGAGAGCGTTACAGTAGTCCAGGCGTGACGTAACCAAGGCATGAGTGACTGTGCACAAGGAGTCCCGATCCAGAAAGGGGCGCAACTGGCGTATCAGGCGAACCTGATAAAAAGCCCCCCTGGCCACGGCCATCATATGCTCTTCTAAAGACAGCCGTGTGTCCAGGAGGACGCCCAAGTTGCGAGCCCCCTCTGTGGGGGTCAGTGACTCGCCCCCAATAGCCAGCGATGGCACCAGCTGGCTATACCGGGACGCCGGCATCCACAGCCACTCGGTCTTGGAAGGGTTGAGCCGAAGCCTGTTCCTCCCCATCCAGACCCGCACGGCCTCCAGACACTGGGACATCACTTCGAGGGCATCATTGGGGTGGTCTGGGGTGGAAATGTACAGCTGAGTGTCATCAGCGTACAGATGGCATCGCACCCCAAAACCACGGATGATCTCACCCAGCGGCTTCACATAAATGTTGAACAGGAGTGGCGAGAGGACCGACCCTTGCGGCACCCCGCAAGCAAGGTGCCTCGAGGTCGACCTCTGCCCCCCTGCCAACACAGACTGCGACTGGTCAGAGAGATAGGAGGAGAACCACCGCAGCACGGTGCCTCCCACCCCCAGTCCCTCCAGCCGGCGCAGCATGATACCATGGTCGATGGTATCAAAAGCCGCTGAGAGGTCTAATAGGACCAGAACAGAGGAGCAACCCCTGTCCCGAGCCCTCCAGAGATCATCCACCAATGCGACCAATGCCGTCTCCGTGCTGTACCCAGGCCTGAAGCCGGACTGGCATGGATCTAGATAGACGGTTTCATCCAGGAACTGTGGGAGCTGTCGCGCAACCACACTCTCCACAACCTTCGCAACAAAGCGAAGGTTGGAGACCGGACGATAGTTTGCCAAAACGGCCGGGTCCAGAGAAGGCTTCTTGAGGAGGGGCCTCACCACCGCCTCTTTCAAGGCGGGAGGCAAGAAACCCTCTCTGAAAGAAGCATTTATGATCCTCTGGAGCCAGCCTCGTGTTACCTCCCGGGTGGCCAGTACCAGCCAGGAGGGGCACGGGTCCAATAAACATGTGGTTGCGTTTAGCCTCCCCAGGATCCTGTCCACGTCCTCAGGAGTCACAGGGTCGAACTCATCCCAGATAACATTCTCTCTTTTTTTTTTTTAATAAAAAGTTTTTATTTTCTGATCAAACGAGTATACAATATAAACATTCATTCAAACTATCATCAAGAAAAAGAAAAAAAATCAATCCTTGGTAAACTCAATCTTCAACCCCTCCTCACCACCCCCCACCCCCGACTTCCCAGAACAAAAACAGGGCATAGATTTCACCAAACATTTGCTATAATAAACTAGCTAACTGCAAGATTTAATAACTCCCAAAACCCCTTAACTCCCCTTTTATAATTTCATCAACCTCCCTTTTTATAAGCTCAAAATAGCGTATAATCCAATAACTCTAAGAGTTTTAAAACCTTTAACAAATATTAAACATTCAAACCTTAAAAATTCTCTTAATATATCAGTAAAGTATTCAATTAACTTGCAAAAACATTTTCCCCCTCTTACTTTTCTCAAAGTTCAGATATTTTGAAATCTCATAACAGAAAATAAACCTTAGGTATTCACTAATTAAATTTCTACATTTTTTAAATTTCTAAGTTTCCCCCCTTCATTATTCCTCCCTCCAACTTTTAAAATTTTAAAAGATAATCATCAACATAATTAACCATTAATACATAAACTAAAAAACCAAAAAAGATTAATCTTACATTCAACCATTAATGCATCATATTTAAAAATCAATATTTAACTTTATACTTTTTCCCCCTCAGTAGTTATAACACCTAAAACATAATCATTTTTAACCATAAGTAGAACAACTGCAAAGCCAAAAGAAAAGGTTAATCTTCCATTCTTACTTTCTTTTTATATTTTTTCCAGTCTTTCTGCATCCCTCCTACTTCTATTTTGAGGAGGTTTTTCATTTTAATTTGAGGTTGATGTAACTTCAAAGATTGTCCCCTTTTTGAGAAAATTTCCTCTGATTTAGAGCCCCCAAATCGCCTCTTCTTGCTTATATAAATCAGTTCATTCCTTCGCCTGTAGGACCAAAGTTTGTCAAGAGTTTGGGAAAAAAAGTTCAGTTGTTTCTTTTCTATTAAATGTATAAATGCCACTGGCAAATCTCCTTCATCTTCTGAAACTTCGAAAGTCTGGTCATTTACTACTTTTTTCCAAACCAAGTCATAATTTTGAAAGATTCTATCAATTTTTCCAAAAAGAGCAGAGAATAAGCTCGAAAATTCTTGAGAAGATTCTTCCACCTTCTCTGCTGCAATCAGAATATCTCCTGAATTGTCATCATGCTCCGTACTTGTTTTTGTCTCCTCAGTCATTTCTGTTGTTATCCCTTTAAGAATTGCTATTTGATTACTTATAGCTGCAGTATGATTATTCATGGCTTCTTTTATAAATTCTGTAAATTCTGCATCAAAATCCTTATAACTCTGTAAATCAGACAACTGTTTCATTTCTGAGACCTCCAAATAGCTTCCAGCACTTTCAGGATCTCCTTTCTTAGAAGCCATTTTATTTTAAAAAGATTTTCTTTCTTCCCACAACCATAAAATCATAAAGTCAGAGCCATCCTTTTGAGCAGCTTTCAGCAATTTCTTTATAAATCACCAAATGAAATAATCTTTTCCCAAACAGCTCTTCAAAATCTATTCCAGCAACTTAAAACCAGTCTCTGAGCACGAGTCTATTAGCAAAAACTTTCCTTTCTAACTTTCACTTTTAAAATCGCAACAAAGAAACGCCATCTTTACTTCCAGCTCAGAAAATCCAATTAGAAACATTGTATCCCCGGAGTTAAGTATTATACTTGCAAAAAGCTTGTCCTCCTGCTTCTGTTCCGCCTGCTTTTTTGAAATCATTTAATCTTCTGTTTGACAGCAGAAATTGGAGGCAACGCCTAGCTCTGTAAAAAAAAACAGAGTCCCCCCGGATCCAGAGCTTCAGTGGGCTGAACGGGGAGCTCTCGCCCTCCTAACCCCTGGAATTAATCCAGGGGTTTTCGGGGAGCTCTACCCTCACCCACCTGCTCTCCTCCCCTTCTTTTCCCGAAGGGGAGATTTTCAAGCCGTTTGACAGCTGATTAGCGCTGTCAGAACGGCTCAACGGGATCGCAGGGGCGGCGGTCTAAAAAGACCGTCAATGGCGCTGCGGAGCCAACCCGGAAGTCCCCTCCCAGATAACATTCTCAAGACCAGCCTCAGTCACCCCGCCGGGATCTACCCAGTCAGAGTCCAAGCCTTCCCGAATCTGAGCGATTTTATCGTGCAGATACTGTGCAAAATCCTCAGCCTGCCCTTGCACTTGCAAGGGGTCTTCCCGCGCTCCCTGATGTAGGAGGGAGCGAGTCACCCTAAACAAGGCGGATGGGCGGTTATCTGCCGATGCAATAAGAGCGGAAAAGTGGTTACGCTTTGCCGCTTTTATCGCCACTAGATAGGTCTTAATATGAGACCTAACTAGTGTTCGGTCGGATTCGGAGCGACTGGCCCTCCAACCACTCTCTAGGCGTCTTTTCCAGCGCTTCATCCCCCTCAGCTCCTCGGAAAACCAAGGGGCCGGGCAGGTTCGGTGTCGGGTCAGAGGCCGCAAAGGCACGACTCGGTCCAGAGCACCGGCGGCTGTCCTATCCCAGGCAGCCACCAGATCTTCAGCCGAGTCGTGAGCCAGAGTTTCAGGAACTGGCCCAAGCTCCCTCTGGAACCTATCAGGATCCATCAGGCGCCTGGGGCGGAACCACCTGGTCGGTTCCGCCTCCCTGCAGTGGGGTGCAGCGGTTGAAAGGTCCAGTCTCAGGAGAGAATGTTCCGACCATGACAGGGGTTCAATAACTATATCCCCTATATCCAGACCACTCCGCCACTGACCAGAGATAAAAACCAAGTCCAGAGTGTGTCCTCCCACGTGAGTGGGGCCATGAATTAATTGTGTCAGGTCCATGGCTGTCATGGAAGCCATAAACTCCCGAGCCATCCCAGACGCCTCACCGGTAGATGGCAGGTTGAAATCCCCCATGACCAAAAGTCTGGGGGTATCAACCGCCACCCCAGCAATAACGTTGAGAAGCTCGGGCAGGGCCGCTGTCACGTGGCAGGGAGCCAGGTACGCGATCAGCAGGCCCACCTGCATCCCATGGCCCCACTTCACCAGGAGAGACTCACATCCGGCTATCTGAGGTACAGTGGCCTCCCTTGGATCAAGACCTTCCTTTATAACGACCGCCACCCCCCCACCCCTGCCCTGGGCCCTTGGCTGATGGAATGCGCGGAAACCTGGTGGGCACATCTCTACGAGGGGGACCCCCCCTTCTTGGCCCAACCAGGTCTCTGTAATACCTGCCAGGTCCGCACCCCCCTCCTGTATTAGCTCACAAATGAGGGGGGCCTTATTAACCACGGACCTGGCGTTGCACAACATCAGTCTAAGGCCTGGGCTCTGAGACTCTGGACAGCCGGGGAGACGAGAAGAGTCATGGGGGCCGAGGCATGCCACCGCTTGGAGATAGCGGGTGCGTGCCCCCACCACCTGATGTGGCCCCCTACTCCCGCCATATCTGCCCCTCCCAACCACGGTCCTGATAGAACTGCCCTCCACCCTATCCACACTGAGCTCCTCCACACCCCGCTCCCCGCCTTCCGTTCCATGCCCCTGTAACAAGCCTGACCTATGCCCCTCCCTCCCCACCCCCCGCCCTAAACCCCTTAAAAGATTACAAAAAGACAATTTTAAAAAACCCCACAGCCCCCTCTTTGCGGCATGCCACCTCTCGGGGTTCCAAAGCCCGTCATCGAGGTAGGCCCTCGATAGAGTGGAGGGCCAAGCCTGCGAGAGGGGGGAGTCTCGCAGACCAAGAAGCTCCGCTGCAGAATACATCTTGACCACAGAGGATGGGAGCAACCATATTCTAGGGGTCCATATAGAAGGTCCAGGGGAGAGACATGGAATGGGAGTTTTAGGAGCATTTTCAACAAGACCGGTCCACTGTCCCCTCACAACAGAGGACGAGGTCAAGTTCCAGGTCGACCACAGTCCAGTGGGGGGAAAGACCCAACCACCCTCTCACGGAGGTCCGATCAACCAGTCAACCCCCTCTTGTGGTGAGATGGCAGCGATGAGCCAATGCAGACAGCACAGCATCCGGGGCTCAGGTCCAAAAACCGCCCTCTCACGGCGGTTGGTCCGATGGTCAGGTCCCCTCTGCTGGCAGATGCAAGAAATTCAATATCATCCCAGTTCAGCCCCCAGGGGCCCCGACATCAGAGCCACCCTCTCACGGTGGTTTAACTGAGCCCAGCCCTCTCAGCTGATGGGATGGAGCCATGTACCAGCCCCCATTCAGATTTAAATAGTCCTCCCCGCAGTTAGGGAAAGTTCAGATGAAAATTAAACTTGGCGTCGGGTGAGTCAGTGAGCTAGCCGACAATCCAAGGTGTGCATAGTCCTGGTAGAGAAGCATTGGGGGGAAACAGGGGCAGTTATCTCTAGCCCCCCCCCCAGCCCCACACGTAAACGAGGCCTCCCAAGATCTAAAAGCGTCTCATGCCAGGTCCTTGCCCAACCCAAAAGGCAGATGATCTCCCGGCCTCGTTGCCCCCCCCCATCCCCAGCCTCCGGGGGGGGTGTCTCCTCCCTGCCAGGCCCTCTGGACTGCCATCACAGCTGCCGTCGTTATGCCATTGCTGCCGTCGCTGCCACAATGCCCAGAAAGGTCTGGCAACGTCCCAAAGATCTCCTGGGAAATCCGGCAACTCCCACAGCACTCCGGGCAACCCCTCAGCCTGGGAAATCGCCGTACAGCAGCGCCCCAGGCAAAAACGCCGCCACGCCGATTCCGACGCCCACATGGACTCCAGCGGGAGGAAACGCTGCCGACACCCAGCTGATGCAGTCCGCTGCTCCCGACATCGCCCGCTCTCTCTCTCAGCCCAGCCTCAATATCCGGAGGGGAAAAGACCCTCTTCGTGTGGGCAGAGAGTTCTCCTAACCGGGCCTGGGGTCGTAGATCTTCACAACGACCCCCGAAGACCCCAGAGGGTAGGTCAGTCCCTCATCCTCAAGCCGCGATCTCGGCAACCGTCGCCATCTTGGGCATGCATAGATTTGGGCAGTCAATGGTGTCAATTATTTTGTACAGATGACATCACTGCTCAGCAAGTTGCATTGGTTGTCCATTTGCTTCTGAGTGCAGTTTAAGGTGCTGACATGGCTCAGGCCAAGTTATCTATGGGTAAGGCTCTTCTCAGTTATTTCTACATCTTCTATGAGATCTGGCATGACGGGCATCCTGTAGGTATCATTGACCAGGAGTGTTGGCTGATGGGGTCTTGCTGGAGACCCTTTTCTGTTATAGCAACCATCCTCTAGAACATAATTCCTTGAGAGATCAGTTGGCCCCAACCCTGCTGGTCTTCTGGACTTGAGTCTGAAGCTCTGGCCTTGAGCCTGGAAATGAGCTACCTACCAGTAGCTCATTTCCTGGCTCTGCTGAGGACTTTTTATGATTTTCTGGCTGGGGTATTTTACATTTGGTTTTATTTGTATATTTGTATTGTTTTACTATTGTGAGCCATCCACAGCTGTATACTGAGATTTATTTTATTTATTTATTTGTCAAACACGTATAAGATAAAACATATAAGTATAAACATGATTATGAATACAGAATAAGGATACGAATAAATGGGGACAGTAGGACAGGGATATTAGGCACGTTGGTGAGCTTATGCACACCCCTTACTGACCTCTTAGGAATGGGGTGAAATCAACTGTAGACAGTCTAAGGTTAAAGTTTTGGGGGTTTGGGGAAGAAACCACAAAATCAGTTAGTACATTCCAGGCATTGACCACTCTGTTACTGAAGTCATATTTTCGAGTTTGGACCTTATGTTTGTATCTATTCAGGGGTGAAATGCTCCCAGATCAGGCCAGATCGCCCGGTCCGGTAGCCGGTGTTTTGGCGATCCAGGAGCAATGGCGGAGCAAAGCTCCACCCACCCGCCCGGGTGTCATTACTTCCTGGTTTTAACCAGGAAGTAATGTGTTTTTTACCTTCTGCACATGTTCAGGTTTTGCGCATGCGCAGAAGGTCTGCATGCACATGTGACATGCGTGTGTGTGCTTCTGAACCGGTAAGGAAGTAGATTTCACCCCTATATCTATTGTGTGCTTGTAAATGATTGCGGTTGAAGCCGAAGTAGTCATTGACAGGTAGGATGTTGTAGCAGATAATTTTTTGTACTACACTTAGATAAGTGGTATATAAATTGATATAATCAATCAATAAACTATGTTAAAGAAGGGAAAGAGATAAGAGATGTTCTCTTTGTCTTTTAACCCAGAGACTCATTTAATTAGGAGCAGAACAGCCTGGGAAGTCCTTTCCCCTTATCTACTCTTGCCATTTGCCACAGTAGTCAAATAGATTTGAAGACAAAAGGAGAGAATGCAATCTCCAATAACGTGAGATTGGGAGCAATGACCTAGGAGATCAAAACTGTCCCTGCATGGAAATCCTATGGAGAATAGAAGGAAACACCCTCCCCCCCACAACATTGCAATACTCAATAATACAGTTATTGAGAATCTATGTTGCTTTGGCAGACTTGGTTTATGGACTGTGTGTTTGTTCATTGTATTTCATGCATTCTCTTGTGCTCTTTTGATCCCGAACCTTGGGAATGCATTTAAAATGCAAATACTATAAGCTAATTTTTGTTGATTTCTTGAGCTTTGGTGGTTGAGCATGCTTATCGTGTAATAATGTACTTCACGGAGCATTTGCTGTTGTTAGGTTTGCTTGTTGGCAGTTGCTGAATGTTACTCTTCTGTCATACAGCCAAAGTATGTACAGAAATCTTCCCTTTGACTAATTTATTTGTAAAATTTATTGGCTGCCCATCTTACCATGGGATAACTCTGGGTGGCTTACAATCTTTGTAATACTAATGTTCTTCTAGCTCCATCAGTGAATGGACATCCAATGTTCTGCCCCAGTACGGACCCCAAAGAACGCAGCACACACAAAGTCTGTACAAACCTTAGTTTACTAAATTAAATCAGTTTTTTTTCAAACAAAGACTGTTAATTAACTTTCTTAACAGCCTACAAGAATCCAAAGAATAAATAATCGTAATCTTACTATGGTTGGCAGAAAGCCCAGAAGCAATTTGCAGAGAACTAAGATCAAGACGCAAAGGAGAGTGAATGAAGTTGTTCCCTGCAAATTGCCTCAGTTGTCGGCCTTCCTTAAATAGGCTAAGGGAGTGGCCAATTAGCCCCAAACCTTACTCCCGAGGAGACCTCCTCCTGAGGAGTCACTTCTGCCGTTTGGCAGCTCTGAACGCCCATGCATCGAGAAGAGGCTCCTCCTCTTCTTCCTCTTCACTTATGGGAGCTTCTGGAGGTTCTGAAGGCCCTGGCTGAATCCCCGCCTCTGGCACCACATCTTCTCCAGCCTCCTTATTGTCCGTCTCGAGTGCCAGTTGCGCAGGCTGCTGGCGCAGCACCACAGCAGCTTCCTCGCTGTCGGAATCAGCTACTAGCTGCACAGGCCGCTGACGGGTCACAACATCCAAGTACCCAGACCAGGGGTCAGCAACCTGCGGCTCTGGAGTGGCATGTGGCCCTCTCACCCCTCTGCTGTGGCTCCCTGACACTCAAAATATGCGTTGCAACTGCCAATGTGTGACACCTGACAGCCCACGATTTATTGAGCTTTTCAACCCCCAGTAGGCCAACCATGGATAAATCCAAGAAAAGAAAAGTTTCAGAAGAAAACAGAACGTTTAATTCAACTACATATGCTAGTTTTGTGGCTGCTCAAGAAATAGTCAGGCATGAGAAGGATTTTGTGGCTCCCGGTGTTTTCTTTTCTGTGGGAAATGGGTCCAAATGGCTCTTTGGGTGTTTTAAGGTTGCAGACCCCTGACCCAGACCATTTCTTAGAAGCTATTTACTGGCATCTGCTACCCAACTTACCATATTTTTCAGAGTATAAGACGCACCGGAGTATAAGATGCAGCTTAGTTTTTTGGGGGGAAATAGGAAAAAAAAAATCTGCTTACCAGGAATTCATCTGGCTAGCGTCTTTAGTCTGGTCAGCTTCAGCACATTAGTTTGCTGTTTTTTATTCCCTGCTTGGGGATAAAAAACAGTTTCTAAAGCACAACTGATCTTTGGAGACAGAAGCAATGAGAAAAGCAGGCAAACCACGGAGATCGCTTCACTCGCTAGCGCCTCCTAAGAGCTGAAAAAAAGCTTCACAGCTGAGAGTCGGAGGGAGCAGGCAAAGCAGGAAGATCACTTCACTGAAAAAAAGCTTAGCACAGAGATCGCTTCACTTGCTAGCGCCTCATTAGGTCTGAAAAAAAGCTTCAAAAAAGCTACATTCAGAGTATAAGATGCACCCAAATTTTCAGCCTCTTTTAGGAGGGAAAAAAGTGTGTCTTATACTCCAAAAAATACGGTACATTAAAAGAGGAAAGAAATATTATTTTATTAAAATGGAAAGAAATTAAGTGCATTTCTGTTAATTAAGACTTTAGATCTGACTGGCTGTCAAACAGCTTGCCCTGTAGGTAATTGAATGGAATTCCTTTCTATTAGCCTCCCCTGGAAATCCCTGTCAGAGGGCTCCCATACGGAACATTTGTTTCTATAGAACTTGCTTAACCCTCAACTATTTTGAGAACTTTTGTTTTGTCCCACAAGCCATGTTCAAGTGGTCTGAATATTCCAGGTGAGACTATTTTGTTCATATTTGAAAAGAAAATTGATTTTCCAAGTTGCATTGATATCAGCTGAGATGTTTATAATTGCCTGGCTCTTGTTTCAGAGGCTCTGAGATGGATTCTACTGACTCCTTTAAGATTCTTGAATGAATTTCAGGTATAGGATAGCAAAATTGAGGCAGTCCTTTTAAGTCCACTTAATTTTAATTAAGACTCCATGAATTCAATGGGACATTGTAAATCTACATCTGTTTGAATACCAGGTGGATGAGAACAGAACAGAACAGAACAGAACAGAACAGAATTGGAAGGGACCTTGGAGGTCTTCTAGTCTAATCCCCTGCTTAGGCAGGAATCCCTATACCATGAGTGTCAAACTCGATCACATCACGTGACGTATTGTGATGTATTGTGATTATTTTTCCATTTGCGGAACCGGGGTGCATGTGGCCTGCATGTGACGCATCTGGCCCGTGGGCCGCCAGTTTGACAGGCCTGTCCTATACCATTTCAGACAAATGGTTGTCCAATCTCTTCTTCAAAACTTCCAGTGTTGGAGCATTCACAACTTCTGGAGGCAAGTTGTTCCACTGATTAATTGTTCTAACTGTCAGGACATTTCTCCTTAGTTCTAAGTTGCTTCTCTCCTTGATTAGTTTCTACCCATTGCTTCTTGTCCTGCCCTCAGGTACTTTAGAGAATAGCTTGACTCCCTCTTCTTTGTGACAATCCCTGAGATAGTGGAACATTGCTATCACGTCACCCCTAATCCTTCTTTTCATTAAACTAAACATACCCAATTCCAGCAACCGTTCTTTATATGTTTTAGCCTCCAGTCCCCTAGTCATCTTTGTTGCTCTTCTCTGCACTCTTTCTAGAGTTTCAACATCTTTTTTACATTGTGGCGACCAAAACTGGATGCAGTATTTAAATGCAAAATCCATGAGGAAATTATAAATGAAATGAAGTACACAGGAATGTAATTAAAGAATACTTCTAGGGAGTGATGGGAAAGCTGAATTGTGATATACATAGGGGTGCAAAGAGTATTGGGTAGTAACCAACTTTTCTTTTTTTTTTAAAAAAAAGTGAAAAATACAGGTCAGGCATGTTAAATGTTACCTGAATAGAAATGTGTGCATGCACACACGTGCAAGCGTGCACGTGTGCGCACACACACACACACACACACACACACACACCAAACAGTTCAACCAAGCTGTGAAAACATTTGCTATTTTCCACTTCTGCTAAACTCTCATCCAATCTGGGAGAAAGGAAAAGCGGAGATAAATTTGGAACGCAGCAGAATCCGATCCATGAAAGAATTTCTCCCTGGAGTGTTCTCCAATAGGCTACAGAGTGCCATTCTTGTGTCCTAACAGATGCCCAGCAGAGAATTTCCAGGCCCTAAACCTGACTGTAGTCTCTCGTGTTAATGAGGACTCTTGATGCACTTTAAGGTACACTGGTGAGCGGTTTTAAATCAGAACGCATCCTGCTATAGGAAACTTTACAGTGGGTACCGAGGCCAGTCTGTTAGCATTCCAGATGTGGCGCCTGTACCTTGCCTATGACCAGCATTCATTTCTGCACTCCACAGCTGGTCCATGTAAATGTGCCATATTGCAGCCCATCTGCTCAGAGAGTGCACAGTGGCACATCTCTCTCTGACAGTGGACCATTTTATTGAACGCTATAAATATCGAAATTCATAGGCATGAAGCAGCAGATTTTTAATGTTACTTAGAGAGACATTTGAGCCGCAACCTTTGGCAGAAGCATACACTGTTACTATCTCGGTACACTGCGCACCATTTGGTTCAGACTCATGAACAACTTTTCCAGAGATTTCATGGCTCTCCAATCCCAGGTAAAATGGAGTACAGACCCTGTGGGATGATATTTAGTGTGAATGTCACCCTGCATACAATGCACATTTGGGATATGGACTTTCCAGCCCTGTGCTGCGTTAAACCATATGTTAATGTTTTTATACTCAGAAAAGATTAGATCGGGGACCAATAAACTTTCAAAACTACAAATAATAGGCTAACCATTATGAAACGTGAGGTATTCTTTTGCCTGTCTTCCCACCCCCCCGCTGCCCCCCACTTCCCAAAGCCTCTGCAGTTTTTCTTTATTTTTAAATGGCAAGCCTGCATATTTTGCTTCAGGAAAGCAGCTTATCCATATTTTATAAGTTAATATGTGCAGACTTTGTAATAAAGAATAAACATCCCCATTAATTTGAAATTGCTGGCAACTGATCTGGAACAGAGACAAATTTGCTTTGCTTTGCAAATTTGCTCCGTTCAGCAACCTCTAAAAAGTGTATGTTTAGGTGACAACATCAGTGCAGATGTTTAAATAATTGTTCGTTCCACACCTTAACAACCGGCCCCCAAAGCTAAGCTCAACTACAAAAACAATGAAGCTTTAAAATTCTTTCTTTGGTAGCTTTGTTCGCCACCCAGAGTTACTGGCATGAGATAAATGGCTATACAAACTGAATAAATAAAAAATAAATAAAGTCTGCAAAGAGAAATGCATGATGTCCAAACAGCCTTTTAAGATGAAGTGTCATTTCAGTTTCCAGGATTAATTTAGCGTAGGAGTTACCCTTTTAAAAAAGGAAAGACGACTACAATAAGGATGTGAGAAAGTATGTAATGTACTTTACAATGTTCTTAGGTGGTATAGTTTGTGTGTACATTTCAGTGAAGAAACAGGGAGGAGATCTCAGAAGTATATTTATTTATTGAGTTTATATTTCCGCCTATTCGCCCATGGCGACTCAAGGCACCTTACAGAGTATAAAAGCACTTTTAAAACAATAAAACTAATAAAAAGAATCAAATAAACTAATATAGTATAATATAATAAAATCATCCCCCACCCGCTGCCCCAGTGACAGTAGATCACACGAGCCATTTAATGGGCTCCATCCCGCTCTGGGTTCCCCAGGCCTGCTGGCAGAATTAGGTCTTCAGCACCTTCCAGAAGAGTATTAGAGTGGGGGTCATTCTAATCTCTGGGGGAATGATGTTCCAAAAAGAGGGAGCCACCATGGAGAAGGCCCTTCTTCTGGGTCCTACCAGGTGTGTCTCCCTTGGGGATGGGACCCGCAGCATTTCCTGCCTGCCCACTCTGATGGGTCGGGTAGATGTGACCGGCAAGAGAAGGTCCCTCAGATAACCTGAGGGACTAATATGACTTAATATGACCTAATAACTTAATATGAATTGTACTAATTATATTTTTCCATTTTGTCCTTCTACAGGGCCATGCTTAGTACAACTAACAAATGTTAGGCACGAACAAACCAGGCAGCATTGCTTTCTCCAAATTCTTTGCATCTTATTTCTTGGCAGCTGTGTAATATTAAAAATGAAGAGCCTCACTTTAAAACAGAGGTAGCCATTCTCATTCAGCACCATCAATACTGTTGAAAATACTCGCTTCTCATAGCTTGAATCAATGGCTATACCAGTTTCACTTTTTCCTCACACTCAGGCCCTCTACCCTGCTTTAGTTTTATGTTCTTTCTGTCCTCTTTGTGGAGAAATTATTTTCGTGAATGAGGGCAAATATAGGTGTCCCAGGATAATGTTGCAGGATCCAATCTGGGTCAGTCACTGGGACCAGAGGTTTAGTCTTCCGAGCTTTCAGACTTGTGCTGGACCCCATCCTCAGGGAACTTCTCTCTACCAGGAATGTGTCACTCAGTTCCGTGAGGATGGGCTCCAGCAGGAGTCCAAAAGCTGGAAAGACTAAACCTCTGGTCCCAGGGATTGAACTGGTTTGGATCCTGCAAAATTATTCTCATTGTTTTTGTACCTATGTATTTTATATTTTGATAAAGTAATGAAAATAAAATTAAAAAAAGAAATTTGTGAATTTATTTGAAATGTCCTACTGGAATTGTAACCTCTAGTTCTGTTGCAAAAATATTTTACAAAGCGTGGCAGCAAATTTCTGGTAGCCATTTTTGCAGCTCAAAAGATTGCAGGATGTGCTCAGAAATAAATCTAAATAACATTTAGTATGCCTTCCAAGTGAGTTTGTATAGGATTGCAGCCCCAGCTTTTAGAGTATGGTTTAGTTGAATTAAATATAAAGAAAAGGAACAGTGGGAGAGAATTTGTTCCTAATGCTCTGTGTGCTTTTGGATCTATTCACAGTCATTTCTCCCAAGTAGTGAAACATCACCTTGACAATTTTCTTTGACCCAAGGTAAAAAAAACCCCAGGAAATTTAACAAATCAGCTTGGAAGAATCCTCTGGCACATATGTTTCTTAGTACTGTTATGCTTCAAGTCAGCACCATTATAATTTTTCAATTGTCTTTGTTGCAATTTTAAAAGAAAAGAAAGAAGAGAAAGGCATCTTTAACAGCAAAGTCATAACATTTCAACAACAAGCTGTGTCATTGTTCAAACAGTTCCCTGAGTTCCCAATCAGTGGCAGTGTTATGTAAGGTGGCAGGTTAATAAATGCGACACACTGAAATCATTTGTACCAGATTATCTCTCCTTCCAATCTCTGACAGATGCTAAGTCCAGCTGGTAAAGAAAAGTTTATAGGCGAGCTGGATCTGGGGCCTTCACACACTCCACAATGTTGGCTACCAATGCTGGTTTTAATGAGTCACGAATTGCCTGTTTATCTTCTGCTCCCTGCTGTTTCTGCATTTTCTCTTCCAGAACAATCCTAGAAACACATGCTGCTACAGACGCTGGAGCAATGTGTGTAGACATTTGAGCCAAATTATTATAAAGAACTCTTTCTTCTCTGATATTAAAAAAAAAAAAGAGTGGAGGGGGAGGGAGAAAAGCCCATTGCCTAGCAAATCGTTCTCTCAGATGTTCACTCTGACATGCTCAATATGGCCTGCCACAGAAAGTTGGAGACATTCGGAACCTTAACAACTACCAAAAAATGACAGTGTAATTGGCAAGTTTTGTTGTTCATGTTCTGGCTTAGCTAAAAAGTGCTCTAAACACTTTGTTTAATGATGTTATATTATGACAACACATGGCTTCTATACAGCAAGTCATCATGTTTAACATGCGTCCACACAGGAACGGGAGCAAGCAGCCAGAAAATGGTAACAAATATAGGAAAACAAAGCTTAGCAAAGTGACCAGAAGCTGCCGCATCCAATCCCTTGATAGCAGAAGATGATAGGCATTGCTGGTGTGTTGAAGGCAGCAGGAGAGAGACAGTGTTGCCTGTGTAGTAGTGTGTACAGTCATCCCGTGAACACTGTTGAAAAACAGGTTTTTGTAATGCTATGGAAATCTGACAGACCTACTTGATAGTCAGAAGGCAAAACTGTCTGTTTCCTACCATTTTTGATGCCCTTCAAAATTATTACTAAAGTTTTTCAGCGACTCATAGACAGCTCTCCCAATCTGCAGGGTGAGGCAACTCCTTCATGCAGTAGGAGCTGAGATGCATGAAATCAGGGTTGTCTTGGGGTTCTCACCAGAGATGAAGATGCTACGCCACCCTTTCCCCAGTACACAAACAGATGGACTGACAACTAAATTTTATTTCAATGTCAGCGGAGAAATAGCGTCTCCTACCACAACTGATGCAGCATGCTAATTTAGCAGGGCCAAGACAGGTTGTGTGACAGTTGTGTAGCAACACATGAATCCTGAGAAGTTGTGAATGCTGTTCCCTTCCAGCTTGTCTGAGGCAGTCACTCCGTGTGCCTCTTAAGAGGTCCTTGTCTCCAGTGCATAGAAGTTCCTGGTTCTTTGCCAGCGTTGAAATGTTAACCTTTCTAATGATATTGCGTGTGAAGAATGTGCATCCTTTCATTTGCCCTAAGCAGCTAAATTATTTAAAATAGTCCTGCTCAAAATTATGCCATCATTCCAAGGTAACTTTCCAGGAGAGGATAGCTTTAGAAAGCCAATCTGGCATCTTTTTACTAGATTGATTCTATTAGATTAGAAGCCCATTGGTAAAGCTAAGTCACATTTAAGTCTGCCAAGCAGAATTATAGCTAAACATACACTTAGATGTTTTCTTTCTTTAAAAAACCTTAAATTTTTGGATTGGGAAAAAGAACGCTACAAAATTAAGGCATTACAATTGGGTACTATCATTCTGACACATCTTCTGGGCAATTCAAGAGCCATATGTGGCTTCAGCCTTGGTTTTGTGAATCCCAACCCCATTTCCAGATCAGTCCACTGATATGTACCGGTAGGAGAATTTGGTTTTTAGTTCTCCTCCCCTCTCCTCAGATCAAGCAATATACGGGCATACAAGTTCATGGCATGGGATTGGATTACCTGCCTCTCTCTGAATATAACAGCCTATCCCATTAGATCTGGCAGAAAAGCCATGTTGTGGGAAACATCTACCAGGAACTTATATTTGGTGGGCCTAGGAGGTGGGTATTCTCCGTATGACATCCTCCCTATGGAGCATGAAACACCTTCGTTATCATTCTGGAAGTCCCTTAAACCCTGGTTATGGTACCATCCCTGGGGGTCCCAGAGAACCAGAGATGTTTTTTGATGGTTCTAGGTGGTTTGCACATTTAAAATTTTTCCACTGGTTTTTTTTTTAATTTTAATAATGATTTTTAATATCTTTATAGTGATTGTTTTTATATATTTGTTGCTTTATTATCGTACGCTGTCCAAAGTTGCTTTTTATGATAAGTATGGCCATACAAATGTGATTAATAACCAAATAAAAATATAAGTTTCAAGAGTGGAAACAAGCAAGCACATTCTCTGCAGATTTTAATACTGGGGCAGGGAGATTGAACAAAACTTGAGGGAGGACCCTTTTTTTGAAATGTCCTCTGAAAACTACTTTGCAAAAAAGAGAAAAGAAGATGCCATATGTTTATCCAAGCTATACATGGTTTACAAAATAATTTAGAATTTAGATTTTGAACCTCCTTATCACTAGGTTTGGAATAATACGGAGTAGAACAATATTTTTCTACTATAATTCATATAATACACAATACAGATACGTTAACAAGACTACATTCTTAAGCTTTGATACGAGAGAGAGAGAGAGAGAGAGACAGAGAGAGAGAGAGAATGAATATATATATATATATATACATATACATATATACATATATACATACATACATACATACATACATACATACATACATACATACATATATATATATATATATATATATATATATATATATATATATATATATATATATATATGCTGTATCTGTCTGTGATGACAGAACAATTGCCAGATCCTTAGTTTTCCCAAGATTCTATTTTGCATTTGCTTGCGGGTAGAATACAGATTTTGATGTCCTCATTAAGAAATGGCAAAGAGAACATTTCCCCCAGTGTCCCCAATTATTAACAGAATGTTTTGAATTTGCCTATTCTTTGCACATGGGAAACTACATGGTCATTAGACAGATGTTGAAACTCACCAATTTTATATCCGGCAGCTGGAGAAGACAATGGATGTCATATGAAATATAGCCAGGGAAGGAGTTCATAATCTGCACTAGTAAACTGAAAATCATGACTTGTGATTGTTCACTGTCATCCAATAAAAGGCCACACTGCCGTGATGTGGTATTGTGTTATTTGCAGGATAATCTAAGGTCAGTGTTATTCAAGTAGCCAAATGATTATTAAGAGAGACACACAGACGAGCTTTTTACAATACGTCTAGCTTTATTTAGGTATTTAAAAGCAGCCACGATGCTGATGGGAAGGTGTACCGTTTAAAGATTGTCAACATCAAGATGTGGAGGGAGACAGTACGTTTAGCAACCAACCATGAAATCTTATTCTGCAGTTGCCTTCTTAATGGCATCTCTTAAGGTCAGTGGGTTTGAATTGCCCTGATTGTATCGGGTCACTCAGGAAGCATTGGCCATGGAGAAAAGCTTCAGACAGGGACAACAATGGCAGAAGTCACCCTTTAAGCGTTCGGCCTTCTATATCATCCAGTTGATTTCATGGCCCCCCACTATGATGTCACTGTTTGACCAGTTTGCTTTAAAACAGCTTAATTGGCTGAAAGGAAAGCTATGTCTAACCATGTTTGTGAGTTTATAAAAAAAAGAAACAAGGCAAAGCTTCAGAAAGATCATTGTCTGCCTTGCCGGAAACCTTAGATCTGAAACGAAGCAACATTCCTTTCATACAGAAAGAAGGCCTTGACAACAAGTTTCCTTGGGGAAATTACAGATTCTGAAAAGTGCTGATGTAGATATTGTCTTTGGACTATTGTTGACAAATTGGTGGGGGGAAAATCAATATAATCTGTGAAATGTATTTTTTTAAAAAGACACTAAAGACATTTAATTACAAATATTTATTCTAAAATGTTTTCAAGCATGGTTTAAAACAATTGTTCCCTTAAAAAAGATTCTGATGTGAATCAAACTGCATGTTAAATTTCTGATGAACTTGGCTTACCAAAATGGTGTTTAGCTACTGTATGTATAAACGTTCAGCCATATGCTTATCACAAAATTTGCTTTATTATGTTCCAACAAAGAATATATATTATGGATATTGGCAAAATATTTCCTCAAGAAGAACCCTTTGGTATTTAAAGAAATGCCACATGGACTCTAGCCTGCTAGGGCCATCTCAGGAGCTAATGATAGAAACAGGCAAACATTATCCCACCAGTCTTCTTCTGTGGTAAGGGAGAGATGAGGAGAGGAAGGAGAAATTCAACTTCCCTGAAAGATGTTTAGACAATTTGGACATTTATTTCAAACTTCATTTTTTTTATCAATGGAGCAATTAATGGGTCAGTATTGTTTTTAATTAAGAAAAGGCAGATGAGGAAGTTTATAAATAAATAAAATAAATTAAAATAATGATCAACCATTTTTTGTTTTTTGTTTTCTCTTGATCTTTTTCAACAGCAGAAGGAATCTTTGCTCAATTAGAAGTGTTCCTGGAATGGAAGGCATGGCACACTCCCACAACCCTTGTCACTTTGCAAACATACTACTGTAAGATGCTCCACAAGCGGCGGCCCCTGAAAACTAACTGGAAACTTTACTTAATACAGAAGGAAGCTCCTTGAGTACCACTGGGATCTCTCTGAAGTTGTCATAGAATGCTAGTAGTTTGGCATCTACACCAGCTGTTAGATTGTCTCAGGATACAATCCAAGGAGCAAGTAAATAATTCACATAATCCTTCATGGCTTGAGGATGCGATAGCTGCAGGACCACTTATTCCAAGTAGAAGGGCTGGCGGGAAGGGACTTGGATGCAAATATTATCTGCCAAGCTCTTCTCCTGGAGAAAATCAGCATCCTTTTATCTTCAAAAGCTCATATTCACAGTGTTCAAATGTATTTTTTAAATCTACGTTTTGACCTCCATGAACCATTTCAAATAATCGGTGGAAGCTTTCATTCAAATTTCCAATTATCCATTTAAAAATTCTTTTCCCCCCAGCTCTGATGTCTCATGTATTTCTTTTATCTTTAAGATTAAAGCCTTCATAATGAGAAATTAAGTCCTCCTTGCTCATATCTTTTGAAAGGTGAAGCAAAGGGTGATTAAATCAGAAACAAAGTCAGTAATTAGCGATATAAATCTCTGAGTGATTTTAGTAGGTCACAAATTGAACGGGTACAGACTTTGGACACATCTGCTCTTTTGGCAACTACTTCCCTTTCTGTAGGTTCTGATTGGATGGCTGTAATCATGTGATAGATCTCCTGGAAGTTATTTGTGTTCCCTGAGCTAAAGACAAGCAAGTTGATGAAACTCAGCATGTCTAAAACATGTCAAACCTTCGTGTAACGAATAGAACAAAATTCTTAATAACTAAAAGCCACAGCATCTAATCCTCTGCAGTCTTTTTAGAAGACATACCAAGGGAAATAAGCGTAGGGCTTTATAACAATAGATAAATTACAGCATATTGCTTGCCTTTTTTTTCCAGTGAGAGAAGAGATAACTTAAAAAAAAATAAGATGGTTAAATCAATTTACAGGTAGTCTCTGGTTAGCAATTTCTGTTGCTAAGAGATGCAATTATAAAGTGTGATATCATGTGATTGCATCGCTTAACAATGGCAATTCTGGCAATCCCAGTTGTTTTTGTAACCTGAGGGCTATCCAGGTTGTTAAATGAGGACCTTACCTAATCACAGCTTCCAGCTTCCTGCTGGCTTCCCCATTGACTTTGCTTGTGGGAAACCAGCAGGGAATATCAGAAATCATGTAATTGCAGGGATGCTGTGACCGCTAGAACTGTGAGGACCGATTGTAAGTACCACTTGTTAAGCACCATGGTAATTTTGAAGAGTCGCTGAATGAATGGTTGTACCCTGAGGACTACCTGTACTTTTGATCTGATATTGTTTGAGTACTATAGTAATTAGATTCCATCTTTACTCCAATTTATATCTTGTAATTTAATGGCATTACTTAGAGCATATTGCTATGAGGCCATTCGCTTCCTCCATATGGTTTATTTGTTTTATTAGTGTACCTGTTACTTCCCCTGAGATTTTAGTATAGCATTTTAGCTACTTAACGACAACTATATAAATTACTTTTGGAGATGAAGATTTGTCCAGGTCACATTCCAGGTCACATTGTGGCCTGGTGGCTCAGCAGACTAAAAGCATTGTGATTAACACCAGCTGTCTGCAATTACTGTAAGTTTGAATCTCACCAGGCTCAAGGTTGACTCAGCCTTCCATCCTTTCTAAGGTAGGTAAAATGAGGACCCAGTTTGTGGGGGCAATAAGCTGACTTTGTATAAATATACAAAAGTATGAAGGCTATTGCTTAACGCATTGTAAGCCGCCCTGAGTTTCCGGAGAAGGGCGGCATATAAATCAAATCAAATCAAATAAATAAATAAATAAATTGTAAGCTTCATGGCAGATGTGAGATTTAGGCATTCCACGTTCAGTCTGAATCCAGAATACATCAATATCAACAGCATGATGAGTTGTTTTTATTTACTGGTTCTTGCATTCCTTTTTAAAGGTTATTTTATATTCCTCTATGTATGTATAGATAGAGGAATGTATAGAAATTAGCCCTTAGAAAGGGCTAATTTCTGGTTGATATTTTGTGTTCCTATCGTAATGATTCATGCATCTAGATCAACATCATTCTTGGGTGTATGTGGGTGAGTCTTTCAGATCTTCTAATAGAGAACACAAAACCTCATGGTCAATTATTCACCAATAAAAGAAAAAAATCTGACCAATAAAGCAAACAGATCTGGTAATAATGACTCTCCTGTAGCATCCAAATCAAAAAGATGACAAATGCATTGACAGTTCCATTTGGAAGGAAAAAGCCACAGGGAGAAATGTTGTCTGAAGATAGTGAAAAGAGGAACAATATGGGGAAATGTTGTTCTAACAGAGCTTTGGTAAAGTGGTGACAATACTGCTACAGAGAATTTCATCCTCTCCTGTTTGGTCTGGTCCATGAGTATGTCCAGAACAGTGTAATCTTTGCAACACAAGGAGGAATTGGGATAGACAGTGTACTACAAAGCCCTTCATTTTCAAGTTGATGGAGGCCTTGGTTATTGAACATTGCTAGCTGTTGTAGTTAATGATAGTAGTAAGAGAAGAAGGTAGATGCCAAATGTAACTTGGAGTCTTTCTAGAAAAATATTTTGTTTTTTCCTCATTTGGATTTTGAATGTTTTTTTCAAAGAAATTGAAGAAAAAATCTGAAGCATGCTGAAGAGAAAACAAAATAACTTTTGCAGTTCTTCAGGGAATTTAAGATTTATCTTGAGAGGTGCCTCATCAATTCATTCCTTTCTTTGTTGTGTATGTATGATTCACTGTCTTTGTCAAAATGTGCATTTTCTGGAAATATTCACTTCTCTGTTCTCTGGCAGCCCCAGAGGAGTGGCAAAAGCAATTATTTAATGGTGGAAGCCAATCAGAATATTCAAAACTCCAAAATAGATCTTGGAGTAAGGCTTTCTGAAGAAAACAAAATGGCAACCATTCCATACCTCTACCTCCCTTGAAAGAATATTGCCTCATATCTGAAATAAAGCTAAAATGAAAGAATTGGTTTTAATGTAGGTGATTAATTATCCTTCTCCATTAAATTTAGCCCATATACATGGGTAGGAACAAATATATATTTTATCATTCAGTGTGAGTTTGATAAACTTCCTTGGATCATTCTTGAGTCATCTTTCATTACAGCACAAGGCTCATATGTTGTGCTGTACAGAACATAGTGACTGCTCTGGCAGACACTGTGCGAGCATCATGCAGTTCAAAAGGACTCTGTTTACCATGGAGCTTTGTTTTTTTTTTCTTACAGAGTCCTAGCTTTTGTTTAGGTGTCAAAGGAGCAACCCTCTCATCTCTCAGATTGATGGCATCGTCTAGGACTTCCCACATAGACAAGATAAACTAAAAGCTTCTGCAGACAGGTATGTAACTGTGGAGACATCATCACTGCAGAAGAAGACTTCTGATCAGAGTGAATGTTTGTCCCCACAGTCAACCTTCTGGCAGAATGGTCACCTTTGACATGACTCATTGAATAGGAGTTTGTTTTTTAATTTTCATGGTTCAGCCATAGGCCAGGAAAAGTAAATATATGTAGGCAGACAACAGTGGTTTTAAAGCAAAGTAAGAAAAGAGTCCCCCTCTTTTCCTCCCCTTCTTGAATCTGTGGACTATTTTGGAAATGGTCACGTAGGAATCAATCTAATTTTAAGCATTTGAAGTGACTTGATGGCAAATATTTAGAAGCAATATTGATAATTAGTGGATCCAACAAGAATTCCTATTCAGTAGATACGATTCAGCCACATTGATTATGCCACTGAAGCTATCTCATGATTAGACAGAAATGTATCCTGGAAAATTTATAGCTTATGATTGTATAAATAATGTTTTAACTGTCACCACACATATAGCAAGATTGCACACATTGTGTTCCTTCTCAAAATAGTTCAGAGGTGGTGCTTCAGATCTTGTTCAAGCAGAGCACCTCTCTGCTCTTCATTAAACCAGCATGTCTTTTTTTCTGGTTTCCAAGTGATTCTGCAAAATGAGGTGTCTGCTTTCAGTAGTCAACTCCCTCAAACTTATAAATGAGCAACAATCAGTAATTGAGAATTTAATAAGAAAAAATGAACAAGAAAAAGCACACAAAATATTGTCTTATAGAATCCTAAGAATAAATGGGTAAGGAATTTTGTGTCAGCATTGTATTAGTTAACACTGAGGAGAGGAAGGGAGAGTGATAAATGTAAAAAGGACTTGACAATAGGCCTCCAAAACACATGCTAATTCTAGTTGGGTTGAAAAAAGCTCCATAATTGCAACATGGCATTCTCATTGAGAGAGATGGGGGAGGAAAAGACAACCCAGCAGAAAAGGGCAATGCCTATCTCCTATGGCTACTGCCTCTTCTCCCGTATCTGGAGATTCCTTTTGGTACCAGGGCTTTGAAATTGCTTCTTTGATGAGGGCTTTCTGGAAGGCCAGAGAACTTAAAGACTGAGGGCTTTCTGGAAGGCCAGAGAACATCCAAAGTCTTTCTCTAGAAATGATTTGAAGATGATGCCACCCATACACTTTCCACGAATCCATAACTAAATCAAATAATAAATAATAAAACAAAATAATAAAGACAAAGAGACCACCAGAGAGATCTCTATGACAAGAAAGTGTTACCTCTCTTTTTTTTCTTCTTTCCCTTCTGTCCTAAAAGTACCTTTCTACAAATGACACTTACACATAACAATAGGATGAATGTTTATTATAGGCCAGTGATGGCTAACCTTTTTGCCATCACGTGCCAAAAGCGGGGGGGAGCACGGGAGGGTTATGCGTGTACATGCCCACACCCATAATTCTATGCGCCCTGCCCACCAGCACATGAACGCATGACACCCCCCCACGCTCCCCCTGCTTTTGGCACGTGATGGCACAGTGGGCCCGGTAGGCCCATTTTTCTCCCTCCCTAGGCTCCAGAGGCTTTCTAGGAGCCTGGGGAGGACAAAAACGGCCTTCCCCACCCCCCGGAGGTCCTCTGGAGGCTGTAAACAGCCCGTTTGCTGATTTCCAGTGGGACCGGAAGGCCCGAAAATCAGCTGGCCAGCGCACACATGCGTGCCAGAGATGAGCTTGCATGCCCACCGATATGGTGCCGCGTGCCACTCATGGCACACCTGCCATAGGTTTGCCATATGGTTGTAGGCATTGCTTACAGTACAGGTAGTCCTCGACTTACAACAATTTGTTTAGTGACCGTTCGAAGTTACAATGGCACTGAAAAAAATGACTTGTTCATATTCATGACGGTTGCAGTGTCCCGGAGTGATGTGATCATTTTTTGTGACCTCCTGACAAGCAAAGTCACTTAACAACCGGGTTACTGATTTAACAAATGCAGTGATTCACTTAACAAAGGTGGCAAGGAAAGTCGTAAAATGGGGCACTTAGCAACACAAATTCTTCGCTCAATTGTGGTCCTAAATTGAGGACTACCTACAGATAAGGATGGAAACTCCTTATGTATCTTGCTAGTTTCTGATTCAGGCACTACTCTTCTGTTCAGATGTCAGCCTTTTTTTATTTAGGCAGAGTGCACTTCCAACTAACTCCTAAAAAAAAACCATCACATTTTTAAAAAGTCCTATTATTGCCAATGGAAGGATTTTCAGATTTTAATTGCTGTGCATAGCACAATTTTTAAAGCCCATCATTTTAATAAATACTCAGATTTTTAACCATTCCAGACCTACTATTTCCCCAGTGCTCAATTCCCCTCTATCTTTGTATCTCTTTATTTATTGTAAAGTACAATCTCGTTTCTCCCATATTTTTTAATCTCTAAATTAAAATGCATTATGTGCTGGTCCACAAAATAGGGAGCAGGCCTGCTAGCTATTTTTTTTCCTTTGAAAATGTGAACCATGGATGTAAGTGTGCATAAAATGTACTTGCAAACTTTTAAAACTTGAATGTCTTGTCTGATTTTATCCCTCCCTATTGTTATTCTGCCCTTTATTAATTTGCGAGGTAATTTGAGATAATTCACCTCCAAATCAGAAAGTAAAGAAACTATTTCCCAACCTAGTGAAATTACAATGTATACATCAATTATGTGCATATCATTATCCTATTAAAGCTTGCCTCACATTTCCATGGTCAAGCCATGATAGTCTAGAAGTATATATTCACATATGCAAATCAATGTGAGTAGATAGTTTATAATGTTTGACAGCAGTGTTTTCAGTTTAAAATAAGAACATGTTTGTGAAAATAAAATCAAAGTATCTCTGTTTTACAATATTATCTCTTCTCTCTTATAGTGAATGCATTTCAGGACTACCAATTAAAGTTCCCCTGTAAGATTGGCAATCTGTGATAAAGGAAGTTTATTACAAAAATGTACCACAACAACTACACTCACCAATAAACAAACAGAGCTCACCTTGAATTGACTCAGATTTTTTTGGTCTGACCACCTGCCAGGAAATGTGCAGCCGTCTGCCTGACCCTGTTCTTAAATCACTTTTGAAAGCTAGAACATATAAAACGGGATGGATTATGGCCTGGTTAAAGAAAAGCAAGAGATTTACAACTCTACAATATTTCTCGCTTTTGAAAATTAAACGGCATGATGGAGACACTAAAAAGGGAGTTCACAGAAAGGGGCAATCCCATGCATGACCAGTTCAACATTCAAGACCTTCATGGAGAGGAATGGCACCAGCGTATAAATGAAAAAAAAGAAGTTATTGTTTTGCAAGCGGATGGCTATAGAGATGAAAAACATTCTATGCTTTTTGACAGACCATGTAGCATTCATAAAAAGGAATTCTTTTTTTTTGTGTTAAAAAAAACAAGTACTACCAACTTGCCTTCCATAGAGGATCTGTATACTGCACAAGTCAAAAAGAGGGCTGTGAAAATATTTACAGACCCCTCACATCCTGGACATAAACTGTTTCAACTTCTACCCTCAAAATGACACTATAGAGCACTGCACACCAAGACAACTAGACACAAGAACAGTTTTTTCCCGAACGCCATCACTCTGCTAAACAAATAATTCCCTCAACACTGTCAAACTAGTTACTAAGTCTGCATTACTATTAATCTTCCCATCGTTCCTATCACTCATTTCCTCCCACTTATGACTGTATGACTGTAACCTTGTTGCTGGTATCCTTAAGATTTATATTGACTGTTTCCCTATGACTATCATTAAGTGTTGTACCTTATGATTCTTGATGAATGTATCTTTTTTTTTATGTACACTGAGAGCATATGCACCAAGACAAATTCCTTTCAAAGTCCAATCACACTTGGCCAATAAAGAATTTTATTCTATTCTATTCATCTCTCCCAAGGCAAAGAGTGGTTGGCATTTTAAGAGGCTTTTTGCAGACTCTTCATCGATGGAATGAAACAATAACAGCCTGGGAAGAGAGACCATGACTAGTCCATCAAGCTATCATAGGATGGTCACTTTTAAGTTATTCTCTTTCTGGCAAAATAGACAGCTCTCTCCAAAGCAGGATACTGATTAACAAAGGAAACCTACAAAGTGATGCAGAACAGAAAGGTTGTTTCCCAAGGAACATAATTGTGTTTGGGTGGGATGCTTGCTAGCTTTTGCTACCTCTTTCTTTGTATATACAAAAATGCAGGGCTCAATTCTGTAACACCCTTTGCCAAATTACAGATTGAGGTAATCTGGTCCAAGTTAGTGAAAGTCTCCTTTGCAAAGTTTAACAGCACTTGATTATTTATCTGTGAAGTCCTCCTACAGTGAAATCATGCATGGGGAAATTTCTGCAGCAGTTAATTTAGGGTAAAATATCAAGTAATTTGTTAACGGGCATGTGTAGCAACACGTGCCAGGTCACGCTGGATTTTCTTTAAAAATAAAAAAAAATAACAAAGTTAAACTTTCAGTCAACCTGAAAATATTTGCTTTTTATGGGGCAGTGCGGAACGAATGGGACACCAAATCTTTTTTTTTTTCTTCAGTGAACTATTTTCACAAAGTGAAAGCTGTGTGGAAGAAAGCAAGAAGAAAAGGAAAGGGAACCTGGAGATATGGGAGGAATGGGGAAGGAACAACACTGAGGCAAATAATTTTCTTTAAAAAGAAAGAAAATTATGAAGGAGGCACAATTTATAGATAAGAAGTATTAGAAAAGCATTTGATGATGAATTTTGGACATTTCTAGGCAACAAGAGGGAAAACAAAGAGACGCCAAACATACAAGATATGTTAAAATCTATTTAATGTGGCACATATTTTGAGGGTATGTGTGTGAGCAAATTGCCTACAGTGACCTTCACACAAAAAATTGCAGAAAGTAATTGAAACATTAAAAAACCAATATACAATATATCAGGCAATCTTTGTTGAATTCAGTTAATATTATCTAAATGAAATATTACACCATGAATAAAACCCCCATAATTTATTAAGCCCAAATAACCTGGTCACTTTCCATAGATTATTTTTCAAACCTGCAAAAAATCAGCAAAGAGCAATTAATTAGGGAAGTTGCATCTTAACTCAGTACTAAAAATGAAAAAGGGATCTTTTTTAAAAAAAACAGCAACCACAAACCAACTTGAATTCTGGTTTTAGCTGACACATACTGGCTATCAAGTATGTATACCACAGTTTGCATTTCTCAGATAATTTCTTTTTAAGTTTTTCATAAACCACTAGATGTCAATCCACTCACCATTTTTCTTTTGCTAGTTTTGAAAGGACTGTGTAATTTTCCTTTATAGCTAGCACAATTGTCACATTTTAATTATGTTGATTGTTTTAAATTAGATCCTGGTATCCATGGTTAGCCATTAAGCATTTCATTCTATTTCTTCACGTCACTTTGTTCTTCATATCTAGACCAAACCTGTATTGTTCTTACCAGAGTAAAATTCATCTTATATGGACACCAATCTCAAAGAAGGTACCTCACAGACCTATGTCTTATTTGTGTTCCATTGTGGTTGTGAGCGGCTGCTCCTCAGAGTCATTTCCCAAAATCAGAAGCTGCAAAATATTGCCTCTCTTGGCCCCTGCTCCTATTGACCCTCTTTCACTTTGTCTCACACACGAACCTATCTGCTCAAAGCAGGAATGCTGGATGGTTTTGACCTCCAGCGTCCATACAATGGGCGATGGACAATACAGAAATAGGCCTTTTTTCCCCCTGCTATACAGACCTGCTTTTGTACTTTTGATCTTTGGAGCCCTCTGTGAGCTCACAGAGTGTCTGGGAGATAGATGTGATCTGTTAGCCTCATCCATAGCTGACAGCAAGCCACTTTCACACAGTCAGGCAGGTATGGCTGCTGCTGGATAACAGATGAGAACTCATGGGGAGCCCTTGACTGTGGAGAATGAAGAATCAAAGGTAACCATATTGGATGCAGATACAAAGGAGCTCCCTCTCCTCTCCCCTCCCCTCCCTTCCTTTTCTTTTCCTCCCTCCCCCCTCCCCTTGGTCTTTCTGGTTTATTCCATGTTCTTCCTTGCTATGTTAAAACATAGATGGAAAAGTGTTTTCCCCTTGGAAGAATCTGAACATTCTAGAAGCCAGCATGCCTTCTCTATTTGTCTTGCCTGCCAACGTTGCAAGAAAAGCGGTACTTCTGAATGAGTCATGGAGATGGTAATGGCAACTCCCCAGGGTTGTCACTCAATGTTCTCAATGCAAAATTTCTGGAAAATATTGACATTTATAAGAAATGTTTTGGGCATAAAATTTAACTTGATTTCATTATATCTAATGTATTATTTTGCTTTTAGATAGTTTAGATAGCAGCCATTAATGTTTCTATTTCTCCTTCCCCAACCTGATGATTTGTGGGTGTGTTTGGACATCATCTTCTACTACTTCTACCACTTGCCTACATTAGCTAGAAGTTCTGCTGTGTTCAAAGAGCAATGGTTTGAGGAATGCTTAAGTAAATTCTGATCAACACAAGATGCAGGAACATCTCAGCAGGTCTTGAATAACTGTCTGACAATTCTATGTCTGAAATGACCGAGAATTAGGCCCAGTAAAAAGTAAAGTAAGTAAAACTATCAAGGAAATCCAGGCTTGTAGCCTAGATTAAGAAGTGACGGGATATCTTGAAAGTAAACAATAGAAGTCACTTCTCTATTGTTGTCAAGAAAACTATACGGATGTGCCCATAAATACATCAGGAGTTGAGCTCAGTTTACATGAATGTGTATGGAGATTCTCAGTCATCCAGGTCATGGTTGTCCCAAAGGTGCTTTTTTCAAGAGGCAACTGGACTTCAGAGGTTCAAAAAACAGAAAGTCCAGTTGCCTCTTGAAAAAAGCACCTTTGGGACACTTTACATGAAGTTTTATATGTGCAGGGGTTGATGCTAGTCAAAAGCACCTTATGCGGAAAGGAAAGTCTTAAATATTCTCCCCAGTCACATGTGATTGACTTCAGAGCTTCAGAGCTGAAGAAGCTTCTTGGATGAGAAGTGAAACGTCTTCAAAGAAAAACTCCCTTCCTCTTCTTCATGAACAGGTTTTAAAAAGAAAACTTTAAATTTCAGCAAAGGAAAACCAATAATTACCAGTAACTGGATGCACTGAAAGGAGACTCTGGGTTCCATGCCATTCTGGGTACTTAAATTTCTGGGCTGAGAATGCTTTGAAATCCAACGCAACATCACAATTCTGTGCATACCTGCTCAAAATGTTTAAGAGTGCATGGGAGTCCTGCCTTAGTGTATATCTTTTGCCTTCATTTCAGCAATGGCTTTAATAAAAAGCACAATTTTTCTCACTGGCCAAAAGTCCCCTCTGACATATATACCATGTTTTCCCGAAAATAAGACAGGTTTTATTTTCTTTTGAACCCCGAAATAAGGGCTTGGCCTCAGGGTGAAATGTAAAATTTGTTACTACCGGTTCTGTGGGCATGGCTTGGTGGAGAGGTGTGGGGTAATGTGACTGGGAGGGCATGGCCAACTTTTTTTTTTTTAACTTTTCAAAGCATTTTTTCTAATGCTTTGAAAACCCTCTCTGACGATCAGCAGCTGGGATCGTCAGAGAAGCTTTTTTAAAAATGCTTTGAAAAGCTTCTCTTGTGATCAGGCAACTCAGCTGGGATCGTCAGAGGCTTTTCAAAGCATTTTTTTTATCACCTCTTCGGCCAAGAGGTTGCAGAAAAAAATGCTTTGAAAAGCCTCTGATGATCCCAGCTGAGCCGCGCGATAATCAGAGGCTTTTTTTTTAACTTTTAAAAGCATTTTTTTGTCGGAAGAGGTTGTAGAAAAAATGCTTTTAAAAGTAAAAAAAAAAGCCTCTGATGATTGTGCAGCTCAGCTGGGCATGGTGGGGAGGGGGACACAGGGATTTTTGCTACCGGTTCTCCGAACCACCCACCACCATCGCTACCAGATCTGGCGATCCGGTCTGAACCGGGAGCATTTCACCCCTGCTTGGCCTTCGGGGGGTCTGGCAGAGAGAGGCTCCCTCCATGTTCCATCAAGCCCTGCCCCTCCTACGGGGGGGAATGCGAGCGGCCCGAAGTCACCAAGCCGCATAAGCGCCTGTTCCCTCCCCCGCTTGCGCACCTCCCAGACCTCACCACCTCAATGTGGGCAAAGCTGGTGAGCATCCAGCTGGAAACTGCTAGAAATGGAGAAGACACTGGTCAGGCCAGTCACCTGCTGCCAAGTCTTCCGGGAGGCGGGCAAAGAGTCTTCCGGCAGCCGGGCAGAGAGGCGTCGAAGGGCAAAGGGAGCGGCAGCCCCGCATGGGAGACCGCACTGCCACTATCCGAGAACTGAGGATGGCATCCTCTGCGGCTTACAAAACCTGGCTGGAAGCTGCTGGAAGCAGAGAAAAGGCCAGTCGGGCCAGCCGCTTGCTGTCGAGTCTTCCGGGAGCCGGGGCAGCCACATGCTCTCTTTCAAGTGGGGCAGGAGTTTGCAGGTGAGGGAGATGGATGGATGAATGGATGGGAGGTGGGTGAGCGCCAAGAACACTGAAGAGAGAGAGAATGAGAGGCAGTTCCCGATCATCTTAGCTGATCCGCGGGTCACGATTAAGGGGCCCAGCTGCCATTAGCTGACTAGGGAAGAGAAGGGCTGTTTCCTGTGCTGGCCACGCCCACCCCTTCACTAGGGCTTATTTTTGGGGAAGAATGTATATTTACGCCCACCCAAAAAATCAGGCTTGGCTTTATTTTCAGAACATGTCATATTTTCGGGGAAACACGGTAGCAAAAATAGGAAAAAAATATAGAAAAAATGATATATAGAAAAAAAGCCCCTGAAACTATAGACGTATTCTGGGCACTCTTAACAATGTTGTGAAGGAGTTAATTTTATGTTGTCTAGGACTGGAACACATTTGCTGTCCTTATTTAGATAATATGAAGCTGTCGCTCCCGCTAGTCTATTAAGATTAAGCAAACTGTTTCTCTTCATTAGGAAGCCTAATGACCAGACAGTCAGAGCTGTATAGCCAATGCATTCCCTTGCCATGCAATCCAGGGAGGTCATTTTCCCATCCTCACCTGCAAAAGAAAATTCTCAGTCCTACCAACTTTAGTCACCTTTCCTCAACAGGACTCTTTGAGTCTTAGATTTAAAATTCAGTTCTTGTTTCTAAATGAGGTGGCTGATACATGTTGTCATGAAAAGGGTTTGTGTTCTACTAGCTGATGTCAAACTGATGGTTCCTGGTCCCAGAAGTGTCATGCCCAGTTTAGTTAATAGCAGATTGTCAAATAAAGTGATAAATCTCCTTACTCAGTGACTTTTGCACAGCTTCCTCAGTATCTCCCTAATTCAGCATGACAAGTAGGCTTTCTGCATCCAGGGTATCTGACTATCTCCAGCAACCATCAGGGATATCAAGAGAAGTACATGAACATTTTGAAGTAGCAATACCTATGCAGTAATCTATTGTTTTAGAACTGATTATCAATCAGTAAGGCAAGTATGGCTCCCATCTTTAGTCAACACTAAATGCTGCAGAAACCCTTTATATAACAGCTTTCAGGGATATTTATTTTAGACCTGAAAATAATATCATTGAGAAAGGAAAATGGAAGAATAACACAGAAGATGATATAGATGCACAGAAGTGTAGATAAGGTCTTTGGGATGATCTACTTATCTTCCTTGAACCAGTTTTTAAATTAGCCTTGGCCTAATTTGTCTGGCTCAGTCATAAATTATATATAGTATGTAGGCATCTCATATCTGAGTTGCAAAAGTGGGGGAAACCACTAGGTGGCAGCAAAGAGAGCTTTCTGTACCTCTTTGCTGTCATTTAGTGGATCTGGATTTTTTGCACCCCATATGTCAGATGACTAATATATAGTTAGTCATGCAGCTTATTTTAGACTTTTGAAATAATAACAATTGGATGAATTACTTCTGGACAGCTGGGAATATAGAGAAAGACCTTGCATAGGCTTTCCCTATTCCTGAATAAAGCCTTACTGACCTATGTTGCAAATATGTGCAATAACAGATACCATAATGAAATCAGCTTGAAATAGTGCCTGGACAACTAATCTAGAGACATCAACAACTTCAGACTGTAGTTAGGTGCACCTTCAGCACAATTGTAGGTAAGTCTCTATGGAAGCAAACAATTCTTTGGGTAATCTGTTCCTGAGCTGTGGAAGACCTCTAGGTAATAAGTCAACAGCCAGACTTTGAAAATGGCTTGTTTGTTCACTCAATGGCTAATTGACACCAGTACACAGCTTTCAGTAGTGGAATTGTATGTATGATAAGCAAAGCAGCTGTAACGTTCACCATCCATTGCTTCCGAAATACTTTCAAGGGAAGCCACATCTAAAGCATATTGTAATGAACTAATCCGAGAGTTCAAATGCACAAAACTAAGTGATAACTTAAAACAATTTTACTAGACAAATTGGGCTAATAAAGATTTTGCCTGTATATATACACTGTATGTATACATTTCTTGAGAGTGTTATTATTGTGAAATCAGAATAAGTTGAAAAATAAATCAGAATGAATAAATAACTCATATGTAGTCCTAGCAGCAAAATAATTCATCAGCTGAGTTACATTGTGCCAAGTATTTTTTTTCTTTTTAATTTAGTGCATGATCATAGTGGCATGATTCACACAAATGATTAAGCCACGGTCTGGTTTACAAAGCACTATGACTGGTGGATGCATTGCATTAGGCCAAAACTAAAATAACAACAAAAAACAAGGTGAACTAAATTTAAATAAGGAGCCTACAAGCCTTGGAAAAGGAAAACAGCCTATGTGCTCTTGGAAGCAAATTGATCCAACTCTCATCTCTCAATTAAGATATTTTGGCTACTGCTGAATATGAAACGGCACAATCTGAGATTCCACTGTTTGTTGTTTCTCTGGCAATTCCTCTGCTTAAAATACTGGACTATTCTAGTGATTAGTTTCAGTTAGAGATCCATTTAGTTCCTGCAGATAGTGGCAGAAATTTGCTGCAAAATGACCTGGGAGTAAATCATATTAAAGCATAATGGAGATAATTCTAAACACATTTAAAATTAAGCATAGCTAGAACCCAGCAAAGTGAAGCACTTTGCAGCACCAAATGCACTTGCTAAAAAGCATTACCCTGTTAGGTTGCTAGTGGAGTATTTAACAAGCTTTTCTAAAATGTACTTAGGCCAACCAAATGCTGCAGAAATGTACTGGGTTCATTCAATGGATGTGTTTAAAATATGCTTTAAAATAATTCACTGAAGTGAATGGGCTTAACATGTATGTATTCCATGGGACACAGAAGCGCAGACTGAGAAAGGATAATCTTTCAATCATCCTCATCCTCAATAATATTGCTATTTCTTCTTTGGTATCTTTTCAATTTCTTTGGCTTAAAAACATGCCATAATTCTAAACTGTATGGGCTAAAATTATCTTGTGGTGGATTCTGTTAGGCCCATTAAGTGCTTTTGCTGCTGAATTTCATTTTTTATTGCTACTAAAGCTTTAAAATCAATGCAGAAATCTAAAGGAGAGCTAAAGCAGGCTTATTCCTATCTGTAGCATAAAAGTGGATTATAATGTCATCCACTAACTGATAGATCATTTAGAGGCCTGGAAGAGTCTGTTTTCACACCGCTGTTGTTTTCACAAGGGATTTTTGAGAAGGCTCCTTATTGTCAGAGCTATTTTTCACCCAATTTGTTTCCAAATGATGTCTAACCTGGGGTCTTCCCCCAGAGAGAAACTTAAGCAATGATTAATGAGGAGCGTGTGCCCAAACCCACCTGGGGAAAGACCCATCTGCAGACTCAGGTAAGACAGAGAGGCCGACACAACATCAGCTTGTGAGTGGCAGGCGGTTTCCCATGGCTTTAGGCACTGCTTACAGCAAACGCAAGATGTTCACTGTTAACATTGCTGTGATTCATAAAAAGTAACAGAGATAAATGTTACTCAAGCTGTCTTGAAAGATGTGTTGTTTGTAGATTTATGTGTCTCTCATATCATTGTTTAGTTTCTATGGATAGAAAGTGAGTGAAATTCTCTAAAGAATTAAATAAACAGCTAAATGAAGTATGTTTCCCTTAAATCAGGGGTCCCCAACCCCTGGTCCATGGACTGGCACTTGTCTGTGGCGTGCCAGAAACCAGGCAATGCAAACAAGTGAAGCCACATCCACGGGATGCAGGCCGCACGTGAAACCACACTGGTCCACAGAAAAACCTCTCTCCACGAACCCAGTCCCTGGTGCCCAAAATATGGAACCGGTCCCTGTTCCCTTAAGGCCGCTACCGCTACCTTAAATGAATCTTGACTCCTGGTGATAACATGAAGACGTTAATGTTGATTTTTTGGAACCTATATAAAAATAATTGTTGTCATTTTCTTCTGGGATATGCATGTAGGTATATATGTAGGTATGCATGTACTGAATGTATGTAGTTGAATATAGTTGCATATGATTTCCACTTGGCCATTAAAAATTCAAACCAATATTAAGGGAATATTAAATGCAGAAAGTTTCGATTTGGAATTTGGATGGCACGCTTACTTATTTTATGACAGTAAAGTGGACAAAGTATTTAAAAGCCATATACTTAGAGATTCTTTGTTGAGAGTTTGGAAGAAGCACCGAATCAATTGGGATTATAAAATACCGCTATGGCTGGATCTTGGTCATACTTTGTGGAATACAAATATAATGTCACTCGGGGGGGTTTTATATAAAGAGGTTCTTTTTACAGATGCGGGCAGATGGCAGCTGAAGACATTACAGACATTGCTGGCTGAAGGGATTAATTTAACTTGGTTACAATACAATCAATTGCAATGGAGATGGAAAGAGGACCAAAAAACTGGTATTATGGAGTATGAGGAAGAATTGGTCAGACATATAAAAGAGAAAGGCCCAATGCATATTAAAAGACTTTATAATGTTCTGTTAGAAAGGGATTCAGAAACTGAACTAGTTAAAGATTGTATGATTAAGTGGGCACAAAATTTTGAGGAACCAGTGATGTTGGAAACATGGGAAAAAATTTGGGTTCAGAATGTTAAATTTACACAGTCGCAGAATTTGAGGGAAAATTTTTATAAAATGTTTTACAGATGGCATTTAGACCCCAAAAATTGTTGTGTATGTACCCTAATGTGCAGCCTAAATGTTGGAGATGTGATTGTCTAGACGCTACATATTATCATGTTTGGTGGACCTGTAAGAAAGTTAAGGCTTTTTGGATAAAAATTTGGTGGGTCATGCAGAATGTTTTGAAGAAAAAAATTCAATTTTCTCCACAATTGTTTTTATTGGGTATAGTTAAGGGTTTTACATTGGGTGAAACAAAACTGATACTGCATATGATAACAGCAGCAAGACTGTTAATAGGTAAATACTGGAAAAATGAAGCGTTGCCCATGATTGAGGAATGGACTTTGAAGATGGCCAGTTTTGCAGAGATGGCGAAGATTTCAGCATATTTAAAAGATTGTTCACAAGAGACTTATGAATGGGAATGGAAGAGGTGGATAGATTATGTTCAGAACAAATATCAAACTAGGAAGTATCAAATAGCTTTTATTTGAAAAGGTTATATTAAGATAGAAATATTTTAAGGTAATGAGGATGAAAAATTTATTTGAAACTGTTATATTAAGATAGAAATATTTTAAGGTAATGAGGATGAGAATTTATGTGAAAATGTTATATTAAGATAGAAACAGCTTAATGTAATGATGATGAAAATTTATAAGGGGGAGGGAGGGGTTCAAGTTTTATATACAAAGGAGGGTTTTTCCTTTTATTTGATATGAGTATATTGTGTGGAAGTCTGGGGGAGAGGGGAGGGTTAGGGTGGGTTAGGGAGGTTGGGAAGTTTGGGCTGGGATGAGGGGGGAAAAAAGGGGTGAAAATGTAATTGTAAAACTTTTGCAATAAAAAAAAAAATTCAAACCAAGATCACAGGAATCAAATAAAGTTTCACTGAAACTCCTTTTTTGTAGTGAAGTTCATATTTAGAAGCTGCAGTTCACAAAAAAATCCAATGATTTTTTAAAACATACTTTTTTAAAAAATAGAGTTTATGGGGCCACATTTATAGAGATCTGCAGAAATTCAGATTTGTAGAATTTATTCCAATTTGCTTCTAATTTTGTCAGGCAAGTGTAAACAAGGAAAGTGTTTTATATACGGTAGATTTTGATATGAGTCTTGCAATGAGTCTTGCAGGCTCTACTCCCTTCTCAGCCATGAAACTCCTTGGGTAACTTTGGGTCAGTCGCTGTCAATCGGCCCAACCCAACTGAAAATCAAATTGCTGTGAAAAAAAATAGGAAGAAGGAACATTATGTATACCATTTTGAGTTCCTCAGTAAAAAAAATAAATAATAATAATCAATAAAATGATCCTTGCAGTAATTTGCAAGGCAAAAACATGAGGTGCATTTTTAAAAAAGATTTGAGCAGATAAACATCTCATAACTCCACCTCCCATCACATCTGAATCTCTGCAAACATAATTCCAAACTAGCATGGCTAAAATTAGAGATGGTGCGGTAGATCTGACAGAATTATTTTGCAAGAGATTGGCAATAATGGGAATCATCCTTCAGTAAATTTTGTGGAAACCTTTGCCTTTATTCTAGAGACCTATCGGTAAGCATATACTCATCTAACTATCCTATTCATAAACAGTCCCCAGCATTCCATATGATAGACTGGCCAAGGCCTTTCCTTCCAGATGTTGCTTGATTGCAGTTTCAATTATCCTTCACTATTGTCCACAGTGGCTAGAGATGGTAGGAATTCAACATCTGGAGAACTATATCTTACCACCCCTGCACTATCTCTTTACAGCTACCATATTTGGCTGGAAACCTCCCTGTAAATAGTAGATGGCATAGGGAGATACCAAACACTCAAAACATTTTATCTCTGCCTGGCGATCATTTGGATTCTTGCAGCCCAGATATGATAGTCTTCCAGCACCTAATTGATCCCACTGCTTCTCAAGAAAACAGACTGCTTATGCGGATTTAGAACTGCTAAAGAGCAAGCCTTCAAACTGTCAATACATTTTATCTCATAACTTGTCAGCACTCCCTTGCTTTTCAGTCCTGTCTGCAGAAAAAAAAAATTCTTCTCACTTGCAATATTTGGCATCAATGTGATGGAGCATAATATGGCTTTGACTATTGGAAACCAACTGTTGTAGGAGGAAGCAAAGAAGGAGAAAATGCCTTCAGTTTGATGTGTACAAAACACACCCTACCAAACAGTTTCACACTTTCTTTAACTACTTCTGTTGCCAGGAACATGTTTACCATGATTTAGATGTCTATTATACGCATGAATGGCTTGTCTACTTAATTTCATCAAAAAATGAACCCTCATAAGAGGCACAGATGCTGGTATGATGGTAATCAAATTAGTTTTTGGACAGGTTTATGGCCACTTGCTGTCAGTTAAGCTCTTTTTGGCTACCTTCACTCTTAATACAGTTTTGATGGTGATTAATGGCTCCATTAATACTCTGTTTTTGCTGTGATAGACACAACATTATGGTGTTGTTGACCGCAGATGATCGTAACACTCTGTAAAATCCAGTCCTGAAATATATTAGTCATGCCTAATGTTGAGATGTCAGAAGGCAGGCTGAAAGCTTAACATATGTAGGAATCTTCCAAGTAGCCTTAGGAGGCAATCCAAAATAATTAATCTTGGCTGATCATGTCCTGACAGTAACAGGACTGTACTCTTCCAGTCCAGCCTAGCAACAAGTAAGTTTCTCTGACTTTGATAAAGCAAACTTCTATTTCACAGCACAATGTGCAATCTGCATTTAGGCAGAGAATCTTATCTTACTGAATTCCATGAGGCTGAGTCCAGGGGTGCTATTCAGCAGGTTCTGACAGGTTCTGGAGAACCGGTAGTGGAAATTTTGAGTAGTTCAGAGAACTGGCAAATATCACCTCTGGCTGGCCCCAGAGTGGGGTGGGAATCGAGATTTTGCAATATCCTTCCCCGAGGAATGGGGAGGGAATGGGGATTTTGCAGTATCCTTCCCCTGCCACGCCCATCAAGCCATGCCCACCAAGCCACACCACGCCCACCAAGCCACGCCCACAGAACCGGTAGTAAAAAAATTTGGATTTCACCATTGGCTTAGTCCCAAGTAAGTAAATATAAATAAGATTGGATATTACTGCTATTGCAATAATGTAATTCTAGGTATATTTAATTGGTAAGTAATCTCTGTAATTTCAGCATGTGCTGAACTATAAATATCTATGAATCAGCAGGCTTTGATTCAATCGATACAAATTTCAGATTTGTATCGATATCTTTTACTCCAAGAATTATTATACCAAAAAGATGGAAACAGTTGAAGCAAGGATACTAATTCCTCAAGGTAGCTGCATATTAAAGGCAAGATCAGAAACATAAACTTGCTGCAGTTAATATTTTTCATGTTGGGAACACTGAAGAAATAATACAAAATAAAACATCTAGTGCTACAATGTTCTCATACAGAACTATGGTGCAACTATATTTGGAATATTTTGCAGAGTTCCAGTTGCAGCATCTTCAAAAAGGTAATAAAGGTGATAAAACTGGAAGGAAAGTAATCAAAATAATCAAAGATCTAGAGCATGGGTGTCAAGTTGCCGTCACGTGACGTTTTGCAATGTTTTCCCCCTTCGCGGAGCTGAGTGGGCGTGGCCTGCGCTTGACGCATCTGTCCCTTGTGGCCTTTCTGTAGAATCTATTACTTTCTCTTGGAATAATAGAACACGGGACCTGATTAACCAATGCTCGAATGGAACCATATCAGATAGAAAGTTGGAAGAAAAAGATAGAAAACACATAATTAATTGCAAACTTTTTTTTTTTTAATTTGATTTATATGCCGCCCTTCTCCGAAGACTCAGGGCGGCTTACAATGTGCTCAGCAATAGCCTTCATCCTTTTGTATATTTATACAAAGTCAGCTTATTGCCCCCACAACTGGGTCCTCATTTCACCTACCTTAGAAAGGATGGAAGGCTGAGTCAACCTTGAGCCTTGGCGAGATTCGAACCCTGCAGTAATTGCAGGCAGCTGGTCTTAATAACCAGCTTAATAACAGGGTGCCTTAAACCCCTGTACCACCAAGGCTCATTTGCAAAGCATTTGCAAAGCAGCAAAATCCCCCACTAGTTTCAAAATCCAAGTTACATTTTAAAAAAGCAAAAATTAACGTCATTTGGATAAATAAATAAATCCTTAAATCTCTCTCTCTCTAGCCCCCCCCCCTTCTGTTCCATTTTCCCAATACTCAGATTTCCAATATTGGGAATTTCCATTGAAGTCAAATTTTCCTTTGCCACCTCAGTGATGTGATCATTGTGAGTTTTGGTCTCTTCTTGTCTAATGTTTTCACTAGTAAGTGATCAGTCTCCTGACTTCTTACATTTCAGTTATATTCTAGGGAACAAAAATCTTCCAATGTTTCTTTTTCACAACTGGGGGGAGAGCTAGGGAGATTGTGGGAGATGGTGTGT
Source organism: Arizona elegans (assembly GCA_022577455.1). Taxonomy (NCBI): domain Eukaryota; kingdom Metazoa; phylum Chordata; class Lepidosauria; order Squamata; family Colubridae; genus Arizona; species Arizona elegans. The sequence continues at coordinate 247,284,543 of JAKOOJ010000001.1, forward strand.
CACATAAATAATGCGTATGCCTGAATGTCACTGCTCAGCCATAATATTTAATTGAAATTTTGTTAACTTTTTCCATCAAATTGAATAAGAATTGGGGTTTTTTAAAAAAAGCGGAGGAAATATCTAGTTTAACACTAATTTAAATCCTACTGATCTCAGTAGAGCTACTCTGAAATATCTGGAGAGATTTGTAACCTAATAACAACTCAGCACCTTTCATTAAATTTGACTCCTGGTTACTACTGTATCTGGTCAGATCCAATTAGTTTTCTCTTATAACAGTATGGAAGAGGTTTATCACCGCCTGTTTTCCAATTTCGCCTTGGTTTTCTTCCCTTGTGAAAGAGGCTTGTGTTTTTCTACCCCATTCTGAAGATGTCTTTGCACATCATTAAAAATTACTGTGTGGTTGCAAATTAACGAAGGATGCACTTAGGTGATTTGAATTGAACTTTAAAGGTTGGTCCTAGTCGGTATTTTAAAAAATGACCACAGCAAATGTCAGGTCTGTAGACCAAACTGAGAAGTCAAATCTCTCTGTCTGTCTGTCTACTTTCTCTCCCCCCTCTCTCCCTCCCTCCCCCTCTCTCTCTTTCTCCCCCCTCCCTCCCTCCCCCCTCTCTCTCCATGCTATACTGTTATCAGTTACTGTTATCATATGGTTATGTCTGTGGTATTATCAGTTAATTTTCACGGATCAGATCATCTTATCTTTCATAGTGGAATAGGTGTTATATTTTTGAGGACAAAGCAATGCCAATAAGATTGCAATATTGTGCTACTCTTTTTCTACTCTATAGTGAAGATTAAATCTAGAGTGTAACCATTTATCTGAAATGGTATAGGATCTCTTGTTTGAGCAAGGGGTTCGACTAGAAAACCTCCAAAATCCCTTTCAAAAGACAGAGTTGCTGTTTGTCCAGAGATCATCTAATTCTATGTGTGTGCTTTGATAGTTACCTATAATTGGATATCGGCACCATGTTGGTGACACTTCTCCCTAAACTGATGAATGACCTCATCCAGCAGTTTCATTAGGTTGTGTACAGCAGAGGAAGAACCATTGTGAAATGATGCTTTCAATTATAAATTCGTGCAGGTATCCCGGAAGTATATTGTAAGAGTGATAATGATTCAAGAGATTATTATGCAACCAACCAACCAACCAACCAACCTACCTACCTACCACAAAGTTCCCCATTATGAGTGAAATTATTATTTTCATAGTCCAGAAAATGATCTGACCATAGCAAGTGAATTACAGTAACGTCCTATAACTTAGATCATTCAATAACTGCTCAAAACAAAAATGAGACTCAGTGGGTGTTCATCTGTGTGGGTTGGAATGAGATTATTTGGGATGGACCCATGCTTGTCATGAAGGCTATGAAATCCTGAGCTTTGTCAAACTCTACCCCAAAGCATGGAAATTGATTTCACCTAGTACTAATAACTGTGGGAATTCCGATGTCAGTCTCATGATGAGTCTGTCCTTCCAGAGTGGTTGGTGCATGCACAGAATCTCCAGTTTGTTTGTTCAGCAACAAAACATACAGGGATTGACATCCAGGCTCCAGAGTGGACCTCCAGAAGTGATCTCATAAATCTTTTTCAGAAGTGCATCATCACTTTCACCATCACATTAAAGTTGTGGTTTATGAAACCTTAAGAACTTTCAGCCTTCTAAGGTAGATGGATTGGGAAACTGACTCCAAAGGATAGCTTGATTGAAATAGAGTAACAGAATCTTGCAAATATGCCTATGTTTTCCATTCTCTCCCACTGATACCCTAGGAAGTTTGGGGGACCCAGTATCTTTTTAGTACTTTGCTGCTACTTGGTTTAATGCGTGCTTCTGCTGCACCTGTTATTATTCTAATAATTTCTGGTTCCCTTCTCCAAGGTCACTTCCCAATAACTTCTGATGGCTTCTCCAAGGACTTGCTATAGAATGTCACATCCAGGTCTTGTTTACCGATGCAACATCCAACTCTTCGCTCAGCACAATCCCATGAATGACCACTATTGTATCATAGATTGGTCTGGTGATTTACCAATACCAACTTGGGATCAAGGTTGGAAGCTTTCTAGCTTCCTGGACTCAGAAATGACACAAAGGGATTGAACAGGAGTCTTGCACCAAACTGCAACTCTTTCTTATCTTGTAATGGGGCTGGTGCACATTTCCTCTTATATTTCTTCTTCCGTAGGTAAAGGTAAAGGTTCCCCTTGCACATATGTGCTACTCATTCCCGACTCTAGGGGGCGGCGCTCATCTCCATTTCAAAGCCGAAGACCCAGCACTGTTTGAAGACGTCTCCGTGGTCATGTGGCCAGCATGACTAAATGCCAAAGGCGCATAGAACGCTGTTAACTCCCAGACAAGGTGGTCCCTATTTTTTCTACTTACATTTTTTATGTGCTTTTGAACTGCTAGGTTGGCAGAACAACAAGTAACGGGAGTTCACCCCATTATGCCGCACTAGGGATTCGAACCGCTGAACTACCAACCTTTTGATCGACAAGCTCAGCGTCTTAGCCACTGAGCCACCCTATCCCTTGCCTATCCTTTGTCCTTCTTCCCTATCTCAACAGAAATCTACCAACTTCCTTATGTATCTTCCCCATTCTATTTAAAAGTGATATCAAACTACTATTGATAGAGTCTCTGTCTCCTATGAGTGGTCTGGTTTCTATAATGGATGAGCAAGACTTAATCCAGAATCTGTTTACAAACAGTCTTATTATATATACAGTGCAGTATTCAGATCCATTATTCCCTGGATCCTGAACTGATGCTCCAGGGAATACATTTTGGTTTAAACTTGATTATATATACTACTATATTAATCGATGCATAATCTGGGCTTTGCATAAATCATGTCACCTAATGACAATAAGCTTGCAACACAGCAGGAATATATCATACAAAAGAACATTAGAAGAAAAGAATACTATTAGCATATGTCTATCCATTGAGGATGTTTATATAAGGGAAAAAAGCACTGAGAGGGAGGGGGGGTTGGAAAAATAGTTTTCTGCCTTGTTTCATTTTTAATTAATTCCATTGACGTGTTTAAAAATACACTCAAATTTACTTTTTAAAGCAACCCATACTCTAATTGGTGATGCAGTGATTAGTATTGCAGGCTAACTCACTGCTCACTGCCAGGAGTTTGATCCTGACCAGCTCAAGGTTGATTCAGCCTTCTATCCTTCTGAAGTTGGTAAAATGAAGACCCAGATTGACTCTGACTCTGTAAACCTCTTAGAGAGGGCTGTAAAGCACTGTGAAGTGATATCAGAGGTGGGTTTCAGCCGGTTCTGACCGGTTCTTGCGAATTGGTAGTGGAAATTTGGAGTAGTTCGGAGAACCGGTAAATACCACCTCTGTCTGGCCCCGCCTCCAATCTATTCGCTGCCTCTCAGTCTCCCAGCTGATTGGCTAGAAGGAAAAAATCAAGGTTCGCTTTTCAGTGGGGAGATTGCTTGGCAAAGAAGAAGAAGAAGGGAAAAACCCAAGATGCCATCGCTTTAAATTGACAAGCCAAGAAGCAGCTGCTGGAAGTAGGTTTTTACTTGCAGAAGCGAAGTGACATTCAGTAGTTCATTTCTGAGTCAGCTGAACAACAAACTGGATAAGTGGAGGATTCTTATATGGTTTTACGTTTTTGAAGTTTTGGGGTTTGTGCAACATGGGCTTTGTGTTTCTAAAAAAGGTTTGGGTGATTTCCATTGTGAAATATCCTGTCTTGAATGAGTTTTCTGCCTGCTTGTAAATGGAGCCGAACTTCCGGCTTCCACTCTCTATTATCTCTAAGCACCGGTAGCTGTTTTCTTCTTACAAAGTTTCCTTTATGCAGCTGGCAGGAATATGGAATGAGCCTCAGGCAGGTTCCTTTGTTAGTAGCTTGATATTTCCTTACTTTTCTGGGAGCCTTTTCTTATGAGTAATATTTTATTTGGGGAAATGAAGTGGGGGGGGAGTTTGATTCCTTCCCAGAGCAGGTTAGTGGGGTGGGGAGGGAATGGGGATTTTGAAGTAACCTTCCCCAGGAGTAGGAAGGGAATGGGGATTTTTCAGTATCCTTCCCCTGTCACGTCCACCAAGCCATGCCACACCCACCAAGCCACACCCACAGAATCAGTAGTAAAAAATTTGAAACCCACCACTGAGTGGTATATAAGTTTAATTGCTATTGCTATTGCATTTATAATTATAGCATTTGTACATCAGCCTCTATATTTTCCATGGAATGTTTTATATACAGTATATAAGCACCAGTAGATATGTGCTGGAACAATCTGGATAACCAGTGAATGAAAGCAAAGAGTTAATGTTTTCTGTACCTCTTGGCTGCTGTCTAGTGGTAGTCCAGTTTTATCGAAACCAGATCTGAAAAAATGTATAATTGTTATGTCTACAGCAAATGCCTATTTTTCTTCTGGGTTTATCTAGAAACCGGCATTACTGCCTGGAGAGCATATTTTCTGACTAGCTTAATGTTTACCCGAGGTGCTGAGTGTGTTTGTATTACTAATTTTGCCAATCTGGCCATTATGAAGAGCTAAATATTGAACTACAATCTGTCAACAGGGGACCAACAGAAACATCAAATTTACCACACCATGTGCCTGTTTCAATGGAGGATTTGGGGTAGGTCTACCCAATTTCTTTAAATCTATTAATTTATTAGAATTCTTTTTAAATACATAAGTATGGTGCCATCTGTCTGGTACATTCTGGCAACTTCTCTGACAGATTTTCTCTCATTATTGGAAAAAAGTTCTCATTATGAGAACATTTACCAAAGCATTCTGAATCCTGCCTATGAAAATATGAGATGGGAGGAGAAAATGTGTTTTGTGATCTATTTTTGTCTTGGAATAATGAAAATTTGAATCAGTTTTAATGCTAGGAATAAAAAAAAAGAGGAGATAGGATAAAATCAAACAATATAGATCAGGAAATATATCTGTGTAGGTCTTTGCTGATGAGCAACACTAATCTAAGACCTGCAGCATTTTCCAAATTTATAGCAATAGCAATAGCACTTAGACTTATATATCTTATATAGCACTTAAAATATATATTCACAGTGCTTTTACAGCCCTCTCTAAGCAGTTTACAGAGTCACCATATTTCCCCCAACAATTTAGGTCCTCATTTTACCCACCTCTGAAGGATGGAAGGCTGAGTCAATCTTGAGCCTGGTGAGATTTGAACTGCCAAATTGTAGGTAGCCGGCAGTCAGCAGAAGTAGCCTGCAGTACTGCACTCTAACCACTGCGCCACCGTGGCTCATAGCTAAATAGTGAACTATAGAAGATGTACATGTAAATAAACATACATGTTTCCATAGTTGATTAATAAGTTTTCATGCAAAAAGTAGTCTGTCAATGTCATATTTTGAACATATGTCATTCAAATTAATCTCATTAATATTTAATGAGAAGCTTACAAACAACAAAAACATGAAACAGTTAATTTGCAACAGCTAATTTTTCAGTCAAGGCTTTTGCAAAGAGAGCTCCTGGTGATTTCCCACCAAATATTAACCAGATACGATCCTGCTTAAATTTTCTGAGATCAGCCAAAGTTAGTTAGAAGCTGCTCTCAGCTATGATTAATAAGTCTACAGGATACATTAGTAACTGGATGTATTCAAAGTAGGTTAGAGTACATTTTAGACAATACATGAGCAACGTCTGGTCTCTTATGGCAGGACAATTTAACAAGGGCAGAAAACAAATGTGGCTTATGAACAAGATCTTTGAAATATATCAGTTTAGAACAGTGGTCTGCTGCTTTAAATACTCAAAAAGCCATTTGAACCCGTTTTCCACAGAAAAGAAAACAGTGGGAGCCACAAAACCTGGGTGGGTGTGGCCAACTCGATGTCACTCACTTCCACCAGTCACATGACCCCCTAGCCATGCCTACCCAGCCGATCATAAGGGCAGAGAACCAGTTGTTAAAAAACACTGGGAACCACAAAATCCTTTTAACATCTCTCTCTCTCCTCTCACTCCCTCTCCCCCCCTCTCCCTCTCTCTCTGTATCTCTCTATGTCTCTCTCTCTCCCCCACTCTCTGTATCTCTCTGTCTCTGCCCTGACCGCTTCTCCATCCCCCGCCGTCACCCTTACCTTCTCAGGCCAGGCGAGGAGTGACTGGGAAGGGAGGGTGAGGGATAGGGATAGGGCCAGCCAATGGTGGGATCACCTGACAGGGAGTCACAGCAGAGGGCCCAAAGAGCTGCATGCGGCTCCGGAGCCACAGGTTGCTGATCCCTGGTCTAGAATCTGTATTTAACTCTCCCTCTACATATACATTTGACTTTCGTACATAAATATGTATAATTTTTAACATTAATTGGAAACCACATACCAGCACATGGACAGATATACACGGCTAAGGTGTTTCATATCATATTTTTCTGACTAATTTGGCTTACTGTTAATTGGCACTTGTTTATTTGTGTAGGATGTGTCACATTTGTGCATGATGTTATTAGTCTGAAATTAATCTTGTGATCATTTTAGACTACTCAGGATGTGGGTATGCATTGGCGGTCTCCCTGAATATTAGCACAGAAATCCCAGATTTGATGTATCATGGCACAGTATGCTCTTGTCTCTACTTAAGTTGTGACTTCTTGAATTTAAGCATGCTTCAGAAGCAAGGATATAGCATATGGATACTTGTAAGTATAAAAGTGGCATTGGCTTATGGCTGAGTTCTCATTACTTCAGTTGTAGGGTATATGTCAAGTACCTTTCACAGGTAAGATCAAACTATAATGCTTTCTTCCCACAGAACAGAACCTTGTAGCTTTGTATCGGATGTCATATCACTTTATGGTCAAATTCACTATTACAGACTTTAAAATTCATTTCAGTAACAAACTGCTCAGAAATATCTCCATGAGCCTTCTAATGATTCTAGGAGAAATCCTACCCAAAGGCCCTTCCTCCCTCCCTCCCTCCCTCCCTCCCTTCTTTTCTTCTTTCCTGAATCTATAAGGCTTCTCAACTCATGATTTATTTAATTATAATTAATATAAAATAATTTATTTTATAATTTGTTTAATTATAATAAACATAAAATAATAAATATATACATATATAAATAAATCCAAATCAAACAAAAATAAATATAAAACTAATATCTTCTATATCTTTTAGATATAGAAGACCAGCAATGACAGAACAGATTACAATTGCAAATATTATCACCCCAATCCAGGGGTGAAGTCCTCCCTGTTCGGACCGATGGTGGCGGGTGGTTCGGAGAACCAGTAGCAAAAATCCCTGTGCCCCCCCATGCCCAGCTGAGCCGTGCGATCATCAGAGGCTGTTTTTTTTACTTTTAAAAGAATTTTTTCTACAACCTCTTTGGCTGAAAAAAATGCTTTTAAAAGTAAAAAAAAAAAGCCTCTGATGATCGTGTGGCTCAGCTGGGATTGTCAGAGGCTTTTAAAAGCATTTTTTCCTACAACCTCTTCGGCTGAAGAGAATGTAGAAAAAAATGCTTTTAAAAGCCTCTGACGATCCCAGCTGAGTTGCCTGATCATCAGAAGCTTTGAAAAGCATTTTTTTCTGCAATCTCTTTGGCCGAAGAGGTTGCAGAAAAAATGCTTTTAAAAGTAAAAAAAAAAAAAAAAGTTGGCCACGCCCACCCAGTCATATTACCCCCCACACACACACCAAGCCACGCCCACAGAACCGGTAGTAACAAATTTTACATTTCACCACTGCCCCAATCCAATTCAACAAAAGGATTACTTGCTCACTCTTAGACTATTTCTCTTTTCCAGTTATAGTAAACAATACTAAAAAGGAAAGATTTATTGTCAACATTTGCAGTTCATAACAAGATTTTCTGTAGAACCAGAGGGCACTCATGTTGATTCTTTACTAGGGTATGGTTTAATGTCTTTGAACTGAAATTGTCCACTCTGGACTCTGACATTAGGAAATGAATAGGATAGGATAGGATAGGATAGGATAGGATAGGATAGGATAGGATAGGATAGGATAGGATAGGATAGGATAGAATAGAATAGAATAGAATAGAATAGAATAGAATAGTTTATTGGCCAAGTGTGATTGGACACAGAAGGAATTTGTCTTGGTGCATACGCTCTCAGTGTACATAAAAGAAAAGATACATTAATCAAGAATCATAATGTACAACACTTAATGATAGTCATAAGGTGCAAATAAATGTCTGTTACTTTTACCACAGCTTCATACCAACAAACTTTTTATGAAGATCATTATTAATGAATCATAGTGAAGAGGCCTCTGCATATTCAGATATATTAAGTATTGTTGTTGGGGTTTTTTTGTGCCTTCAAATCAATGTTGACTCTTAGAGACTGCAGAGAGAATGACCAGCCCAAGATCACCCAGCTGGCTTGTTCCTAAAGTGGGATTAGAACTCACAGTCTCTTGCTCCTAGCCTGGTGCCTTAACCACTTCAGCAAACTGGCTGTGAGCGTCATTCTTATTTTCACGTTTTTATTTTAAAAGAGTAGCATGGCACACCACAGTGGGAGATACCCTCCAGATGCAAAATTATATAATCAGATAACTCTGAGCAAGGTGCATTTAATGAAACAAATCCATACATATGGGCATACCAATATACTATGTATATATTTTATCTATGCACCATATGTAATAAGTGATGAAATCTATGAGCATTAGGGAAGCATGATGCAGGAAGCATCTGATTTAGATAAGGCTATTGCAACTCCTGCCACATATTATATTTTATCCATTAAGAAAGGTCTCTCCATTAAATGATGAAGGTTTCAATCATCTACCATATGAATAAGACACTTCGGGCTGCCTTAAGGTCCAATGTCCTGAAGTTGCTCTGTAATTCGTTGGATTTATTTCCAGTAAACATGTTTAGACAGGGCAGTAAATTACTGCCTTTTGTCACCAACCATGTAAATATAATATATGTGTTGTTAGGCAAGTGTGTGTGGGGGAGAGAAATGAGGGGAACAAATTCCCTGTGGATACAAAGGGTTTCACTTCTGGCACCTCAATGATTAGTTTTTTTCCCCCCTCCTTCTATTGTTGTTTCTTCTGTAATATGTATAGTGATTGTTTGCAGCCTGGCAACAGAAAAAAGGCATAAGAGGGTGGGAAAACTAGAGTCCCTTGTGAGCTGCAATCCAAACTTCAAAGGCTTTGGAGACACTAAGGGGACAGGTTTAAAACAGGCATGAAAAGAAAGGGTCCTCCGGATTGAACAAGGATGAGTTCTTCGTCCACTTTTTCTTCTTTTAAAAAAAGCAAACTTCCTGGCAATGGAACAGATCACTGTGCCCACAGCTATATACTCTCTTGGTTCTGCCTCAGATGGAGATACAGGCATTTGCTGCACCATAAATCAAGGAATAAACCATCCATGAGCAGCTGGTGCACGGACTAATAACTATAATTATTAATCATGTCGATTTCACACCCTTCAAAATTATGTGATGTGTTTTCTGCAAGAAAGTTATCCTTGGAGTTGTGAGCGGTGTACGGTATATGAAAATATGATCTGCTGATCTTCTTGGATAATTGTTCCATCACCCTGAAATTGGATTGTAGCTACCCCAATGGTCAACAATAGCAAGAGAGAGTTATCCATGTTTTCTGGTATACATCATTGTCACACATTTACCATTGTTGTCCAGCATGTGAATGACTTATAGCATTTGTCCCAGTCTTTTACCGCTTGGTCACTATTATTCTAATCCTAATCCTTATGGCTATTTGAAGGCATACTTTGAAGTTGCCTTGGTATCATTTGCAAAGGGGCAGTGATAAACCAATTTTTTTTTTCCTAGAGTAAAAAGCCCAACCCCAATATTTTAAACGGGGATCCAGAAATACCTTGCCCCCTTCAAACAAAACAAAACATCTTACTTCATTTCTCTCTGAAGGACAGTGTTTTTAGGGATATTAGTTTAATTAGAAAGAATTAATCCATTAACTATTAACCTAATGGGGAAAGTAAAGATCAATTCATTTCTTCTGGCATAAACTTTTTGTGGATTACATCCAAGATCAGTTTAGTCTGTATGTTTGCATAGTTGTATTTGGAAGAAAAATAACTTGACAGTGATGCTTCCCTACCCCTCATGAGAGTTTTTTATCTTTTACTTTTTCCAGTGACATTGACACACACTGTTGAGCAATAAAGCGAGCGACTTATAGAGAGAGTGGTCCAATTATTAATTTTTGATCATAGCTTTCCTTAACAACATAAGGCTTTTGGAAACTAATCATCATGTTAACTTGACACATCAATGACCACTCATCATCTAGCCTCCTGAAAAGTGCACAGGAAGCTACCCACATATTCTGAAGCTGGCAGGGCTGTCATTGGGAAGGATCTAAACTTCTCCTGCTGACTTTACAGCTGCTCCATTCCAATGACCCCCAGAAGGATCTGGAAATTTGTTAGGAGAAATTTCTATTAATCAACCACAAACAGACTATTACCATTTCACACTTTGCTTCTACCATTTCACACATTTAATGAATGTGAAGGTCTGTTCTTCAAAAAAACATTTGCAACTGGGAGGGGAGAGGGTGTGGGAAATAAAAAAAACAACAACCCCAGAGCATGTGGCAAGGGTGACCACAAAAAAACTTTTAATACAGTTCTGTCCACCCCACCCTCCAATTTGTGGAAAGGAGGCAGATAAGACTGAAAAGACTGCAAAATTATGTTCTGAAGTCCCATGTTCCCCATAAAAATTCCATGGTTGACAATAAGTACATTAAAACCCTGAGGAATATATTCCTCTTGACTAATTTTGAGTATAAGTCATTCACCAAGATGATATCATTTCCATTCTAATCCCTAGGGCCTAGGCTCACTGGAGAAGATCCAAATAATTCTCTAAGAAACTATAGAACTCATCTGTTAAAATATTAGGAGAATATTTCCACCACAGAAGCATTTGCATCACTATTATGTAGTTGGCAAATTTGCTCTGGTGATCTTTATTAAATAGGATGAGCAAGGATTCAATGGTGAATAATAGTGAGCATGACTTCTCCAAATGATTTGTAAAAAAACCCCAAAAACATGTCTAGGACTAAATATTTAATCGGGCCAGCTGTAAATGATGAAGGCTCAGCAGGATTGTTGAAATCCCTCATCACAGTCAGCTTGTGAGAAGCTGCAACTACATGAGTCAGGTCAGGCAGGAAGATTGAGTAGGTTGTAAATATGAAATGAATTGGCAATTTGTGCCTGGATCATATCTGTACATCAGCCAGATTCTGCTATGCTCAAGGCAAAATGCCTTGTCAATATTTTTGTTAAGCTTTGTTTCTTTTGCTTCACAGATATTACTGAAAAATCGTATCTGCTGCTGGGCCTGGTTTCAGGAAGACAGGAGAGAAAAACTGATTGGTAAACTTTATTTGGAAAAGACAGAATTAATTCGAGATATCGTATTCCATCCTAAAGATTCCCTCTTACTCAGTTCAAAGTTCCCTATTCCTAACATCAGAATGGAATGAATTAATGATCTTGAGAAAGGAGAAGGAGAAATGCTGGCTAGGAAACAATTAGACAAACCCACAATCACTTTAACGGTCACAGAAAGAAACTGAGAAAGGACCTGTTCTAAGGGATTTTTTGTTGTTAGTTGTGAAGTCGTGTCCAACCCATCATGACCCCATGGACAACGTTCCTCCAGGCCTTCCTGTCCTCTACCATCTTCTGGAGACCATTTAAACTCATGCCTACTGCTTCAGTGACTCCATCCAGCCACCTGGTTCCCTGTCGTCCCCTTCTTCTTTTGCCCTCAATCGTTCCCAGCATTAGGCTCTTGGCAGGTGGGAAATTTGTACTTTCAGATTTGTCTCAGGTGCTTTTTTTTCAAAAGGCAACTGGACTTTCTTTGTTTTTCCCTCGAAGACATTTTGCTTCTCACCCGATGATGCTTCTTGGATGAGAAGTGAAACATCTTCAAGGGAAAAACCAAGAAAGTCTTGTAAACTTGCCTTTTGAAAAAGTACCTTTGAGACAACCTTGACAATGGATGACTGAGAATCCCCATAGACATTTACTTTCAGATTTGCAAGATATTGTTAATGTATCTTTACAATAAAGTAGAATTAGTTCATTTAGTCCTGTTTCCTATCTGGTTTCCCTGGGAGGGCAGACATCAATTTTGCAAGTCTGAAAGTACAAAGTTCCTGCCTGCCACTTTTAATTGGCTGGTCCATTGTGGGGGACGGGGGAGGGATATCTTTTCTCAGTTTCTTTCTGTGACCGAACTCCAGCTCCTCATGTCTGATTTTTTTCCTATGTGGCATCTCTTCTCTTTCCTCCAGGTCACTAATGCATGCATTCCATTACACATATCTTCAGCTACAAACTTAAGGGAGGGCAAAATTCCCATTCTCTTTTTTCTAGCAGTACTCTATTAAATTAAGTAAGACAACCTTGTTATCAGTGTTAGAAGAGCTGTTTTCTATAGCCATTGATCTGCTGTAATGAGATGCAATTACAAAGTGAGACAAATATCGTTGAAAGCACCAAATACACTGATCAAAACTTGGAGTCGCTGCCAAAAACTAAGGTGAATAAAATAAATTGGTTGGATTATTAAAACACCTTTCTCCTCAGTTTTGTAAAGTAGTCTTTATCCCTACAAGGTATGTTTCTTTATTTGTTCAATTTGTATGCCACCCATCTCACACCAGTAATTTTGAGTGGTGAACAATAATAAAAAAATTTAAAGCACAATACTAAAAAATTAAATATAAATATTCCTTATTTTCTTATTTTTCCTTGTAACATGAGTGTAATGGCAGAAACTCCACAGATAATACTTCCAAATTTTTACATCTCAAAAACTTTTGGCTGATTTTCTGATTACTGTATTCCCCAAACCAAAACTAATCCTGCTTCTTCCATTAGAGACTGACAAACAAACAATAATTTTATTCTGCCAGAAATAAAGATCTCTCCTTTTTCACAAAAAGAATAAAGTTAGCTTGATAGTTAAGTTAGCAATAACTATATTATAAATAGTTAAATTACAGATACAATTTAAATTTATAGAATTACACCAAAATGGAAGTAAATCACATTTAATTCAACAGGACATTCAATACACCGTTTAGAATTGGACTGAGTAGGAAGCTTTTAACATCAAATGGTATTTATTAATCGGAGAGGTCAGATCTGGCTTCATACCAATGGGTTTATCATTTTTGCTGTTGGAAGTGAAAAAGGAGCATCTAAAGAGTTCTACAAGAGAACTATCCAGATACTATTGAACTACAGTTTCTAGCAAGACCTGTAAGGTCACAAGATCCAGTGGTGGGATTCAAATTATTTAACAACCGGTTCTCTGCCCTAATGATTGGCTAGGTGGATGTGGCCATGGTGGGCATGACCAGGGGGTGTGACAGGCAGCACTTGGCCTCCTGTACCACCCTGGGAGCAAAAATGGGCCACAGAGGGGGAAATGCCAACCCCCATGCCCTTTTATGGGTCTTGTAGGCCTCCCTGCACCCCTGGGACTGAAAACGGGCTGTGGGGGGGTCATGCTGCACCCCCATGCCCCATTTTGGGCCTAGGAGGCCTCCCTGAAGCCTCCTAGGAGTGAAAACAGGCTGGGGGGGTGCGGTGCACCCCCTGCACTCCGTTTTGGGCCTAGGAAGCCTCCCTGAATTTACCTGGGAGCCAAAATAGGGCACGTGGTGACTCCTGGAAGGGGCAGGGCAGGGACAGCCAGCAATTTAACTACCAGTTTGCCTGAACCGGCCCAAACCAGCTGAATCCCACCACTGACAAGATCCCTATTCCTACCATAGAAAAGAATTCAAGCATTTTATGGTATTTTAAAATTCAGCCAAAATTATTTAATTCGTTTTAATCTATTTTAAATTTTGTATCTCTGTGTTTTATCTTCTGGCTGTTCACCGCCCTGAGTCCTTCGGGAGAAGGGCGGTATAGAAATTTAATAAAATAAATAAAAATAAATAAATAAATTTTCATAAACTACAATATAGGCCTCCATAGCTAAATTTATAGAAACAAACACTTGTATGTAAATAACACATTCCTTCAATGACTTTTTCCCTACTTCGTTCTATTTGTTTTCTTGCTGCCACCACTGACAGAAAAATCACTCCATGGGAGAATGTTGCTACATTAAAAAAAAAGGTGGGGAGAGAGATCTGGATCTCATCACATTTGTTGATTAATTGATTGATTTGTTCACACAAATTTATAGGCTGCCTTACTTGCAATTGCATTTTGTCATAACTTCAAGTGGTTGTCAGTGTTCAAAGTAATGCACCCATGGAAAAATAAAACTCTGAGGCAGGCAAATTCCTGAACAGTTTATTAGATACATCATATTGGCACAACTGGTAAAAGCCGTCTCTGAAATTTCCTGCAGCTTTCATTTGATTAAAAGTAAGTTTCCCCTTTCCCCCCAAGTCACTGGTCATGCTGGCTGCTTGCTTGGTTACTTGCTCCTCCTCTTCCAGCCTTCTTTGAGAATGTCCTTGGTTCCCACAGGAAAACTTTATTGTTTTGACTACAAAATCCCATCTAACTATTTCCACATTGGAAGGTGGTTTTCTAATTACAAGTAGTACTCAGCTTACATCCGTTAATTCAGAGCCTGTTCAAAGTTATGGCTGAGATTAAGAAATGGATGTATAAACCCTCTCCAAAGTTCAAGCCATGACAGTACCTCCATGTCATGTGATCATGATTTGGGCATTTGGGTGCCCAGCTCACAATGACAACTTTGCAGGGAACTATGGACACACAATCACCGTTTGCAACCTTTCCTGCCAGCTTCCCACAAAACGATAGTGTATTTTTTATCTAATATGACCACAAACCAATGTTAATGTATTAGCGCTGAATGCAGAAAGTTGCATGTTTAATTCTTGGCACATCTAGACAGAATTGAGGGGTGGAGAGTCCTTCTTGAAGCACTGGAAGCATTGGTAATAAGTATCACCAATATCTCCCTAAATAGGTCGATGACATCTTTCTGTGTTTTTACTCAGAACTAAATTCTATAGTATCTACTAGGGCTCACACTCAGGATGTGGACACTAACTGCAATTTCTTTGTATTGAATAGCCATTTCCAGTGTTTAAAAATGGCTAGGAATATCCAGTCTAATATAATTTCAACAATTTCCAAGCCTCTTGTGTGAATGATAAATGATCTCATGGATTTGCATTCATTACGTGACTGTAGCAACATCAGGAGATAAGCTGTACATGTGGGGGGAAAAGTCAAAAATCAGATTAGCCTCTATAGCTGGAATTTATTACATTGCATTGTGTCATCTGAAACCAAGAACAAGTTCATTAAAGGACAATCAGAATGATCATGGAACTGGAAACCAAACTGAATGAACAACTTGTGAATAGAGACCACTGATCATCTATTGAGGAAGGAATGTGTGAAATTGTTCTCTACCTATATCCAGTCCATCAAAAATAAAATCTCTGCTCATCTTTTTCTCCTATGCATTGAGTAATGTTTGCTGACTTGTGCCAGCAAAAGTGTTGTTCCCTGGTTGGCCTGCTACGCTTCATTTCACTGTAAACACCTCCACTCTTATTGGACTCTGTGTACTTCACAAATATGGCTCCTCCCTCTTATCACCGACCACTACTCTTCCTCGCTATTCTTGTTTGTCTGTTTAACATATTTATCAGTAAAAATGTTTTAAGTATCCCTTCCTTCCTTCCTTCCTTCCTTCCTTCCTTCCTTCCTTCCTTCCTTCCTTCCTTCCTTTCTCCTTCCATCCATCCATCCATCCTTCCATCCATCCATCCTTCCATCATACATAGTCAAAAATAAAGTAAAAGATGGCAAGGCTGACAAAAACTGAACGGGGATGAAAAAGAATCAAGCTGACACAGCTCAAAGGGTTATTTTATGTCTTACTTTGACTCAACCTCCAACATATTTAAGCACGATTCAGGTGGCTTTGCGTTGTGGAATAAAAATGCCCTAAATCAACAAAGGAGAGATTGAAGGAAGTAAAAATATTTAATTTTAGGAACAGAAGATTAACAGAGGATGAGACAACACTTTTCAAGTTTCTGAAGAGATATCCTATAAGGGTGCAAGATTTGTTGTCTGTTTTTGTTGACCACAATGCAACAGATAGAGCGATGGTCTTAAGTCATAGGTTACAGTTGAATCTCAGGAAAAACTGCTCCACAAAAAAGACCAATTCTGCCCATTAATCTGCAAAATTGAAGATGTCGTAAGCTTTTTTTTGCAGGATATGTACAAGCAGAAGCAGAAATTAAACAATCATCAGTCAGGGATGTGTTAGGTTGGATTTAGATTTCTTGGACTCTGTGGGCTTTTCGTCACCGACATCAAATTATTCAGATAAACATACCCTGGCATCCATTTTTGTTTTGAGGAGTACTTTATCCAGATGTGTCTTCGTGATATTTATTTATTTATCAAACGTATATAGCCACCCATCTCAAACAAAGTGTGAGATATTACTTTCCTCTCATTGCTAGTCCATTAATGGGACAACCTTAAGCTGTCTTTAACTATAGCCATATTAAAATAATGTCCTCTTCCTTATTCTGATACCATGAGAGTGCAGCTACAACATGGATAGTATCTATTTGGTTTAGTTAGGCAAATGCAGTGATTTGAAGCAGAGTGAATAAGCAAGGAAATCAGCGAGGAAAGACACTATGATCCTGCAATCTTAATTCCCATTACAATCAATAGGATTAAAATCAAGATTAACTTTTCACTCCCTGATCTGAATGGAATTATGTCAAAGAAAAGAGATTTCCATTTGCCATCACTGCTCCTTCTCACAGATATTCTACATTGTGACTTAATTCTCCAACAGAAAGCCCTTGCTGTTTATGTAGAACTTCTGTGATCTTTAGAAAATTCAGCTCGAATGCATCAGAAGATTATGGAGATGGGCAAAGGGGCAACACCTCTTATTTAGATTAACTCACAGGTAGTCCTTGATTTAGAACCATTCATTTAGCACCTTTTGAAGCTACAACAGCATTGAAAAAAGTTACTTGCAACCAGCCCTCCTTTAAATTTCTTCAAAAATGGGTGATGAGTTAGAGGTCTTTTGAAAAGTAGCTTCAGTAAAACATAAGGTTTCTGTTTCATTCTTGTTATTTCACTCAGCTGTTTCTCCATTTTTAAAAATTTAATCTTAATAAATTATTAATTTGTTTTTATTTTAATTCACTTCTAGTACCTAATTCACACTTTGATTTTTAAATTGATAATGAAGAATTATTGTTATGTGAGCTGCTCAGAGTCTGTGGAATGCGAGCAGGGTATAAATTATGTAATAAAGAAAGAATGACCTTCACTTCCCTCCCAACCCCAACCATCAAAAGCCAAAAACATGGACTAAAAATGCTTTGGCCACATACGGTTTATAGGTTATCCAGCCTTGGTCTATGTATTATAAATAATTGCTTTTTAAAAAGTGTTTTTTCCAGGCTCACAAATACAGAGAACCTCTCAAGGTATTTTCATTTCCTATGTCAGAATAATCGTAGCCATAATTAGGGTATTTATACAGCTTTGGAGAAATAAATGTCTTGCAGTATTGGCCTATATAATTGTATGTGTTTTTGGACGGCATAGATTGATACTGATGTAATCATTTTACACATTCTCAAGAGTTTTATAACAGTTCTTTCCTTCCATGGATTTGGTGTGATCTAATATATGAGACCCTCTGGCATTTTATCAACTGTGAGTGCCTAAGCAATTATTCCTATAATCAGCCCTTTCTTCTGCTTTACATTTCTTGTTTGATTTAAGATCAACGTTATCTTTTATCATGTTGTACCCTTGTTTTTTTTCCCAATCTGAGCTGCAGTAAGTCTGTTTTAAAAAGAAAACCAATGTGTGTGTGTGTGTGTGTGTGTGTGTGAGAGAGAGAGAGAGAGAGAGAGAGAGAGAGAGAGAGAGAGAGAGAGAGAGAGAGAGAGACGTTCAAAGTTATGACTGAGGTTTGTAAATGGTGACCCCAAGTTCAGATGGTTGAAGACTTGAATAAACAGGATCTGTTTTGCATGATGAGCCATAGCAATCCACCTCAAAAGAAGGGTTTGACAGAGCCATTTCCTCTGTCTTTACATTTTAAACATGACGCATTTGATTAAACATACCCGCAGGAAAGGCGTGAACTGGCAGCTATTCTCTCCCACCTTCCCTTTCAACCGTGAAATGGAGAGCTAAATTGGTCCACATACATTTTGACAGTTATTCAGTCATTTGGTTTGCTAGTAAAACCGTTCGACATTGTTATAATCCAATAAGAACAAGACGTCGGCCTCACAACTTTCAGAGTCTCAGTTATCATCTCTCGAAGTAGAAAGCAAACAAACCAGGAGAGAATGGATAAGTTGGCTCCAAAGAAGCTGGTTTTGGTGCAGTAGGTACATATAATGCAATTCAATAAAATTCAGCCTCTGAAAAGTTGGGGTGGGGGTAAGGGGTCGAACGAAGCTGCTTCTTTTGAAGATGATTCTAACAGACTAAAGAAAAAAAAATACAGGAGAAAGGCACAGCTTCTTTCAGCTGTCCCCTTTTGTGCATTTTCCCATACGAAACTAGGTTACCACCGCTGCTCTGCACTTTGTTATTATGACAGGAAAAAATGAATTTCTAATGAGGTATCTGTACCAGCTGCAAGCACCTTGTGGATCTCCATGGACCATAAGCACAGTCAGATGTATTTTCTGAATGCGAAATGGCCTTGAGGAAGAAGGTCAATTGTAAACACACATTTCCTGGGAGAACCCCTTTTGTGTTGACAAATCAAACTGTTAATCGAAAAGCTATGGAAGGTGTGCATTGGTTCCCAGAGGGGAAAACCTGCCCAACATTTTGGAATTTGTGCTGTTTATTCCCGGTACTTTTGGGGATTTAAAGTTGCTTTGTGCTGTTTGCCAATTTTGACACAATTCTGTGAGAAGAGAAATGGTTTTCTTGCCCGGCAAAGGCTTGGTGGCCAGGTTCACCTGTGCTTAATGGGTGTATGGATACCTAAGCCATTGTTCACAAGGAAAGCCAGCGAAACATAGTGGTTAGAATGTAGGTCTAAGATTGGGAAAACTTAGTTCTTCCCTCAGTTATGAGCTTCACTAGGTGATCTTGAACTCTTTTCTCTCAGCCTGATTATCTTAAGGACAAATAGCCAATATCAGCAGGGGAATGGGAAATAAAATCTAACACATCTAAAAGTCCCTGAGGGATTGAGAAAAATTGCTCTAATCCAATGAGAAGAAGAAGAAGAAAAACCCTATCAACTTTCCCAAATCTCCAACATGACTCTTTTAAGTAAGGTTATCTTGAAACAGTCCAAATTCTTTAGCCTTTCCTTAGAGGGAGGATACACTTAATCATTTCTAACCACTTTCTCGACCATGTTCAGAGCATGTTTTAAACCCTTGTTTAAAACAGGGTAACCATTAACATCCTAGACACCATATACATATAGTATGTTTTATAGAATATAGCATATATTTAGAGAGTTCACTTTTGTTTGATTTTAAGTGCTAGCTTTGCACTGGGAAACTGGATTTTATATTACTTTCATACTTTTCCCTAATTACATTGTATTGTTTGCACTGATTTATTCTGGGATTTGAATGTTTAGAAATAGTCAATGTTGCTTATATTTTTGGCAACTATCTAGATGAGGAGGAGGAAACACATGGCATGATATAATGGAATTACCATACTCAATATTTCAATCTCTTTCCTCATGCTCCACAGCAAGGAATTTGCCTTTTATTCTATGATTGATCACCATAACTTTTTACACCTTGGGAACACTCTGGAAATCATGGCAGCTATTTTATGAGGGGAAATATTTCTCTAGCCATTATTTTGTATGTTGTATCTTAAACTTTCCTTCTCACTAGGCGTGTTCTAACTATTGCATTTAGAAGCACAATATCACTATGTCACACCAGTCTAGGATCCTTTCCAAGGCAAAATTCTTATTCTGTCACATAATAATATATTTTCATAATTCTTTTTAAACTCTTCTGAATGTGACTTAGAATATGATAGCTGTTCCTTGCTTTTTTCACACAATAAGGAACTGAATGCCATTTCCCACATAATAGCTAAATAAGTTGGCATATTAGTATTTTACCATAAAAATAACCAAGGCACTTGAACCTTTCTAAAAATTTAATATATCCTTTTTCAAAGAAACGAACTGGGCTGTTCTTCAAGAAAGGTTATGGCTGCTGTAATAAATGTGCTTGACTGTAAAGTATTGTAAGATTCTTCATGGTTTTCACTGCAGAAAATTGATGCTGTTATTAACACAACAGTTGAATTCACCCATTTCACTAAGATATGAAGTTCAGGTGCTATGGTAGACGTGGGGAACCGTGGCACCTTTATGACTTGTGAACTTCAACTCCCAGAATTCCTCAGCCAGCATGGCTGACTCGGGAATTCTGGGAGTTGAATCCATAAGTCATAAAAGGGCCATCGTTCCACACCACTGTGCTATGGGAACCTTGCTATGATTTATTTAATGAACCATGCCTACACATGGCTTGGCTGCACAAGCCAAGGTTACACAAAATGGATGTGTTACCAGAGTTACAAATCATGGTTATACTCATCCTGTTGTGGCTTATCAAACAAACCATGGTTATATGTATTATGAATGCAGTTATTTATGATTATTAATACATTAGTTCGATATTCCATTACAAGACTTTCATTTGATGACAAAGAATTTTGAAGGAACATTAGAACGAAAAGAAGACAGACAAACAAATGATTCATAAGGCAGAATCTTGGATTAGAGTTTTGCTGGTGGATCTACATCTCAAATACCTGTCTTCATGCTTGTGCACAGAATACATGTGCATGCTTCCTCTCCTTCCTCTCTGACAAAGAGCCAGGACAGTGTAGCTGACAGATTGACTGACTAGCTATATGTCCCAGAATCTCTGCAGGTGGTGATGACACTGATGGATAGTGATGGATGACTATGACACAGCTCCACCCTTCCCACTTAACCATGTGCATGACAGAAGGTCCCCCAGGCCAGGACTGGCTATTCTAACAATGCCCACAAACAGGCATTTAGATGTGTAAAAAAGCAATGCCTTTGGCTCCAGCAGTGATTGGGCCTACTGATTTGGGGCCCTTTAATGAGTTGCTAATGTGAAAATAATTTTCTTTTTGGACTTTAGAGTTGCGGGAATAAAGACAGATGGAGCAATGCCATAGAATTGATAATGGCTTGGCCAAAGGCTAAGAGTCAGGAAATGCTGTTTAAGGGAGGTGGAATTCTATCACTGTCAAGAGCTGCCAAATCCTCACCCACAGTTTTGCATGCTCCATAAAATAACTTTCAAAAATCTATTTATATCTACAGTATCTATTATCTATCTCTCTATCTCTATCTATCTCTCTATCTCTATCTACCTATCTATCTCTATCTACCTACCTACCTCTATCTACCTACCTACCTATCTATCTATCTATCTATCTATCTATCTATCTATCTATCTATCTATCCCTCCCTCCCTCCCTTCTTCCCCCCCTCTCTCTATATATCTCTATCTCTCTATCTCTATCATCTCTCTCTATTTATCCCTCCCTCCCTCCTCTCTCTCTATATCTATCTATCTATCTATCTATCTATCTATCTATCTATCTATCTATCTATCCCTCCCTCCCTCCCTCCCTTCCTCCCTCTCTATATATCTATATCTATCTATCTATCTATCTATCTATCTATCTATCTATCTATCCATCCATCCCTCCCTTCCTCCCTCCTTCCCTCTCTCTCTATATATCTCTATCTCTATCTCTATCATCTGTCTGTCTGTCTGTCTGTCTGTCTGTGTGTGTGTGTTGTAGAACACCTGTCTGTCTGTCTGGGTGTGTGTTGTAGAAAATATAAACCAATTCAGGATGAGAACAAATAAAGCAACAATCCCCAATGTTTTATTTTTAACACCATATGTTTTCAAGACAAGACATAAGAATGAATGAGAGGAAAGATCATTTCAAGAACTGTTCAGCAGAAACAACACAAATAGCACTAAGTGGGAAACTTATATTTGCTTGCCAACTAAGTGTCGCTAACAACTCTAAAATCTTGGCTTTGTAAAGACTTCGATTTAAAATAGCAAGTGTAAGTAAGTAAGTGTGTCTCTGGGTGGATATGTATGTGTGTGTGTGTGTGTGTGTGTGTGTGTGTGTGTGTGTTCTGTAAAGACTGTTGTTGCACTTCTACATCTAAAATCTGCAGGTAAAACTTCAAAGGGGAGAAAATGAGGTGTTTTTTAAAGTCCAAATTATTAATGAAGTATCCCAGCTTTCTGGTTCCTCCAAATGTGTTGGATTATGTCAATGATCACATTGGCAATGAATGATAGGACTTGAAATTAGAGAAGACTTGGCAAGGGCAACTGAAAAAAATTCAGCATATAAACCCTTCCAGAGTCTGCCGTATGTATGTTAACTGATCTCCCCCCTCCTAATTATCCTATTTTGCTCTAACCATTGTACCATGACAGCAGAGCTTAAAATAAGTACTTCCATCATTCTCATGACCATTTCAGGTACCCATGTTAATGAAAAGGGAGGCAGTGGTAGTGCCTTATGGCAGTGCCTTATGGCAGTGCCTTATGGCAGTGCCTTATGACAAAGAAGTCATAAGGCACTGGGTATTATTGGTTCTGCCTTCAGTATTTCAGTTATGGTCTATTAGAGAGATAGAAAGATGTTCTCTCTCTTTCCACAAGCTGATTTTAGAATAACAGAGTTGAAAGGGACCTTGGAGGTCTTCTAGTCCAACCCCCTGCCCAGGTAGGAATCCCTACACCACTTCAGACAAATGGTTATCCAACATCTTCTTAAAAACTTCCAGTGTTGGAGCATTCACAACTTCTGGAGGCAAGTTGTTCCACTGATTAATTGTTCTAACTGTCAGGAAATTTCTCCTTAGTTCTAAGTTGCTTCTCTCCTTGATTAGTTTCCACCCATTGCTTGCTGCCCTCATGTGCTTTGGAGAATAGTTTGACTCCCTCTTCTTTGTGGCAGCCCCTGAGATATTGGAACACTGCTATCATGTCACCCCTGGTCCTTCTTTTCATCAGACTAGACATACCCAGTTCCAGCAACTGTTCTTCATATGTTTTAGCCTCCAGTCCCCTAATCATCTTTGTTGCTCTTCTCTGCACTCTTTCTAGA
This sequence comes from Arizona elegans, assembly GCA_022577455.1. NCBI lineage: Eukaryota > Metazoa > Chordata > Lepidosauria > Squamata > Colubridae > Arizona > Arizona elegans. Next base: position 247,307,823 of record JAKOOJ010000001.1, read on the forward strand.
GTCTCAACGTCTTTTTTACATCGTGGCAACCAAAACTGAATGCAATATTCCAAGTGTGGCCTTACCACACTTACATGATTCACATGACTTATAGTGAAGGGCATTATATGTTAGTTATATAAATATGTATTAGTGCTTCATATTTATATAGTCAATGAACAAAAAGCTTTATAGCCTGATTTGTGCAATTACACTATAATTAGCAGTATAATCCAATAATGACATTGTAGATGTTTAAATAACAACAGTTCTCCTAGCATCATCTAATCACTTTTGAGCTGATTGGCATTTCCCCCAAGAAATTCCCAGTGTCCAGATCACACTAAGAGGTTTAGTCTCGCAGTATAATGCTATATGGATCCCCAAAGGATGCCTATGCTTCCTACAAATTATTGCATTTCTGTTACTTTATTTTTGGTGCCAGTATATGAGCTTGGGTCCCCAAATGGTTGCAAATCCCAATGCTACATTATGCACCAGCTCTAATGTTAGTATACTGTAGCATAGCATTCTGTCTATACGAGCGGTTAGGAAAGGAGTTTCTAGTGAAAAGAATCTATATGTATGCATTAGAATATAATCTCTGTGCTATTCGGTAAATATCAAGTTAATCAAAACATTTATCCCATGGACTTTCATAGTATCCATTGTAATAGATAGAGCCGTGATGGTGAACTTATGGCACATGTGCCACAGGTGGCACATGTAGCCCTATCAGTGGGCACACAAGCTCAGCTCTGGTGCGCATGTGAATGCCGGCCAGCTGATTTTTGGGCCTTCTGGATCCACCAGAAGTAGGGAAACAGGCTGTTTCCTGCCTCTGGAGGGCCTTGGGGGGGGTAAGGCCCATTTTTTGCTGTCTCCAGCCCCCAGAGCCTCTCTAGGAGTCTGGGGAGGGCGAAAACGGCCTTTCCCAGCCCCCAGGAGGTCCTCCAGAGGCCAAAAACAGATAGAATTATGGGTGTGGGCATGCCCGTGTGCAACCCCTCCTTGATTCCCCCCTCCTGGCACGCGATGGCAAAAAGATTAGCCATCACTGAGAAAGAGAAATGATGTGGATTCTTCTGATTGAACTTCCTAACACTTCCCTGTTGTGCCATTTCTATTCGTATTTTCTCTGTGTATGGTGACTACATTTGGCAAAAGGACCATGAAAAGAATAAAGTTAAGGCATGGACCATTGATTTCAACACTTGCTGGCTATGTGCAAAAAGGTATAGAACTGTACATAATCTGATTTGGAAAATTAAACAAAACCCACTGTTTACCTATGGAAACCCATCACTGAAAGGGGAAATCAGGTACAGCTATTCCATCCTGAAGACAGTACTGCACTATGATTTATAGCATCTTCTAGTGTCACCCAAGTATTATTGTCCCAATATGACAATAATGAAGAAAAGGTTTATATAGATTCACTGGTGAGAGGGTGACACTGTGTAGTCACCAGGGATGAAACAGCCTGCATGAGTAAAACAACTCAGTTCTTCAAGAGGCTTTAAAAAAAAAGATATAATTCATTTTCACTTAGCATATTTGTACCCGATGAGGCAACAAATTATCTATCAAAATTAACACACTTCAGTAGCATTTTAAAAGGTAATGCTTGCTTATTTTTATTGCTTATTAGGCTTGTCTTCGGTGCTCACTTGACAGAGGAAGTAGAAATCACAATGAAATAAATTGAGAATGCAGCGAATAATCCTGTTTTATTAAAATATATGATAGAATCATGCTTTTGCTTTCCTTTATTTGCTAATCCCCAGAGAGAGACCGTCTACAAAGCGACAACATCTGGTGTCCATTATTTCACCGGATCTGTTGTGATTAGTCCATATGATCAGTCTGGTCAATTGGTGTGAGTGTGCAGCAGTTTCTTCCACCCGTCCAATCGAGCTGTCACTTCTGCTTTGGGAAGCTTGCTAATTTACTCTTGCAATTTCCAGTATTTGTTAGATTTCCACAAGGAAATCTCAGAGATTTCCAGGGCCATCGACTGTGCAGCTTCCAACAGAAAGCTATCTTCAACAATAGAACGGAAGCTTTATCAATTAACTCAAAACGGCTCCGTTGAAACTGTCTCCAGACGTTGTTCTGTTTCCATTAGAAGCAAATTTAGGAAATGCTCGGGATTTTTGTTTTGTTTCCTCCGCCCCCAAAACACCAGAACAAAACTAGTCAGGAAAGGCTACTCAGTCAGAAAATGCTGACTCACACCGGGAAACTAAGGCAAGCTTTCCCATTTTGATCAATACAGTCAGATTCTGCTCTCTTCCACGCCACTTACTTTTCTAAGATTGCCCAACCAACAAAATGAATTATTTGAAATCTAAAGAAAATGTGTAAGTTGAAGGCAGATAGACTCAGTACAGGTAGTCCTTGACTTACAACAGTTCATTCAGTGACCACTCAAAGTTACAATGGAACTGAAAAAGAGACTTATGACTATTTTTCACACTTATGACCAATGCAGCATTCCCATGGTCATGTGTTCAAATTCAGATGCTTGGCAATTGACTCATATTTATGACGGTTGCAGTGTCCTGGAGTCATAGGGTCAGCTTTTGTGACCTTCTGACAATGGGGAAGTCTGATTCACTTAACACCCATGTTATTAATTTAACAATTGCGGTGATTTTCTTAACAACTGTGACAAAAAAGGTCATAAAATGGGGCAAAACCCGTTTAACCTATGTCTTGCTTAACAACAGAAATTTGGGACTCAGTTGTGGTCATAGATCGAGGACTACCTGTACTTCACGTTTTCGTTTTTAGATTGTGTAAGTCTTGATTAGGGCCTGCCCAAGACATTTTTTTGTCAAATAAGGCATAATGGCTAATGATTCCTTCTATATCATAACTACTGCTGGCTGCATTAGGGAAGCACCAGAGAACAAAAACTTATTTATTTATTTATTTATTTATTTATTTATTTATTTATTTATTTATCAAATTTCTATACTGCCCTCCTCCTTTCGGACTCAGGGCGGTGAACAGCCAAAATAAAAACATCTATACATAACATTACAGTTAAAAATAGAGTTAAAATAATTTATAAATTTGGCCCGTAATTTAAAACTTATCAATTTAAAATCAATATCAAAATTTTAAAACTAACCCTAAAATCAAGACAGACTGGCTAACTGAAAAAAGTAAGTTTTTAGGGCCCGACGAAAAGTCCGGAGGTCGGAGATCACTCGTATCTCTGGGGGTAGATTGTTCCATAGGGTAGGTGCCACCACAGAGAAGGCTCTCCTCCTGGTGGTCGCCAGCCGGCATTGTCTGGCCGACGGCACCCTGAGGAAGCCCTCTCTGTGGGAGCGAACCGGCCGGTGGGAGGCTATCGGTGGCAGAAGGCGGTCCCGTAAGTATCCCAGCCCTAAGCCATGGAGCGCTTTAAAGGTGATCACCAACACCTTGAAGCGCACCCGGAAGTCCACTGGAAGTCAATGCAGCTCGCGCAGGAGAGGAGTCACATGGGAGCGCCCCGTCGCTCCCATAATCCCCCGCACGGCCGCATTCTGCACCAGTTGGAGCCTCCGGGTGTACCCCAAGGGGAGCCCCATGTAGAGAGCGTTAAAATAAGTAACGCTATAAGTAACGCTATAACGCTATAAGTAACGTTATAAGTATCTCTCAACTGGAAATACAATAATACATTGAATAATAAGGTGCTGCTCCTTCATCAGTGGTGGGTTGCTACCGGTTCTACCCAGATTGGCGAACCGGTAGCAGTGGCAGTGACTCCACCCACCCGCACTGGATGCTTCTGCAAGCGCACATGTACGAACCGATAGCGACGGCTTTTGCAACCTACTACTGTCCTTTATCCCCTTTTTGGGCTCACCCCTGGTTGTAATTGATCTCCACACAGCTTGGCATCAACCATGCCTACTCTACTTATAATAAGAGTGGTTTTATTTAGAACATATGCTGCTTGTAGATTATAAGAAGAAAATGAATGTCTGAATTGGACCCGAAAGGTGTTGAAATTGTTTTAACCAATAATATAAAATGGAAAGTTATTTACCTTGACTTGTTTAAATCCTTGATTCCCCCCCCCCCCATGAATTCCTTCTCTTGAATTCTTTTTCTTGCAGAGTTAACAGATGACCTAATCCACCTATTCAGCCAGATTTTTTGACAGTGCTAGTTACAGTTTCCTCATGCTGAAATATGCTTGGCTATGCGATGAAGCAATAACTCTTAAGTCTTTTTGTAACTGCTGCAATGATAGGTACATGGAAAGAATGCATATCACACAAGGAGATTAGGCGCTTGGGGCCTCTAGGCCTCAAAGTTTCCATATCATGGAAATCAACACAAGGTCTGGAACGGAGAATGGATTTGAGTTTTAAATGAGCTACTTCAGATTCCATCAAATGTGGATGCATAGAAAAAGTATACTGAAGAAAGGAAGAATTGAATTGGCAACCTTCCGCAATTTGGAAAACATGCCATAGAGAGTATAAAAAGTAAGCTCACTAGATGTGGAAGATTTCTTCAGAAATAGAATAAATATTCAAAAGAGAAAGAAAGAAAGAAAGAAAGAAAGAAAGAAAGAAAGAAAGAAAGAAAGAAAGAAAGAAAGAAAGAAAGAAAGAAAGAAAGAGAAAGAAAAACCAAAAGGTCTATTTGACCTATAGTTTGGTCAGACCTTAACTATGAGGAGCTCAGCTGCACCAGGCTAATTTCCATAAGCATCATGTGGTGTTACAGAAACCACATTTTGCCAAGCTGTCAACTGTACAGGCTTCTCTTTGCTAAACAGACTCCCATTAATACTGTCTGCACAATTTGTCAGTTAAATGAGGTACAAGAGGGACGCTCTATTTGCCCCTAATTAGCTGTGCAGACTACCTTTGTCTGTTTGATTAAGTATTCACATTATCAATTTTGTTTAATCTGATTCATTTCACAGACCTCCCCTGGGACTCAGCCCATACGGTTAACTAATCTCTGGTATCATCTCTCCTATCAGGCAGCAAGGAACTCCCACGGAACTCATTTTCTAGCCTTAGATTCTCCCCAAATCTTCCCAGAAAGAGGAATCCAAATTCATCCACTTGATTGCATTCAGGTTTATCTGAACCCTTCTATAGCAGTTGAGTTCCTAACCAGCTGTATATCATTTGGTGCTTTCCTCTGAAGAGTTAAATGGAAACCTCCCACCAGATGAGAAGTCTGTCTCCTGATTCATTTCACATTCAATCTTTTCAGAATGATATCTTAATTGTGGATTACAAATTGACAAGGTCATTTTTTTAAAATCAACCAGTAGAAAAAGATCCATTTTCCTATTGGCTAGAATGATTTGAGTTATTGTCACAGATACAGATATTCCTTAGTTTAGTTATACTTAGTCTCTTCCATACTACTCTGGGTTATTGTCTTTTTATTTTTGGCATTTTATGGACTGTTTTTATCAGATATGCTTCCAAAAATTGCCATGAGTTGGGTGGCCTATAAATTTGGTAAATAAATAAATAAGGAAATATTTAAATGTATATAGAGATTCTCACTCATCCAGGTCATGGTTGTCCCAAAGGTACTTTTTCAAAAGGCAACTGGAATTTCTGGTTTTTCTTTGAAGACATTTCGCTTCTCATCCAAGAAGCTTCTTCAGCTCTGGCCATCCCCACCATCCAGTCAGAGGTGAAGAAGCTTCTTGGATGAGAAGCAAAATGTCTTCAAAGAAAAATCAGAAAGTCCGGTTGCCTCTTGAAAAAGCATCTTTGGGACAAGGTCATCTTCACTGATTTTCAGTCCACTTTCTGATTCATATCCCAAATAGTCATACTAATATTCAAAGCCAAAAACATTTTGGGACCAGCAAATTATCTAAAATCACTCCCTCTCCTTGGCTGCCCTGTCAAAGTTTTAACACTTACCTTTTCTGCCATTAATTTTTGTTTGTTTTTTGTGGTTGGTCTTTTGCTTTCATTGGGGGAATTTTTAAAATTCAGATACTATTTATTCATTTTTGTTTCATTAGTATATTGTGTTGCTCTAGTTTTTTTAGGGGTATGAAGTGGGAGCTGTCCAGAAATCATTTTGGTGATGGATGATACAGAAATGTGACTAAGGAAATCAATAAAAAAGCCAAAAGTGCCTGGAGGAAGAATTCAAATTTGTTCTGAACTAATGACATGTCTCTCGTGATCCTTAAGACATAATCAGTTTAGAATCAAGGTTTTTTTATGAGTCTTTTTTCCCTTACATGAGCCTGTGTTTTACTAAGATTAAAGGTTCTACTAATTAACGCTCCAGCCACGCATGAAGAAGATATGAGTTGGACCAAACAAAGCTCACTTCATTTCTCTCAGATGACCTTTAACTATAGTGATGTGGTCTTTCTTTTAAAGAAGGGGGAAAAAGTTTTGGGCCACTCTGGAGATGCCAATCACAAATTCTGTTATATTTGGGATCCATCTGAAAGTGCTTATATGAGTATCTAAGTAGGGAACCACAGATGGGCTGGGATTCCTATGCATGGAGGGAATCCTATGCATGTATAATTGTAGTCATGTAGGGGCCGTGTAATGGATTTGAAGTGTATCAGGAGAGGATACGATCAGCAAAAGACAGAGCTTGCCTGAACAGTTTTTCTATTTTTGCTATTCATTTCAGTAAGGCTCTGGGAAGAAATCAGCCAGTGTAATTCTAGTTTTCAGTTGAAAAGGACTTATATTTCACCCATCCCACAAAACATCTGCTTGGCACAGCACATCTAGCGAGGAGGATCTCAGGAAAGATCCATCAGATGCCTTCCTCTTTATCAGAAATATGAGAAATCTAGCAACAAAGCAAGTTGAGCAGTCTATGGAAAGTCATATGGAAAGTCTATGAAGACTACATGTGACCTGTGCATTGACTCTTCTATGTCCTTTAAGTAACAGCAGAAAGTGTTGAAGAAATGGAAGCAGAGGTTTGGCCTATTAAGCAGAGGGATGATAATTAAATTAAGCAACAGCTATCTTACCTTGCAGTATCAGTCCCCTGCCACGCCCACCAAGGCATGTCCACCAAGCCACGCCCACAGGACCGGTAGTAAAAAAAAATTAGATTTCACCACTGGGCTGGGACGATGGTTGGTGCCCGCAGAGAGGACTCTGTGTGCCACCTATGGCACGCATGCCATAGGTTCGCCATTGCAGCTATAGTATTAGTATAAATAAGGAACTGAGAAAACTGCAGCAGCTAGAGCTTTGAGCTGGAAGAATATAAAACTTTGAGGAGAACCATAAATAGACTGAGTGGCTGTGGCTCCCGGCATCCTGATATAGTCAGTTGACTCCATCACTGACTATTGGGGGTGAGTTGTTGGCCCCCACAGAGAGGGCTCGCAATCTGGGAGTCCTCCTGGATATGCAGCTGTCCTTGGAGGAACATCTGACGGCTGTAACCAGGGGGACCTTTTGTCAGGTTCGCCTGATTTGCCAGTTGCGGCCCTTTCTTGATCGGGATTCCCTGTGCACAGTCACTCATGCCCTCGTCACCTCTCGCCTTGACTACTGCAACGCTCTCTACATGGGGCTCCCCTTGAAGAGCACCCGGAGGCTCCAACAGGTCCAGAACGCAGCAGCAGCATGGTGCTCCCATGTAACACCGCTCCTGCGTGAACTGCACTGGCTCCCGGTGGTCTTCTGGGCATGCTTCAAGGTGTTGGTTATCACCTTTAAAGCGCTCCATGGCATAGGGCCTAGCTATCTTCGAGACCACCTGCTGCTACTGATGACCTCCCATCGACCCGTGCACTCCCACAGAGAGGGCCTTCTCGGAGTGCCATCAGCCAAACAGTGCAGGCTGGTGACCCCCAGGGGGAGGGCCTTCTCTGTGGGGGCACCTACCCTCTGGAATCAGTTGCCCCCAGAGATAAGTGGAATCCAAGACCTCAGTGCCTTCCGCCGTGCCCTTAAAACCCATTTTTTCCAGCAAGTCGGGCTGGCTTAAGAAGAAATTTTTTAAATGTTTTAATTGGTAGTGATTTTTAATTGGGCCAAATTTATATATCTTTTAATTGTTTTTTAATATTTGAACTTGATATTTTTAATTCTGGCTGTACACTGCCCTGAGTCCTCAGGGAGAAGGGCGGTGTAGAAATTGGAAATAAAATAAAAATAAATAAATAAAAAATAAATGGTTAAGTGTCATCTCCTGTGTAGCAGCTGCCAGGGTGTAATGAAAAATAAACCTATAAAATAGTTTGCCACAATAGCTCTTGAAACATGTTTCAATATTTTCAGGAACAAAATACATGTAAGCAAAAATCTGATGGGGACGTTTGGAGTGACGTGGAAAAACCCAAGGAAAAAACTTCAGTCCAAAAAATGTTAAATAGTTCATGTTGCTTTGAAGCAGTGCATTAAAAATACTTGATGATTATATTGCCTGATTCTAAAGTGGGCGTGAACCTTAATCTGAACCAGCAATCTTCACAAGGGAGGATAAGAAGTACAGTATCAGACAGTATGTGCAGTGAAAAGTTTCCAAAATTGTAATAATGGAAAGAGTAATTACTTTTTTTTAATTTTTTTATTTTGTAGGAGTATGATCCATGGGATTTGTTTTTAATTCATGGGATTTTTTCGGTTTCTTTGTACTGTTTATTATTTATTTGTTGTTAACATTTTAATAAATATGCAAGCATGTGTTTAATAGGAATCAGTAGTGATTGCTATTCAAATTATAGTCTCAGTAAAGTTCAACTCCTTATTGATTTTCACTGATATATACTGGTATCAAGGAGAAAGAAGGCAGCAATGAAGGACTCTTGCAAAAAAACCCACTAAATCCTCTTCCAATAGATCTTGTAATTTAAATCTTTTTCATTCAGTTTCATCTCATGATGAAGTTGAGTGGGTTAACTATGGAACTCGCATGACTTTGAGCCTACAATTTATTTTGTGTCATATTTACAACACTTCCTTTGCAAGGAATCAGTGCAATGTAGCAACAGTGTTCTTTAGAGGACTAAGAGGCATTAAAAAACAGAGATGTTGCTTTCTGTTACAATTCATTAAAATATGATTTCTTTTATTTAATCAGTACACAGTCTTTAAGGGAGTTGAGGAGTTGAAAAGAAATAGAAAAAATTCATTTCCTTGATGTATTTGTTCCTTTCAGCTCCCTCATTGTGGCTTCCTGAGAATCCATGATCATTACACAAAATCTATTTAATAAAAGTTGAGTAAAATCAGGATTTTAAAATCAAAACAAAGGGACAATGATTTTATAGAACAGAATAATGGCTTTTCCTACCTTGGTCCCTCCAGCTTTATTGGGCTGTAACAACTGTGCTGCTTGGAACGATGGAAGTCATAATCCAGCACTTGTAGTAGAACAAGTCCGCCAACATGGAATAATATGATTCAGATGCAATATTTTATAATAATGATTTCTAATTATTAGAATTAGAAGGAACTGCAGAAAAGTACATTACACTGCATAAGACAGCAAAGTAGTGGTGATGAACCCAATGTAGCCGGTTGGTCCTTTAATATATTAATGGTTGCAATGAACTATATTTAAATGTCTTTGATTGATTTGAAGCATGCTCCAGCTGTGCATGGCTCATGGGACATCCCTAGACTGATAAACTTCAGACAACCGAAATGCCAGAGTTCAGATAGTTCTAGAAAGGTGCAGCATGCACTGACTGTGGGAATGTTTATACCGGTACATTAAAGAGAAAAATGAAAAACATGGATCTGTGCATATTTTTCTATCCAAGTAATTTTCATAGTTTTATTTTCACATAAGAATTTTTTTAAAAAAGAAATGGTAAAATAAACACTGTTGAATGTGGGTGTACAGATGGATAAATTCGAAGAAAAAATGCACATATTGGCCACAATTCAGCACAGAGTTAAATAGACCCCTGAAGATCACGTATATCAAAATAAGCCAATGGGATTCAATAGGATTTATGACAGTGTGTGCATAATTGCACTAAGACTGTGCTCTTTTGAAATGGGCTTAAGTTTGTTCAACCTGCCTTGGAATATGTGGTTATTGCATATTATATTGGCAAAGCAAGCAAGAAATATAAAACGATAGATCTAGATTAATATCGCAGCTACTATGCCTGCAAAATTATTTACAGTGCAATCCTGGGCATGTTTGCTTAAAAATAAATCTGATTCTGTTCGGCAGGGCTGAGCCCAGAATAAGTATCTGAGGGATTGGTTGGTTTACCTTCTAGAAGGCTGCTGATCTGCATTTGTTTCTTCCGCTCCATTTCTTCTTCTTGCAAGTGCTGATAAAAGGTCCCAGTCTCAGTCGCTGAGGACGCAAGGTTGGCAGGTTGCCTTCTAGTTGTAGGTCTGAAGCCAAAAGTGAAAATGATGGGAGCGATGGGATGTTTCTTGGCTCAGGATCCCTTTCCCCTTCTGCTGAGCAATGTCACTAAAGGTTAACACGAGCTGAGTATATCTAGACTAAACTGCACAGAGAAAAAGGAAAGGAAAAAGGCTGGGTAGGCAAAGATGTCTCATGTGGCAAATTGTGGAAATAGTTGTAGGACAAAATCCTAATTCCAAATTCAGATTGATTTTAGCTTGGAATCAGGGGGTGGGGGAGAGAAATGCCTTTACATCCATTTCAACCTTGCTGTTCTAATAGCTGTTTTTAATGCAATCTGTGTTAAAGTCACACAATGAGAGCTCAAAAAAACCCATCAGCTCGTTTGGCAGTATCCTCATTCCTTTCATATCCCCCTCGCCAACAGTTTGAAAGTGAGATGGCTAATTTTGTGCCTGACAAGAAAGGATGGATCATTTCCTTGGATGGCTGCTATCAGCAGACTCAGCGCTGGTACACTCTCCAAGGGAGTCCCCAAACTACAGGTTACTGGCAGACAGACAAACGCACTGACAGCCATTTGTGACCAACTATGAAACACCATCTGCTCAAGTTTGTGAGGTGGGGGTGGCAAAAGAACGTATCCAGCAAGCAATAGCACTGTGAGAAATGATTTTGCCTATGTTGACAGACAAACAGCAGTGCACAGATAGCCTTAAAGAATAAACTCACATTGTTTTTGAAGGTTGTATACATCGGTGCCTGTGTGTGTGTGTGTGTGTGTGTGTGTGTGTGTGTGTGTGAGAGAGAGAGAGAGAGAGAGAGAGAGAGAGAGAGAGAGAGAGAGAGAGAGGGAGGGAGGGAGGGAGGGAGGGAGAGATATTATTACAGGATCCTTTTGCTCTTCTTTTAGAGCGGAGAAAGTACTTAGTTACAGGTTCTAGATATTTTGTGAACGATATCCACATCCCATATGGAACCGGAATGATGAATTGAAACTTTCTGTTCCACCGTGATAAAATAAACTCTGAGCCAGAGAAAAATCTCAAATTCTAATGAAATAACAAAGCAGTGGTTTTCACATGTTGAGAACCCTTATTTTATAACAAAATCAATTAATATCTATATCCAGCTATCATCTTAAAATATTTTTGGGTAACTCAGCATAAATCAGAAGGGGTAATTCTGTATAGATAGGTACCTTGCTGCTAACATAGTGGCATTTCTAAACAACCGAACACCTCACATTTTTCATGGCTTTAGACATCTGGATTTGGAAAAAAAATGTTTTTCTTTCTTCCCCAGATTTTGAAGAGTCCTGAATCTGAAAAAATAGTGAGTAATACAGCAAATTCTTCACTGGCAGCAGCCTGAGTATTTCTCTATCAGGCTTCAGGTTAGACACTGTTTTAGTTTTCATTCTTCCAAAAACTCAAATCCGCATTTACTGAAATGCCAAGATACCTGGCAAATTTGCTTTATTTCACTCAAGAAAGAAATCATAGGTGGGAAGAGAGGCGTGTTTCAGAACACAGAAATCAAACTCTATATGTTAGACCCAAGGATTAAACATTAATCTTTTCCTTCCTACCCCATGGAATTAACAGATTCCTAGCCATTCTTCTCCCTGCAGTGAGGCTGTAATGCATCTGCCCAAGATAGTTGCCAACATTTATAGTTGTCTTCCCAGCTTCAGCTCTTGCATTCTCTGATTTTTTTTTTCCACCAAAAGCAACTTCTTCCCCATGGGTCTGAGAGCAGGGATATTGAGGGAGAGGCAGGCTTGGTTTGTCAGGACACAATCACCTAACCCACAAAAACCTCCTTTTGATTCCCCACCCCCACTATTTATTAAAGAGATAAGCAAGTATCTAAGTTTTATTTTTAAGCATGAAAAGGCCGGTATTGATATTTCTTTCTCTTTCAGTATAGCTGAAAATACTATTTTCTCCTTGTTTGCTTATAGCCTTTAAATGCAAAGCAATTTCTACCTCCCTGTCCCTCTTCTTGAAGTTAAACAAGATGATTAATTTTTCAAGATGGCTTCCTCTCTCTCACTGATTTGATCTTTCTTCAGCCTTGCCCAGAGCCATCTCTACCAAGAAGACATGTCCCTTGCAAAACTGGGTGAAATCACCACATGCTTGACCACAGCTAGTGTGGAATTATGGATTATGTAATGTATGGTACAAATAAAATCCCCCAGTTAATATGTTTGAAGTTATCTGATTCTACCATAGCTTGATTTTTCTCTTTGTGGAACCTTAGCATTATATTTCTTCTACTACAAAATAGTCAATGGGAGCCAATTCTTGGGCACTAATGAAATATACTACTACAGATAAATATTTTTTTCCCTTTTAGGACTGCAACATTGGGTTAAATAAATTAGTAAGGTATAAATAAATAAATTAGTAAAGTAAATTCAAAATGCCTTTACTTGTAAACCATTTCTGTGACATTCAGTGTAATAGAATAAAATTAAACAATAACCAGAATAGATCATACTGTATAAAGAGTCCTCTGTATTAAGATTGAGAGACTAAAAGAATTTGGGATGTGTTAAAATAATGTATGTAGTCTGTGGATCAGATTTCATAGCAGTGCAACAAGGTGCTTTTGTCTTTTTTAAAAAAACGTTTGAAGAAAAATGCAATGGTTAATTATTGTAATACAATAGTTTGCAAAAATTGTGGGCAGCAGGCCTTCCTTTCTTCTCAGTTGGTGCCTTGTAACACCATAAGGTCTAAAAACAAGTTAATTAGACCTTATTTTCCTTAAAAGTGTTTTATAATATGCAGATTCATACAGATTTTATTGCTTGATTAATCAGCATACTGCTATTATTCATTGACTAATAGATATTTGAGTACAGCCCCGCTTCTTTATAATAGCATTAATGATGAATTTTTAAGCAGAGCAAATATTTTAAGTCCCATTGCCTGAAGTAGGAGGATTTAAGCATATGCTTCACTTTGCTCTTGAAAGCAAGAGGAGGTAAATTTACTTCAGTATGGCTAGATCAGGGGTCTGCAACCTTAAACACTCAAAGAGCAATTTGGATCCATTTCCCACAGAAAAGAAAACACCGAGAACCACAAAACCCTTCACGTGCCTGACTATTTCTTGAGCGGCCACAAAACTAGCATATGTAGTTGAATTAAACATTCTGTTTTCTTCTGAAACTTTTCTTTTCTTGGATTATATTCATGATTATTGAAAAGTTCAATAAATTGTGTGCCAGCGGGTGTCGCACATTGGCGGTTGTGACGCGTATTTTGAATGACAGGGAGCCGCAGCAGAGGGGTGAAAGAGCCACATGCAGCTCCAGAGCTGCAGGTTGCTGACCCCTGGACTAGATTGTTGTCATGTTTCAAAGACAAAACTAACCCTGAGGTCATCTTGAAGTCCACCTTTTTAAAGAAACAAGATATTTTCCTTACTCCCTGATAATGTAGACCCCATCTGTGATTTTTTTTTCTCCTCAGAATTTTTGAACTCCAGGTTACTTGAGTAGACTAGATGGAGAAAATTATCTGACAACATTTGTAGAATGGGAAGGCTTATTTATTTTTTAAAAAACAAACAAACAAATAACCAGGCTCATGCCTCTATTTTGGAATCTTGATTGAAATAAAAGAATATGAAAAGTCTGCGTTACTGCGTGAGCTATTATCCTAAGAAAATGGAAACTTAAAATGACAGCGAGTGTCATCCAAGCGATTTTTGTTCCATAAAGGGCATGTCTCATGTTTGGCAGAAAGGGTATCTTTCTTGCTCATTAGCTTAAAGGAGGCACATCGCCAATGACATATGCCATCCCTCCCTTCCTCCCGCTCTCTCACCAGAAAATTCACTCTCTTTGCTTTAGAGTCTTAATAATCCTGTGTCTTATGATTAAGTAATGAGAGCTGGCATCCAAAGTGTCTGAAGTTCAGCTGATCTTGCATTATTTTTGTAGGTCCTGGCAGACTGTTAAGGAGACTGCTGGCAAATAAAATATGCAGGCAAAAGGTAGCAGAGAAATAATGCAGGTTTTTTCTTAGTTGTGCACACGACTACAGATGGGACCTTCAGGGCCCAGAACTTACTTACGTACATACTTACTTACTTACTTACTTCCCTCCCTCCCCCCATCTTTCTCCCCACTTCCTTCCCTTCCTCCCCCAATTATTTCTATTTAGCTCCCTCTCCTGGTCATGTAATTATCCCTTAATGGAAATCAGGGAGTATGCAATTGGCTCATCTGAATTCCTCTCCTTTTATAAACATAAATTCTATTTAAATTCCTTTAAATAGAATGGTTTTCTATTTCAAGTGACTCTTTCCCTTCTGGCGGTACTTCCTGCCATTCCTGCCCACATTTCCTCTCATAAGGAGTTTTCCTGTATGCTGCCACCATAATGAGTGAACTAAAAAGTCACTCGGGTTTTGCTCAAAGAGATTCATGGTGGCACTTGTGTGGTGTGACCACACATCTCGTCATGGAGAGGGCCCTCCAACACAACAGACAAACAAATCTTATGAATCGGAAGGATTAAAGAGCTATTCTGAAGCAGTATGATTGTCTCGAACCAATTCACGAGTTTCAAATGATGGGTAATACCTAGCCAGTGAAACTCTTTGCAGTCCCACTGAATTTAGTAGGCAGTTTGTTGATTTCTAACACTGGCATCAACAGAGTTTAAAAGTGTTTATTTTTAGCAACTTCCGGGCCCACTTTTTCACATATTGGGAAAGGACTTAATTTTGGCAAACTTTCTCAGATGCAGGAGGGGGAGAAATGATGATATCAAAAGGCATACCTAAAGACATACCGAAAACGGGTCCTTTGTTCTTTTTAGAGACCTCTGCAGGTTTGTGATCTTTGAAAATTTTGTTGGAAGTGAGTGGGCCTGTGTCCATAATGGCTTGGAAAGAGAATCACAAGAAGACTATTTTCATTTCCTGAAGGGACCCCCATTGCCTCAGACAGAAGTGGGGCGTCAAGGCTGGAAACTGACAGCCTCAAGTGACCCAAAACAGAGACAAACCCACAACCCCCATTGTCATCTGTGCTCAAAGCAGGAGAAAACACATTGCGTGGCCCAGAGGGCTTGTGCGCCTCGCCGGTGGGAACATTACGGGCCAACGACAGACAAGATGGGAGAGTGAAACAGGGAAGCCTTATGATTTAAATATGCTTTCACTTATGGTGATGCTGTTGGGTGGGTGTGGGGGGGGGAGAGAGAAAGGGGGGAGGGAGTGAAATCTAAACATTTGTCTGTAGAATCAGGTGATGACCGGCCCTCTGCTGTCTCAAGGGGGGCAGCAAAATGGTTCCTGCACCTGCCACCTAATTCAGTTTAAGACCTGACACATTTACCAAGAGTGGGCTGGCATAATGAAGTCCATTCAGGCTGTCAGTGGAGTCAATAACTTATCCCCAACTGCTTTTGTTTCGGTGGCGGCAGAGCCTCTGATCGGGCGGAGGTACTTATTCAAGTAAAATTTATTTTCAATTGGAGGCCATAATGCCACTGGCACAAGCCAGGCTTTGATGGCGGTTTTTGCTGGAGGCGAAGCTATTGTTAAAGCCTGTGTCCATTGTCCAGGCTCTTTGATGTGTCAAAGCTGGCTTAACAAGCTGGTTAAAACTGTTTCAGATAACAGGTGTGTCCTTTGAGGACTCAGGAACATTTTTCAACTCCTTTGGAAAGACTAGGCTAGTGGCAGGGGAGGAAAGATTTATGTCCTGATCCGGGGGATCCTTTTTAACTAGCTTTGGAGCAAGGAACTAGGCACAATGTTTGACTCCCCTGCCTTGTGGCGTTCCTGTGTTCAGTCTGGCCAATTTAGAAGGCATTTATCCCGGGCCTGCATGAGATGTATTATTATTTCTAAGTGGGGAAAGCCTCTAATTGTTGCTCGAGTTAAATACTTTTGTTATGTGTAGAGTCCAAACAAACTGGGTGGAAACTGATGTCAGTATGCTGGGTAAAAAGAAGAGCAAGAGCCGTAATTAAAGACCAGCATGAGAAATTGAAGTAAAGAATAAATCAAATACGCAAATAAAAATAAAAATGGACTTTAATGTATGTGTATGTAAGAGGAAATTACACTTAACAGTGGCTTATTTTTCTGAGTGAACATGGATCAAACTTACCCATATTTATTTCATTTACTTCTGCATCAATTCTGCAACTGAAGCAGTCCTAGCTTCATTTAAAGGCTTTCCTTTCTCTTCCACTGAAAAATGTACACCAACTTCCTAAGTATCCAATACGTTATGAAGATTTTTGGACAATGGGGCAAGTGAGGGCTGATGGAGATAGCACAGTGATGGGAGTCACCACTGAAGAAACTATGGTTTCAACTAGTTTCCCCATGAGAGGCAGGTATGTGTGTGTGAGAGAGAGAGGGGGGGGGAGGGAGAGAGAGGGAGAGAGAGAGAATATATATGTGGATGGATGGATGGATGGATGGATAGATGGATGGATAGACAGAGACAGACAGACAGACAGACAGATAGGGTGTGTATGAATATATATATGTGGATGGCTGGCTGGCTGGCTGGCTGGCTGGCTGGATAGATGATAGATAGATAGATAGATAGATAGATAGATAGATAGATAGATAGATAGATAGATAGGCAGACAGGCAAGCAGACAGACAGACAGGCAAGCAGACAGACAGACAATGAATATATATGCAGATGGATGGATGGACAGGCGCATGGATGGACAGACAGACAGACAGACAGACAGATTCTACCTATGAAAAACTTGTCCCACTGAATGTCAGTGGCATGAACATGAGAGGCTTCAAAGACCACAAAAGAGGAGCCCAAAAGCCATCTGAGCTCACAGACAGACCGTTGCTCAACACTGGCCTTGGATGATTAATCCTATTGGATCTAGAGTCACTTGCTGGATCCCTTTGGAAGGTAATTGAGGGAGGATGAGTATTTGAATCTTTAAAATTCTATAAAAGTCTCTGGAGATACAGAAGTAGTGTATTGGGAGATGGCTAGACTTAAACCTACCTTTAGATCAGTGATTTTCAGCTGTTGCAGCTTGATGATGTGTAGACTTCAAATCTCAGAAGGGAATTCTTGAAGTTGAAGTCTATAGTCATCATTGCCAAAGTTGAGAAACACTGCTCTAGATAGTCAGGGAATAATTTACATAGAAATCGTTTAAATTACACCCAGGTAAGTTGCAGTGGTACTATCTAACAATATTTGTACGATAATTATTATGCCTTCTGACTCTCGGAATCCTATTTACACCAATTAAATTGAGGAAGGCCAATTCAGACCCAGTAAGACAATCTGATTACTTCCTGGCGATCTATTTTATTTATAATAGGGGAATACAATATTGTTCCACGCCCTCCCCTCCAAATTTTCTACAAGCACATCCAAACATGGAAAAACATGTCCATTGAAAATAAAAGTCCAAATAATTAACCATATAGTGGGAATCTTTGGTCCAGGACCAGACAAATATTTTTGGCCAATTGGCATGTTTGCTAAGGGCATACTATGGGTACTATCATCATGGGAAGAATATTTTATTCACAGAATGGTTGTGGTCAGTCAGTACTGATGAGCTCATCTCCATCATCCCTTTTAGCTCCCCCACAAATGTTTCCATCCACCTTGCCATTCCTTATTCTGTGTAGGCTGACGGGCATGCTTCCTTATGCAACACTGGGCTACGGTTTGTCATCCTTTTTTATTTTCTAGACAATCTTAGAGAGCTCCTGTGTCAGGGGGGACATCCATGTAAAACTGTGGGGCTGTTCTCTCTTTTCCTACATGCCAGCCTCCAACTTCCCATTTTAAACTAAAAGACTCTTTTCAAGAGTAAAATGTCAAGCGGGACAGGAGACAAGCAGGTACTATCTGCAAGCACTTTGCTGCTCCCAAGCATTCCAATATCTGTCCCTCTTAAGACAGAACTTGTGGGTCATTTGTTACAGTTTTATGTTGAAATGTATCCACAGCATGAGTATTTTAATTCCATAGGGAATTAGCATTTGTTCTAATTCCATAAGCTCCTAGGGTGACAGATCTAACTAATCTGACCAACCAGAGCTAAGATAAGTTAACCAGACCTAACTAAGTTAGTTAGTTAAACCAGGAAACAAACAAACAAACAAACAAACAGAAGGTGTAGTGTTGTGTCTGAGCACTTGGGAGACATAGATTTAAATCACCTTTGCCCAGTAGTGGGATTCAAGTAATTTAACAACCGGTTCTCTGCCCTAATGATTTCTTCCAAGAACCAGTTTGCCAGACTGCTCAGAAAGTTAACAACTGGTTCTCCCAAAGTGGTGCAAACTGGCTGAATCCCACCACTGCCTTTGCCCACCATGCTCACTAGGATGATATGGGCCAGTCACTCTATTCAACCCTACCTCCTACATATGTAGTTTGCATTGAATTCCTAGGTTAAGAACAGGGTATAAATGCAATAAAATAAATACCGTGTAAGTGACCTCCCCTTCCTCTTATTTTCTTGCCTGTCAGGAACAGATAAAGAATTATTTTTCTGAATGATGGAGGCTTTCAGACAATGATATTTAGGATCTTAGTTTTATTGTTTAACAACTTATACTACTGTATGTCTTTTTACGCATAGAGCACTGAGGGTCCTGTATGTAAAAAAACAAACAAAAGCTTGTTTGTTTTTGTGTTCTTGTGGTAACACACAAGCCAAGATTAAAAACGAACAAAAAAGCATAACACAAAACAAAATTAAAACTCGCGGGGCCGGGGGTGGGGGAGCTAAAATCCTTGCTCATCTAACTTAGAATCCAGTTAGAGAATAGATACAAGCTCTTTCCAGAAAGTAGACTAAGCACAGCTCAAAAAACAGGATCATAATTTGGGGGCAAGGCACGAAAAAAGGTCGCTGAGAATGATGGGCGTTGTAATCAAATTGCTCTTGGGCCATGAAGCTGCAAACCCTTCATAGGAACAAGTAAACAAATGATGACTTTTGCATACCAGGCTAAATGCCATTGTTTTAAACCTTGATTGTGAGAACCAAGTCCCTTTAGTTAATGAATCGATGTACTGTCTATTGTTGAATTCCAGAGAATTGACGAAGCATTTTAACTGGGCAGAGACAAACTTCGAAAGTTACTGAGCGATCAAATGAAAGGTTGAGAAGTGTTTGACCATATTGTAATTCATTGGGAGGGTGGCTGGTTTTAAAAGGAAAACATCTCATCATAACTTGCGCTTTGCTTTGGAGAAAATGGGACCCTTTAAAACCAAGAGCCCACTCCAGCGTCGATATAGATGTCTTGTCTTAAACCGGGATGCTTTTAGTTTTGCCCTACGGTTTTAAGTACAGGTTCTCCCCCAAAGATCCGGGTGTGAAAAGAGAAATTCATCGGGTGGGAGTTGCAGGGAGCGAGCCCCGTGGCTCACTCTGAGATTTCGTTTTTCTTTCAAGGGCCAACTCGGAACTGAATTCTCTTAGCTCGTCTTTGCCTTCCAAGCCATTGACACCATCGGGGATGCCCGTAGAAAAACCTGATTCCCCCACCCCGCGACGCGTCTGTGGATCAGCAGCGGCTCGGGGCTCAGAGACGCGAGCCTCCAGCAGTTGACAGTCTTCCAACGCAGAAGGCCCAGCGGAGGGAAGCTCGGCGCGGCGGGCTCGGGGAAACTTCGCGGGATGGGGTGATGGGGGGGTGGGGTGTTCTTCAAAATACGAACCAATGCAAAGCGGAGGAGATCCTGGTTCCTTGGAAGCGGGGGACGTTCCCCCTCACCCCGAGGGATCTTGGGGGAAGTGGAGTGATCCTCAAAAGAAACGCCTGGGACTGCTGGGGGAATCAAAAGACCCTCACCGTACCCGGACTCTGAGAAGTTCTGCCCCCCCCCTCTCCATGCTCCGAAGACAGCGTAGACTCCCTTATGGGTCGATGTCGGTAGGGAGACAGGCAGGGGTGAAATCCAGCAGGTTCTGCAGAACCGGTAGCGGAAATTTTGAGTAGTTCGGAGAACCGGCAAATACCACCCCTGGCTGGCCCCCGAGTGGGGTGGGAATGGAGATTTTGCAGGATCCTTCCCCCAGGAGTGGGGAGGGAAGGGGGATTTTGCAGGATCCTTCCCCTGCCACGCCTACCAAGCCACACCACGCCCACCAAGCCACGCCCATAGAACCGGTAGTTAAAAAATTGGATTTTACCATTGGAGACCACAGCGTTGGTTGAGGAACGCTTGAAGTTGTTAGGGGAAGTCCCTTGTGGCGAAATTCCCAGCAGGGAGCAAAAGTGCCTATTGCAGGAAGACGTTGATTGAAAGCCCTTCTATTAAAGGCAGGGCAGGATTTGGGCGACGGAAATAAAGGTGCGTACAGACACAGATGCTCTTCCTCTTGCCTCAGGTTGGCTCTGCCCTCCCCCGTCCAACCGGACGGGGTTGCAGAGGGGGAAATTAGTGGTTGCAACGTGAACGTGTCTCAAAATCCCACCCAGCCAAGGCAAAGGGCTCCATCTCCAGATGATCCCTGTTACAAGGGAATTTAGCAGCTGCAGGTCATCCTCGATTTACAACAGTTCGTTTAGTGACCGTTCACAGTTACAACGGCACTGGGAAAAAAAGTGACTCAAGACCATTTTTCACACTTATGACCATCACAGCTTCCCCATGGTCATGCGGTTTGCATTCCGATGCTTGGCAACTGGTTCATATTTATGATGGCTGCCATGTCCTGGGGTCATGTGATCCCCTTTTTGTGGCCTTCTGACAATGTGGGTAACTGGATTCACTTAATAACCGTGTTACTAACTTAACAACTGCAGTGATTCACGTAACAAATGTGGCAAGAAAAGTTGTAAAAATGGGGCAAACCTCACTCAACATAGCAACATAAATTTTGGGCTCAATTGTGGATGTAAGTCGAGGACTTTCCTGTACTTGAACCGGTGTGGGTGGCGGTGGGGGAAAGTCCTTTCCGACAAAAGGAAGGAAGAAGGCAAGGCTCTTCCATGTGTATTTACCAAGAGGAGACAGCTACCCACGTATAGACAACGTTTGCTGACCCTGAAAAGGCTAAGCAGGTCTGGCTGCTAGAACTACTAGGATGAGAGACCACCAAGACATCTAGAACTGATAGAAAAAACGGTAGAAAAGACCGCAAGGGAAGACAATGGCAAAGCGACTCTGCCTTCTCTGTAAGAAAGCTGCAGAAAGTCCTCAGGTATATACAGTATATATAGAGAGAGATTGGCTGGATTAACCTATAGTACCTTCACCCTGGAGAAGAGTTCAGCCTTTTATCCAATAAGTTTGGCCCTGAGTTTGTGAGCGTCCAATCATCTGAATGTTTGGAAACAGACCCCCTGCAAAGCCAGCTGACTTATTCAGATTCTCGAGCCGAGACAGAGAGAGAGAGAGGGAGGGATGGGGAGAGAGGGAGGGAAGAGAGAGGGAAGGTGGGAGGGGGAGAGAGAGAGGAGGGGAAAGAGGGAGGAAAGAGAGAGAGAGGGAGGGATGGGGGAGAGAGAGAGAGTGAGGGATGGGGAGAGAGGGAGGGAAGAGAGAGGGAAGGAGGGAGGGGGAGAGAGAGAGGAGGGGAAAGAGGGAGGAAAGAGAGAGAGAGGGAGGGATGGGGGAGAGAGAGAGGGAGGGATGGGGAGAGAGGGAGGGAAGAGAGAGGGAAGGAGGGAGGGGGAGAGAGAGGAGGGGAAAGAGGGAGGAAAGAGAGAGAGAGGAAGGGATGGGGGGGAGAGAGAGGGAGGGATGGGGAGAGAGGGAGGGAAGAGAGAGGGAAGGAGGGAGGGGGAGAGAGAGGAGGGGAAAGAGGGAGGAAAGAGAGAGAGAGGGAGGGATGGGGGGAGAGAGAGAGGGAGGGATGGGGAGAGAGGGAGGGAAGAGAGAGGGAAGGAGGGAGGGGGAGAGAGAGAGAGGGAGGGATGGGGAGAGAGGGAGGGAAGAGAGAGGGAAGGAGGGAGGGGGAGAGAGAGAGAGGGAGGGATGGGGAGAGAGGGAGGGAAGAGAGAGGGAAGGAGGGAGGGGGAGAGAGAGAGGGAGGGATGGGGAGAGAGGGAGGGAAGAGAGAGAGGGAGGGAGGGAGAGAGAGGGAGGGAGGGAGGAAGAGGGAGGACTGAAGTGACAGGAGAGCTGAAGAACCAAAGCAAGGGGGGCAAAGTTAAACAACGTTTTCTCTCTCTGGAGAAAGAAGAGTCTTCAAAGAAAAACCAGAAAGTCCAGTTGCCTCTTGAAAAAGCACCTTTGGGGCCTGGATGACTAAGAATCTCCCCTAGACTTTCTCTCTGGAGCTCAGTCGACCTCGCCGATAGAATGACGGCCTATTTTACAGCGCTGGACGGGCAGTATTAGGGGATGTACTCTTTCCCCCTGAAATCGATTAGTGGTTGCATAGTATCCTGGCGCTCGGAGGGGGGGGGGGGGGCTCTTTGCCTCAAATCTGCGTTCTTCTTCAGACAGATGAGGTGGTGGTGACTTGCTTACTTAAGGGCCCCTGGCTCTGTGTCTGCTGAACCCTCTGGCTGGCCAGTGACTTTGGGAGTCATAAATATGTTGGATTCTTCATCTGGTGCATCATA
Source organism: Arizona elegans (assembly GCA_022577455.1). Taxonomy (NCBI): domain Eukaryota; kingdom Metazoa; phylum Chordata; class Lepidosauria; order Squamata; family Colubridae; genus Arizona; species Arizona elegans. Next base: position 247,330,698 of record JAKOOJ010000001.1, read on the forward strand.
GCGGAAGAGTTTGATATGAGGCATTTCCACTCTAGTCTTTTGATTGTGCCCAGGCTTTTCCTGTGAGGGCCTCCCTGGCTTCGGTCTCTCTCTCTCTCACACACACCCCACACTGTTAACGAAGCGGAGAGTTTACACGACTAAAACCTCACCTTAGAAAAGTATCCACGCGCAGGCTAGCTTAACACGGGTGAATTGTAACCGGCTGGGTTTTACTTCGCGAACTGAAGAAAAAAAAAAAAAAAGACAATTCGTTGGAAAGATCGCGTTCACTTCCCCGCATCAGGGAAGTGTCGGCGTCCCAGTTTTTTTTTTTTTCCCGGAAAGGAAATCGAGGGAAAGGGATGCGAACATACCTCACACTCTTTCCTCTTCCTCTTTTCCTTACAAAAACAACAACCCTGTGAGGTGAATTAGACTGAGAGACAGTGATTGGGTCAAAAGTCACCCAAACTAGCTTTCATGGCCGAGGCTGGACTAGGTCACTCACGATCTCCTGGTATCTAGCCTCTGATGCCTTAAATCAGTTAGATCCAAGTGGCTCCCAGCTCTGGTTAACATCATCTGGAAAGCAAAGGCGAATTAAAGACTGGGGTGCTGGTTCCGGGGTGCTGGGGATCTTGGCTAAAATATCTGCAAGGAGGCCCTGGGAAGGAAGGGGGAGCTGAAAGACGCCCCAGCTGTGCTTCGGAGAACCAACCACCCGTCCCGTTCCTCACGGATCCGCTGGATCCCTCTTTTACATAGCGATTATGATTGGAAGCAGGGATCAATAAACCGGCGAGAGGCTTCCTATTGGTAGTCAGGCCAGACAAGGAGCAAACGCGGTTTGTTGGCGGGTCCGGATGTCGGGGATCAGGGTGGAGGGACCTACTCTTGGAGGACTCAGCAGCCAAACTCCCTTTTATCGGAGTGATCCATCCATGCAAGCCGGATGCCTTTTAGCCAGGGGTGAAATCCAAAAATTTTCCCTACCGGTTCTGTGGGCGTGGCTTGGCGGGCTTGGCAGGGGAAGGATATTGCAAAATCTCCATTCCCATCCCACTCTGGGGCCTTCCAGAGGTGGTATTTGCCAGTTCTCCGAACTACTCAAAATTCCCGCTACCGGTTCTCCAGAACCTGTCAGAACCTGCTGGATTTCACCCCTGCTTTTAGCTATCTCTTTTTTTTTATTGCGCCATAACTAGAAACTAATGCAAAAAGAAAACACCCCTCGCCAACCAAAAAACAAAAACAAAAAGCACATGCTTGGGGAGGCATTATTAACTATTCTTATTAGTTGGACAAGTTGATCCAAATTCATTGGGTTGCATGATTTGGGAAATGAACCGTGGACTCAAACAGCAGAGGCCGGACTCCCTATTGGAACCACATTTTGGCATGGTGTCACTTGTTGCGTTTTTTCCGTCCACAACAACCCTCGGGGCGAAAAAAAATAATCCCGTGGCATCACCACCTCCTTTCTCCCTTTCGGACCCCGATTCTGACCTGCGTAATGGGCGTCTGGAAATGACTCCTTGACCCTGAAACTGGGGGTGGGGGGTGGGGGAGGCGTGTCTCCCTCCCCCCATTCCTTCCAAGCTAACTAGGTTATTTTGCTGCTGCTTGTATCCTGGGAGGAGACTTGAGAATTGCAGCCCGTGGTGCGTCTCCTTCGAAATCCGGGTTGGTTGCTTGAGATGCAAATCCCGCACCTCCGGTCCCCGATACCGAAGCTGTCCATCATCTTCGCCTTTCCTGCTTTAACCGCAAATGTTTTTGTTTCTTATTTCTGCGCTGCGTTTATTGCGGTGCACCAGCTGTCTAGACCACAACTTTAGACTCGTTTAACCTGAGAATTAAATCTCCTTGGGCAACTCTCACGCGCGCTCCGGGAGAAGAGGCACCTCTCGAAGATCGCAGCCGGGAAGCAGCTAAAGTGGAGGAGCCGCAGCGTTTGAGGGATTACATTTTGGAGACGCGGCCGAAAGGACAGGGGAAAGGGACCGTTCCAAACCAGATTTCTCAGCCCTTCCTTCACTTTCGCTTTACCTTCCCGGAAATTCTCTCTCTCTCCCTCTCTCTCTCCCTCCCTCCCTCTCTTATTGTCGTCTTAGGCATTATGTGGATATTCTGAAATCATTTGTCAGTCTCCTCCCTCCTCAAAATATAGGCATATTCTTAATTTAACTAACCCATAAAACTGTTAATGTAAAAAAAAACAAAACTTTGTCTTGTTATTGGGACAGTGGTTCCCATCAACTACAGTCCTGGAATCTGTGGTTAGACTGGCTTCTAAGTTCTAAGCAAACAAATAAATAAACACCCTCCTGTCCCCAACTATCCATTAAACCATCTCCCTCTCCCTCCCTCTCTCCCTCTCTCTCTCTTTCTGTCTCTCATTTTCTCTCTCTCTCTCTCTCTCTCACACACACACACACACCTCCCCCTTCCTCCTCCCTTTTTATTCACGCACAGACTCACAAAGGCCCTGTATACATAAGTTGACTGATTGACTGATACACACTTAGTGGTTTGGATCAGGACCTTCTCGGTGCGCACCCACCCACCCACCCATCCTTCGGTCTGCAGGAAGGAAGGAGGCGCTGTCGGGAGCGGGTAAAAGTTAGCTATTCCTCCCCCCCCCCTCTTTGCAGTGGCCAAGGAAGTGAAAGCCATCCCAACGTATTTATTTGTCTGGTGTTCGTGGCCAGCCTTTCGGAGGGAGCGAGTGAGGAATCACAGGGCAGTTTGTAGATAAACAAAAGGCAAACGATCGCTGAAGGATAACCATCAAATTAGCTGCTTCTAAACACGAAGGTGCTGAAATAAATCCCACGGAGAAGAAGACCAGTGAGTTTCGCTCCCCCCTCCATAAACACACAAAAGACATGTACATCAATCACGTCCTCGTATGGTTCAGTTTTCTCTCTTTTCTCTTTCTGACCCTTTCTTTTCTTTTTCTTTTTGAAAGGAGGAGTGATAGAAGAGATAAAGGAGAAAGAAAAGGATATTTTCTCCAGCGCAACCCACGATCCAAATCCAAATTGCTTGGTTTCACTTTACTGCAAATGGAAGAGTTTGAAAATCAAAAGGCATCCCCATTTCAACCTTTCCAGTGGAGAGAGGTGGAAGCCAACGTTTCTCTTTCTTGTTGTCAACGTCAGCATTATGCCTTTAATGTTTTTATCCTGGAAAGCTCACTTGGAAAAACCAAGGACCTCATTGATTTCGCCCTCCCTATTACATACTCACGGAGACTTGCCTCTGAAAAAGCCCATCTCTTCGGGTAGAACAGGGCGCTTGAAGGACTGACAAACAAGCAACGAACAGCTGATCGCAGTGTCCTAATCTAATAAACAAATACCCCCCCCCCCTTTTCTTTTCTTTTCTTTTCTTTTCTTGTAGTTTCAGTAATTCCAGATTGGCCTTGAAAAACCTACAACGGTATTTTGTATATTACCTTAACCAAATACTAAGTTTGCCCCATTTCTTACTTTTTTGGGGGGGGACCCTCAAAAATTATCCCAGAATACAAGCTTTTGAAATGAGTTTATACAATTAAGTGTACACCATTTCTAAGGGTTTGGAGTTCCTCGTTTTGCTTTGCTGCATTTCCATGGGCAAACAACAAAAAGCAAGTGGGGTTTCAGAGTAATTCTCCTTAGCAAAAGGTGGAGGTGGTGGGGTTATTTTTTTGGAGTGATTGGAGGGGCGGGGGAGTGAAGTTCTCTGCAGAATGACAGCAGACTTTGGGGGCAGCCGAAGAGGCTGAGGTGCAACATTCGGCTTCGGTTGGTGGCAGGAACCCATCCACTGATTTCCATTCCCAGGATTTTCGTTCCTAATTGAGAGCTGCAAACTTCAACAATCACCAAAACCAACACAGTATTGAAAAGGGTGACTATTCCTGGGGAAAGGGGAAGGGGGTGGGTGGGGGGAATATTTCAGAGAACTTTCTAAAAGCTACATTTAAATTAGATTGACCTGGCAGAATGTAGCTTTTTGAAGTTCTTTGTTGTTGGTTTTTTTTAAACTTGTTTTGGAGAGATTAGTAGTGTAAAGACTAGAAACACTGAAATGGGTTTAAGTATTTAAGTTAATATTACAATACCAATAAAACGATTCGAGATTTACCTTTAGCAAAGACGGCTCCGAATACACTATTTTGTACCCATTGCTTTTTGCCACAGCCTTTTTTTTGGGGGGGGGGGGGGGTCGGACAAGCCAGAGATTTATTACCTTCCCTTTGCTCACGGGCGTTTGTTTGGTTTTGTTTTTAAGCAAGCCTGACCATTGTGCAGAGGCGCTGAAGTCATTTTATGGATGTTAGGAATTTAATTCGGGTTTTCAAAAGGAAAGACTTTCAAATAATAATGCATGTGTGTGGGTTAGTTAGTAATTTTATTGCTCATTTCTAAACCTGAAATTTTCGGGTTCCTGGATACAGTTGAAAGAATTTGCAAATATATTCCGGTTTTGTTTTTGTTTTTGTTTTGTTTTTGTTTTTTTTTTAAAAAGATTTGATTCTTTTAAAGATTGAAACATTTGTGCATCTTTTAAAAGAGAAAATTTAATTGATGCTGCTTTTAAGTAAGCGCCAACTGTCTTCACCCATATTAAACCCAACCCGTACGTTAGATAATCTAATCTTTCCCAGATCAGATTAGATAATCTAATCTTTCCCAGAAAATATGGGGTTTCCCAGAAAACCCGTATTTTCTCAGAAGCAAGAGAACTTATTTTAGAACACTTGAAACTAGTCCAACCTTTGCACGTTTAGCCCTCTTTCTCTCCCCCCCCACTTGTTTTTCACTGGTTCTCATACCAATCCATATCAACTCGTCCCACCCCTTCCCTCGTCCCACCCCTCCCTACAAGTTATTTCAGGTCAGGGAAAAAAAATAATAGAGGAGGAGGAAAAGATACTCAAAACTTTTAACACCTGTGTGTCTTTTGCTTTTTTTGTTTGTTTGTTTGTTTTAATTTGAAATTTCATCCAGAAACACTGGTTCGGTAATAATAAATATATCGATAGTTCTCAAGAATATATAAAAAATAAAGACACCGTCATTGTCTGTGAGGCCCTAACAAAATAGTTTCAAGCAAGCGCCCAGAAGGAGAAACGGAAATCAAGGACAACCAGAGACTTTCCAATCCGAGCTTGCATGCAGAGGGTGAAAAGGAACGGCAGGGGGGGTGGGGGGAGGAGGGGGGAAAGTCCGTTTACTCAGGAAAACAGGGGAGCTGCTCGAGGGCACAAATGATGTCCAGGCAGGTGAGATGCCACTCGCCGTCGGTTCTGGCGCGTGGTTTTCTTTTCCGAATGCAGGAAGGTGTTTTTTTCTCCCTAGTTTTCCATCCACTTTCCTGGTTCCAAGAAAAACTACCCGGCGTAGCACAACAGCGGAGATTCGGGACAATGAGAGCCATTCTCTAGGAACGAGCGGCCCAGATGAGGGGGAAAATTAAGCGAGTTCAGAGTTTCGACCGATCGCAGCGGGCAGGTAACCAGTTTCGGCCCACAAACCGGTTGGTACCGTCGGCCGAGCCGCAAAAAATCCTTCGTTCAGATCAAACGTTCACAAAAGAGAGGGCTCCAAAACTCCTCGCCGAAAGGGGATACAAGGCATCAGGGGCAACGAAGGAGAATAAAAAGACATCCAAAATTTAACACCTCCTCTCCCCTTCCCCCCCTCCAAAAAAAACATCGGTTAAGTGTTTTGCCCGGGAAAGAATATTCGCCCGCTCTTATTTTTCCAAAGCTGTGTCTACACTCGCTCCCCAATTTGCTCAGGTCGGCGTGTTTGCTGCCCAGAAACTCTAGGAATCCCGAAAGCGATTAAATTGATCGCGAGTGTCAAATCAAAACCACAGAGCCAAGCAGCCCGATTAGGATTCTCTCCTTTGAAACAGGCGCAACAAACAGGCTGAGCTTTGGCTACTTGTTTGGAATTAAACCTCCCCACCCCATCACCCCCACCCCCGCGTCCTTCCGACGCTGCAACTTGTTGGAGCTCCTGTGGGCCGACTGCAGGCAACCTATGCCGCTTCCTCCGAAGGAAGCCTCTCAACGCTGCTCCGTTGTTGACTGACTCCCGGGAAAGTTTGCAGCGGTTCTTCAAAGCCTTTGCGTGGAAAAGATCTGTGACCTCCACCCACCCCCCCACCCCCCACCCCACCCCGACGTGGGAAAGGAATTCACATCCAGGAGAAGAAGAAAAAAAAAACCTCGGCCCACCCAAATTGATGGAGAAGAGCGCCGCAAAAGCGCCCGCCGCGAGTTTTTACAGCTTGGGAACAAGTTCAAAGTCCGAGAGGCGGAGAAAGCAATTGAGTTTCTCTCCCCCCGCCATTCTTCAACGGATGGCTTCTCTTGCTTTCCCTTTTCCCTCCGCCTGTGCTGGTCTCAACCCGGTTTGGTTGAACCGACGGGTCGGTAGGCTAACCTCCCTACAGGGAAAAGAAAAGCGAATTTCCCCGGCGCGCCCCCCCCCCGCCCCCTCATCCAGTCCAACCGTTACCTTTGCAAAAGTCTTGTCCGGCTCTCCCCCTCTTCCCTTGTAGGCTGGATGCCAGCCCGCGATGCCGCGAACGGACTTCTGGGGACGAAGCCGACCCGGGAGGAAGGCGGGAAAGCGGGGCGAGAAGAGGGACGGAGGCAGTTTGGGGAAAGAGGAGACGACGAGGCATGCACACGAGATCCCCATCCCAGCCCACCCCACCCCCACCCCCGGGGGACGGAGGATGAGCTGCTCGGACTCCGCTCACCCCTCGCAGTCGGCAAAGGGCCCGGCTGATTTTGGGTGCCGGACCTGCCCAGTTCTTACTTAAGCAAGTCCTTGGCTTCCGTGGAGAGGCGGGCCAGGCCGGCCGTGGGAGTGGGGAGGGCGGCCAGATGCGGAGGCGGGGGCACCTGGCAGATGCTGCAGGGGCAAGGCAGGCCGGCCCAGTGCTGGAAGCCCCCTCCGCCGCCCCCGCCGCCCCCTCCGGTGAGCTGAAGGGCGGGCGGGGCAGGCGGCGTCTTGAGCAAGGAATGGGGCGGCCGGAGCGCGCCGAGGCCGGGCAGGGAAGTGCTGCTGGGAGGCGCCAGGGCGGCGCCCAGGATGGGGTGAACGGCGCCGGCGGCGTGGCCCGGGTGGCCGGCGGCGTGGGCCACAGTCCCGCAGTGGAAAGCCGCGTGGTGGCCGCCGTAAATCTCCCCCACCAGCCTCTTCATCTCTTCCAGCGAGCTGGTGAGCATCAGGATGTAGTTGCGGGCCAGGAGGAGCGTGGCGATCTTGGAGAGCTTCCGCACCGACGGCCCGTGGGCGTAGGGCATCACCTCGCGGAGCCCGTCCATGGCCAGGTTGAGGTCGTGCATGCGCTTCCTCTCCCGCCCGTTGATCTTCAGCCGCAGCTGCTGGAGGTCCTGCTCCGAGAGCTGCTTCTTGATTTTGTACTTGCTGCTCTCGCCCGCCGAGCCTTTGGCGCCGCCCCGGGAAAGGCTCTCGCCCGAGCCCTTCTGGCCCACTTCGTTCTGGGTGGAAGACACCGAATGGTGGTGATGGTGATGGTGGTGGTGGTGGTCCCTCAGGTACATCTCTTCCATGTCCGGAGAGGAAGCTCTGCTGGAGACGGAGCTGGAGTCAGAATTCATGGTCTGGGCTGGGAAGGCGGGAAGGCTGGGGCGGGAGAGGCTTCCCTGCTCGGGGAAGGAGAAGAGGCACCCAAGGCAGCCGCCTCACTGTACTCAACGCCTCTGGCCAGGAAAGAGGAGTCCGAAAAGGGGGCCGGCCGGCCAGGGATACTGCAGCCCTCCCTCTCCCTCTCCGGGAGACCCGACAGACGGCCGGACGCGCCTGGGCTCGATCTAAGCTAGCCACCGAAAGGCGAGGGGCTTTTATAGGGTTGCGAGCAGTCGGGAGACAAAAGGAGTCCTCCTCTGGCGGAGGGGCTCCTTGCGATGACGCGCCGTTCTTTGGGGCGGTGCTCCTCGGGTTTATCCAGGACCCCCATTCGCGGGCATTGTGGGGGCCGCCCCGGGTCCCCCTCCGCCGCTGCCCCGCGGGACTCGCCGAAGCCCCGCCTTCCCTCCCCCCGCCCGAGATTGACAGTCCAGAGCTTCGCCCGCTCTCCTGCTTCCCCGACGCCGCTGGGAGATGCTTTGATGTCCATCCCTCGGGCGAATTGGACCCGTCTGGGTTTCGGAAAGGGAATCCGGGAGGCCGAAGCCTGGGCAGAAAGGCGCCCCCCTCCCCCCCAAAGGAACGGTGTTCAGCTTCGCCGAGCTCAACCCCGCCAGCTGGATTCGGACAATTCTGCGGATCTGGCCACTGGCCGAAACTGCTGGAAGGCTTCCATCTGGCTCGCTTGTCTTCGGCAACTTCGCTTCGGAGAAAACGCCGCTGAGTTGTTAAGAAGACCCGCTTGCTTAGGAGGGACGCGCAAGAGACTTTTGCGCTGGCAAAATTCCCTTCCAGGCCTTGGACAGCCCAGAAAAGATCCTGAGAGATTTTGGGGAGTCCGATTCTACCTCCCAAAACCCCAGCTAGATTTGCTGAAAGGTAAAACGGATGCTGCTATCAATGATGCGAGACTGGTCCCCCCCCCTTTTTTTTTCTTTTTTGTTTTATGGCCTTTATCTCACTAAATAGCCTTGAGAGTTCTTAGGGATTGAAGCCCTTGTCTCGATTCGCTCCGGTCGGAGTAGCACAAGCGCTTTTCCGTTGAACCGAACGAAGTCGCCTCCGGGGATTCCCAACGCAGGCGGGCTTAAAAAGCAATTATTTGTAGCAGATCAACGGTTTAAATAATAATAATAATAATAATAATAATAATAATAATAATAATAATAATAATAATAATAATAATAATAATAATAATAATAATAATAATAATAATAATAATAAAAACAGGATTGCTTGGGTTGGACAAGATTAGAAGGTAGGCCGTTTTTCTTGAATAACTCCTTTTCGCAGAATGTTCTTTCCTCCCCCTCCCCCCCATCTGTCTCCCATGTTCTACCGCTAAATTTAACCAGCTTTTTCCAAAGCCTCTTTCTACCATATGCTACGCGTGCCCCTCCCTTGTGTTATCGGGAAGCGATAAATAAAGGCGTGAACTGGCCGTTGTGGGAGGAGAGGAAAGGACAGCAGCTGCATTTCCCGAAGTTGATTTTTTTTTTTAAAAAAAACGTTTCTGGGTGGGATACTTTTTTAAGTAGCCAGTTTCCTCCCATTCCGTTGGAAATTTTCTAGGTGGGAATTTCTTTGCATCTTTCTTGATCTACGCCCTGTCTTTAAAAACAAAAACAAAAACCCGGTCTCTGAAAAGGAACGGATAATCCCCTCCTTTCTAGTTAGGATGTTAAGCGAAACCTGGACAGTTCCATATTTCAAGCTAGCGCGATCAGTGGATTCCGGCAGAATTACTTCGGCCACGTTCGCGAGCTCACTTACTTTGGAAGTCACTTCATTTGAACTCGTGTTAAAATGATGTTTGGGGCGACGCGTCCAGGACTGCGCAGTTCCGTGTGTCGAGGCACGGACGCTTTAATGACTCAGGAGTAAGACGCTGTTGACCGAGGAACGATTCGTTTTCAAATAAATGTGTTTTCGGATCAGTGAACAAGCGTGAGAAAAACAGTCGGAGAGCAAATGTTTCAGCGTCCTCCCCTCGCTTGTTTCCTAAATGGCCGGTGGCAAAATGGTTTCTTCCATTGGGTGAAATACGAATCAATTCTACAAAAAGGGAGTTCTCTTTGGGCAAGATTATGTATATACAGATGCATGGACGCCTTGCTCAAGTGGGGAAAAAAAAAACTCACTTCGTCAAAGGCGGCAATATTTTACCCCGCTTAACGATTTCGCCTCTCTTTTGCCTAAAAATTGATACTGCAGTTTCAAAACACACAGAGTCATCTGGTTCTAAACGCGTTTCCTCGAAAGTTAATCCATTGGTTCTAAATTGCTTACATCCCAACTCTTGGTCTACTATTGTTATCGGGACGTGCCTACTAAACCCCTTGTTTAACCGCCCGATATTTTGACTTTCCACTAAATAAGAGGCAAAGTTGAACTGGGACACTAAAACTCCGTCCGAATAAACTAGGTTACTCTTTCAACTTAGTCCCATGCAGGTTTATTTGAAAATACACCCTCTTGAGCACTAAAATTCCTTCCGAATAAACTAGGTTACTCTTCCAACTTAGTCCCATGCAGGTTTATTTGAAAATACACCCTCTTGGGTGAATTCGAATTAGGTTTAACAAGCTAGGTTAAATCCTAGCTTGTGATAAATCTGACCATCAAGTTAAAACCATAATATATTGGGGGGGGAGGGGAGAGAGAAATCTAATCAAATGCTGTGTTTTTAGCAGGTTCTATGAACACAGTCAATGTCTTTGATGATGCATTTGCTGCCCAAGGAGGATGGGCAGAATTGAAGGTCTAGTCATGGGAGTAATGCAGGACTTTAGGCTTTATCATAGCAATGTCCCCAAGCAACCGCTGGGGAGAAGCGAGGCAATCCAGAGAGTAGCGGGGACGCAGCCTGAGGCTCTGCGCTCAGGTTGTGATCACACAAAACTGCTTAACCAGATCAGTTAAAGAATTAGCAGGTCTACATTAGGCTGAACTTACAAGGTGTTAACCCCAAGGAGGTTTTCCCAGATGGTGCATGTAGTGAAAGGCAGGCCATTCAGTTAATATATCTTGGTTAAACAAATAATTCCCTCAACACTGTGAAACTATTTACTAAGTCTGCACTACTATTAATCTTCTCATCGTTCCCACCACCCATCTCCTTCCACTTATGACTGTAGAACTGTAACTTTGTTGCTTGTATCCTTATGATTTACATTGATAGTTTCCTGATTGCTTATCTGTACCCTATGACTATCATTAAGTGTTGTGCCTTATGATTCTTGTTGGAGGTATCTTCTTTTTTATGTACACCGAGAGCATATGCACCAAGACAAATTCCGTGTGTGTTCAATAAAAAATTCTATTCTATTCTACTTTAACTTGGCAATCAGGCTAGAAGTGTCTTATGAACATCAGGATTCTTCATCTGAGTCGGATGGACCAGGGCCAGTGAAGATGGGGGCTCCGGAGTTGAGCTTTGCTTGATTGAAGGGGGATCTCAGATATTCTTTTTTTTAATTTTTAAATTTGATTTATATGCCGCCCTTCTCCGGAGACTTAGGGCGGCTTACAATGCGTTAAGCAATAGCCTTCATACTTTTATATATTTTATACAAAGTCAGCTTATTGCCCCCACAAACTGGGTCCTCAATTTACCTACCTTAGAAAGGATGGAAGGCTGAGTCAACCTTGAGCCTGGTGAGATTTGAACTTACAGTAATTGCAGACAGCTGGTGTTAATCACAATGCTTTTTAGTCTGCTGAGCCACCAGGCACCAGGCCTCTTATCTTGCAGATATTTTTAGGAGTGGAAACTTAGCATCCAGCCTGGAGATATTTACTAAGCACCTGCAAAGATCTTTCTCTAGCACTTCTGCCTGGACTTCCTTTCAGCTGCATTCTTATGTCTGGATCCTGGGAACCCACGAATTTGGGATGAATTGAGGGAAGGAAAAAGGGCGGCATATAAATCAAATTAAAAAAAAAAAATTCCAGTAAGTCATTGAACAAAGTAGTGAGGTGCACTGATTGGAGCATTGGTGGACTACATTGTAGCAGTTCTGTCTTCCCTTTGTGACATGCGCACATTCTCCTCCCCAACAACCCATCCATTTACACAAACAAACAAACAAATTGAAAATGACTTATCAGAATTCAAGCTACATTCACAATTTCGGAAGAGATTTACCATCCTAGGTACTGATGAAAATGTTCCCTTTTCCCCTGTTTGCATTCCGAAGCCAAAAAAAAAAAAAAACCCTATGGTCCCACTGTGAATGAATTAAAAATGGCAGGCTAGAGTGCGGCAGTGGGAGCAGGTTGGCTTCGGGGGTTTCAATAGACCCTCTTTGATTGTCCCAGGTTTAGGATCACATTGTGCAGCACCCATGTCGTCCCCTCTTCCTCTGTTTTTACACTCTGCTTAATTGTCTTCAAGATTGGCACAGTTATAATTTGCCATTTTTCTCCCAGCACTTGGTTTCCTGAGTTTCTTTCATATCTGTCTCCTCCCTTTTTGTGACACCAACGTTTTTCTGGGTTTCTAAAAAAAAAAAAAAGGAAGGTTTTGCAGTTTTTATTTGGTAAAAAAAGAGAGGGTGTTTTCCACCACTTTAACAGTATTCTGATGTAATTTTACCTTAAGATGCATCTATCCAACCATTCCTCATTGAACTATCCAGAGATAACAGTCCCTGTTGCTTATTTGCCAGTTTCCCTATTTTTGTCAATTTCAATTACTTTCTATGGAGGGAAAAGAATGGTTTCTCAAAAGTTGCTCCATTTCAGATTCTAGGACCAGCTGGTTGCACAATCAGGATGGTTCTTCCTCCCTTCTGTTTGGGCCTATCTCCCTTCTTTATTTCTTATCACTTTAACTTCTTATTACTTTAAAGCCCAAGGTGTCATTTCCCCGAAAGGGAACAAATAGCTTAAAGAAGATAGGATAGAATAGAATAGAATTTTTTATTGGCCAAGTGTGATTGGACACACAAGGAATTTGTCTTGATACATACGCTCTCAGTGTACATAAAAGAAAAGATGCATTCATCAAGAATCATAAGGTACAACACTTAATGATAGTCATAGGGAACAAATAGGCAATCAGGAAACAATATCAATATAAATCCTAAGGATACAAGCAACAAAGTTACAGTCATACAGTCATAAGTGGAAGAAGATAGACAAAATTATCCTGCTGTGTCACCCGGATGATTAGTTGCTGAAGGAAGTGCAGTGAAGCCAGGAGGAAAAAAAACCCTCCAATCAGTTAATGTGCTTATAATGCTTGGCATGTTCACAAATTAGGGCATGCCATTTGGCTGTGGCTTGAAACAGAGGCAATAAAGGCAGGTTCAAGATTGACAGTGAGGACAGCAAATTGGATGCTGGCATTGTTTTGTGGCTGGATGGAGAGTGCTTGACTTTAGTAATGGAGAAGGGCCTTTGATTAGAGAGAGGGAGGGGAAGAGAGAGGGAAGTGAGCAGATGTATATTCTCATTAAAGACACCCAGATTGTAGCTCTGTATTCTGCCAGTCTGAACCTAGGGAGCACCAGGGTTTTCTGTTGTTGTTGGTTTTGTTTTTGTAGAAAAGGACTATCTATATTTCACACCAGAAGATTTATTTATTTATTAGTCCAATTTATATGCCGCCCTTTTCCGTAGACTCAGGGCGGCTTACAATGCATTATAGCAATAGCCTGCATACTTTTTTGTAGATACCTGCCTATTAGGGCTTTCGCCCACCCTAAGCGGTGTTGTTCTATACAAAGTTGGTGTATTGCCCCCACAATCCGGGTCCTCAATTTACCTACCTCGAAAGGATGGAAGGCTGAGTCAACCTTGAGCCTGGTGAGATTCGAACTTACTAATTGCAGACAGCTGGCAGCTAAGTGCTAGCACTTAACAGCACTTTAGTCTGCTGCACCACCGAGGCTCTTTGAGACCCAAACGAGCAGTTTGAAGTCTGTATATCCCAGGCTCTGGCCATCCTCTGATGGGGCCAGCCTTCCATTCTCCTTGTGGAGCGGTTGGGGGAGGCTCACCTGTCTGCCCTCTCTCATCCTCCCAAGGCTGAATGGTGGCTCTGCACCACCACCTGCTAAATAAGCAACCCTGCTGAGTGAAAGCTAACTTGGTTTCCACCTATAGGTACTTTACCCAGAAATCGTGGCTATCACACCCCTAAGGGTTAAGCCTAGAATTAGCACTACTGCAGAAATCTCGGGGAAAGGCTTTGTTAATGGGTTTTTTTTTAAAATATGGTCAGGTTGATCAGAAGGAACCTCTTGGACCCTATCAAATAAATAAATAAATAAATAAATAAATAAATAAATAAATAAATAAATAAATAAATAAATGGCATAGGACCTAGTTATCTTCAAGACTGCCTGCTGCTACCGACAACCTCCCATCGACCCGTGCGCTCCCATAGAGAGGGCTTCCTTGGGGTGCCATCAGCCAAACAATGTAGGCTGGTGACCCCCGGGGGGAGGGCCTTCTCTGTGGGGGCACCTACCCTATGGAACCAGCTGCCCCCTGAGATAAGGAGAATCCAAGACCTCGGTGCCTTCTGCCGTGGCCTTAAAACTTTCTTTTTTCATCAAGCCGGGCTGGCTTAACATATTTTCAAATTTTAAATTTTTAATTGGTTTGTCATTTTAAACTGGGGCCAAATTAATATATATTCTTTTAATTGTTCTTAATGTTTGTATTGTATGTTTTTATCTGGCTGTACACCGCTCTGAGTCCCTTGGGAGAAGGTGCGGTATATGAATTTGAAATAAAATAAAATAAAATAAAATAAAATAAAATAAAATAAAATAAAATAAAATAAAATAAAATAAAATAAAATAAAATAAGGAAGGAAGGAAGGAAGGAAGGAAGGAAGGAAGGAAGGAAGGAAGGAAGGAAGGAAGGAAGGAAGGAAGGAAGGAAGGAAGGTGTTAGGCTGAGGTCAAAATAATTTCCTTAACCCCAAATCAAAAGGAGTGAACTTTAAACCTCTGACCCTCCGGGCGGTAGATCGTTTTGCAGGAGCCCCCCCCACCCCCTCAAACAAACCTCAACAGATCGCCCGAAAAGAAATCAGCAGGACAGAGTGGGGAGGCAGGGACGCCTCAATCTTTTGGTGCTGCCTTGCTTAAGATCAATTTCTTCATTGCCTTTTCAGGACCAGGAAAGGGTAAGAAAGCGAGGGAGTGACAGACTCTATCAGAAAGACTCTATTGAACTCAATAGGATTGCCCCCCCTCTCCCCCGCCCCAGGCTTGCATTGTCGGTCCTCAGACTACGACGGGATAGCAGCCGATCCCAAATGCCCGGGATCTCTCCTCTGCGCCACCCCCCCTTTTTTTTCTCCTGCAGAAAGTCAGCAAGTCTTCCCACACACCCAACCTCCCCGATCGTAGGCTGCTTGGCTTGGGAAGCCTTCGACGCGTTACTTTCCTCCCGCGTTTCCCCGTTTCGCCAGACTCTGCGGGACAACCCGGCAATATTGGCGCCTGCTTTGAAAACTAGCTTCGTTCTAGAATGCAGAATTTAGCAGGCTACTTCTGCTGCCTGCCGGCTGCCTGCAATTGGGCAGTTCCAAATCTCACCAGGCTCAAGGTTGACTCAGCCTTCCACCCTTCCGAGGTGGGTAAAATGAGGACCCAGATTGTGGGGGGGAGCGCAATAGGCTGACTCTGTAAACCGCTTTACACAGGGCTGCAAAAGCCACTGTGAAGCGGTATATAAGTCTTAAGTGCTACGCTACTGTTATTGCTTTTGTCACGGGTCCCACCTATCGAGCCGTCCGAAAAGCAGAGTTCCGGAGCTCCGGAGAAAACGCTCCCACTGCAGACTTTCTGCCTTCGAAGGAGCGTTTGGCTCTGCCCTCGCAGCTCATTCGTGGGCGGTGGGTTTCTCGGTCCAAAGCTTGCCCATAGCAGCGGAGCCTGGGTGTGTCTGTGTGTGTGTGTGTGAGAGAGAGAGAAGGGTGGGGGGGGGGGGAGAGGAGAGAGGGGAGAGAGAGGGAGGGAGAGAATGAATGAATGAATGAATGAATGAATGAATGAATGAATGAATGAATGAATGAGTGTGTGAGTGAGTGAGTGAGTGAATGAATGAATATTGGTCCCGATTCGAGTTGAGCGCGAACCAGAACTAACCATGCAGGTCAGTGATGGCACTGCTCGTGGAGATCGGCGGCTGGCCTTGCAGAAGGAGCTTTGGTTTCCAAGGAGGAACCAGATCCGTTTTTCTCAAGGCTTCGGGGGCCCAGAAAGGGACACCCCACCACCACCACCACACAAGCCCTCCCTCCCGCTCGGTATGCAGCCTTCCCCTCTGTTTACCAAGACAGGCGCTGGAGGCCTGGGCTTTTTAGGAAGGGAGCGTTTGCGGTTGAGAGCCAGTAGGCGGGATGATTATCTTCTTCTTCTTCTTCTTCTTCTTCTTCTTCTTCTTCTTCTTCTTCTTCTTCTTCTTCTTCTTCTTCTTCTTCTTCTTCTTCTTCTTCTTCTTCTTCTTCTTCTTCTTCTTCTTCTTCTTCTTCTTCTTCTTCTTCTTCTTCTTCTTCTTCTTCTCCTCCTCCTCCTCCTCTTCTCCTCCTCCTCCTCCTCCTCTTCTTCTCCTCCTCTTCTTCTTCTCCTCCTCCTCCTCCTCTCCTCCTCCTCCTCCTCCCATTCTTCTTCTTCTTCCTTCTTCCTTCTTCCTTCTTCCTCCTCCTTCCTCCTTCCTCCTTCCTCTTTCTTCTTCCTTCTTCCTTCTTGTCGGTGGCCTGCCAGCATAAGGCCTACGGGGGGGGGGGGGCGGTACCAACCAAAACTCACCTCGCAGGGCTTACCCCCTGCAGCAAGTGAGGGAACCTGTGGAGGCCTTCCTGTGACACCCCTCCCCACTTACCTGCGGGTAAGATGCAGCTGATGCAAGGTGGAAGAGAACTGGGAAGGAAGCTGAACGGCGCCCTGCTCTAGGCACTAAATCTCGCTGTTGAACCCGGTTTAATCCTAAAACTGGGCTGAGATGCATTTTTAGGCCAGCTGATTTAAGTTTCCCTGTGAGGGAAAAATGGAGGAGAACAGAGTTGTTGTTTTTGGTTTTTTTTTACTTTTAGAGAAAATCAGTGGCCGATTCTATGGGACACAAAGAAAGAGGAGGAGATTTTGCAATCAAATGCACTGACTGTAGATTATGTGAACATTGAACAGCAGAAGCACAGAATAATTTAGGCCTTATTAAATGATGCTAAGCATGAAGTTTGATATGATACAGAGTTTTGGATGGAAATGTATACATGCTGTCCATCCATTGTAGATTTTGTATTCAAACACACACACACACACAAAATATATGTATATACATACACACACACTGTACTCCCCCCCTAAATATGTATGTATATATATACAGTATACTTACACACACAAACACACATATGGAGGGCAGTGCCTAAAGGAAATCATATGGTTCAGGTACAATTAAGCACTTTATTTCTTATTGTGAAATCAGCAAGTGTAACACAAAAATCTCTCTATGAATTTGATTGATATGTGAAATACAACTGGAGGTGTGATCGTGTCTCATAGGTTTCTGTATAAACCTGTATAACTGTAGTGTGAATGAGGAACCATCTACTACTATATGTCTTATTAATGTTTATGCCCTTTGGTCTAGAATGCTAATTCTAATTTTAGTTGGTTTTCTGAATGCCTAAAATATATGAACTCTTAAGGAATAATAAAGCATAGTGTCTATATTTTCAAACCATTCAACAATGAGAAGACAAAGGAAATGAAAGGGAAAGGTCACATTTTAGATGAATTTTCAAAGCTAAAATCATAATATGAAATAGTATCATATACAGTAAATCTATGTACACTTAGAAGTAAAGTCCGTGTTCAGTTGGACTTATTCTCAAGAAAATGTACATAGAAGTGAGCAGCCTTAAAATGCAGACATTTTCCTAATGGAATGCTCTTCATTAATATTAGCTGGCTTGGCAACCATTTATATGACATATGTATGATTTATTAAATCAGTACATGTTGTTTATGTCAATAACATTTATTGAGCCATGTAATAAAATATGGGACCAAGGCCTAAATTTACAAGTAAGCAATCAATTTCTTAAGCCATGTCATTCACTGTTGCTTTTTGTTCAACATTCAATCATTGTAAACAAGGGTGACTGCAAGATTCTACATGATAATATATTTGATTTACAAATTTTGATAACTACATGGTCATGAAATACCTTCTGTAGATTTCACTGTTTCCTGTAACTATCTTTTAGCTCATAGGCCAATATACACTACTTTTTCCATTTATCAGTGTGGTAGAGTGAAGATTTCTAAAATAAAAAAAATCCATTAGAACATAGTATATGTTGTATTTGTGAATTAATTAGCTGATCAGGTAGGCATGTTTACAGTATCTAATACACACTTAGGAAATCAAGTTACTCTAACAAAATGAGAACCTGCCGTTTTCATATCAGGCAATCTGGGAACTCAGTGAAAATGCCCTTTGTAATCATTATAATTCAGTGGAAAATAAACACTGGATTTTACTGGTTTTTAAATAAAATTCCATTGTTCAGATGAGCAAGATCGGATCCAAAAATTCTGGAAACAACAACAAGAGTTAGGAGGCATTATCTGTAACACATAAGCTTGTTTTTTAAAAATCACAACTGGGTTTTTCATTTGCTTTTGGACCTTGATTTTTGGTATTTGTAACAATTTTAGTTTGATGAAAAGCAAAAATTGTGTCTGGTGAAAACGGAAGAGACTCCAGATATTTTCTAAAAGCTTTAAAAGTCAGGCTTCCACAGGACTGAACAGAGTCCTTGAATAACAGAAGTTTCTCAAGTGCTAATTATGAACATATATGGGAAATGTAATTTGGTGGCAGAAGTGGAAGTTTAATGATGCATAAACAGCATGGCTGGTTAGGACCACAAGATTCATGACAGGGTTTTAAGAATGAAGCACATGAACTTCTATTGACAGTAATTGCTAATTTGACTTTCGTTACACTCACAGATTATAGTAAAATAGTAAGTCTCTAATGTTAACTCCTGTGTTGTTTTTCAACACATGTGAATATAGGTTACTTTCTGTCATAAAAAGGACACAATTTGAATTAACAGTGTCAGGATAGGACTCTGCTTCTTAATAAATGCAAATAAAAGTTTGTGCTTTCTTATAATATACACTGCTCAAAAAAATAAAGGGAACACAAGCAGAAGACATCCGATATCTGAATGAATGAAATAGCCTTATTAAATACTTTGTTCGTTACATACAGTAGTTTTGTGTTCCCTTTAGTTGTTTGAGGAGTGTATATCTGGGCTGTCAAACTTTGGAGCATCTACACTTCATCTTGCTATCCTGCTTTTTTTCAGATATATAGGATAAAAATTCCTAATGTACCCAAGGTGGTATAAGAAGAGTTAAAACAAATTGGCTCAAGTTAGGAAAGTAGATGGAAGACTAATAAAGCTATCTTTAGAAGAGAATATTTGAAGCTCAGGGTTACAACAACATGGGGTTCTTGGTGCTCTCTGAATATGGTGGTTTTCTTGCAGATGTTTTATTACCAAACTAGGTAACATCACTAGTGCACTGATGATGTTACCTAGTTTGGTAATGAAACATCTGCAAGAAAAAAAAAACACCAAGCTCAAAGAACCAAAGATCCTATCTTTGTCTTATTTCTCTTCAACTTCCTCCTTATGTGTGATGCAGTATTATGACAGCAGGACTAGGCAGTTGCTTACATTACAGTGCTTGCAAATCTGTATGAAAAAGCCTGTTCAGTTAAAAAGGTGACCATCATTTAAAGGAAGTAGCACTATTTTTAGGTCAAGAATATAAAATAGCTCTACTCACAGTAGCCGTTCTTCCTCTCCTGCCATCAGAGACAATGAAACATTTAAAGATTTAAACATTATCATTATTTGTTCCACGGGAAAACATAGCATTAGTTACTTGATGTGTGGCTTGGTTTAATCTTGGTTTATAGTATATGATATTCTAAAGAAGCAACTCCCATAAGCAAGGAGAAGATTTCATCCATGACTAGGAGCATCTTATTTGTCGGATATCATCTGGCGGAGCCGAGTTGCTTCACAGAACAACTTCAAAAAGTTGAATTAAAATGATGCTCAATTAGAAGTTCTGATGGAACATCTCTTGGAATGGACCACCTTTTTTAGCAAGAGACATTTTGTAAGGGTCAGTACTTGCCATCTCACTGCAGTCGGATTTCATTTTCTTGTCTACAGTGGAGATGATGTCCTAGATTCAGGTAGGCCAAATGCAGCATTCAGCAGCTGTTTTACATAAGCACATCAAAGCCTTCCCTTCCCTGACTGTTTAAGAAGCTATCACCTACCACTTCTCAAAATATTATACAGCTTTGTGGGGTCTGGGAAGAACATATAAGAAGAGCCTTGGTGGTGCAGCAGACTAAAGTGCTATTAAGTAGCACCAGCTACCTGCAATTACTGCAAGTTTGAATCTCACCAGGCTCAAGGTTGACTCAGCCTTCCATCCTTTCGAGGTAGGTAAAATGAGGACCCGGATTGTGGGAACAATAAGCTGACCTTGTATAAAAAAAAGAACACCGAAAGCCCTACTAAGCAGGTATATACAAAAGTATGAAGGCTATTGTTTAACGCATTGTAAGCCGCCCTGAGTCTCTGGAGAAGGGCGGCATATAAATTGAATCAATATAATAATAATAATAATAATAATAATAATAATAATAATAATAATAATAATAATAATAATATAATTATATATATATATATATATATATATATATATATATATATATATATATATATATATATATATATATATATATATATATATATATATACATACATACATACATACATACATACATACATACATATATATATAAAATAGTAGCAATTTAGCTCACCGGTGATGTGTGTATCAACAAAGGAGGAAGCACACAAATGGCATCTTATAAGGAGCCAACACTGCAAAGATCTATATCTGCTACTGTAAATCCAAAAATAACAGTTTTTTTAAAAAATTTGATTTATATGCCGCCCTTCTCCGGAGACTCAGCGCGGCTTACAATGTGCTCAGCAATAGCCTTCATCCTTTTTGTATATTTATACAAAGTCAGCTCATTGCCCCCACAACTGGGTCCTCAATTTACCTACCTTAGAAAGGATGGAAGGCTGAGTCAACCTTGAGCCTTGGCGAGATTCGAACCTGCAGTAATTGCAGGCAGCTGGTCTTAATAACCTGCTTAATAACAGGGTGCCTTAGACCACTGTACTACCAAAGCTCTAATAGCAGTTCCAGA
Source organism: Arizona elegans (assembly GCA_022577455.1). Taxonomy (NCBI): domain Eukaryota; kingdom Metazoa; phylum Chordata; class Lepidosauria; order Squamata; family Colubridae; genus Arizona; species Arizona elegans. The sequence goes on from JAKOOJ010000001.1 coordinate 247,351,637, forward strand.
CCATCTGACAAGATTCAGAAGATCTTCTTACCATATCAAATCTTTCCCTTTGCAGATTTGATGGACTATATACCATGTTTCCCTGAAAATAAGACCCAGTCTTATTTTCTTTTTGGTTCCAAAATAAGCACCAGGTCTTATTTTCAGGGGATGCCTTACCTGCTTACCTTAGGACTACTGCAGCCACGCCTCCCATGCCCAAACTTCTGCAGCTGCTTGTGGCCAGATGCCGCGAGGCTTGTTGTGCCAGTGCTATTGCTTGCGGCAGGAGGCTGCGTGGTGTGTTGTGCTGTTCACATGCATGAGCGGCAGCACTGGAATGATGAGCCATGTGGTGTCCTGCCATGAGTGGTGGCACTGGCTTGATGCACCATGTGGCATCCGGCCACAAGTGGCTGCAGAAGAAGTTGGGCCGCAACTCGACAGGTATCAGGAAGTGGGAGGCCTGGCTTCAGCAGTTCTAAGGTAAGTGGGAGCGGGATGCATGAGGCAGCTCCACCCCCAACCCCTTGATTTTTACGCCTGGGCCCCACCCCATCTCATACAACCAGATGGTGGGTGGGGCTTAACTAGGGCTTATTTTGGGGGGGTAGTGCTTATATTAGGCACAGGCATGAAAATCAGGCTAGGGCTTGTTTTCTAGGTAGGTTGTATTTTCTGGAAAACACAATAATTCAAACTCAACTGAGATTAGATGCATTTCCTCAGTTGTTCTATTCCCAACCTATCCACTCATCCATTTACAACTACTCATTTCCCTTACACATTCTCTTTTATTTTGGACTACAAATCTATTCAATCCTGTCAATAGCATTGCTGGCTATATCTGAGGAGAATTGTAGCTCAAAATATCTGGAGAGCAGTGAATTGGGGGACGAAAGTTTCTTCCTGTGACTATGGAGATTCTCAGTCATCCAGGCCACGGTTGTCCCAAAGATGCTTTTTGAAAAGGCAACTGGACTTTCTGTCTTTTTTCACTTGAAGACATTTCACTTCTCATCCAAGAAGCATCTTCAGTTCTGATTGAATGGTGAGGAATGGAAAGATTTATATTCCTTGCAGTCATCTGGTCACTAGCACTCTCTCTGAGAATCATTGAGGCTTCTTGGGATTTATCTGGGTCACCTGAATCAGAGTGCAAATGAGTGTGGAACTTTCTTGGGACTGCTGAAAGGACTGTGTTGTAGACAGGAGATAGGTGTGATCATATCCAACCCCCCCTCTATTGAGAAGAGGTATTCAATTTTAACATATATGACCTCTTTTAACTCTCTTTCAAAACATTAGTCCTCTCTGTCCAGAATATGGACTTTGCTGTCTTCAAAAGAGTGGCCTTTGTTTTTGTACTTGGATTTTTGTCAAGCATCACCTGAAGAGTCAAGACATCTGTTGAAGATTTGTCTTTCAGTATGTTTCACTGCATCCTTTCCTGCTTTGCCAGTTGCACTGAGTAATGTAGTTTTGAAAGGATTTACGTTCACATGGATTGAATGTTATAGTGAGAAATTGGTATAATTCTTCAAATGTGAGTAGAAATGGAATATGCTTATTGTCGTGTCATGCGTTATGTAAATATTCTGAAGTCATTTGTCAGTTTCCTCCCTCCTCAAAATGTAGACATATTCTTAATTTAACTACCATATTTTTCAGAGTATAAGACTCTGAAAAAGCACCTTAGTTTTTGGGGAGGAAAATAAGAAAAAAGCTGATTGGCAGGTGGATCGGCCTCCCAGAATAACCCCAATCAGCTGTTCCCAGAGATGAATTTTAGCAACAGGTTCCTTGGTTCCTTGGTTGTGAGCTCTGTGCTTTGCTTTTTTTTTTTTTTTGCTTTTTTTTCTGCCTCTGAAACTTCTGAAACTCTGTTTCAGAAAAAGCTTTTTCCTGCCTCTGAAAGCCTCCGAAACAGAGCTTCAGAAAAAAAGCCTCTGAAGCTCTGTTTAGGGGCTTCTTTTCTGAAACTTCATTTCTGAAGCTTTTTTCAGACTCTGAAATCTCTGTTTGAGAAGCTGGTCAGGGCTACATTCGGAGTATAAGACGCACCCAGATTTTCACCCTCTTTTTTGGGGGGAAAAGGTGCGTCTTTTACTCCAAAAAATACAGTAACTGATAAAACTGTTAATGTACAAAACCTTGTCTTGGTATTGGGTACCACCCCATACCAATTGGGTAGTGGTTCCCATAAACTACAATCCTGGAGTCTCTAGTTAAACTGGCTTCTAAGTCTAAGCAAACAAATAAATAAACATTCTCCTGCCCCAACTACCCATTAACCCCTCCTCTCCCTCCCTCTCTCTCTCCCTCCCTCCCTCCCTCCCTCTCTCTCTCACACACATATACACATGTGCACAAATGCAGAAATACAAACACATATTTTTATATTTTATCAGTTGAAGTACACTGATTCAGTGTGATACCACCAGGGTTGCAGTGCAAGTCTTTCTGAAATTAATCATAACACTCCCAATAATTTAATAGCTTTGTTTATTTAGTAAATCCTTTGAGTAAGTACCTGACAATAATGCATCTAATTGATGCATGGAAGAAGATGATGACCACTATTTTTTCTTTGCCTGAATAAAAAACTTTCTTTTTTTCAAAGCTACTGATCATAAAGCTTGGCAAGTTAGACTAGCAGTGTTGAAAGCCAGCTTCTAAGGAGTAATTAATTTTATTTGCTGTTCATAGATTGCTAATCCTTAGTGGCACTTGCTACTAATAGCATGAAATTAGTTTGCGTACACAAACAAAATTACTTATTCAGTGGTGTGTATTTGATTTTCTGGACGTGGCGATACCTGAATGCTAAATTTAACTTTTAATGAAAGGATTGCAGAAAGCAAGCCTTGAAAGACTTTTCAAACCATTAAATATACAGTGATAATTAGCCTGGAATAGGTGGTCCTTGTTGAATTTGATGGAAAAGTAAGTTATTAATATACGTAAATTAGACAGCTTATTTCTAAAGGGCCATAATGATATGTAATAATCATTGATAATGCATTATTATTGCTTGTTGTAAGTGCTGTAAAATACTAACTCATATATATACATATACATGTACATGTACATGTATATAAACATACAAATATACATGCATCCCTTTTGCTTTATCAGCGAAACATAAATTTGGTATAAAATGGTTTGTCATGAATGTGACTGCTTGAGGGCTCCTGGATTGGAGCTGAAAGGCGAAAGAGATGCAGTACACTCCCTCCCACATGCTGGGGTAGACTAGGTGTCTCGATAGAAAAACACTTAATACATATACATATACATATACATATACATATACATATACATATACATATACATATACATATACATATACATATGTATACCGTGTTTCTCTGAAAATAAGACCCTGTCTTATATTTTTTTCAACCCCGAAATAAACACTTGGCCTTATTTTTGGAAAAGTCTTATTATTTTGGGGCGCATGGAGCAAGATTGGGGCGCATGGATCCTCTTGCTGTCTTATCAGATTTCCAGCTGTCTCCCTAACCCTAATCAGAGGAAATGGTGGGGACCGGCTGCACATGTGCTTAAATATTTTCAGGGAGGGCTTATTTTCGGGGGAGGGCTTATTATCCAGGGAGGTCTTATTTTCAGGGAAACACGGTATACATATACATATACCAGCAGTGTGCAGCAGCAGCCAAAAAAGCTAATACAATCCTGGGTTGTATAAACAGAGGCATAAAATCAAGATCACATGAAGTATTAGTACCACTTTATAAAGTCTTAGTAAGACCACACCTAGAATACTGCATCCAGTTTTGGTCACCACATTACAAAAAAGATGTTGAGACTTTGGTGGGTGGTGGGGGGAAGTGCAAAGAAGAGCAACTAAGGTGATTAAGGGCTTGGAGACAAAGACGTATGAAGAACAGTTGCAGGAATTGGGTATGACCAGTCTAAAGAAAAGAAGAATTGGGAATGACATGATAGCAGTCACTCTATGAGGGGCTGCCACAAAGAAGAGGGGCATCAAATTATTCTCCAAAGCACCAGAGGACAGAACAATAAACAAAGGTTGGAAACTAATCAAAGAGAGAAGCAACTTGGAATTAAGGAGAAATTTCCTAACAGTAAGGACAATTAGCCAGTGGAAGAGCTTGCGTTCATATCGTGGGCACGCCATCACTGGAGGTTTTTAAGAAGAGCTTAGTGATGGCTAACCTTTTTGCCATCGCGTGCCAAAAGTGTGGGAAGTGTGGGGGGGTCGCTCGTGCACATGCCCACATCCATAATTCTATGCGCCCTGCCCCCCCCACATGTGTGTGCAACCCCCCCGGCGCTCCCCTCACTTTTGGCATGCGATGGCCAAAAGTTTTTTGCTCTCCCCAGGCTCCTTTCTAGGAGGCTGGAGAGGGCAAAAATGGCCTTCCCCACTCCCCCAGAGGCCCTCTGGAGGTCGGAAACAGCCTTTTTCCTGACTTCTGGAAAATCAGCTGGCTGGTGCGTGTATGCATGCCGGAGCTGAGCTCGCGTGCCCACTGATATGGCTCTGCCATAGGTTCGCCATCACGGGCCTAGACAGTCACTTATCTGAAATGGTATAAGTCCGTGATGGTGAACCTATGGCACCTGTGCCACAGGTGGCACGCAGAGCCCTCTCTGTGGGCACGTGCGCCGTTGCCAGCTGCCCTTCTGGTTTCCAGCACTTTGGCGCTCATGCGTGCATGTTCTGGTTTGGGCACTCGATGCCAAAAAGGTTTTCCATCACTGCTTGAGCAGGGGGCTGGACTAGAAGTCTTCCAATATCCCTTTCAACTCATTCATTCTAAATTGTTTACATATATCCATACACATACACATAGTATGGAAAACCCACCCAACAGATAATCATCACAGGAACTGTGTACTTTGTGATTTACTTTGAGAGTAGAACCAGTTTATATCTCCCTGAGAGTTGTAGATTTATTTGACTTAGATTTAATAGAGCTGTGCATGCTTCAGAAATGATTTGGAAGACATGAGCAGACTTTATGTGAGTACAGGATATCTCGGTTATTCATGAAAGCAGGCACTATATTTTCTAGGCTTCTGAGTGAGACTGAAAAGATTTGTATACTGCTGAAAGGCATAGCATAGAAATATGATAAGATCCAAGGTACAGTATATTTTGTGAATGATTTTTGGAGCATGGAAAGCCCTAATGTATAATACATCATCTTCAAATGTGCGGACCTTAAAACGTGTGATTTCTGTTTCAGAGTTCCATGCGTACGGCTCTGCTTATGTGGAAAATTCTACAATTGCTTGATGAACGATCACCTTCATTGAAGAGGGATCAATAAAGCCTCCAACCCAGGATGCTATCTAGGTTAATGCAGCTTGTTAGTATTTTCAGTGCCAATGGGGTCTGCCAGCAGCTTGTTGGAACTGGACTTGGGGAAATGAACTGAAAAAACACATTTGGCCATGCAAGGCCATTGATAGCTTTGAAGCAGTTTCTTTTGCTCTTAATCTAATTCATGGATTTATTATAAAGATAAAATGGACACATGCGCCATTGGGTGAAGAAAAGGACAAAAAAGAATAAAGAAAAAGGAGAGAGGAGAGAGGAGAGAAGAGGAGGGGAGGGGACAGCGAAAGGGAAGGGAAGGGAGAGGAAACGAAGGGAAGAGGAGGGAGAGGAGAGGAGAGGAGAAGAAGGAGGAGAGAGGAGAAGAAGGAGAGGAAAGGAAAAAAGGAAAAAGGAAAAAGGAAAGTCCAGCTCATGGAAGAAAGCTTCTGGAGTGAGGCTGCAAAATAGCCATTTCATTATGGGATGTCCTGTTCTTTAGCTGCGTCTGTGCTCTAAAAACTCAAGTTCCCTAGATGATAATCTTTGGTATAGCAGCAAACTAGCATTGTATCTGCAAGGCAACTACTTGATACCATTTCCCTCTTTTTGATTTTCTGTGGCTCTTTAATTCAAATGTGCAGCAGTTTAAGTCCATACATACATATATAAACCCCAACACTCTCTCTATTAATTTGAATGCATTTAAGCCAATGGCAGATAATGCACTTGGGAGAAATAATGTGCAGGGCAAGTATAAAATGTAATGATGCCATTCATAAAGCAGTTAAACGGGAGTAGATTATGTTGATTGGGACTTGATAAGACCTTGGCATTAAGATTTTATTATTTTTTTTATTCCCTAAGGCACCTTCAATGATTCTACAAGGAATTCTATGTGCCACAGATGTGATCTCTATTTATATATAAAATCTTGTGTTGCAGTAAAGTTTTCTCTCTTCTAGTTCTAAAACCACATAATCCTAGAATTAGAAGAGATTTAGTGATCATCCCATTTAATTCCCTATTTAATGTGGGATCTGCACTACAGGATACAAACACATCATGGCTGACAGTTGGCTGTTCGTCGTTTCTCAAACAGAACAGTCTTCCTGAGCCAGAACCAGAGATGGTATTCAGCAGGATCTGACCAGTTCTGGAGAACCAGAAGCAGAAATTTTGAATAGTTTGGAGAACTGGTCAATACCACCTCTGACTGGCCCCACCCCCATCTATTCTCTGCCTCCTGAGTCCCAGCTGATTGGGAGAAAATGGGGATTTTGCAGTAACCTTCCCCTGGAATGGGGAGGGAATGGAGATTTTACAGTATTCTTCCCCTGCCACGCCCACCAAGCCACACCCACAGAACCGGTAGTAAAAAAAATTGAATCCTACCACTGGTCATAACCTCAAGCAACTCTTACTTTTTGGATGTTCTCTTAATTTATCTGCTGAAAATGACCTTCCTGCAATTTCAGTCTTTTGATTTTTAGCTTGGTCTTCTGCAGCAACAAGAAATACATGTTTTTTTATCCTCTGTGGTGTCTCTCTTTTTTGTGTAACTCTACCATGGTAAGTGCTGTGCTCAGAGTTTCAACCTCCTTTCTTAAAAATTTTCTGGTTATTACTCATTCTGGCATATCTCCCTGGCAGAGCAGATTTGTAGTACTTTCCCTGTTCTATCTGCCTTTACAGTGGGATAGCATCCTTCTTAAGCCTGGTATTTAGGACAGATAGGGATACCAAAGCATGTATTGACCAATCACAGAATAACAGAAATGATAAAAAAATGAACTAAATTCTTTAGCAGATATTCCATACTTTGAAGAAGCTCATTTTTGAAGAAGCTCCGGCCTAGCCTAAATGGTTTTTTAATAGGAATTTTTAAATTTTATAGACTCGGGATTTTAAATTGGGAGGCCGATTGATTTAATTTATTTTAGCTATCTTAATTTTTGTATTGTATGTATTTTAATTTTGGCTGTCCACCGCCCTGACTCCCTTTTGAGAGAAGGGCTGTATACAAATTCAATTAAAAATAAAAAATAAATAAAAAATAAATAAAATCTCCCAGGTTTTTTTTTTCTTGTTTGGTTTATCCAGTCTTTCTACTAGGATTGTATTATTATTATTATTATTATTATTATTATTATTATTATTATTATTATTATTATTATTATTATTATTATTATTTTCCCTGCTTTTCAGTGGTAATTCCTGCCAATCAGCTTGTTCTTTATATAAATCACTTAAGGATAAGCACAGCCATGGATTCTTTCCTTTTCATTCTGCCCTGTGTATTTGCCTCCAAACCCAACGCTTTATGATTCTGTGATAATATTTCGGTTCTGACTTCAAACCTTATTAAGAAGAGGCTTCAGTGTAAAGCAATAAAAGCACTAAGATAAGTTTGTTTGTTTTTTAAATGATTTCAAGGCAGGTGTCTTTTATTTGTCTTATAAAGCACTAAACACAAACTCAGCACCTAAATAAATAATAACGAAGGCTAATTAGTAGCAAAGGAAGCAAGTTTCAATTAATAAAACATCTCTGCTATTTCTCTATCAGCTCCTCTGAAAAAAGGACATTTTAAAGATGTTATTTATTTATATTAATGTGCTCACATGGTTTGTATCCTGCCTCAATTCAGCAAGCATTGAGTGGCTCATATAAAAAAAATACAGCTAAAAATCAATTTTTAAAAAAATAATTAAAGTATAATTCAAAGTGGCCTTCCTAGGATAACAACTGAAGCCCCAAACACTTAATAGAAAATCACAGTCTTTACTGCCTTCCTAAATTCTAAAAGTGTGGGAGCCATCTAAATCAGAATCAAAATAGAGCTGGAAGAGACCTTGGAGGTCATCTAGTCCAACCCCCTGCTCAAACAGGAGATCCTATACCCGTGATGGCTAACCTTCTTTTCCTTGGGTGCCAAAAGCATATGCGACCCATAATGCAATGCCACCCTGCATGCCCCGCCCCCCTGTGCATGTGTGTGTGACACCCCCCCCGTGCTCCCCCCGGCCCCGGCCCCAGCGCATGCGCGCGCAACCCTACTTATGCCATTTAATAACAGTCCAGCTTTCTATAACAAAGTTTTGGAAACTATAGGGTGAGTGATAGCAACTGGTCAAGGATGAAGATGGGCTTGAACTTGGGTCTCCTTGATCTCAGTCCAGCATCTTAATTACTGCACCATTGTCTAACTTGTTTGAGCCTCATGTCTATCAGTTCCCCAACTCATTATTGATTCTTTTTACTAAGCTTGAAGAGGAAGGTGGCTTTGCTACATCAAAAGTTTTTACCTGAATATCCTCCAATTAATGAAGCATTAATGCCCATGATGTCACACTGATATATACAAGATGAAAAGAAGAAGCCTTGTAAGTTGTAGAAGATTGGTATGTGAGTTCATTTCCATATTATTAGCATTGGATATTATATATGGGGCACCTTTTTATAATATGTTAAGAAACCATTGCAGCAATAAAGTCAAGTTTATGTTTCATTTTGAGATACTTTGAAATGGGTAATTTCTGACTTAATTGTGTCTATGAACTTGCCCTCGTTAACTTAATAATTAGCAAGATCTTTTTTGATCTTGGAGTTCATTAGACTCTGCAACCTGAGGATTCTTTTAGTTTTTACACATCAAAATAAACAAAGGAGTAATAAAGAAACCATATCACTAACCTGCTTTTCGATTTATTGGGGTCATTCTCTGCCTAATTAAAAACAACTCATTTTTTCTGAAATATATTTCATCTACTTTATGTTATTTTTGGATTAATTCACCTTGGCATTATCAACATGTATTTGAAAAGAAGCCATGGATATATACTGGACCTCAGTGGCATGTAATTAGGTGGTATTTCAGACAAAGATGAAGATATGGTCCAAGACATGTTTTGTTTAACTGACACTCTTGCATTGCTTCACTGGGAATCAGTCAGATTTGATTAATTTAATTTAATTTAATTTAATTTAATTTAATTTAATTTAATTTAATTTAATTTAATTTAATTGCCACCACTCTCTGAAGACTCAGGGCGGCTCACAATACATTTAAAAAATCATTATAAAAAGACATTGAAAAATAAAAAACATTAAAAACATTAAAAACTCATTCACACCATTCATGGCCAGATCTCGCCCGATCACAAGAGCGAGATCAACGGCCCCAGGCCTGCCAGAAAAGCCAGGTCTTCACCGCTTTTCGGAAGGCCAATAGGGTGGGGATGGTCCAGACGTCAGGAGGTAACTGGTTCCAGAGAGCTGGGGCAGCCACAGAGAAGGCCCTCCCCCGTGGGTCCGCCAGCCGACATTGTTTAGCTGACAGGACCCAGAGGAGACCAACTCTGTGGGATCTTACCGGTCATTGGGAGCTATGCGGCAGAAGGCGGTCTCGAAGATAACCTGGCCCTGACCCATGTAGGGCTTTAAAGGTAATAACCAACGCCTTGAATTGTGACCGGAGACCAATAGGGAGCCAGTGCAGCTCATGGAGAATTGGTGTAATGTGGGTGTACCTAGGTGCACCCACGACAGCTCGCGCAGCTGCATTCTGGACCAACTGTAGTCTCTGAACACTTTTCAAGGGTAGCCCCATGTAGAGCACATTGCAATAATCTAACTGTGAGGTGACAAGGGCATGAGTGATTGTGAGGAGAGCCTCCCGATCCAAGTAGGGTCGCAAATGGTGCACCAGGCGAACCTGTGCAAAGGTCCCCCTAGCCACAGGTGTCAGATGTTGCTCTAATCTTAGCTGAGAGTCTAGGAGGACACCCAAATTGCGAGCCCATTTGCAATGAGGGGGACAATTTCTCCCCCACCCCAGATCCAAGGATGGACAATTGACATAGTCTTTAGGAAGCAATACCCACAGCCACTCAATCTTGTCTGGGTTAAGTCTGAGCCTATTGACTCCCATCCAGACCCTCACAGCCTCCAGGCACCGGCACATCACATCCACTGCATCACTGAATTGACGCGGGGTAGAGATATACAGCTGGGTATATATTTATATATATAGATGATATATAAATTAAATAAACTCTTATTATATAAATGTATAATATAATAATTATGCCATCTAAATTAAAATATAAGTTCCATAAACTCAGGAGGAATGAAAGTAAGAATTTGTAAGAATTCAGATGCATCTCTAGAAGTTGATTATCTATTATCAACCAGATTTTAATCTTGGTGTTCCCTGGTTTTTTATTTTTTTCATGTCTTTCTCAACTACTATGTAGATTTTAATTTCTCCAACTACACAATAAAGTGGCATTCATTGCATGCTTGCCCAGTACTGAAGGTGGACTGAAGGTTGAGGATGAGAATATTGGTCCCTTCTCATCTTCCAAATGACCAAAATGGACATCACCAGATGCAGCAGCACCTATACTGTAAATCAAATTGGCAACATTTTTGCCCAAGCCAACGGTAGACTTCAGTTGTAACAGCAGAACAAGAGCCAAATGTGAAATAGTTCATAATCTGTTCATGCACAAATTCCAACTCAAACTAAAATAGAAGAATAACATTAGTCAATTTCCATGATAAGATCTTCAACTTATACCTTTTCCAAGCAGAAATAACAAATTGTTTGAAATTCTAGATCTCATTTATAGATAAGCAGAGGAACAGTGGAATGAAATCAAAGAAGTTAAGGATGAATGTGAAAAGAACAGAATAACGTAATCTGGTTAAACAAATGATGGAAACTGCCAAGAAGAGAAAATAATTCTTACTTGAGGTACATATCACCTGGCTCAGTTTGTTATATTTTAGGTAAGTTCTGGTAAGGTTCTTCTCCCTTGAGGAGTTCATAATGCTGGGAAAGGTGGAAAGAAAGAGAAGAAGAGGACAAACAGCAGCAAGGTGGGTGAACTTCATCATAGTTGCAATAGAAGCACAATAGAAAAACCTGAAGGGCCAGGTTAGAGACAGATCGTCCTGAAAAAAAAAATCTGTATACATGGTTGCTAAGAGCTGATATCAACTTGATGGCACACAATCAACCAATTGACCTTGTGAATAGGGCTTACTGCTGAAAAATGACATTTAAATATAAGGATGAGTAGAAATGTAGAAGCTTTGTCTTGGAGATGGGCCATGAACTCCAATAGCTCCTCCCCTCAGCTCCTCCCCACAGCCATTGGGCAAAATGAGAAAGCAGAGGCTTTGAGTTTTCCACTGTGGTATCCCATGTATCAGAGGAGTCAACAAGGAATCAGCCAACAAAAGGCAGCAAAAATTCTGAGTCTTCTGACTCCCTGAGGCAAAACTGGCTGGATTTACAAAACATACTCATAACAGGGTATTAAGGAAACTCAGCCTCTTTCTTAGCATGTTGTGTGACCATGTTAAACAATAACATAGCCTATTTGAACACAGCACATGACAACAACTCTCCAATGGTGGCAGGCAGTGTTTTAAACCCAGATTTAGCCTGTGGCTGAAACCCAGCCATTGTGGAAATTATCCCTTCTGGGTGTATATGAGAAAAAGAGGATTGAGGCAAATTCTATCTAGCAAGTTGTTGCCATTCAGAAACAGAGCTTGTGAGTGGGAAGGGCAGCCCCCAGATAATGAAAGCAGCACATTAGCGCCTGGCCTGCTGGGCTCACACAGTTGAAAGCAGCCAGTGGGTGAGTTTCCCAGCATCCAGAATTTTGTCTCCGTTCTGTGGGTTTGCTCAAGTGTGCGATGGTTGTTTGCAAGGGAGCTTTCCTGCTGGGTGGGTTTGCTTTTCTCCCAGCAGCTCAGAAAAAGGTGAGAGCTGCTGCTTCATGTCATCTTATTCCCTCCCGCCCTCCTCTCACCCCTCCCAGACAATACTTTTTCCAACAGGTCCCCTCTGTTAAGCAGCCATTGCGGCTCCCAGCTCTCACACTGGGACATTTTTCCACATTTCCAAGATTATGGCCACTTTAGCTTAGATCTATGTGTGTTGCCTCCAGTACAAAGAAACACTCAGGGACAGGATTAGTAGGATTAGAAGAGATTCACATATGTCCAGTTCAAGGAATTGGTATTCAAAGCTTTACACTTTCAAATGCCACCAAGAGAGAGAAAAGGAGCTGAGCGCTGGCTTTGCTTTTCAGCACCTTAAGAGGTGGACAGTTCTTTCTTTCTTTCTTTCTTTCTTTCTTTCTTTCTTTCTTTCTTTCTTTCTTTCTTTATCTCTCTCTCTCTCTTTCTTTCTTTCTTTCTTTTCTTTTCTTTCTCCTCCCCCCCCTTGCCTTTTTTTATTAAGTCTTTAAAGCTGCAGGGGAAGCATTTTCTCCTTTTCCTCTTTCCCTTTAATTAGATCTCAGGCCAGGTTCTTCCAACCAAGTGCCTTCCAAATGTGCTAAATTCCAACTGCCAGTATCCCCAGTTCGCATGCTCAAGTGTTATGGGAGTTGTGGTCCAACGTATCTGGATGGCACCAAATAAGGGAGCGTGAGTATAAACAATAGATTTGCAGAAGGGCTGAACTGTTGGACAGGTTCAACTAGATGGAAACAAAATACTATAATATAATAACTTATTTGGTGGTGATATTATATTACAACTATAGCACACAGGAGAAAGTTACTGTGATGTGGTGGTACAATCTATTTAATTTTGTCAACTATAAAATTGCTGTTATTGCAGAAAGTCCTGATAACACTGCATTAATGTCACTCGCTTACTTTTTTTTGGAAAGACACTCACTTTTTCTCTTTAACACAGAACTGTTAACTTTAGTCCATTTTGTCTCTGAAGTGTCTCTAACACACACCAGTTAATAAGTTAATATTCAAGGATTATGTTACAAATGAGATTGGAGGAAAAAACACAAACATTGCATTACAGTGTGTATGCATCCATGCACACACAGAGAGAGACAAGCAGTACTATGCTAAATATGCAAATTCAGAAGTCCTATTAAGTACAATCGTATTTATCCTCTAATAAATGCATCTAGACTTGCAACCACATCTTTGCACACATAGTCAGGATAACATTAAAATTCTATGTTTCTCTGTTTTCTCCAAACTTGAGACTAAACCCCAATGAATTCTGTGGGATTAAAGAATGAAGATTGCAGACTCCATGTCTTCTTTATGTGGGGGGCTCTTAAAAAGTAGTCTTTTCTATGCAATGACTGAAATTCTTCAACTGTTCCTATGCTAAAAGCAAGATTTTTGTTCTGCTGGGTTTTGCAAATGGAAGTCAACACATTTCCCCTTTGCTTTGTGAAATTTTGAGCACCTTTCAAATACTCCCAAATCTCATGAGAGATTATGATGACATTCTCATTGCAACAGACCCATCCGTGGCCTTTCCACAAGGCTTAAATTTGTTCTTATTTGGGTCAGGGCTTTTGCTAAGTCTCTCTCTTTAGGTTGTTGTTTGCTGTTATTGTGAAAGTGTGTGTGTGTGTGTTCACACCTGTGCATAGGCACATGCTATTGATAGTTGGAATTCAGTTCAGCTGCAGAGATGCAGAAGAGTTTCTGCTGTATTCTAGCAATTTTCAATGTGCTCACATGTAACAGAACCAGCAGGGGTCTAATCCCCATGACAAACATTATATCCTTTTCCTGACTCACTTATACTTTGAAATCAAGGGGGGGGGGTGTTAGTGCTTTGAAGATTTCTCCTTACTCCACACTACACAGATATGTTGGCAAGCTGGCCTAAGCTTCCCATCTTGAGCCAGACTTCACAACGAATGAAATACAATTGAATTACTATGGCCTTTATGTGGGGTAGGCAGTGCTTAATTTGTATTAAAAAGAGAAAGTTGGGGGTGGGTGGGGAAGGGAGGGTGGGTTCTGGGGTTGAAACCTGAAGAGAAATTTCCTTCCAATACCAGGCAAACACCGAGGAACCATCTTGGCTTATGGAGCAGTGAAGGGAAAAGTTACTAAGTATTTACAGATTTGTTTATTCATTAAATTTATATGCCACTATCTCCCTCTGGAAAGTAACTCCGGGTGGCTATATGATGCATGTTTTGGAACATAAAAGACAGTCTTCGGCCCAGAAAACTGGCTCAGGGTTTGAAATGATAAGAGGGGTTTAGGTTTCTCAACCCCCATCCCCAACCAATCTTGGTGAAGTTTACACATGTAGGACAGTGGTGAGTTGCTCCCGGTTCGCCCCGGTTCAAGAAACCGGTAGCGGTGATGGTAGTGGGAGGCTCTGTCCACCCACCCATACATAATCGAAAACTCTCTGTGCATGTACAGAAGCTTCTGCGCATGCAGAGAAGCGCTGTGCACTCCACAAAGCGCCCGCCCGTGCGCTACCGATAATAAACCGATAGCCCTGGGATTTGAAACCCACTACTGATGTAGGATTATAATGATCCATTATTCTCTGCTGTTAGAACCAGAGTGGATCAATGGAAGTTATAGCTCAATTTGGCTCACCTTCTTTGAGATCCACCAACTCTTCCTTCGCCTTCCTTCTCCATTCTTCCCATCAAAAGTGACTGCACAGGATTTGGGCATGGAAAATCATACCAGAAATTAAAACAATAATACATTTCTCCTGCATTTCCCCCCACACCACTCCTGAAGAGCCATTCTGAGATACTTCACCTTTCAGTACAATTGTTCCCTAGGGCTATTTATATTTCTTTCCATCTTACTGATCCTATTTGGAGTGAACTGGTTCATTGATGGTGTGATATTCCAGTTGCGATTCACAAGAGGATATATTTTTAAAACTTTGAGAGATGGTGGGTGAGATCCAATGGCTTCAAATCTTTCAGAAGGAAATTATCCAGGAAGAATGGTAAACCCTGTGAAACAAATTACTACTGAATAAAAAAAAACAAAAAACAATCTCTCAAACAATTCTCACGAAAAAGAAAAATAGGACAAAATAAAAGAGGCCAGTGTGGGTACATGCCTACTCTAAAATGCTGAAGAGAAAGAGGGGCATTAAAAGGAAAAGGAAGGAGAAGAAGATAACCAAGGAAGAATACAAGGTAATCTTCAGAAAGAGAAGAAACTGGTCAGAAAGGCTAAAGCTCAAAAGACACTGAGGCTGGTGAGAATCCCTCAGTGAGGGAGATGGGCAATTTAAAAACGTGATAAATAAATAAAAATAAATAAAACAAAAATATTGAAAATAGCAAAAAGAGTTATTTGGGTTTGTTAGAAGTAAAAGGAAAGTTATAAAAGGGTAGGTTCATTGTGAAGAGAAGATGGTGAATTGTAATATTGATGGTGAGAAGGCAGAACTTAATTTCAGTGTTGCTTCTGTTTTCTTTCAAAGGGAAAATGATCTTTGCTGGTCATCATTATATAACAGAATAACAGAGTTAGAAGGGACCTTGGAGGTCTTCTAGCCCAACCCTCTTGATCAAGCAGGGAGAAAGGGAGAAATGCACATTACTATTTGGAGAGAATGAGAAATGCACCTTAGGACAGGTAAGAGAGACCTTAGCTAATGTGAATAAGTTAAAGTCTCCATAGCCAGATGGATTACATCCCAGGGTTCTGAAGAAATTAATGAAAGTCATCACAAGAGTGTGGAGAAAGACGACAAGGGGGACACTAATAGGAAGCAAGATCAACAAACTTGAAACTTCGTTTTCCTACTATTGCTGACTGAAGCTTCAATGATGTAAAAACAGAACTACTTTATAGGAGCAGAAACTTGGTTGGTGGGAAATTCAAGGCAATTGTGTGCCACTCCATGAAGGGATGTTTAATTAATTACACAATAACTATGCACAACGAGTAAGAGGTTAAGGATAAAAATAAAATGCAGATGTTTCTGCCAGCCAGCTGAATGGGACCCTCTCTTGTCTTGTCAACAGAACATTTTGACTCAAAGTTAACTTCATGGGAGTCAAAGAATGAGTTTGGTGGCAGAGTGCAATGATGCAGTCTTTTAATCATTAAGCCCTTTTTATAGCAGTAAAATGAACATCCATTGTCATGGCCACTCCATTGGGGTCATCAAAGCAGGTTAAAAAGAGGAGGTGGTTCATGAATGACTTGAAAGAGGGGACACAAAACAGCCAAACTGCTGGAATTCCTGCAGGGAAAGATAAAGCAGGAGAAGAAAACAGTGGAGCTTGGTTTGCTGAAATGGCTTCCCTTGCCATCCCTATCATATGCAGTGGGCTTGCACCATCTGTAGAGAGCATTAGCATCTGTAGGTTCAACAGATCTTTCCTTTCTTCTAGCCTGAATGTTTTATTGTGTGTTTAATTTTTATGGTTCTTTCAGTGAAGTTCCCTCAGGGAACCTGTTCTTGTTTTATTAACTGGCGCTGCACAGTTGCAATAAAATTGAGTAGCTAAGCCTTCCTTCCACCCAACTGTATGGCACAGAAGAAAAACAAACTTGGAAAATGTGTCATCATGTGAATGCTCCAAAAATAGAGTTATTGTTTAGGAAAGTCCATCACAGCATTCTTACTATTCTGATTAAGTTTACTATGGTAGTAATTACAGCTACAGTAACACCCTCAGGCGTAGCTTTATGCTTGCAGACTGTCCAAAATAAGGATCCCAAAATGGAATGCTAAATGACCATTTAAAGCTGTAAAGAACTTAACATTTCATATTTCACTCCATTCCACACCAAAGATGTCCACTTAATTCAGCTATAATTGTCTTAAATGCCAAACAGATTATAAGCTCTTGTAGTGACATCTATTTTCAAGCCCTTTAATTCTTGGTTGCAATTAATTATTATTTTATTGTTGATCCAGATCAACATTTTGAAATATAAAAAAAGAATCTATATTCCACTTTCCTTTTTCACTTTTTTTTTTGCTGGGGGTGGTTGTGGTAAAAATATAGGTTTTGTTTTTATTGTTTTGATGAAAACCAATTTCCTAATATTTACATTTATTAATAAACACCATAGATGATAGCGATCAATTTATTTTTTGGGCATAATCAATAAGCATGTAGCATTAACACCCAACTATTCCTATTAAAATTCTTTGGTATTAAAAAGGAAGAGATTTGTGATTATTTGTGTCATCCCTGAAATCTTTGCTATAATGGCAAAGATATGCGACTACATTTTATTATAAAATATAACCATCTAAATAAAGCTTTCAAAAACAAATAGATATAAACATAAATATATTCCCACATATCCACAAGTTCTGTTAATAGCCCTCTCTTAGGAAACCACTTTTCCACCAATGATAGATAATATGTTTCCCTTATTTTGAAAGAGTTTAAATTTACTTAAATGCCATTGATACATAACTTTTTCATAGCTGCTTTCCAACCTGCTGAAGAGGAAAACTAAATGCAATTTATGTTCATGTCAGACCATATCCATTTTTCTTCTTAAATATGCCTCTCAAAATATATCTTCTGTCATCACTGTTTAAAGTTTGATTCTATCCATGATTTGTATACAAACATCAGTCAATGCTGGCAGTGCTTTCTGGGTGTCAAGAAATGTTAAGAACTGGAATTAGTTGAAGATCTAAGATTATCTAATTACTTTGTTAATTAATTACACAATAACTATGCACCAGTGGTGAAATGCAAAATTTGTTACTACCGGTTCTGTGGGCGTGACTTGGGGGGGGTAATATGACTGAGTGGGCGTGGCCAACTTTTTTTTTTAACTTTTAAAACCATTTTTTCTACAACCTCTTCAGCCAAAGAGGTTGTAAAAAAATGCTTTTAAAAGCCTCTGCTGATCCCAGCTGATTTGCCTATCGGCAGAGGCTTATCTTTTTTTTTTTAAGCCTCTGACAATCCCAGCTGACTTGCCTGATCAGCAGAGGATTTCTTTCTTTTTTTTTAAAGCCTCTGATGATCCCAGCTGATTTGCCTGATTGGCAGAGGCTTTTATTTCACTTTTAAAAGCATTTTTTCGGCTGAAGAGGTTGTAGAAAAAATGCTTTTAAAAATAAAATAAAAAGCCTTTGATGATTGCGCAGCTCAGCTAGGCATGGGAATGGGGAAGGATTTTTGCTACCGATTCTCCGAACCACCCGCCACCATCGCTACCGGATTGGGCGATCCAGTCCGAACTGGGAACATTTCACCCCTGCTATGCACAATGAGTAACAGGTTAAGGATAAAAATGCAGATGTTTCTACCAGCCAGCTGAATAGATCCTCTCTTTTCCTGTCAAAAGAACATTTTGAAGCAAAATGACATGGAAGTAAAAGAATGTGTCAGCCCTGGAGGCCATCTTTTTCTTTGGATCTTCAGGGCTGCCACACTTAGTGCTGTGGGAAACTGGGAGGGGGGATTGCATGGAGTTGTGGAGATATCTAGCCATAATAACATTCTTTTCTCTGAGAGTCAAGGACATTCTGCCTGCAACTGGAGTGGCGTGACTGGGAGGCATCTCCAGTTGGGACGGTGTATTTATTGGACCATGTGATCGACATGTGGGTGCAAGGGAAGAAACTTTCTTTTGGGTGGGGAAAACCTGGAAGCTTTCAGATACGGGTTTTCCCAAATGTGCCAATATGACATCTCTAATAAAATTGAACTTTGAGGAACTTCTAGCCTCTGAGTCTTCTTTTCTTGGGAGTGTTACTTGGAACCCTGACATTATGAGTTTGATGGCAGAGTGCAAATCTTATTCCTTCTTTGCATTCACTTTACAACAAGTTGATTTCCTAAATTATCTTTCTTTTTCAAAAACCATTTCAAGACATTTTACTAAAATGGTTAAGGCTCCCAACTAGAAACCTGGATATTGTGAGTTCCTGTCCATCCTTGGCACCAAAGCCAGCTGAGTAATTTCACTCTCTCCCAGACCAGCCAACCTCATAGGCTTGTTGCTGTGGAGAAAAAAAGCAGAAGGGACTATTGTGTATGCCTTGTTGAATTACACAAAGTTGTGGTATAAATCAAATAAAGAATATAAAGATATACATCCTCACTGAGATAAGTTAATAATGCAAAATTTCAGTTTCTGTAAACACCTAATAGTCTGATTAAGCCAAAAGAGATTCTGGCCAGATTTAAGGTCCTTGTCTTGAAGTTTCTTTACAACCCCGCTCAAAAGAGTAATCACTAAGAGAAATCATTGCAGCTTCACTTGTATATTTTCTATGGACTCTACATCAAGGAGTGAAGAAAGAGATTTGGTATACAGTCGTAGGATTCAAAACCTTTTACTACCGGTTCTGTTGGCGTGGCTTGGTGGGCATGGCTTGGTGGGCATGACTTGGTGGGCATGGCAGGAGAAGGATACTGCAAAATCCCCATTTCCTCCCAATCAGCTGGGACTTGGGAGGCAGAGAATAGATGGGGGCGGGGCCAGTCAGAATTTTTACTACCGGTTCTCCGAACTACTCAAAATTTCTGCTACCGGTTCTCCAGAACTGGTCAGAACCTGTTGAATACTACCTCTGGTATGGAAGCAGCTTCCATCTTCTCACTTAACTCTTTTGGCTAGATGACATCACGCCATCATAGAGAGGGATTCCCCAATCTTAGCATTCTTAAATTCTCCATGCAAAGAGAGAAGGAAGGAGCCACCAACCTACTTGCCTGGAAACTCTTGCACACAATGTTGCAATCATCCTGGTGGGCTTCTCATGAGTAGTCCAGATTAGAAATAACACAAGGACAGGTGTTTCTCAGGATGAGAGAGCCTCGAGTTGACTCCAGACCTTTCTTTTATTAAGCAAGGGTATTGGGCGTATCAGAAGGCATGATTACAGCTATACATTCTCATGTTACATCCGTGATACAAAGGATTTTCTCCATATCTGGACATAACTTTCACATTCTACCATATTACAGTAAATCACATGAATTCTAGGAAAGCGATACTTAAGGTAAAAACAAAACTTAACTCTGCTATGTTATCATATTTGGCTTCGTTCCCAGCATCCCATCACCTGCCAACTGAGAGTCCCCGTTATCAGAGGTTATCTCAGTCCTCAGGAATGTTCTACAAGGAGATGTCTATGCCTTGCAGCAAGCACAGCCTCCAATCTAAATAGGGTCCCTCCAATGGTCATCTAGCTGAACCCGCTTTTTCATAATCAGTTTATTTCGGTGCTAAGTTCCGTACACGTGTCCAACCACTAGACTGGTCTACACATATACTATGGCCACCTGATTCCCACAACACACAAAAAAACACAACCACACAGGACCTACTACTTCTTGTTTTGTCCTAAACACATTTGAGCATCTGCGTAATGGAGAGGGACTTTTGTGGATGGATGAATTGACAAATTGCCCTGCAATTTCCCCAATAGCAGAAATTTCAAGATTGACCTTCAGACTGGTTAACTAGTTCACGCTTTTCCTAATAGGCTGAACCAACCTGATGACCTGATTCTTCATCCATATGCAGATAAAGCCGTCACCTAATCTTTCAGCAAAAAGATGTGTGCCCTTGTGACAGCTATATCTAGTTGATTATTTATAGCTATTGTAATTTGAATTTTTTTTTCTAAGAAAGAAAACACTTATTCCCCCTTCATCTTTCAAGATGCTGCTCTATACCTTGGTGCTGAGTTCCCAAATAACTCAAGTAAATTTCCTTCAAAGGCATCAGACTATCAGTTCAATTGGGCCTACTGAAAGTATAGAGTTAATCAGTAATTATTGCCTGATCAAAGATTTCAATAGATAAATGATAATCCTTTTAGAAAGATAGAGGAAGAATCAGGATTAATTCTGTTGCTCCCCATGCATTCAAATGTAGCAAATCCAAGGACTGTAAATTTAAGATTTAGCTGTATTTAGCTAGACTAGTGTTTCTCAGTCTTGCTGGCTGGGGTATTCTAAAGTCTACTCATCCTAAAGTTGTGATGGTTGAGAAACACTGAGTTAGACAAATCAATAGTTGAACTCAATTTCCTATATAAACAGGTGGTTCTAAATAATTTGGCACGACAACGTCAAATTATTTTTCATCTGTATGTAAAAGCTTTACATTTCTCTATTGACATGAAAACTTCAATATACTTAGCAAAACAGAATGCAGACAACTGAAGCTAAAACATTGATCCAATATTTCACATTATATATTTAGATTAGGCAATTAATTGTCTTAAATTATAAGAAGTCAAAATGAACAGAAGAGAAGAAGTGATTTAAATTGCAGTTCTTTTCTTTAAAAAAAAACCCTGAATAACTAATAAATAGAATAACTAAATAATAAAACTGAAACATAATATCCCCCCCAAAAGATAGCTTTCTATATTTTAAACTTAAAAGAATTCAAAACTTTGTCAAATTTTATCACTTACTGAGTTTTACCTCAAATGGCATCACTAATGACATTTGAATTATGATATTTTCAGGTAGTAAATGATGAGTTGTGGATTTAAGAAAATGGGAAAATAAAATATATGATAAAGATAAGCAATTTTAAAATCCCCCCCAAGACATATTCATAAATAATGACCCAAAAAGAAAAACTGAGATGCAAAGTGCATGAATAGATAAATCTATTGGCCTTTGAGTTCACACCATGTGAATTTTATGAAATCACGATGAATGCAAATCTTGCTGGGAATATTCATTTCAACTCGGTAAAGTAGTCATCTACAATTCTAGAGAGACATTACGAGTAAGACCGTGTCACATAAAGTTCCTCTGGGGTCTGTAACAACAGCCACATACAAAAACAAAGTCACTTCATTCGCTGCACTTTATTCTGTTGTCATGTTAAAAGCAATGAATTTATTTCCCTCCCCTCTCTGTCTCTCCTCCCTCTGCTTCTACAGCCCTGTAGTAAATCAAAAAAGTAAACTCTCATTCTCATTGTGCAAGGCTTACTTCCAGGCCCCTACAGTTTCCACAGTAACTAATTAGAAATTTGCATATCTAAGAGAGAATTATTTAATACCGATGTAAACCCTTTTATTCTCCCAAGCTTGGCTTTTTTCTACTCAACTTCTGGTAGATGTTGGGCCTTAAGGTCATACTGTACAAACTCTGATTGTAGGTGGCCTGGTCTTGCTGTTTTGAGTGTGGGTGATTCATACCCTGTGAAGAAAATGCCTTGCCAGGGTTTTGTTAAACAGACACAGTTTGAAAGGCAGCCCTGATTCATTGAGATGCCATTTGTTTTAATCTATAGCATCTTCCACATTCCTCATTAGCTAACTCTTGTGTAATTGAGTCATGCATTTTTAGACACATTAAGCCAGCAGAGCTGGATCACCTCCATATTCCTTGCCTCCTAGCTCCATTGGCTTATTCCTGCTTGACTTTAAGCATTTTTCCTTGGGAAGGTAGAGTGAAGAAAGAGAAATCCCTGGTGTTCAGCAGCATTTCATTGGGTCAGTGAAAAGAAGGAGAGAGAAATGCAACATTATAATTTGCTTTCGGAAGTAAAGTAAAAGTGTTTGCATAAAGATAGCAACCGCTCCCTGTTTTTCCTCTACGAAGGAGAAATAATTTTGCTTCTTATCCCTGGCAAATCGTTCAAGTGTTTTGCCTTTTAGAGAGTATACAGTAAGATCAGTCAGTCCTAGAGGAGATCAACCCTGACTGCTCTTTAGAAGGCCAGGTCCTGAAGATGAAACTCAAATACTTTGGCCACTTAATGAGAAGCAAGGACTCACAGGAGACGAGCCTAATGCTGGGAAAGATTGAGGGCAAAAGAAGAAGGGGATGACAGAGAACAAGGATGGATGGAGTCACTAAAGCAGTAGGCATGAGCTTAAATGGACTCCAGAGGATGGTAGAGGACAGGAAGGCCTGGAGGAACGTTGTCCATGGGGTTGCGATGGGTCGGACACGACTTCGCAACTAACAACAACAACAAACAGTAAGATCACTAGCATGATTAGTTCTATCTCAATCGCTTCTTATGGCTGTCAATCCAAATAATGAATGGCAACCCTATGTCCTTGAACAGTAGATTTTGACTTCATCCAGTTGCATCATGGCCATTCAACACTCTCACATTCTGATCAGTTTATTCACACATTGCATTGAACGAAGGTGCAGTATTATGTGTATGCACTAGCAGATGTATTATGTAGCAAAGGTTAATTTTACCTAATCCTAAATGAGAACATCTGCTTTACCAAAGGATCGTGAAGGAGATCATGGCTAAACATGGTGCCAACTTGCTGTGACATTATCCTAAGCAATGGGTGATATAGCTGTAAGTCAGTTGTGTTAAAATATTACTTTCTCCTAATTCCAATACCATCCAGGGATAGTCTCATGATGTGTCAGATCTGTTAAACCTTGCTACCCACAAATCTAGAGACCATTCAGATGACTGGAAATAGAGGTAATAGAGGCAGGATGATAGATAGAATTTCAATCCTGCCATGAGAAATGTCCTAACGGTTGCATTGCTTTATTTGCCTAGTCTTAGCTATATACACTTTATACATACTACAATTACAAAACAATATATATAAAGTTTAAAACCATTCAAAAATAAGCTAAAATGGACAATGTATAGTTAAACAAAAAGCATGATTTATTGTTAAATAAAAATCATGATTTATTGATAAACAAAAAGCATGATTTATTGATAAACATGATTTATTGTTGCAAGATCTTCCTACCTGAAGAGTCCAGATTGTCTGTTTCTAATAAGTTGCTATGTAGTTGCCTTCCTATCACTGCCTCAGCAATCTTCTCTGGAAAGGAAAAGTTGGAAAGAGTTATCCAAAAGTTGTAAATTGTTATCCAATAAAGTTGGATCCAAAAAGCATCTCTTGAGCATCATTTTACTGTAGACTTCTTCAAGGCCACAGGAAACACATCCTCTCAAAGCCAAGCACTGATCATTCCCTGCATCCTACTGACCACTCACCATTCTCTCACCACTGTCTGAATCCTATCCTCTTCCTTGGAACCCATAAGTCAAAAAGAATCTGCATTAACAGGAAGAGCGCTAGAAGATTTAAAGACAAAAGATTTTGAAGAACCTGATTTTATTGCCATGTACTGTCAAAATTGGTCTCAACTGGTGGGCAGTAGATCTGTTGACCATTCTCTTTCTAGTAAGGAAGAGGGATGTGTCCAGTATCTATACTAAAGATGAGGGATACCTAACTACTTGTACTTGTCACTTCTCATGGCACCCCAGCCATCTCAGCTCCTTAACGCTGACTTGTCGTTAGTTTTTATTTTATTATTTTTATTTTATTCAATTTGTATACCGCCCTTCTCCTAGTGGACTCAGGGCGGTGCACAGCCAGAACTAAAACACATACCAATACAAAATTTAAAATTATTAAAAGAATTACATACTTTGGCCCAAATTTAAAACAATTCAAATTAAAACCCATTGACAGATTAAAAGCTAAAAAACTAATACACAGTTCTTGATCACTGTGATATTTTGCAACATTCAACGGACCTCTTTAGTTCATTATGTAGGGACAGCTGTCAACAAACAGAAGAATGGTTACATTTCAATGGAATATAGGATGGAGAAGGTGATACAGATGAGATTTTGAAGAAGAGATACTGTAAGCATATTTTAACTCTGTAACAAGATGAATGACTTCCTATTTTCACATGCTCTCATTTTTTTTTTAAAGAGTATTTTGTTATGATTTATTTATTATGACCTTAATAAAACATGCATGTGGCCATGCACAGGACTCTCATACACATCCATGCCTGCTTGCAATGGTACTAGAGCTGCACTGGAGGTGGTATTATTACTAAACAATCATCCTAATGTGCTGTTTTAAAATGTTTCACGGGTTGCAAGAAGAACCTAAATGTTTGGCTTTCAGATCTTCCCTTCCAGGGCTCTCCTGGTTACAAATTATCTGGTGCCAGAATGGGGAAGGAGAACACAGGGTCTCCTATAGAAACAGGGCTAGTGGGGGACTCTTGACACCACACATCTGCCATCTCAACTCCTTTATACTCTCCACAATGCACTCCCACAACACAAAGACTGGGCAGACATAAAACAGACAACTGATCCAGGTACTGGTACTGCATGCTGCATTAGCAAGAAGCCCCATCAGGAGAGGAGAGTTCCTCCTTCTGAAAGCATCTCCTGGTGACCCATTCAGAATTAACTGTGGAATTAGTTTTATGGCCTAACAGCCTCTGAACTGTGAAAACAGGAGGCTTGCAGTAAAACCAGGACCAATCTTGATCTCCGCTCCCAGCCCTCCTGCCAACATGCCCCTCTTATCCAGCTTTGGAAGAAAGGAGAAGGGCTGGTACCATCTTTTAAAGAACTTTTTAAGAACACAAAATTGTCTGCTACAATGTCCTACCTGTCAACGACTATTTCAGCTTCAACCACAATAATACACGGGCAAACAACCGATACAAACTCAAAGTAAACCTCTCTAAACTTGATTATAGAAAATACCACTTCAGCAACAGAGTGGTCAATGCCTGGAATGCTCCACCCAACTCCGTTGTTACATCCTCAAACCCCCATAGCTTCAACCTTAAACTGTCTACCGTGGACCTCACCCAGTGGTGGGATTCAGACAGTTCGCACCACTTCAGGAGAACCAGTTGTTAACTTTCTGAGCAGTTTGGCAAACTGGTTGTTGGAAGAAATCATTAGGGCAGAGAACCGGTTGTTAAATTACTTGAATCCCACCACTGACCTCAACCCATTCCTAAGAGGTCCATAAAAGGGGTGTGCATAAGTGCCTACCATCCCTGTCCCACTGTCCCATATATTTGTACTCATTACCTGTGCTCATGTCCATATTTATACTTATACCTGTTATCTCATACATGTTTGACAAACTAAAACACGAGCTGCACTGGCTCCCTATTGGTCTCCGGGTGCAATTCAAGATGTTGGTCATTACCTTTAAAGCCCTATATGGCTCAGGGCCAGGCTATCTTCAAGACCGCCTTCTACCACATAGCTTCCAGCGACCGGTAAGATCCCACAGAGTCGGTCTCCTCCGGGTCCCATCAGCTAAACAATGTTGGCTGGCAGGCCCGCGGGGGAGGGCCTTCTCTGTGGCTGCCCTGGCTCTCTGGAACCAATTACCTCCTGAGGGCCGGATCGCCCCCACCCTATTGGCCTTTCGCAAAGCGGTGAAGACCTGGCTCTTCTGGCAGGCCTGGGGCCATTGATCTCATTATAATGATCTTGGGAGTTGGGCGGCATAGAAATGCGACAAAATAAAATAATAAATAATAAAATAAATAAATAAAATAAAATAAAAATAAACTTCTGCTTACAGTGAGTGGTTTCTCAACTTCAGCTTTTTCATTTTTGGTGCCTTTCTCATCCTCAGGGTCTTTAGGATATTTGCATTAAAAAGCAATCGTACCCTAAAACTAGTCACGCTGAGCAGCAACTAAAGTGCAACAAATGTCAATTAAATTGAAAAAAAAGTTCCATGGTACCATGTAGCGCTTTAGAGTCGAAGGGGAAAAGATGTTCCAGAGTGTGAAAGACCAGAAAAGCAATCCCTGTTGGCAATGCATTGAAACAGCTGTGTCTGTACTCAGGACCCTGTACTCTGAACCCTCAGAACCGACTCAGGAGACGGCATTTGGGGTTTAAGGAGCGCATGCACTTGGGCCTTCTGAAGCACTCTTTTGTCTTGTAGTCTGAACTGCTACCCAGCCCTGGCGCTCAGGGCCAGGATAATAACAATGCACACAGGTTCCAACACAGAGACAGAAACATCTGCCTTGGGCTTTGTCTGGGGTCACAACCTGCATAACTTTTAAAAATCATGGTTGGTTGACTTCTGCAACATGGCCACCCAAACTCAAACAACTCAAATATGATTCACATATAGCATTTACTGCTCTGAAAAGAGACCCCAGTTCTGCCTCAGTAATTAGGCTCCCAAGTGCTGCTGTCTGCATTGCTTTAAATTAGAAGGCATCAGGATTGGAGAAAATTCTTCTAAGTAGTCCTCAGTGTCATATGGTCTTAGAACATTAATGTGATATTTAGCTGCCAAGGATAATTGTATGTCATATTATACCTTCTAAAGCACCAAACCTCAGGAGGGAAGAAGTGCTATGTGCGGCAGCAGCTGCATCTGAAAATCCCTATAAAGCAAAGCTCCAACAAACAAAGTTGTGTTTTCTGATGGGTACCTCTCATAAGACTCTCTGTCCCTCCTTCTGTTTGCAGGATGTGGGTCAGGCCTGAGCAGCCTTCTTAAGAGTCTACCTGATTCTTTTCATCTTCTCCACTCAGGTGATTCCAGTGGTAGGATTCAGCCAGTTCTCACCACTTTGGGAGAACCGGTTGTTAACTTTCTGAGCAGTTTGGCAAACTGGTTGTTGGAAGAAATCATTAGGGCAGAGAATCGGTTGTTAAATTACTTGAATCCCACCACTGGGTGATTCTGCTTACTTAAAAAAATATAGAGAAGTAACCTTTTGTTCACTTCCTGCAAGAAACTCCATAAAGACATGAATGGATCTCTTTCCTTTCCTTAGATCTCTCTTCATTTAGTCTCTGAGTCATTTAAGAAGAAAAGGGAGAAGAACATGTTTCAACAAGTGCCGCAGTCCTTTGGCAGCCTTTGTACTGGGGAGACCCATTGTTCCAGCCTTAAGTGTACTGATGTTCATTTGGTGTTGAAGAGGCAATCGATCCAAGAGTATTTTTTGTGGACAAAGGCTATAATGAACTGCACTGATGATGTTGAGGAATTCCTTTGCTGGGATCACAAGCATGTTGAGAACCATTTCAACTTCAATATTATCTGTAGTTAGATTTTCCAATTATTTTTGCCACTACTCTCTTATATCAATGGAGTGATGTGTATAAAGCACTCGGGAATGTTTTTATTAATTCTGCATTCATTTCCTGTGGGTTCTTTGTAGAATTAAATTTCAAAAGCACCTCACCAATCAATCTGTTCAGATTCAAAAGCTGCAGCTAAACTCATATCGAGGAACTATGCGGTTGAAGCTACATTTCCATGATAGACATCTGCCATGGTTATTTGGCAGAATTTATTCCGAGATACATATACGGTTTCACCCTATTACTGTTAGGGCATTGTGAATTTTGGAAATGTTTCCCTCATTTTTTTAGTCAGGAATATAAAATGACTTCAATAAATATGTATTAGAATATTTATTATCTATGTAAGGGTATGTTCTCTTCCTCCTTATGCCAAGCACATCTCTTTAGGCCCTTTTTAAAAATAAAAATTAAAATACAAGTTCTCTTTCTGCAAGAAGTTACTCAGTGGAGGAAGACCTACACAATGTTTGAATGGTCTCATTGCTGTTCTAAGAGCTCTTACAATGCTACAGAGGAAAGATGTTGGCCTCTCTGCTCTAAATAACACCATTGATTATAACCCTTTTTAAATGTGATGTGGAATTTGCTTACTTGCAATATTCTAGACATTAAGACAAAACGTAGTACAGAACTATTTTTTACTTGTGGCTTTGAGCTTCAGGTATTCCTGGAAAATTTCATGAGAAATATTTGACATTAATGGAAAATATTCCCAATGAATTAGGAAGAAACAAATAATATGGAATGTGTTTCAAATACTGTCTATTCAGAAGTTAGTCTCCTTCACTTCTTCAGTTCAGGACGACTTACTGCCAAATAAATAATTGCAACCTCAACTGTTCTCATTTTTTTAGAGATAACATGTTACTTATTTTGCACACTCTCTATCACTAATTTAAGTAAGTAGCCATAGCCTTAAATCTGTTACAGAAATTTATTTCCATCTCTTTTTAAAAGTGTAGTTGTAGTTAGATTATGGTTTAAACAGGAAATCTGTACTCTTCCTCAAGCCAATTTTACTTATATCTTTTCATTTTTCTTGTTCTTTTTTCCAACTTCAAGCCACCTCACTATCACCTAATTGTGGGATACTAAACATCTGAAAGATGAGAAAAGGCTTTACTGGAGTGGTTGCTTTTTATATTTATTTGAATGACAGCTCATACATTGAGTAACCAGAATGTTGGCCAAATTTATGGATTCATCTAATAAAATAAACAGGAGACGTAAAAGCAAGAAGCATTCTGGAGGATTCCCCCCCCCCAACTAAGATGATAAAATTCAAAGTGCTTCGACATCATCAACACTGTTCTTATTCCTCAGGTCTTCAGAATGAGTTAACTTCTTCAGGCCTTGAAATACTGAGAACATCATGAACCAAACTGGGCTTCCTCCATCTGATGAAGAGAAAATGCAAAATTGAGAGGCTCAAATCCACTCAGCTGCTGCAGTTCTTGAAATAACAAATCTCCCCTGGAGCCCCAAAATATGCCAGTGTCAGCTTCCATGGTACATGCCAAGTGCATTTCTTTGGTTGCTTATAAAAATATTTGAGTACATATTTTGTGGTGGGTCAACCAAACTTAATCGCATTATAGAAATGCGTGGCACAATTTGCATCTAAAATGCTAGGTAACAATTTTGGTTACCACATTATCAAAAATATCCTGGAGAATTGGAAAAGGCACAAAAAGGCAATTACAATTATTATGAAGCCCTAAGGCAGGGGTTTCCAACCTTGGCAACTTTAAGCCTGGCGGACTTCAACTCCCAGAATTCGCCAGCCAGCAAAGCTGGTTGGTGAACTCTGCTCTAAGGGAAAATGGAAATGTTATTTGTTTGGAGAGGATTAAGTAGGGACAAGATAAAAGGGTAAAAAGGTTTGTATCTCTGGAGAAAGTGTTGCAGGGTGAAGCTGAATGGCCAACTGGAAAAACTGTACTTTCCAAAATGCTGCAGAGTTAAATTACGGGATTCTGGTAATAATTACGGTGATAAGAGTTCTAAAGAGGGGTTAGAAAAACTTATGAATGGGAAAGGTATTGATGGCCACCAATCATACAAACTAGTATTACCTGCAGAATCAGAGGGAGTCTCTAAATCAGGGGTCTCCAACCATGGCAACTTTAAGACTTTAAGACTTGTAGACGTCAACTCCCAGAATTCTGTCAACAGAATTCTGGGAGTTGCCATCCACAAGTCTTAAAGTTGCCAGGGTTGGAGACCCCTGCTCTAGATAGCATCTGTTAGGAAAAAACAGCATAAATAGATTATTGCCCTTATAAACAGTTTGTGAGGTTTGCATCAGCAGCTGATTGACCACTTTAATCTAAAGAAGATTTGTCTTAGAAGCTATGCAGGATAAGAATTTTCACGCTGCAAATGATAAGGAAATAATTTGATAAAGGAGCTACCTTCTTGGGGAATGGAGATACATCATCATCTAGCTTTATTGAAGGATCTCTTATAATTCAGCTGACATCATGACTCTCCCATAATGAGACCTCAGTGGCACATGTTCTCAGAAATGGCAGGCATTCATCCATCTTTCTGACCCTATTTACTCTGAACCAGTGGTGGGATTCAAATTTTTTTACTACCGGTTCTGTGGATGTGGCTTGGTGGGCATGGCATGGCTTGGTGGGCGTGGCAGGGGAAGGATACTGTAAAATCTCCATTCCCTACCCACTCCAGGGGAAAGTTACTGCAAAATCCCCATTTCCTCCCGATCAGCTGGGACTCAGGAGGCAGAGAACAGATGGAGGCGGGGCCAGTCAGAGGTGGTATTTACCGGTTCTCCGAACTACTCAAAATTTCCGCTATCGGTTCTCCAGAACTGGTGAGAACCTGCTGAATACCATCTCTGCTCTGAACTGAATCTCTCCTAGCTTATATTTAGGCAAGAAGAGCAAAAGATCACAGCTCCAATAACTGCTCAAGAAAAAAAGCAATCTCAATAGTTCTCTTAAGTTTGAGAAGCTAAACTCCAAATGCTACAAACTTTCTACATTACTGGTGATGCAGGACTCTAAAATGAATTTATTTTAATTTATTTCTAATCGCTTCCCTATGTTGCTTCAAAACAGACTCCCAAATGTTCAGAGTTTTATATTGTCTTTTTGTGAAGAGAAATATTCTATAGTTTGTACTACTTTATTTTACCGAGATCATCACCCCATTTCAAAGTGTCCTGCATTTGAAGTGTGTATTACATTTGAGTCTAGTACAATCCCAGTTTAAATGTGCAATGAAAACAGGGGCTCTAAGTGTATCTATCCAGTTAATAACTAGCTGGAGCATCTGCAGGGAGGTCAAAAAAGTTTAGATGATTGCTATGGCCATATGATTGAAGTTTCAGACCCCACCCCCTTTTTAAATGCTTCACATGAGCAATATATCTAAAATACAGCCAGAAGATTTATATTTTCTTACCGTTTCCCACAGTGTTTCGGATACCTTGTCAACAAACTGAGCAGACACACAGTCATCTGCTATTCTTCACCACACAAAGATTAATTGCATTTTAAGCTTACAATAATTATTTTTAAAGGTGCGTTTTTATGCAGACGTTTATATAACTATGTGCTTCTCTTATGAACAGATTCGGACTTGTCCATAAACTCTTACAAGTCTGATAATCCTGCTTTTAAACAGTTACTGGATTATGCCAGAAAATTATACCAGAAAATGGCCTGACAGCTCAGATTATAAAGCCATTTGGCATTCATTTTATGTGCTGTATGAATATATGAATGTATGAATGCTGAAATGTATGTGTGATCTCATGTGTTGAAATCACACATACATTTCTCAGAAAAGGATCTTCCAGTCCTCCATTGAAGCTGGCCATTGGATTCTTTGAGACAAGGAAGAGTCCAAAGGGGAGCATGTTAGGATATGGTTTGAGCCTAACAGTTGTCCAGGCAATATATGTGTACTGTAACTTTAATCTGTAAATGTATTATGTGACTTTAATGCTGAGTCATGCTGTAATTAGGTAATGACTGGTTGTGAGAGTATTTAAGCAAGGTATTGTAACGTATTCAGTTTGATGATGAAGCTACTATGATATGCTGCCATTGATGATGAAGCTGATATGATAAGCTGCCATTGAGAGGAGTTGATATCTGCTAATCATCGTTTGATGGATCTGCTACCATCGTGGTTTGTGAACCAGAGTGAGTTTGTTATTCTAACCAACTACTGTTTGTTGAGTAAAAAGATTCTGTAACTACTGGACTGATTTACTGGCAAAGACTTGGAATTTATTTAAAGACTATGAGACTGTTTTTCTACTATAAAGTAAGCTTTTGATAAACCAGTTTGCAAATCTCTTATTCATTGCTCTCAGCAACGTTTCTCTGTGCAATCTACTCTGCTGGTTGGTAACACAACAACAATATCCTTAACAAAGAACATAAGCTTTATTGGTTAGTCTTTTCCTTTGCTTTCTAGTTATGCTTATTTTTCATCCCTGACTCTCAAACAGTTTAGCCCTGAATACTTTTTTCTCAGGAAGTTATGCTGCCACTGAATATAACCTAACCGTGAATCTAAGATATCTTTTAAAAAATTTCCAAGAACATTCCAGTAGATTGCTTCCTCTTTCTCCATCCTTTTCTCACATTTGAATACTTGAGCCACTGTAAGCAACAGCAAAGAGTTCCACCAACAAGGCCTTTCCTACCTTGGTGTCTACAAGTTAAATTGGACTACAGTTGGGAAAAGCTAGGCTAGATGGATCATTCATTGTATCAATTCTTATTTTCTTTACATAAGGTTCTTGGATAACTTCTGGGTTCCTGTACTGCAACCTGAATTTCCATTTTCAGACTTCTAAATTCTTGAATTGATCCAGATGAAGTGACCAATTGTTTGGATAATTAAAATGTGCCAGGATGTTTTTGAACAGCTGAGGCAAATTGTATTTTATTGCATTGTCATCTCCCAATAGAACTATTAATAGAATAGTACTGTAAACTAACCCTCCTATTTTATTTTATTTTTTTAAAAAATATCACTATTAACTAATGTGCACTAGCTGTTACGCCTTGTAAATAATAGGGATGTACAAAATGTCATTTCTATTCAATGTTTGTGGGGTTCCCCCCCCTTCCCCCCCTCTTGCTTATTGATGCTGCATCTGTTTTGTCAGTACGTCAGCTAATGAAGAAAGTTAATTGTGTTGGTTGTAAGGCCACCTGTCACATGCCTGCCTCATTTCCATACTAATGGTCCAACCGTGGCAGGCAGCAGACTTCTTTGCAATCACAGCTCCTGCCTCTCCGCAGCTTGGGCCAAACGTGGCTAGGCGGCAACTCTAGGCTGCCTCTCTGAAGGCCTTTAATACCGGGTCAAGTCAAGCTTGCCATAGCCCTCCACTGCTGAGGGAGGGAGGGAGGGAAGGAGGGAGGGAGGGACGAAGGAAGGAAGGAAGGAAGGAAGGAAGGAAGGAAGGAAGGAAGGAAAATGCTGTGTGAAACTTACAATTTCACCGCAAGATAATCAGACCATGGGATTTAAAAAATATCCCTCAGAATGTTGACATTAGTTGTTTCTGCATTAGTAGTTTCTTCTACTTTGTTTCTTCTTACTTCCTTTTTTCATGCTTAGGTGAAAGCAGATATGGTAAACTGGTAATGCTCATGTTTTTAAGGATTTTTCACAATTTGTTGTGGTTTACTTATTCAAAAAAAATTACTATAATAAAGACAAACAGATATATTTTTGGAACTCCATTGCCTTTTCAATCATCCACTGGATATTAACTCTTGAGTGCTCATCCTTTTCTTGTACATCTAGCATTTCTTCTTTTGCACAGCTGGTAAAGGGAGGTATAGAACTTACATTATTAGGGTTCTACTAGACCCGTGATGGCGAACCTATGGCACGGGTGCCACAGGTGGCACGTGGAGCCATATCAGTGGGCACGTGAGCTCAGCTCCGGCACGCATGCGTGCGCCAGCCAGCTGATTTTTGGGCCTTCTGGGCCCACCAGAAGTCAGGAAACACACTGTTTCCAGCCTCCGGAGGGCCTCGGGGGGAGGGAGAAGGCCATTTTTGCCCTCCCCAGCTCCTAGAAAGGCTCTGGAGCCTGGGGAGAGCAAAAAACGGGCCTACTGGGCTCATCGTGCCATCACGTGTCAAAAGCGGGGGGAGCATGGGGGGTGGGGTACATAGAATTATGGATGTGGGCACGCATGCATGTGACCCCACCGCACTCCCCCCACTTTTGCACGCGATGGCAAAAAGGTTAGCCATCACTGTACTAGACAATTCATACTGGTTGGGTCATTCTTTCAGAGATATTTCCTTACCTAAAGAGAGATGGGATGGGATGGGATGGGATGGGATGGGATGGGATGGGATGGGATGGGATGGGATGGGATGGGATGGGATGGGATGGGATGGGATGGGATAGAATAGAATAGAATAGAATAGAATAGAATAGAATAGAATAGAATAGAATAGAATAACCATAGCTGAATTGTTTTGGTATTAAAATAAAAGGAGACATCATTTTATTAAAGAAAATGCATAGTAAGAGAAATGTATATGCTTTTAACAAAGGATTCTTTTGATGGCAACATTTGTGATTGGTCTGCCAATCTTTAAAAATATCTTCATTTTTTCACTTTGGCTTAAAATGCCGTACAGCTGATCGTGCTGAAAGATTAGTTTCTTCAGATAAATTATTACATTCTCCATGGTTTGTCCTTGCTTTATGTAGAATGATAGGAAAGCTCCTAAGATATTCTGATCTACATACATCTACATTTTTTTCACTTCCACAGTATCGTATTCCAGGTGCCATACCTCAAACTGATTTATGTGTAAGACTTATTTATTTAGAAATGGTATAAGTTATTGAATCCAAATCATTCTGGGTGATTTATATAAAAACCATAAAAGACATAACACTCTAAAAGACCACATTGTGGAGATATGCTCTGAGCTCCCTCCTTAAACAATGATATGAAAGAATCTTGATTCCTCTGATATAGCAGTTTGTTTTATAGTATATGTGCCACTGATTAAGTGTTGGTGCTGATTAGAATTATACTGGGAGTTGGAGTTTTTTCGAGCCGCCATTCCGCTATAAAGGCGGCTCTTCACAGGCAGTGGGTTCGACGATCCCGAAGGAGCGTCCGGCGGGGACAAACAGCAAACCGGAAGGGCACCAGCCAAAAACTTCCCCATTTATTATTTTTATTTATTTATTTATTTTATTAAATTTATACACTGCCCTACTGCTGAAGGACTCATTTAAAAGCCCAGAGAAGATGCTTTCAGTTCCCTATGTCTTGCAATTCTAGTACTTTTAATCAAAATGTATTCTTGGCAGCCAGCCTAACCAAATGAAGAATCCCTGGGCCCTGATGCTTATGTTAACTATGTTTGCTCAGCATGCAAAAAGAAGTGAGACAAGTGTCTCTCTCTTTACGTCTGGATGACATTTATTGGACCAAAATAAAAATAGCTTAAGGATGCCTTTTTAAAAAAGAAGAAGGAAAGGGCCATTTGTTATCTTAGCCTTTTGAGGAGTTCTGAAGCATTTAGTTCAATATTTCTTATAAAAGATAGATTTTAAATTTCCCTAGTGACACCTTAAGTGATTAAGGAGTACAAGGTTTCTATCATTCTGTTCCAGATGAAATTCTGCCTTTTGGCAGCACAAGCGAAAGCTCTTTCACTCATATGTCCATCCATCCATCCACATTCCTTGTCAATTCTCAGATAGTGAGATAGACTTTTATGTGGAAACGGAAACTATTCAAGGAACTAATGAAGACAAGAAAGTTCTGGAATAAAGGAGCTCAGCGACAGCGTCACTTAGATCCCTTATGAGGCTGTACACACATTAAAGTTCTTAATATGAGGGGACTGATTTATTTATTGGAGGTGCTGTTACACACATTCCCAAGTCTGGCTTATGGCCACTCACACTTACAGCCTGTTGAGGCATGCAGATCTTGTAAGCCTCCTTTTTCCAAAGAGGTGTACTTAGCACAGACAAAACACACAGCCTGGTCAACACACACAATTGGGGACACACACTCCAACCAAATACTGGGATGCAACAAGTACTTTGGAATACACAGAGACCTGGTGAATTTAAAATAACAGGAAATCTTTATCAGTTATAATGTACATTTGGACTTTCTCTCTCCCTCCCTCCCTCCCTCCCTCCCTCTCTCTCTCTCTCTCTCTGTCTCTCTGTCTCTCTCTCTCTCTTCCACATTTACTCATGTCCTCATCTAAGCTACACTGCCTACAGGGATGGAAGCTATCAAGTCAGGATCCAAGAGTGACTCAAGAAGGTCTTGAGTTTGTTAAATGACTGAGATTGGGGTTTTTTCATCCATGTCCAGGTAACATTTTCCTTTGTTTCTTTAATGACTTGTTCTCTTCTTTTAGGGATCTTTTAGACAAGATTCCTGGCTTTTGGTCCTCTCTGCTTATCTACCAGCTTCTTCTTTCATTATGTCAGCTTCAGCCTAGTGCTATAATTCAGTGTCAGTCTAAGCATTTACATTGCATGAAGAAGATGACAGTGTCCCTTGCATGACACATCCAGGTTGGTGAAAAATCAGAAGGGTTGGACAGTTGGTGGGTGGGATAGTTCACTGGGAGCAAAAAAAAATTAGAAAAGTGTCATAATTTTAAAAATCAACAACCAGATACATCTTTGCACTTACTCCTAAAGCAATACAGTTAACATAACCATTGTAGATCCTAATTTAGAGAGTTTGTAATTTAGCAATATATTTACCATTTAGGAATATATTTATCATTTATCAATGCAATGTATTTCATAATGAATAAATAAAGTATGGGATAAATTTGATGAATGAATAAAATATGTGTTTTTAATTTTTTTAAATAATAATAATTGTTTCTATATATTAATTGTTTTATATCTTGTATGCTGCCCACATTCGCATTTTTGTGAGATGGGCAGAAGTATAAATTTTATGAATAAATTTTATGAATAAAATAAATAAGTAATGAAGAAGCCTGGGACTGAGTGACTTTAATGTTTGCTCAATTTACTCTTGGTTGTTGATGCTGAAATGACTCTTTCTGCTCGTTCTTCTTCTCTTAAAATCTGTTTTAGGGAGGTTTTGCCTTCACACATGGTCACACAGTTGCAGACTGAAACTTTCAAAGGTTTCTTTGGTACTGCTGGTCAGAAAAGGCTAATGGAACAGAAAGAACACAATTTGTCTGCCAGGGTTTCAAATTCCAGTATAATTGGTCCTTCCTTGCAAGTGTTTGGGGATATTCATTTTGAATGAGCATCAACATTTCTTTCTTAGCCCTAAAACTTCAGCACTCGAAATCATCTTTCTTTACACCAGAATTAGTGAACAAAATTGGGATCGGTAACTCAGTTGCTAAGCAAAGTGGTCACTAAGTGAGACCCCAGCTGAGTTTTTGATCCTACTTCAGCTTTCCTTTTCTTTACTTAGTTGTGAAGTTTAAAATGCAAGGACTGGTTGTACAACTATTTTTTCATCCCCATTGTAACTGCGAATGGTTGCTAAATGAGCCGGTTGTTAAACAAGGACTTACCTGTGCACCGTGAGATTTTAGGGCCATATTTGGCCATCAGATCCATAGCTGTGATTCCCAGAGCTGTTCCACAAAGTATCACCAATCTGTTATTTTCAATGTGATAGATAGGAGAAATCTTATCTATGTCTTATACAGTTAAAGAATTGTTTAATAAACATACTTATTTTACAATATTGTGGTAGATTAATTTAAATTATATTCCATTCCATTAAAAAAAAATTGCTCCCACAGTTCTTTGTTGCATTTTTCCTTTTTTGGGGGTGGGTGGGGGAATTGCAGCCCTGGAACAACATTGTAACTAAATATAGCCCTGATCCCCATCTCCCAGCCCTCATTCTTCATAGAAACTATAAATGCAATGATCTCTATGACGGATGACTCAATGGATAAATTATTGCATAAGACATTAACTTCAATTTTTTTTTCTTTAAAGCAAATCCAACAATATACAGTATAACTGAAAAGATAGGGTTGGAAAAAATGTCCATCTGGGTTCAGTTCCAAGTGGGGAAAAGGGCACTGGAAACATGGAGACTGTTTGAAAGGGGTTTTTTAATGGTGGGCAGGATGTTGGGTGAAGAAAAAAAGGCAAGAGATGCTGAGAGTGCCTGAGTTTTATATCCTCTCTGGGCTTTTGAATTTGAGCTTGTATTTTGATTGGTTGTCAGATTCCCATGGGGCCATGCAGGGGCAACTTTGTAGGCTGTTCTGAGTCCCAGGCTTGGTTGAGCTTTGCTGGGTGATGTAATCTTCCCAGGTGCCATGTGGTGAGATGGGTAAAGGGCTAATCCTATCATGTCCTGAGGGCCATGTCTTAATCCCATTACCCTGGAGCTGAAGGAGGGGCAGGGAGCTGCAGGAAGCTGCTTTGTCTTTAAAAACAGGTTTCTCCTTTTCTCATCCAGGGAAACATAATATTCTGCTTTTTTTTATTTCCTAATATATTTCATTCTTCTAGGAGAGGGGTGGGTGCTAACTTCCTACAATAGCATAGTAACCTTGGATAACCATCACCCCCACAAAATCTTACACAGACTCACAGACACAGAGACAAACACAGTGACATCATCCATGGATCACAAATACTGGCTGACCAGATCTGTGAATTTCCACCTTAAATTTCCCAAGCTCTTACGTAAATGATTATCAAACACAAGAAAGCAGTTTTAAAACAGAGGGTCTGCTATGTAACAGTAAGGCTGCACTTTCTGCTCCCCCAGAAGGCTGCTTTCACATCTGATGTCCTTTTGCCAACAACTATATGTTGTGACCTCATGTTGAAAGCTATTTCCTAGAATTCAGCCTCACGAGAGAATAGGTGCTCTTTACCATTCCAGTTCTCTGAGCACCTAACAATAAAGTGACCAATTGTCCTCCTTTAGGGAGGACAGTCCTTCTTTTGTAAGTTCTGTCCTCTCTCAAAAAGTGTCCTCCTACATGTCCTCCTTTTCGATATTTGAAGACTAATCTGTAAATCTCCGTATTTGATCGATGCCGATCCGATCCGTTGCGTGTGATGTGACGTATTTATATTTGACATGACGATTCATCAAGGCTTGGTATAGTGTGCCAAGATGTGATTATGAGATGCATATGTTCCGCACAGGAGAATTGTTTTGAGAGAATGCACTGCATGTAAGAATGTGCCACGCACAAGTGGCTTTGTTTACTTCTTACCAAAGCATGACACGGCACACACGTACATGTCCTCCTTCTCATTGTAAAAAAAGTTGGTCACCTTACTAACAAGGAAAATAACAATTCTTCGCCAGACTTCACATGATTTTGAAGTTGCGTTTGTATTAAAACAATAAGCAAGTGTTGGAAGAAATGTCCATCTGGTTTCAGTTCCAAGTGGGGAAAAAAACACTGGATTCATTGAAGTTGCTTGGAAAGAAGGTTTATTGATGAATAGGATCACATGGCTTGAGATCCTGCACCAAAAGGGCACAGATGCTGAGAATGCCTGGGTTTTACGCCCTCTGTTGGGCTTTGAATTTGAGCTTGTGTTCTGATTGGTTGTCAGACTCCCATGGGGCCATGCAGGGGTACCTTTGTAGGTTGTCTTTTGAATCCCAGGCTTGGTTGTCTCTTGCTGGGTGATGATGTAATGAAAGGGCTTTGGGCAATTCCTACTATGGCTCTGCTTGGAGGAGGTAGAATAGACTGGCCCAGGCCTTAATGGCCCATTGACAAAGGTGGGGGGAGGCTGAGTTTCTGCCTCCTTTTTAGGGAAATATTCTGCCCTTTTAATATTTCCTAAAATATCTAATTTTCCTAGGAGAGGGGTGGGTGCTAACTTCCTACACAAGCTTAGTAGTTTTAACTGGAAGTCAAGGAAC
The DNA here is from genome assembly GCA_022577455.1 of Arizona elegans. NCBI lineage: Eukaryota > Metazoa > Chordata > Lepidosauria > Squamata > Colubridae > Arizona > Arizona elegans. The sequence goes on from JAKOOJ010000001.1 coordinate 247,391,500, forward strand.
AACTGAGTGGATGATAGGATATATTGTAGATACACAAATACAAGATAAATGAATTGTTTTATTTTTTTCACAGAACTGTGGGAAGCTACCCCACCCTCCTAGAAGAATGAAATATTTTGGGAAATATTAAAAAAGGCAGGATAAAATATTTCTCTTAGAAGAGAAATAAAAATCTTAAGGGAGACAGGAACTCAGAGGCCCAACTCCCCCCACCCCAATATTTTGTGCCCATTGAGAAAGACTGGGCTAGCCTATCTACAAAACAAAAGACCTTCAGCTCCAGGGTGATGGGATTAAGACATGACCCTTCAGGACATAATAGGATTAACCCACTACCATCTAGCAGCAGAGCTCACCACATTGTACAATCTCCTAAGGTCATTGCAACTCCCCCCAAACTTCAACCAAACTTAGTTCAGATAACCTACAGAGCCAGCTACGACAGCCAATAGAATACATGTTCTTGCACAGGAACAGGAAGTTCAAGTGCAAAGCCCAAGAGAAGGTATAAAAGCCACCCACTCTCAACTCCGTGTGGTCAGCTACCCAGAACCCATGTGGTTCTGCTTCATCATTAAACCATCTTTCCAACCAACCTCCATGTTTCCAGTGTCTTTCTCCCAGCTTGGAACTGAATCAGATGGATATTTCTTCCAACATAATTTAACTGGATTAATAATCTTCTCAGAGATTACTAATTCTCTAGAAGGCGTTGCTAGTATTCCCCTATGTTAGTTGCAGTGATTTGTACTAGCAATCTTTAAAATATGGATTTCTATGTCTATGTTTTATCGAGCTTATGGCCCAGCAGTTTTTGTAAATTGAAGTTAGATGGAGATCTGTTTACTTCTGAGTCTCCCACTCTCATCCCCCACCAAAAAAACCCCAACACTATCATTTTGGGATACCCACCCTCCAAAAAAATCCATGACATCTGTAGCCTCACTGCTATGGAAACAAAACACAATGCTTTAAAGCCTCTCAGAAATTCTACAGGACAGTTAACATGATTTAAGCCTATATTTAAATTTTATGAGACTCATTTTCAAAGCTAATAACCCAGTTTACTGTGCACAATATCACATGCAAATTTTATTACTGACTTGGAAAAAACCAAGACATGTTCATTAGCATATCTCAGTGCATCACCCTTTTTAGCCAAAAAGGTGCACCAAGTGTAACAGTGGGAGTTTTTATATTTGCTGTAAATTAATGTTACTATCTCATTAGATAAACACATTTAAAATCAGGTTATCATTCACTTATATATCAGAAAGTTGTTTGTTCAATTGCAGCTAGTCTCATACTATAACATATGGTGAATGAAATTCTTAGCCTAATAAAATTTCAAGGTACAGGGAACTACACTGTCTTGGAAAAAAAAATACAGTTTCTGTACAAGGAACGGGCTTGATATAATCTGTAATTTGCTTGGAAACAGTTATGCTGCAGGCTGTTTGGTATTTAATAGTATTTACATTCTTGATTTTATTAGCCACAAAATCTGAGTGGAACTTGTGAAATAGAAATTAATTTTTGTGCAGAAGGATGTAAACTTTAAGTTAACAGTCCAGCGGATTGTTGAAAGGCAAAATAAAGTCCAACTGATAAGACAACTTCTGTTACTTTGAGATCTGTTTACTCTAAGTGGTTGATTTAGCAGCCAATGATGGTCGCACCAAGTGGTGTTAATTCAGTGGTTAACACCAATTAATGTGTTGGTTTTGCCATTTAATGTGTCATGCAGTGTCTTGTTTGCTAGTTTGTTTAAATATGTATAGCCTGTCCTGTTGTAATACGCTCTCAAGACAACCAGCAGTCAATAAAAACAATTTGAAAATCAGCACAACTTAATTAAGAGCGCAAATGTAGGAAATGCATGAAAATTACAAAAGAAGGGTGGAGTTACATTTAGTTAGGAAATTAAATCTAATGGGGAACATTTCTATGCAATTAAATATGATTTCTTCATTTTGTAAAGAAGCATCAACTAAGCTGAGTGGTTATTTTAAATCTTTTTGAATCCTACAATATTAAATAACTCCTAGCCCATCTCTAATATTTCATTCTTGATCAAAGGGCTGGAGCATGTGGTAACTTCTCAGTTATAAGAATTTCTGGGTAATATGGATTGTCTAGAACTCTAGTTCCATTGCAACTTGGCTTCAGAGCAGTTTATGAAATTAAATGCTTTGATCGTTTTGATGAATGGATTGTGTTGGGAATTAGACTGCAGAACTGAAAGATGTTCATTGTGTTGGCCCTTTTTGCCCGAGATGCCTAAGTGACAAGATTTTGGAGGTGCTTTTGTGAAGTGTTCCCAACTTTCTTGCAAGTGAGATTTCAGAAGCTGATTCTTGCAAGCTTCTGTTTAATGTTATGACCATTGGCCAATGATATATCAAGCTTCATTTTCTTCCTTACACTCTTTAAGACATACATGACATCTGGGAAAGTTGACCTGGACTTTGAGATGCATTAATATCTGTATATAAGTAACAGTTGATCCCTTTTTCTTCCCATGATAATATATTGAATATTCAGTAGACATTAAAATATTCACATTTTAAATAAACCAACCATCTCCCAACTAACAAAAAGTAATAAACTTTCTTGGGCAAATGACATTAGGCGAAAGATATACAGTATTTACTTTACTAGAATATTCAAGTCAAGAAACAAAGTCTTATGCCTTACGCTCCAGAGGCATTCTTTCAAAATAAAATGGAAGTTAGCTGCAGCTGGGCACTTTGTTCTGAAGTGTGCCAGCTGCTTCTGAAAAGGGAAAAGTGGGTTAATTGAGAGTATGTTGATGGCTGAAGATGATGATGGGAAAGATAACAGGGGACTTGGAGGAGAGTAAGGGATTCGTTTTATCTTGTTCTTAGTTTGTTTTCTTTTTTGTTCATCTGTAATATCCAGATGCAGCTACTAATTATTTCACTATCACTAGAATGGAGTGGAGACATTGATGCCTTCAAATGGTGTTTCATTTTGGTGTTGGATAAGGTGACAATACATAGGTTCTTGGTTGTCCACCATCGCTCTCTCCAGTCTCAAGATACCACCTCCATACGGACTGTCTCTGGGAAAATATGATCCATGGTAGAAAAAATGTTGCCAAGCCCTGATTTAGAACAGGTCTCTTTCACCTGAGTATTATGCCAATTTGCACAAACCCCTAGTAGATTGTCTAATAAAAAATTGTCTGAAAATTTGTGGGTTATGTGCATATTCATGCAAAGTGACTTCCCCTGATAAACCTCAGGCTCTTGAACATCCCGATGTTTATTAAACACACACTCCAGAAAGTTGTGTGGTAAAGGGTTGATTCCAGAATATTAACTTCTATGTTAACCATTGCATGAATCAAGGGTTGCCTTTTTTGCTTAAACGTTTGTTTTGAAATCTGACTTATATTTTGATCTATATGTCTGCATGAGTGCTCAGACAATTATGCTTGGTGCCCACTTTCATGAAACCTGAAGTGTGCCCATTCAATCTAATGTTGTGAACTTTCCACAAAATTTTGAATTAAAGAGTAAGCAAAGTAATTGAAAATTAGTTTAGCATATTGGACTTAGGATATTTTCCATCCTAGAAGCATTGGATAGCTGCTCTTCTTTCATTCTGCAGAATCCCCATTTAGTGATGGATAGCATCTTCTAGCTAGCATAACTCAGTCATTATTGCACAACGTAAATTCCATCTTCATTATTTTCATTGCAACACAATTATGCTTTGATGATTCTAGAACATGCAGTTAATCAAGATGCTAAAATTCTCTATTAAGAAAAAGAAATGAAAGTATTGGGGAGCAATGGGAGGATTGTAAACTAAAGGCAACATTTTTGGAATGTTCTTTTCTCTCCTGCCTCCTCCCCAAAAATTGATGAGAGGATGGTAATTGTACACTTAATCACATCTGATGAACCTATTTCTTGTAGTGAATAAAATTAATTTGATAATTTTGCAATCTCTAAATATGGCTTCTCTTCATGTGTACACATTCATCTTGGAGAAGATCTACCGATATATATGTGGTCACTAAGAGCTGACATCACCTTGATGGTATATAATCAGTCAATAAACCCAGACACACATAGATGTTTTTAAATGTTAGTAACAAATTATGTGAAATAGGGGAGTAAGAGAAATGTGCAATTTAAATTGAAAAGCTTTACAAATTCAGAGCTTTATCTGGCAATTATTTTTAAACTAGAATAATAAAAAAATCTGTCCAAGTCATTTAAGATATGAGTACATGATGGCATGCACTTTATGTTATTTAGAAGCTATGCTGCCAACGTTTTTAATATGCTTATTTTAATTGAAAAAAATGTCCATCAGTACTGGATTCCTAGATATTGTCATCTAAGAAATATAGTTCTAATTTTAATTTTAGATTCATCCAGAATTCTGCTCATTCCACTTAGCAGATACAGCTTAGATTAATTTATGATGCTGCTAAATAATTTTGTGAAACAATGTATTGCTAAGGGTGTGTGCTATTTTCTTGAGAAAAATGATGGTATCAGGAAATGTCCCACCTCAATTTTCCTGTGTATACACCTCTTTGTAGAGCAAGTCCTATCTCTTTCCTTTCCAGGCATAAGGAAAGACGTGGAGCCCTTTTTATGTACTTGGAATTAAACAAGCTCACTTAACAAACGTTCCCCTGTCCCAGCTGACACATATTCACTCTGGCAGTGGGCCAGTGTGTGACAGCCAAAATAAGTGCTTCACAGAAACAACCCCCCCCCCCAAAAGCATAAAACTGAATTGTTTTGTTTTGATATTTAAAACAACTAACAAACCACCCAAATCATGAAAAACAAATTAAAGACTTTAATATTATTGTACTACAGTCTGCTTTATGAGTTAACAGACGGAGAGATTCTTTCCTGAAATGTACAGTCTGCTTCTTCAATAAATGAAATGACAATCCCCGCCTGCCCTCCCTCCCATCCACCCCCAACACTGGTTGCCTGCTGTGGCATTTTAAAGGCAGCCAGATACACAAGGGATTTAAACACTGTTTTTCTGTCAGGTTTCCGATGAAATTACAGAAACAAAAGTTTTCTACACTTACATCACAGAGAACATAATGATACGACCATTTGTTTTTGAAGATATATGTAAAGTGTTAAGAGTAACGTGCGATACGGTTTTATTCAGCAAAACGATATTAAAATATTATTCACTATAAATATATATTAACTACATGAAGGATAGATTATTGGATAGATGTAAACACACAGGAGAGAGAGAGAGAGAGAGAGGATTTAGGAAAACTATACAAATATTTTTATCAATGTGGAAAAATTCATCATTCCATTCATATTCAATATTGTTATTTAAAGGTTTCCTTTCATCAAGAACAAAAATCATGCAAATATATTGTATTAGAAACTATTATGCATACTCTTTTTTCTTTTAGTAGTTAGTGAAATTAGTGAAGAGCGGTACATAATAAAATACATAAATGTTGCTGTTTTTCTGGGACTTGTTGTTCTGTAGAACAAATCCATTTATATTGTACATCTCTAATTATCATCCTATGTCCGTTTCCCGCAACCAAGCCACTGAATTCAAAGGCAACCTTTTCTGTCCGCATCCTGATACTCTGAGAATAACAAAGCACCTCCATCCCCGGTGTGTGTGTCTGGTTGTCTCTGTGTGTGTGTGTGTGTGTGTGTGTGTGTGTGTGTGTACGTGTGCGAGAAAGGGATGGTGCTAGGGTTTCTTCTGCTCAGTATTGTGTCGCACTGTGTAGTTTGTTGCCATAAATACTTCCTGACACTCTGAAAAAGAAAATGAGAAATAGTTTGTTGCATTGGAGGAAGCAAAACTGAGGGAGCGAACCAGACGCTGAGTGATTCTCACTCTCACAGGCACAAATCCAAGCTAAAAAAAAATCCGCTTTAAGGTGTCTAATTAAGGCCGCTGCTAGGTAAACAAAACTGTTTAAAACATGTTCATCATTAAAGTGTCCCTTGACAGAAGGACGAGGCAGCAGACTTGGCGACAGAAGGGAGAAGAAGAGAGGCATATGGCCCCCAGTTCTGTCCCCTGCTGACAGGCGGCCTAGCTGCAGCCCCCTTTCACGGCCGTCCTTACGCAGAGCAGATTGCAAGGGCTGAACTTTTCCATCTGCATCCAAGGCTCGTGTCCTCAACAATGTGGCAGCCATGTCGTTTTTTTCTTTTTCTTTTTTTATCCATCAAGGGGGTGGGGAAGAGAACATAGTAAAATGAGGAGGGGATGAACAACCAATAATCACAATGCAATCCATAAGGCATTGACTCGGCTAGATTGCAGGGTATATTTTCCAGTGAAGATTGGACCATCCATCACCGGCCTTTCTCCGGCCCCTTTCTGGTGGTTGCACAGAGCTCAAACACTGTTATAAAAATCTAAACGGCTTAATTGCTGTGCTGTAAACCTTTGCATATCAGAGATGTCATTCTATTGGGAAGTGACATTCGGGGTTTGTTACCAGGCCTCAACAATCACACCTGAACATCTCAGGAAAAGGGTTCAACACTCTCAACCTCATGCATAGTCCTGGACTGAATTCTAATCAGTGACAATGATGGGTTTTAAATATTATTGCAATTCAGATTTGCTTAGTTTCATGTGATTTACTATCTGTGAGCATCCAATCCCTTCCGGGATTTTGGGAGAGAGAGACAGAATGGCTTTTTAGCTCCCTCTTGATTATAGTCATTATGGGCAACAAGCTTGTTATTACATCCTAGTTCTGGGGTGATATTTTAATCGTGTTTATTTGTGTTTGTCAAAATCTGAAAGGTCTCACAACTAACAAGTATAGGGATATCTTTGACTGAATTACTTTCAATTCAGCCTTTTTTTTTTCACTCTCTCAAAATGTTTAGCAAAGAGAAGCTCCTCGAATCTATTAAAAGCCCATCTTTACATTTGGATTTTGTGCCCCAAGCAGTATATGATGTATACTTGATACTGTCCAGCTTGTATTTTCAGAATGGAAACTCCCTTGTTTCTCTCCTGTGCTCAGCAGCTGGCTTAGAGGAATATGAATTAGAATGGGAGGAGGGGTGGGCGTGTGGGGAGGGAAGCAAAACCAAATACTTATGTGATACCAGCAGGAGATCAACTTTGGAGATAAATGAGAATAAGAGTTCATCAAAAGGTCCACAACATAGACTCGCAGCAAAATTCATATACCCACCCTTAAATATATAAAGGCTATTTACAGTCCAATGTGGAGTAAATGTCTCTAAAGCAGTGGAACATGCTATAGTAATAGATTTCTGCACTGAACCTTAGGCTGGTTTAGATCAAGGGTGGGCAATTAATTTTCCCAAGGGGGCACAGGAAAAACTGGGACTGTTATGGAAGGCTGAACCAATAGGGCTGTGGAAGTACCTAGGCGTGCATGCACGCACATATGTAAATTTTAAAAAATAGCAGCCACCTTCAAAATAAAAGCAATCCATGTGGGTTGGATAGGGACAGGGGTGTAAAATGTCCAGGTCTGGATTAAATTATCTCTAGCAATCTTATGCTGAATATATTTCTATAGAATTGGGTTGTGTGACTGCAGTTCTACAGAAGTTCCAGTGAAAAATATTTCTGAATAAATACATGGTACTGTGTGTTATGGTTATAACTCCATGCTATTTTAATTCCTTGAATTCACACATATAAAATTTACCTTGTAAATATTCTTAAAGGCTTTTCAACACGCTGGGTTAAAATATTATCTCCCATTTTGGAGTTGGTACAGAACAGGCCATCAAATTTGCTGTCTCTAATGGAAACCTCTTACCTGCCCCCAACTCATGAATCTTCACCTTCAGAAAGTGTGTACAGTACTGTAATTCCTTTCAAAGATGAAGATGGAGCTGGGATCAAGCCAGACAAACTGATCATCAACAAAAAGCAACTGCGTCTTGCAAGGATTTAATCCGTGCTTGTTTTGACCCTTCCAGATCCTTATACTTTCCAGGCATTAGGTTAGCATCGCCACACAGCATCTCTGATCTGGTCTGGGATGCAGATGTACAACTGGGTATCATCAGCGTATTAAAATCGCACCCCCAAAGTGACAGAAGATCTCCTCCAGAAGCTTCATGTCAATGTTAAACAGCCCAGGGGGGAGTGGGAACCAAGCCCAATCAAATTCCATTTTGAAGTCACTATGTGCATGACCACTTTTCCTTTATGCATATAAACTGGAACTGATACCTTTAGAAAAAAAAACCCCCAGAATCATTGCAAATCATTCCACCAAGCCATGCCACGTCCACAGAACCGGTAGTAAAATGTTTTGAATCCCACCACTGATCAGCTGCTAGTTGTCTCAGAAGGCACACTAAGAGATGGCTTCTTCTTCAGAAGGAAACCCACCATTTTAATCCAAACAATGTCATATAAATTTTGAAGGTACCATTAGTTATTAGCAATAAGAATTATTTTCTCTTATTTGATAACAACTCTTTCAGCCTATTATTAGTTAGCAGGGAAGCATATATCAAGAAGGATTATACAGCAGGAATAGCACTCGGGTTTCCTAAATTGTTTAATCTAACACACACACACACCACAGTTTAGGATTATCCTATTAAAATTATCCTTAAAATAATTAACACAGAAAACGAATCAAAAGACATCATTTCCTAAGAGAGGACAGACTCTTAGAGAGGCTGATTCTGTCATGATTGTAGGCTTAGGGCCGGGGTACTTACGAGACCGCCTTCTGCCACCAATAGCCTCCCACTGGCCAGTACGCTCGCACAGAGTGGGCCTCCTCAGGGTGCCGTCCGCCAGACAATGTCGGCTGGCGACCCCCAGGGGGAGAGCCTTCTCTGTGGCGGCGCCCACCCTCTGGAACAACCTCCCCCCAGAGATACGTACAATAACAGACCTCCGGATTTTTCGTCGGGCCCTGAAAACCCATTTATTTCAACTAGCTGGGCTGGCTTGAGTGAATTTTAAATTGATTTTAAATTGGGTTGTTTTAATTTTCGGCCAAATATTTAATTATTTTAAACTGCTTTTAAATTTTGTATGTATTGTTTTTTACTTTGGCTGTTCACCGCCCTGAGTCCTATTTTGGAGAAGGGCGGTATAGAAATTTAAATAAATGAAATAAATGAAATAAATGAAATGTAGTTATGTTCTACTCTACTCCATAGGAGAACCAAAGGAATTAGCTAATGACAGCCACTTTCTTATTTCATAATGAGGGAAACAGAAGGGATTGAAAGACAAATATAGAAAAATTGGCCAACAAACAATAGAATCGTAGCTAAACATTTTTCATTATTTTTCAAATAGAACAAAAGTTTTGAACCTAAAGATAAGGTCTATTTTAAAATATGTTAAAGAAAGGCAGGGGTGAAATCCAACAGGTTCTGACAGGTTTTGGAGAACCGGTAGTGGAAATTTTGAGTAGTTCTGAGAACCAGCAAATACCACTTCTGGCTGGCCCCAGAGTGGGGTGGGAATGGAGATTTTGCAATATCCTTCCCCCAGGAGTGGGGAAGGAATGGGAATTTTGCAATATCCTTCCCCTGCCACGGCCACCAAGCCACACCCACCAAGCCACACCACACCCACCAAGCCACGCCCACAGAACCCAGTAGCAAAAAAAAATGGATTTCACCCCTGGAGCAGGGTAGTAAAACGTGTTCCCTCCTTGGTAGAGATCTTCTCTACCTTGTTGGAAGCTTGGAGCAAAGTTGATGTCAAAACACAGGGGAGACATGGTGGATATGAAAAGAGTCCAGGAAGCAATTTAGAGATGAAGAAGGAAAAAGCTGTGAGGGGAAAAAATGACATGTTTATTGTTTGTATTATTTTTGCTGTATGCCATTTTGTGGGATGGATGGCTACATTTTTATCTATCTATCTATCATCTATCTATCTATCTATCTATCTATCTATCTATCTATCTATCATCTATCTATCTATCTATCTATCTATCTATCTATCTATCTATCTATCTATCTATCTATTGCCTGCCTGCCTGCCTGCCTTTATTAATTTTACAATTAATATGGCAGCAAATATATCATCCCCCTATTTCCCTCATAACAACAACAACCTTGTAGCCTGTGGGCTGAGAGTGTGACTGGCCCAAGTCAACCAGCTGACTTTCATGGCTAAGGTGGAACCCGAACTATATTTTTTTATAAATGAATAAATAAAATGGCTATATTGTAGGGTAGGTAGTAACCAGAGGGAGGGCTCTGTCAACATTTTCAAAATATATTTCTGATCATAGCTACAAAATGTCACTTGATTTCCCCCTCAAGACAACTGGTTGTGAAGAATAACAGGTTCTACACGTCTTGAGGCTATTTTCGTAGGGTCTCAGAATAAGAGGGAAATGGCTACTATACAATTATAGCTAATGATGTCCTAATGATTGAAGGTAAGAAAAGGACAATTCCTTTGGGGGCAAAAGAGAAAAAGATATTTTACATAGGGAGGAAAGAAGATTTTATATAGTTAAGTGCAAGTGAGACCAGAGTCTAAGACTGAGTGACATATGGAAAAAGTGGTAATACATCTGAAATGAATAGAATATGAATGGGTCTCCCCCAATCCCCCAAAGGAGGATACCCTTATGGATGAAGGCAATGCCCTTATGCTTTAAATCTCCTTGCAAGAAGTTTCCCATTATTGTGTATCAGAGTACACAGATGTGTACCCATCAAAGAGCACATAATCCTAATGGAGAAATACGGCATATGTCAACCTTTGGTGTCTTCTCAGACAGAAGCATTTTATTGCTAGGATTCAGCTATCTGGCTTTTCAGAGACTCCAAATCTCCATGTTTAAGTGTCCCTGCTTTCTGAAACTGCCACAGGCAAATTGTTGCTCCCCCGATTTTGTTCTCTTCCTTGCATTTGTGGAAATTCTTTATGTATTTATTATTAGGAGATATAATCTTGACTCATCAAGGTTGACTCAACCTGCCATCTTTCTGAGGCCAGTAAAAGGAGGATCCAGATTGTTGGGGGCAATATGCTAATAACGCTTACATTGTAAACCCCCAGAGAATGCTGTAAAGCACTATGGGGTGGTATATAAATCTAAACACTATTGCTATGTGTAAATGTGTATGTGTGTGTGTGTGTGTACAAAACGGAAAAAGGAAGTACAGCCTTCCCAAGCTGATTCTTTCCAAACATGTTGGTTTTCATTCGCATAATTGCCACATTAACTAGGATGATTGTAAATGGACGTTGCATTTTATATTTTTGGAATGAACTGCCCCCTGAGATACGAAATATCCCTGATCTCCGTGCTTTCCGCCGTGCCCTCAAAACCCTGATGTTCCAACAGGCGGGGCTAAACATATGAACATGTGAATGTTTTTAAAATGTTATCTAATTTTAGGTTCTATTTAATTGGGCCAAACAATGTTATAATAATAATTTTAATTAGCAATTTTATGATGTTTGTGTATCTATATTTTTCTTGACTGTACACCACCTTGAGTCCCACGGGACAAAGGCGGTATAGAAATATAATAAATAAATAAATATTACATGGCAACCAGTTGAAAGAGGTTAAGAACCTGCCTTGCCTTGAGCCGGGATATTGATTCATTTGTACAAAACAATATTGTACTACATTGCTTTGGTTTATAATAATATTGTCCATAAATATGAGCAATATTTTTGTTTCTTTGGTTTTACCTTACTACGTCGATTAAACCAAGCAAACAGTAAGGCATGATTTCTATCTTAATGTGATATGCAACTTCAAGATTTCTTTCTCAATCTGTTGATAATAGATTATATCCAGTAATTGAATGGCAATCAACTGCTTTATCACATTGTCTATGACATTGTTGCTTGTACTATCTGTCCAGCAGGAAGATATGATACAAATGGGCTTGAGCACCTTTACATAAATTGCACTAACATGACCATAACCACGGTGACATGGAATTCCTCAGAAACATTTATGATCAATTTCCAAAATTTCCTTCAACTGCAATTTTGGAAAAGAGAAGACAGGGATCAAATCAGAGAGTTTATTTATTAGATTTTTAGCCCATATTTATAAATAACTCAAAGTAGTGAACATACATGATGCTCCTTCCTTTTTCTATTTTCCCCAAAACAATAATCTGGTGAAGTAGGTTGGGCTGATAGTGATTGGTCCAAAGTCATCCAACTGGTTTTCATGCCTAAGGCAGGACCTGAATTCATAGTCTCCTGGTTTCTTGGTTAGCACCTCAACCACAATACCAAACTGGCTATCATCTGTCTGTCTGTCTGTCTGTCTGTCTGTCTGTCTGCCAGTCAGTCAGTCAGTCAGTCAGTCTTATCTATCATCTACCAGTTATATCTATCTATCTATCTATCTATCTATCTATCTATCTATCTATCTATCTATCATCATCCATCTTTATCTCTCTATCTATCTCTCTATCATTTCTCTATCATCTATCTATCTATTGGTATCCCCCACCCTCTCTCCAATCTATCTATCCCCATTAGAGTACCATTTCTCATTTTAAAAAAAAAGTCCCATTGAAGAATAAACGTAAGAAAGATGTCAGTAAACATTAAGAATTACTGTGTACAATCAGAAAATAAACTAACAAACTTGAAATGTAAGATTTCCAAAATATACCTGCAGATTCTTACATCAATCTAAACAGATATTAAACTATTTTATCAATTTATCTATAAGGTGTCATTTCACTGAGTTCGTGTTTAAAGATAAGTAAATGATTGTCATAGGAAACCCACAAATGTTTATACTAAAAAAAACAAGGCATGGACACAAATTTTTTTAATTCCTTTCCTGGAGAAATTTGGAAAATTGTGGAGAGCTTAATTATATATATATATATATTTATTTTTGTGACAAAAAGTAATCAAACACATTTTAAGTGTGGGAAAGATCCCTCACCAACCCAATTTTAAAAAAAAAGGACAGTAAGAGGAAGGGGAGAAGTATAGAACAAACAAGCAAAACAAACCTTTATCAAATAGAAGTTTTAGATTGTAGCTCTAAACGGTACTTATCGAGGAATAAACAATAGAAATTGATGAGATACTTTGGGGTATGATTGCACTATAAATCAAATAAAACCAAAATATGAAGTTCAGCTGATTCAGGAGTTAAACCCTATTGTAATTATATTTCTAAACATCTTTATTTATTACAATCTAAAGAAAAAACACCCAAATGTTGTATTTCGGACAGACGGGGGTTTAGGTGGCATTGAGGTCTAATCTTAGATAGATGCCTTTCACCCTCTCCATTACTTTCCCCACCCCCCATCTTACAATTGCCCAGTTAAAAGGTCATATTATTGGAGCTCTACCAATAATTAACTGATGACTGATTTCACCAGTTAAAAACAGGTTGGCATCCATTTGAAATTCTCCAAGGCCTTTGATATGGGAAGAAAAGAGACAGCAATATATAACCAATCAAAGCCTTGGCCTCAATAAATGGCTTGTCTATTGCACAAAGGTGCAAACTAACAACAATAATGAAGTTCTGCAACTTCCCTATTAACATGCCACATTTACTTCAACTCCTTTGTATTTCATCAAACAGTTTAGAAAACACCCAACATAAAATATCTTCATAATTAGAATCATATATTTGACCATTTAACGTGTGCACCATAATGTACCATTAGTTACACAAATAACTAATAATTTGCTAATGACAATATTATGTTAAGTCAGTTTAGGAGCAATTAAAGTGAATGATATTTACATATGCCTAATGAATCACCATCGATGGCAGATTAAGAGATTCTAATGAATATTCATCCAGACATTCACAACCGGCTCCACAGTTTATAAACTGAATTATGGTTGATTTGCCCTTTTAAAAATGAATATGTGAGTATCTTCTGCATGGGAAGAATGAACAATTGGGGCTGATTGTAAAAATGTTTAAAGCAATGTACTGGTCAGGACACAAAACATTTTTATGCACTCTCATATCCCTGAGCTGCTCAGCTCTTTTTATATCACACATCAGCATTGATGAACTATCTCCATTTCATTCGGGACCACGACATGAAATATAGAAATTGTTTTGTGTGGAATTAAATGCAGTCAGAAAGTTTTATGCATCCTCACTAAAAAAGAAATAATTACAGGTAGCTGCCCAGTAGCTAGCAGCAATTATAGCAATCCCACATGATGACTGTCTACATTAAGCAAAGCAGGAGGGGAACATATTTGGGCCTGATCCATCACCTATCTGAAATTATTACCATAACCATCGCCATCTCATTGGGATAGTAAAGATGGAAAGAGCTCAAAAAGGTCACGAGGATATAATGAGCTGGAAGGAAGGATTAGGTCCTCGTATCTTTATTTGTCCTACATTATTTTACATACAATAATCAGGACTGCTAATTGGGTTGGTGGAGGAAACCATGGGCCAAACTGGATGTCAAAGATCCTTCTAGAGCAGAGTACATGAGCAAAGAACCCAAGGCTACTTGCAGCTTTAAAAGACTTAAAAGACTGTTTCTTTTCCAGAATTTATTACAATAGATGGGGGAAATAAAGAAAAACGTGACTGGAGGAAGGTCACCATATTGATTGCATTAATTTAAACTGTGCCGATGAAATGAAATTTAGTTTTTATACTGGCTCAACACACTACTTTATGAAATGTGGCCCATGAAATGTCACTGATATGTCAAATGTAGCATTTGACCATAAAAAGTTCCGTTTTCTGTGGGATTGCTATAGAGAGGAGAGATTGCTACAAAAATAGGGAATAGAGAATCAGAATTGGTAAGGGCTGTTTTAACCTTCTGGTCAAAGCACTACTCCAGGCAAGAATCCAAATCAAACATCCCCAATAGATTGCTGCCCTGTCCATAATTCTGGATGGATACTAACATGGGGATGGCTGCTTTAAAAGATATTAAAATGCCACTTAATTTTGTAACTTAATCCATCACCTCTTTCATGTCCATCACTGGTGCTATCTGAAGTTTGACATTGTTGCTTGCCAAGGTTGTTCCATCAGTTCCTTTGTCATGCACGTTGTGAAGCTGTGGTGAAATTAGAGTAGAGTAAGAGTAGTAGAGTAGAGTAGAGTAGAGTAGAGTAGAGTAGAGTAGAGTAGAGTAGAATAGAGTAGAGTAGAATAGAGTGGTAGAGTAGAATATTTGTAGTTCAGGATTGAAATGAGGGGTCCTTGGTGCTCTCTGAGCTTGGTTGTTTTCTTGCAGATGTTTCATTACCCAAACTAGGTAATATAATCGTGCGATATGCAAATTTTCATGTGTTGAAATTTCCTATTCTACTAAGGTCAAGGAGTGGCAGGGAGGGTGTCTAGTCTCTTCTCTGTTCAATGTCAACTAATAAGAATTTAGGCAAGATGGAAACTGAATTGGTCTGCCAATAATGAGGTAAAGCCCTTCCCTCCCACCAAACACTTCTTTTTTGGATTTTGTTCCACTGACATACTTTTCATATCTTCTATCTCTCTGCTGTGCTGTAAAGTGGCATCTCCTTACTAATGTAACTCCTTTCCAACACAGATTATCCAGCTATTTCAGGTTAATTGCATCTCTACAGCAATGTAAATTATTTTATGACAATGATTTTAGTGCTGCCTCATTAAAAGATTCTATGTTTTTATTTTGCCTGATTGTCCTTTTTTAGTTTAGCCATGGTTAGTTGGGATTTTAGCCAGGTTTAGCCATGGTTAAACAACATAAACTGGTTATGCTCCCTTTTAAATGGATCTAGCCAAAGAAAAAGTTGAATTGTCAGGAAATGGTAGATTTTTAATATTGCCTGAAGTCTATTGTCTTACCGCAAAATCCTTAGCAGCAAAATTTCAGCCTGTTGCCTTGCTCTTATTCCCTTATGCCTCCTTATCAGTTATCCATGCAGGAACAAGCAATACCTCCCTTTCCCTAGGACGGTGACCCAAACCCTTTCTCCCACAGCTAAGTAATGCATACGCCAGATACCAGTCTGAGTTCTGAAATAAAATCTCATTTTCAATATGCGAACTCACGCGCTGCAAAACCAGCTATGAAGAATCCAAGATTTACTTATGACTATATCATATACCACACGGTATAGCTCGACTACATTTCCATAGGCACAACTGCACGATTGTAGCCCAATTCTACACAGATGTATGTGGAAGCAAGTCTTTCTCATTTTGTTAAGACCAGAATGCATAAATTTCCTAGGTTTTGAATAGGTAAAAATACATTTTATTTGCCCAAAATAAATTGACCCAGGTTGTACAATCCAATAAGAGAGAGAGACAGAGAGCGAGACAGAAAGATTCTCTATTATTGGATTGTACTACCTGGATCATTTTATTTTGAACAAAAGCTACTTTTTATCTATTTAAAACCTAGGAAATTTATGCATTTTGGTGTTAACAAAATCAGAAAGACTTGCAGAGAGAGAGAGAATAATGTGAACCTTATTACAGAAATGAATGTGTAGCATTCAAATGAATGTTGGAAATGTAAAAGTAAAGAAGGGACTTTTTATCATTTATGGTAGATATGTGATAAAGACATTTTAGAGGAAGCTTCATATTTATGATAGATATGTGATAAAGTAAAGACATTTTAGAGTAAGATTCATATTTTAATACAGAAAATTCTTAAAACAAAGATAAAGATGAAACCAGAAACTTTTCTTTTGAGGTTAATGGAAAAAGATTTGGAGGGGGAACTTTGATCTTATATAGGTTGACTGTACGCACAAAAATGGAAGGAGGTTTTGATTCCCACCATGGACGAATGGCTACAGAAGTTGATGGAGTTGGCAGAGATGGCTAAAGTGACCGTTTTGATCAAAGAAAAAAATATAAGTACTTTTGTTGCTACTTTTGACCGCTTCTGGACTTTGTGCTTGAGATGGAAAAAAAGGAAACTTTGATTTACTGATTAGATTGATGTGTTGTTATAGAAATGGCTAGTTTATACTATTATGGAAAAGTAAAAAGTAGAGGTTCAATGTTAATGTTTTATCCTACTGCAACAGAGTCAAAGTCAATGCTTTTTCTTTTCTTTTCTCCTTCCCCCTTCACTTTTCTTTCCCCTTCTCCTCCCCACCATGTCGTCCTGTTTGCTTTTGTATTTTAGTCTATAGTCTAATAAAATGTTTAAACCTTGGGGGAAATAAATAAACAAACAAACAGAAATTAATGTGTAAAGGTAAAGGTTCCCTTGCACATGCATGCTAGTTGTTTCCAGCTCTAGGGCAGGTGCTCATCTCCGTTTCTAAGGCAAAGAGCGACTTCTGGTTGGCTCCGCAAGCTTTGAAGATGCTCTTTTACGAGCGCCCGATCCCCGGTTCCGTAAAAGCCCCAGAACAGCCGAAAAACAGCTGTCTGCAGGCTTGGAACTCTCTCCCTGGGCAAAGGGGAGAGAGAAGAGTCGACAGGCGGACGTAGAGCCCCCCAAGTGCGCTAGGAGAAATCCTGGGGCGCAAAGGGTGTGGGCTCCCTATTGAAGCCTGTCAAGCTGCTCCGGACCGGGGATGACTCCGCCAAAGCGGAGCTAGAAGCTGCAACCAAAATCTGCTGAAAATCAATGGGGGGACTTTTAACATCTTTACTTTGATCGCAGACAGAGCAATTCAGGAGAAAACAAAAAGGAAAACTTGCAAGTAACACTTTAACTCCGTTTTAAAATGCAGAAAATGGCACCTGAGGGCGGGAGGAGGAAACTATTAGGGAAAGTGCTTGTTAAGGCTTGTTAACGTTTGCAACAGTAATACAGCTACTGGATTACACCTTAAGAGAAAGTTTTAAAGTGGAAGCGGCCAGGAAGAGAATTTGGTACTGAGGAAAAGAATTTGGAACTGACTTTAACTAAAATCTGGTTTTTATACTGTGTGGAAAAGAGTTGAATTGTTGTCCTGATAGCTGGATGAATACAAAGTGGCTGAAATATGGCTGACAACAGGGCTGGTGAATCAGCAAATTCACAAGCCGTGACTGTTCAGGCTTTTCAAGAACTTCTAGACTCTTTTACTTCTGCCCTGTTGGATACAATTGAAAGGGCTTCTTCAAAAAACAGCTTGGGAAAATATAAGCAATTGTTAGAGGGACAGCAGGAAATTATTCAGAGGAATTTGTTTTTGGAGGATCAAGAGTTGGTTGGGATTAAAAGACAGGCTGGCACAGTTGAAACAAAGGTTTTGGTGGATGTTTCCATTCAATTGACAGAAAGGCAACAAATAGTTTCTTTATTGCAAGCTGACAATCTTTATGGCAACAAATTTTGGCTATATGGACAAAGAAATGGACTGAATGATTATACAAGCAAGAAGAGACGAAATGGGGATTTCAAGTTAGAAAACGCGACCTCAAGAAGAGAGCGTGTATTTCAGAAACATCAACCTCAAATTACCATTTTAAAAGTTTCAAAAATAAAATTGGGGGGACTGTTGAAAAAATTTATAAAAAAAAGGATTGGAAAAAATATAGAAAGAAGAGAAGAACAGAAGATTAAGAAAGATATCTTCCTGTGGATTTTGAAATTGGCATTGGACAAATATGTGTTTTAATGGTATTAAGAGATTTTTAAAATGTTTAATATAAGATTATATTATTTTAAAAGATATATGAGATAAATTGTATAAGCTTTTAAGATGCCTAACCCTTTGAAGCGAAGAGGTTAAATGCAGAATTTTATTGTAAAATGATATTTAGTTTTGGATAGTAAAAGGGCTGCTCTTTAAAAAGTTAGAGGTATTAAGATGGTTAATTGAAAATTTGAAAGATATCCTCCTGTAGATTTTGAAATTTATATTTGGTAAACAAATGTTTTAAAGGTATTAAGAGATTTTTAAAATGTTTAACATAAGACTATATTATTTTAAAAGATATATGAGATAAAATGTGTAAGATTTTAAGATGAAAAATTTTTCTTTTTTTTTCTTCTTTGAAGGAAAGAGGATTAATGTTAAACTCAGAATTTCACTAGGGAGTAATGTTCAAAAAGAATGATGTTCGAGGGTATAGAAATGGAATTTATTCATGATTTTTACTGTTTGTAAGACTGCTAAAGTATCAGATTATACATCAAGAAAAAGTTTTTTTTATAAGTAGGAAGAATGAATTTAATTTAATTGGTTTTGAGAATTTATAAAAGGGAGGTTGATGAATTGGAGCAAAGGGAGTTAAAGAACATGTGGGAGTTTTGAACTTTATAATTAGTTAGTTTATTTTAGCATATGTTTGTTAGATGCTATACCCTGTTTTTGCTCTGGGAAGTCAGTTGGGGTGGGGAGGATGGGAATAGAGAAATGTTTTAGCAGAAGAAAGTATCTATGAGTAGAATACAGAAGTTGCTCAGACACTAAAGGAGGAAAATATTTCACAGCAAAGAAGTTAGAAAGTAGAGAGGAGGAGGGGGTAGGAAGAGGAGAGGGAGGGTGAGGAATGGAAGAAAGGAGAGGAGGAAGGGAAGGGAAGGGGACAGGAGTAGGAGTGAAGGTGAGAAGGGGAAAAAGAAGAGAGAAGTGGGGGAAAGGGAAAGGAAGTAGGATGAGGTGGGAGAGGAGAAAGGAGAAAGTAGGAGAGAAGAGGAGGGAGGGAAGGGAAAGAAAGGAGGAGAAGAAGAAGGTTTGTTGTGGAATGATGGAAGAAAGAGAAGAAGAGCAACTCCGAATGTAATTAAAATGTCTTATTTTAATGCTTTCTTTAAGGGAAATGTGTATATGTAGGATTTCTTATGTATAAGAAAATGTACAATTTCTATTATGTGGGGAAGGGAAAAGGGTGTGGGGGGAAATTGTTTGTATTTCTAAGCCAAAGAGCCAGCACTGTCTGAAGACGTCTCCGTGGTCATGTGGCCGGCATGACTAAAATGTCAAAGGCACGCAGAACGCTGTTACTTTCCTACCAAAGCGGTCCTTATTTTTCTACTTGCATTTTTCAAGTGCTTTCGAACTACTAGGTTGGCAGAAGCTGGGACAAATCATCCCATTACGCGGCAATAGGGATTCGAACTGCTGAACTGCCGACCTTCTGATCAGCTGACAAGCTCAGCATCTTAGCCACTGAGCCACCACGTCCCTTAATTAATGTGTAGCAGTGCTCAACCATTAAGCCATTTACAGAGTACAGAAATGAGTCTCCAAAACAATGGGGACTTCTTTACCATCATTTGGGATTCCCCCCCCTTTTTTTTTAACTATCACTTTTATATATAATAGAATCTCTCCAAATTATAATTTGCTCATTCTTTATTTCTGGCATTTTTGCATATCTGAAAAAATTGTTAGAATTGATCACGAAAGAAATGCAAAGAACAGAAATTTAAATTTTTTTATGATGTATTGAAAATGAGGTTTATCCTGAAGATGTTGGGATTTTACTGAGCCAACATTTTTCTTTCTCAGATGGTATGTTGCAATATAATTTAAAAAGTGAACACTTAACTAATAGACCAGACAATCAAAGTAAACATTTCATTAATAAGCCAAACTGAAGTACAACAATATTGAAAGTAATTATGGTCACAATTAAACATTTCAAAGGTTCTTTCTGTTTCATTATTTAAAATGACCCAAAGTATTGATACAAAGCAATTAACTTGTCCATGTATAAAACAATGTTACAATATTAGTGTATCAAAATATTAAAAAAGAATATATCGCAGGCATGCTCAACTACTGGGAGGGCTCTGCATTTCAGAAAAATGACAATCATGGTGAAAATGACAAAACCAGGAGGCAAAGAACTGAAAAATCACATTTTTTTACTTAAATACAAAGGAATGGTAATTTCTGTATCATAGAATACAAACGGAATCTCTTTTCTGCTTGCAATATCAGAAGTCAAACCGATGAAAGTCCATGAAAATTAACTTGGCCACAAAAATGGGTTCAGGCAACGAAGAATGTAAGCTTCAGTTCCAATCAGACGTTTGTCCTTGTACGGTACAACAAAATGCCAACTTCACAGAAGGCAAAACGGCCATTTGCACAAAGAAAAAAGCAAATCACACATGGCAAACTGGCAGAAGAACCAGATGAAAGCAGACAGACAGAACATCCTAGCATCATTTCTCCCCCAGTTGTTGTTTGTTTGCTTTTTAAAAAAAGATAAAATGTCCATTTATTTAATTAATTGAAAAAGAAAAATATAAACAGATAGTGCAAGCAATTATGTACAGGTAGATCACTAAAAAGTCTTGAAAAAAAATTAATTGTTGTTTTTGTGGGGTTTTTTGGTGAACAACACTTCAAATTCATGTTGTGCACAGTAGTGGGTTTCAGTTTTGGCCGCTACTGGTTCACTCATGGGCGTGCGCATGCTCATCCGGGTGGGTGGGCAGAGCCTCCCGCCACTGCCGCTACCGGTTCTCCCGATCCGGGGCGAACCAGTAGTAACCCATCACTGCACGTGTATCTACTGGCCTTTAGGAATCATGCAAACAATTGTAGTTTTCCAGATGAGGAGAGTGGTTCTAAATAAGAAAGGATGAGTAAGTTTATGTTTGGAGACTGATCATTCATCTTTATCTTATGTTCAGGATAAACAACATATAAAGCTGATGCTTTGTGATATGACACTTCTTTTTTTTAAAAAAAAAAGCTTGCTCATGGTTTGCTAAAATCAGAGTGTTAATTATGTGGGTGCTCTGGATAAGTCCCTTTTAAGCTCTCGATAACCTGATGTTTCTGAAATGATATTGGCCTGCTGGGTGTGAATTCAATATGCATTGGCTTCTGCATGAGCCATGATTCCAGGAATCACTTACGTGCAATTGTTCATCCAAAGGCTTCTGTCCTGCACTAAACATGCAAATCTCTGCAAGAGAATGGCATCATCCTGAGCACTGCTGGCAGGGATGGGGATTAACTGGAGTGTTAGTGACTGCTCTTGGATTTATAACAGTTCAACAGAGGCTAGTGATGCTCAGGGAGAAGAGAGAGATGGGAGGAAGAGAAGGAAGAAGAAGGAGAAGGAGAAGGAGAAGGAGGAGAAGGAGGAGGAGGAGGAGGAGGAGGAGGAGGAGGAGGAGAAGAAGAAGAAGAAGAAGAAGAAGAAGAAGAAGAAGAAGAAGAAGAAGAAGAAGAAGAAGAAGAAGAAGAAGAAGAAGAAGAAGAAGAAGAAGAAGAAGAAGAAGAAGAGTTATTATGTTCTCACTGTCAATTCTGAAACATGCATGGTATCTGGCCCAATGTTGGGCATCACTGGAAACAAACAATATTGATTGCATATGGAGCATATACATAGCAGAGTAACACACCCACTCTTTATAGGGATAACAAGAATTAGAGTCATTTGTGCCCTTCTCCATCTTTCTTAGCTCTTTGAGAGTGGATTGAAAGAGGGTCATAGCTTAGTGATACAGGTCCTGATTTACCTACAGAAGGCCCAAGATTTAGTTTGCAGCATCTCCAAGGAAGACAGAAAAGTTCTGGTTCGAAAGCCTGGAAAGTAGGCTGTATGTAAATCAGGCAAAGCATAATCCAGATTTGTGAGATTGTATCAGGGGTGAAATGCTCCCGGTTCGGACCAGATCACCCAATCTGGTAGCGATGGTGGCGGGTGGTTTGGAGAACCAGTAGTAAAACTCCCTGCACCCCCCCCCCCCATGCCCAGCTGAGCCTCACAATCATCAGAGGCTTTTTTTTTACTTTTAAAAGCATTTTTTCTACAACCTCTTCCGACGAAAAAATGCTTTTAAAAGTAAAAAAAAAAAGCCTCTGATGATCGCGCGGCTCAGCTGGGATCATCAGAGGCTTTTCAAAGCATTTTTTCCTGCAACCTCTTGGCTGAAGAGGTGGTTAAAAAAAATGCTTTGAAAAGTTTCTGTTGATCCCAGCTGAGTTGCCTGATCAGCAGAGGCTTTTCAAAGCATTAGAAAAAATGCTTTGAAAAGTTTTTTTTAAAAAAAAGTTGGCCACGCCCTCCCAGTCACATTACCCCCGCCCCCCCCAAGCCATGCCCACAGAACCGGTAGTAACAAATTTTATAATTTCACTCCTGGATTGTATTTAAATGAACTGGGAGATCCAGTCCAATTTAGAATTCTGAATCAGATGGTCAAACGATTCTGAACCGGATTGTGAAATCAGATATAAAAACCCCATCCCATTCAGAAAAACCAAATGGATGTTCAAAAGTCAATCTAATCTTGAATCTGATGAGGATTGAGGATTTAATCCAAAAGAACAATCCAATTTGGAGATTTGGTTTAGCTCTCCTTTAACCGAATCTTCACACCACTCCCTTAAAAAAACTTTGTTGGGCAGTTTTGAGAACCCTGGTAGAAGCAACAGCTTGTCACAAAGCAGTTTCTCCTGTTTGTATGTGCTAATGCTTTTGAAGGCAGGGAAGGAAGCTCGTAACCTGTCATCTGTGCTGAGGCTTCTGACTGGCCACTGTAGGGAACAGGATGCTGGATCCTTGGTTGAATCCAGCAGAGCTCTTACTGTATGTTCTAAATAATGTCTTTCCTTGGCAAGTCCCTTTCTTTGGGTTCATTGATTATAACATCCCTCTGCTGCTTGGCAACTCGCTCCTGACAGGATGGCGGTAACATTTGTTAAGAGACAGGCTTCTTTCCAAGGGTCCAATTCCATATCCCTCCAAGTTTTCAGGAACAAATGAGAAGACAGATAGGCATTTAATGAACCTCGATGTAACCTGTGTGGAATAATCTTTCCACTAATCTCCAAACTTCTTTCTTATCAGCCTAAGCAGCAGCAGGACTTAAATCTCTTGTTTACACTTTATTAGCTACAGATTGTAAATGTTTTATGAGACGCTGAGCTTGCAGCATTACTATTTTATTAGAACATTGAATATCTTGGGTTCATTGTCGTCTTGTTGGCAAGCTCCATTACAGGAAGGGAGGTGGGTGGGAAGTACCTCCTGTATTTGCTTCACGTAAATGACAGTTCAGTAACGTGAAAGATTTGAACTGCTTGTCTAATTACTTTTTTTCCCCCATTTGGGTAAATGGGGAAAATGCAAGTTTGAAAATGCACATCTGGACTCGGTTGTTGTAATGTAACATTCTCCAAGTTGGTGTACTCCAGATGGGCATTCCCTAGCTCTACAGTAAGCCTAACAGAGCTGGTTTGCAGTATCCAGTTGACCATTAGATGGCAGCAAAGACATACAGAAAACCCCATAACTGCAACTATTGTAATCCTTGGATTTTTGCAGGCAAGGATTGGAATTTAACACTGCATTTCAGCCAGTGTGTTAGTTGAAGATGTGGGAATATGAAGGCCAAGAAGGATGGAGAATGACTGTGGTATAACTCTTCTGAATCTAGCAGTATTTCTGTGCTGTCCTTAGGAACCATGGTGCTATTTGCCTTCAGAGGAAGGCAAACAGATTCTGTTGATATTCCATATCTGCGCAAGTGACTTACAGCTTTTTAAACATTATCTAATCATCCATTGTTCTAACAGTAATAAAAACAAATTTTTCCATAATCCATAATGTACACTGCCCAATTTCCTTGCTTTATCAGCCTAGAATATATGTATAGCTGAAACTAATCCTGGAGATTTTCCTTCTTCACAATAGTGAATTGTGCCTGTGTCACATTTGTTGGTGTGTACAGAATCCACATTCCCCCAAAAGGCAGGACCAGAACTCACCCACCCCCAAAAAACCCCTTCAGTTAATTGAATCAACTGAATGACTGATTAAAATGAATTGCCTGCCAAACAAAATGCCCCATTTATAAAATTATTTGATCTTCCATCTGTATATACCATTCTCTCTCATGTACACACATCACTGTCACATAGAAAAGCATAATCCCAGGTTCTTCATTTGTATGGACACAAGCGCACTCATGCACCATCCATCCAGAAGAAGCAGTCAAGGGAACGTGGGGGGAAATTAGAGATGGGGAGGAAAGATAAAAGTAGAAACACAACAGAATGGAGATGAAGGAAGGGAGATAACTGGAAAGGGAAAAGATTGAAAAGAAGAGACGGTAGCTCTCTTTAGGCATTACAGAAAGAGTTAAAGGGTTACAAAAATAGTTAAATTCATGTCAAGAAGCTTCTTCCACCAGTTATTGTCGGGCATTCCTTGTATTTTAACAACAGTATCTGTATCACTTTGTACCTTACCTCCCTTGTCTCCTTATTCTTAATAATATAAGCAAATGTAAGCATAAAGGTAAAGGTTCCCCTCGCACATACTGTATGTGCTAGTTGATCCTGACTCTACAGGGCGGTGCTCATCTCCATTTCAAAACCGAAGAGCCAGCGCTGTCCCAAGATGTCTCCATGGTCATGCGGCCAGCATGACTAAATGCCAAAGGCACACGGAACTCTGTTACCTTCCCACCAAAGGTGGTCCCTATTTTTCTAATTGCATTTTATAAGTGCTTTTGAACTGCTAGGTTGGCAAAAGCTGGGACAAGTAACGGGAGCTCATCCCACTATGCGGCACTAGGGATTCGAACCGCTGAACTGCCAGCCTTTTGATCAACAAGCTCAGCATCTTAGCCACTGAGCCACTGCGCCCCACCATTACAGATACAGGTACATTATTCATGTTAAACAGCTGCTACATGTCTATGCTGAGAGAGTTTTTTTTTCTTTGCTCTTTCTTTTTGTTAGAAAGTTGGTTCCAAGTGTCCAGAATAAAAGATAAGTGTGCTACCATTATACACATTATATTGTTTCCATGCCAATGTCTGTTTTTGTTACAACAAACTAAAACCACAAAATAAAGGTGAATGACAGCACCTTAAAATGCCCTAAAGAAGACTGCTAACTTCTATTATTGATTGATTGATTAATTAATTATGTTTTTCCCTTTTATCTTGGGCCTCAAGTGGGCACATGTAGCTTTGTCAATAATAATGCTATAAAATGTAAGTAGGTTCAGGCTCAGATCCAGCTTCGTACGCTTTGCCATTTCATACCTAGCTTTGTTCTGTGCCAGGATTTTATAAATTGTAATAAATTTGCATGTTATAATAAGAATATATTTAACACCAGATTAGCTATCTAAGATGTATAAAGGCATGTCAAATGAATGTTGGAAGTGTAAAAATAAAGAAGGGACTTTTTATAATCTATGGTGGACATGTGATAAAGCAAAAAAATTTGAGAGCATGATTCACACTAACACAGAATTCTAACACAGAAAATCCTGAAAATGGAGATAGAAATGAAACCAGAACTTTTCCTTTTGGTTTAATGGAAAAAGAACTTGAGAAAAACATTTGGAACTTTGTTACTAATATATGTTGACAGCAGCAAGACTATTGTATGCACAAAAATAGAAAGACGCTTGGAAGAATGGATGCAGGAGCTGATGGAGTTGGCTGAAATGGCAAAACCGCCTACTCTGATTAAAGAAAAGAACATGAGTACTTTTTGTTTCCACCTGGAAACCGCTTCTGAATTTTGTGCTTGATGTGGAAAAGAATGCAACTTTGACTTTGAGTTTTATAGATTAGATTGACAGATCTTTATAGAAATGACTTGCTCATATTATTATGGAAAAACAAAAAGCTGTGATTTGATGTCAATGCCTTATTCTACTGCAGCAGAGAGAGTCGGAAGTCAATGCTTCTTTTCCTTTTCTTTTTCCCACCTTTCCTCACTTCTCTTTCCCCTTTCCCCTCCCCCCTCACTGCTCTTCTATTTACTTTTGTATTTTGCATTTTGCATTTTATAACATAATAAAAACTATTTGGGAAGGATATATCTGAATAACAAAGTGGCCACCTATAGTCGGAAGAGTAATTCTGGGGTGCTATTGTCACATTTCCATCTTATTGGCATTAGCATGGATCAATAAATCTGCCCCCCCCAATACCTATAATTGAAAGTCACCAAAACTATCCACTTCCACTGAACAAGAATCCGTGCCTTCAATTCTATATATCATCTAACAGTCAGTCATACAGACTAGGAGAGTCACCTCTTCATCACTGATAAAACAGACAGCTAAAACATTTTAAGGAATCAATCTACAGCAATCAACATGCTTAAATTTCCATTTTTCTCTTTTGATAAATAAATTGTGTTGTACAAAATACCATGATTTACACAAAGCTAGTTCTGATTAGAATATGAGAGCTATGTGTTTCTGCATATTTCCCCCCTATTTCATTTTGCATATAACATTTCAGATACAGGTACATAATATATGTTAAGCAGGTGCTATATGTCTATGCTGAGATTTTTTTTCCTTTGCTCTTTCTTTTTTTTAGAAAGTTGGTTCCACATCTCCAGAATAAAAAATAAGTGTGTTATCATGGAACACACCTATAGTTTTCTCCTGCAAATGTCTGTTTTTGTGTAACAATAAACTAAAATCACAAAATAAAGGTGAATGATAGCATCTCAAAATGCCCATAAGAAGACTGTGTATTTCTATTATTGATAAATTAATGACATCTATCTTCCCCCTTTTATCTTGAGGCTCAAGTGAGCACATGTAGCTTTGTCAACAATAATGCTATAAATTAGTGCTGAGTGTGAATACATGTATTGATTCTCACTAACCATCTCAATGCTAGTTTGGCAATTTAACCTTTTAAACTTGTTCATATAAAGCCAGCCCATTTACTTCTGGATTTACTTCTGAGATGCATTTTTTTTTCATTCACTTATTTTAGAAAATATTTCTGCCCATTCCCAAATTACAGAAAAGTACAGACAATCCTCATTTAGTGACCACAATTAAGATTGAGCATTCAGACTCAGTTATTAAGCAAAACAGTTGCTAAGAGAAACCACTTAGTACTCTTATCTCAGCTTTGCTTTGCAGGGACTGATTGCAAATTTGCTTCTTCATCACCATTGTAACGGCAAACAGTCATCAAAGGAGAACTACCTTTAACAGAAATACAACAATATAAATCAAGACTTTAAATTGGAAGCATAAATAAAATAAAACAAATAATAAGCGTAAAAAGCTTTTTGGCAAAAGCATGTGATTCAGTGTTGGTCTATATTCTACATGCAGTGTTCTCTAGATTTGATGGCCTCCAAAATGATTCAATGGATCATCTAATGGACATGCTGGTTGAGAATGGCAGGAATTGTAGAAGGATCCATTCTGAGATTCTTATGTTTAGCAAGACAATCCTTCCTAAAGAATAGTTGCAAAGAAATAAGACATTGTGGAAGTCAGTTTTCTCCCACGGGATCCCTAATTGTATCATTTGGATACTGTTAATAGAGAAAACAAGATTCTCTGCACATATTCGAAGTTTGTGCTATTTTGAAGAAAACTCGTGCATTGCATAAAGGTTTATAAGGATAAGCCCACATAAATTTTCACTGTTTTCAAATATTGATAGGTAAATGGCCACAGTTACTCTGAAAGGTTCCCATTTTATTTTATTTTTTTAAATAAAAATCCACTGTAAATAGAATCTATCACTTCTGGGTGAATTGTGAACTTGCAGTATTCTCAGCAGACCAAACTAGCCCCCCCCAAAAAAAATTTTTTTAAAAAAAATCAGCTGACTTTGCTGTCCTATATTGCCCTCTTCTGGTCACTGTCAAATATAATGGCAAGAGTTGGGTTTCTCAGAAGAATTCTGAATTTTTATATCGGGAATCTTTTCCTATTAATTATGTCTTTTAATAAAATTTGTTAGTCAGAGAAGGTGCTACCATATCCTTTTCACTTTTACTGCCCTAGATTAATACAATTCTTCCTACAATGAATTACAGCTAAAAAGAAAATTGGTTTCAATTAATTAATGTCATATGGTTTCAAATAGCTGGGAAAATATTAAAATACTATAGCTATAAGCAGCCATTAATCTCCTTCACTTCTTTTAATCCTCTAAACAGAGCTTTTGGTATATAACATGAAATATAGAAAATAACTACAGGGTAGCTTTTTCTCCCCGTTTTCCTAGCTGTTTGATTTGTTCCTTCAAAAATAAATGTAAAACTGTTGTTTAATGTTGAGATTTTAGCTTTTGTGTTTCATATTATTTATATCTAATGTTTTTTATAAATTGCTCTTGGTCTACTTTTCCAGCGTTATTTAAAGGAATGAGCAACACATGCAAATTATAAATAATTTTACAAATGTTGGCTAAGCAATGACTTTGTGTGCACAAATTGCAGGCAAGATGTTACAAAAGACAGAGTTGAGAGAACAGAATGGGAGAAAAATTCTCACTCCATGTTGAAGAAAACTTTGCATGACTAAATCCTTAAGATGGAATGGAGAAAGGGGAGGGGGGAGGGGAGGACCAGCAGGAGGAGATATTTGTGGGAGAGGATCAGGTGCAAAGAATTAGGATCACACATTAGTTCCAGTTAAGAAAATTTATTGCTGAAATCAATTCACATGAAATTAGTCAACTAATGGTTAGTACTAAAGTGGCGCTAGATAAGAGTTAACTCAATTCAAGGGGGTCTGGACTTGGATCACCTGTGGAAATGTATTATGTTTCCCCGAAAATAAGACTGGGTCTTATATTAATTTTTGCTCCAAAAGACACATTAGAGCTTATTTTCCAGTTAGGTCTTATTTTTGGGAAAATATGGTATTAAATACCGTCTAGCTGACAATCTTAACTGAAGATTATTTTGGGGGTAATGTTTATACTATGAACATACTGAAAAAATTATGCTAGGGCTTACTTTCTGGTTCGGTCTTATTTTCGAGGAAACACTGTAACAAATCCAGTCTGATTACTTTTCATAACTCTGCCCCCAGGCTCTACCTCGTTTTCTCCTATAGGGAGGAAACCCTGCCAAGTTGGCAAACATGATCATGCAATTAAGGTTCCATCCAGTGGTGGGTTGCCCCCGGTTCACACTGGTTCTATAGAACCGGTAGTAAAACCGGTGGGAGGCTCAGCCCACCGACCCCAATGTCATCAAAATGCTTCTGTGCATGTGCAGAAGAGCGCACGCACATACAAGCAAAGCAAGCGTGTGCATGAGGCCCTGCTGCGAACCGGTAGTAAAGGTAAGTAGAACCCACCCCTGGTTCCATCCCCTTTAATGTACAACATGCATACAAAGGGGGAAGTGTTCCAATTGTGTGGCAGTAGTTTTTTTGACCCTTACCTTTTTTGACACATGTGTACACATCTCCCACTCTCTACAAACCCCCTGCATAGACTGAAGCCATTTAAACTTGTAGGACGTCATGTAAGTTTCAGGTCACACATGTCAGATAAATTCTGCCATTTACAGTTTACTTGTCCAATTTATAGCAATTTATTTTATTATTATTATTTTTTAAAAAACTGTAAAATGGTATCTAAAAATACAGTGTAATGATGACAAAGGGCAGATAAAAGAGAAAATGACTTCCTGAAGGAAATGCCCATGTTATACATTTGAGTAATATCTGACTGATTGACTGACTGACTGACTGACTGACTGACTGTGTTATGTACTATCAAGTGCTATCAAGTCATTTTTTATTTTTTTTTACTCCTGGACCAATCATATAGACAAACCATTGTTTCTCCATGCTAACCTGGTTTTTCAGGTCTTTGAGTAACATTTAATGAGCCTTAAATGAAGTTCATAGGTTCAGTGTAGGTTCACTACTTTGCTTCAGTTACAAAGAAGCAAACTTCTGCACTTACTGCATAAAACATTGTTATGTAAGAGTCATTGTATTTATTAGATTTTTGTGATATAATTCATGACAGATCAAGCAACTTCTCCCTTCTCCCTGATATTTTAATAGTCACCATATAATGGACTTGATATCATTTACTCATTTCAGTTGGTGGAGGGAGCAAGATGCCATAAAATTAAATTGCCACATTTCATAAACTAACTTATTCTTATGCCTTCTTTCAATGAAACATTTTTTATTCATTCCCCTAGATCAATTTCAGAATTCCAGTCCTAAAGTTAAGTAATAAACTAATGCAGCATGTAAGATTTAATTAGGGATCTGCTTCTGACCAAACTAATGAACCATTTCTGTGGTAATTATTAATTGATTAGAATATTTCTATCTGCTTTCCCTATTTTAAAGAAAAAAATACCCACAACAGCCCACATCAACATTTGAAAATAATCAGACATAAAACATTTAAATTCCTTGTTAATTTATATTACTCTGAATAATTTAGTGTTAATCAGAAAACTTACAGACAAGTTTTAAAAGACTAGTTTCACATCTACAATCTGCCATTGTGTGAACTGATATTGACTCCCATCTTCTGCTTCCAAGTTGTGTGGCTTTTTTAAAAAAGCAGATTATTAATCCATATGGGATGGTTGGTAATCCATGAACCTCAGACCACATATGGATTTGACCCCAAAAAATGAAATGAAAACAAAAATGTGGCCTGTGTAATCATGGAAGGCTCCTTAATACATTTACCTTTTTTTGGTAAACTTTTCTTTCTGTTCAGTTAATCAGTCTGATCAAAACACATGGCTGATTTCTCAGTGTTAATGGAGAAGTCCACATCTCCAGTGACTGCTTGAAATAGTGGAGTTATACAGAAAATCTGTGCACAATAGAAGATTCTCTGTATCTAGGGAAATAAGTTGTTTCCCATTCTTCCTATGGTTGCTCTTCTCAAGAACATTAGACAAGTGAATGAAGTGTATCTGTGTCTGAGTATGTGAATAAAGTTATGTGGACAACTGTCTGTTTGCAACCCACCACCGCTAGATGGTGTACCAATGGATGGCAGCCTTATAGACCAAAATTGTTACTCATCTTCATCATAAGAAAACTTCTTCTGCTGTGACTGATAAATGTATTAAGGACAATTTCCCAAAAGTCTTTTTATGGTTTAAGAACATAACAACATCTTCTTTTGACAGGTTTATTTACACACACACCCCTCAACTTTAAAACATTTTTAGGACAGAAATCAAGATTGTTCTTGATAAATGGGTTATTTTTATCAGTTTATTTGCAGCAGATGCTATACTGTTTGGCCTATAACTTCCTGAATTCTGTTCAGTCCTTTAAAAAAAATTGAAGATATGTTGGCTGTTTCCCAGTCTTTGAGTATGGAGGACATCTTAGGCAACTTATGCATTTTTGTTTAAAGGTCAGTTGTTTCACAGCCCAGGTGTGGCAACCTGACAGGGACTTTTTCTGCATTCCTGCCAGCCATACTTCCTTCAGTTACATAAGCAGATTTCAAATGAGAAGGTTGGCAGAAGCTGGGACAAGTAATGGGAGGTCACCCCGTTATGCGGCACTACGGATTCAAACCGCTGAACTGCTGACCTTTCGATTGACAAGCTCAGCATCTTAGCCACTGAGCCATTGTGTCCCTGTGGTGTCCTTTAAATATGAGTACCCTATCCCAAATCTCAATGTTGACAAGGGAGAAACAAATACCACTAGGCTCCATATTTCTTGGGAAATGTCAGCTATAAATCCTCCAAGATTTATAGAGACAACTCAGAATGTTCCTATAAGTTTAAAGAGTAGAATCAGATGAGAAGGTTGAGCTGCAGGCATGTTTTTATCAGAGAAAAAGGAAGGCCTGGAGCGGGTCACTCTTTTCCTCTCTTCTGAACTCTATGAACTGCTTCCCTGAAGGAAGTTCTGTCTCTGTGCTAAAACATTTATTGACTTGTCTTTAGTTTCTGTTCAGGTCACAAACACTTAGAGGTTAAAAATTGGCCATGACCACTTTAAGGATAAGGAGAATGCTTGCTTCTTTAATGAATACTTCTGAATGATTAGGGACTTTGAGGTCAGGCCAGGCGAGAAGTTCATCTGGGGATGTAATCTTTTCTTTAAGAAATGTTGGTCATATTTGTCTTTTTCCCATTCAAAAGCTTCGTGTATAAGCAAAAGTCCTTCAATCTTATAAAATGCACTTCTGCATAGACATTTTGATGAAATACAATGAGCATAAAACAGATAAGTTATTTTTTTTTTAAAAAAATATTATTTACATTGAAGGTCAAGGCCAACTGAAGATATTACAGTTTGAGGTAAAGGACAAGATGTCTCTCCCCCAAGATCAGTGGTGGAATTCAAACTTTTTTACTACCGGTTCTGTGGGCATGGCTTGGGGGGCATGGCTTGGGGAGCGTGGCAGGGGAAAGATACTGCAAAATCTCCATTCCCACCCCACTCTGGGGCCAGCCAGAGGTGGTATTTGCTGGTTCTCTGAACTACTCAAAATTTCCACTACCAGTTCTCCAGAACCTGTCAGAACCTGCTGGATTTCACCCCTGCTCAAGATTATGTACAAAAACCAACTGGCTGTCAGAGTTTACCTTTTCTGATTTAAAGAGAGATCTCAGCACATTAATGGTTGTCTGCCAACCATATCTGCCAAATATGTTTGCTTTGTTCTGCACCTAATTTCGTGCAAGACGGCTTCCTTCTTGAGCCCATTATGAAGTTATGCCATTTTCTTGTCATGGCAAGATGGAGTGGGAAATCCTCTCCTGGCACCTCCTTCAATGGATCTGCAGCCTGGGCTGGGTTTGACAACATTCTGAATCATTCCTGTTTCTCCATCGAAGTGGGCTGCTAAGAACGGGAGCATCCTGTTAGCCAAGAATGTGGTGAGATGTATAACCCAACTTCATGAATAAGGATCCCTTCAAAAAAGGCGACAAAGGATTTTTTGTACCTCTAGCTAGAATTAATAATTCTATGGGGGGGGTTTCCCCTCACAAGTGGAAGAAGCAGAATTGTTCAAAATCAGTGTGCATGTGATTGAAGGAAAACATTTATTTTCTCATTTGAAACCTGCTAGAGATATCCTTTTGAAGGTAAATGATAAATTCTTGATGTAAATATCCAAATATTAACCACTCTAGAATCTCTTCCCTTGTAAGTTCTTGCTTACATACTTATATACTTCTAGAACACACTGCGTAACATGCATACATACTTATCCTATCATTTGCATTATATTATTTACCAGGTAAATAATACATTGCAAAGCTAAGAAAAGGATTAAGAAACAATAAGCAAAAGAAATGAAAGACATGAGATAAGAACAATAAACCTAGATAAATCTATTTTATCTTACCATCATACTGCTACTCCTTGCCTTCCTACCTTAGCAAATAATTCTTGCTTCCACCATGCCTTTTCATTATTTCATTCTTTCCTGAAATGTCTCATCTCATTTATAATTCCATTCAATAACAACCCCTTCCCCTTATCCCATTCACTCTTACTTCCTCCATTAGTTTTGTGATTGAATCCCCATGCATTTCCATCTGACCAAATCATCTGAATGTACTTCAGTCACTTATTGTTGTTTTCACTTAGAGCAGGGGTGTCAAACTCAAGGCCCGCAGGCTGGATCTGGCCCGCGGTCCCGGCCTGGAAATAGCAAAGGTCTTGCCTGCAGTGCCTATACTAGCGAAAACAGGGTATGGGGAAGCCGCGTGCACCCCCCTGTGCCCCGTTTTTGGCCTGGATGGCCTCCTGCAGCACTCTGCCAGCCAAAACCCATCTGCCATTCATCCAATCTCCCCCCACCCGCTGGCCCGTGGAGGACAACTACAGTGCTAATTTGGCCCACAAAGAAATCCAATTTGACACCTCTGACTTAGAGTGTGGGCATTCTCTTCTGTATTCAGTTCATGTTTATTTATCACTCATTACTTTAGTGGTTCTTATTTTCTCATACACATTTTTTAAAGTTACTTATTCTCGTTGAAATTAATTTTATGCTTCTCCTTACATGCCCAAGTCTCATTTCCATATAAGAGGGCAGAAAGCTGCTGTTATGCATAGTCATTTTTGCTTCTTTCAAAGGCATTCATTCACCACAATGGATGTACATATGACCCAATACATTTATTTCAGCATTTGTATATCTTAAATCTTCTCCATCCAATTCCCCAACATTAGTAAACATTCTAGAAAGGTACCAAAATCAATATACAGTAAACATTTTCACATCTCTCAATACCTTGCTAGAGAGCAAAAATCTGTAGACTTCTTCCTTGCATTAAACATTACATTTCCCAAATTATCCTCATTGTCACTTCTCAAAGCTTTTCTGTCAGTTTTCTTAAAGATTTCCTCAAGCCTACTAAACCAATGAATCCCCTTCAGTTTTTCTGCATTCATGCTTCCCTTCCTTTCACATAAGTGAACAATAACAGCATTTTTCACACAAACAAACTCCTTAAAGAATTCCCATCTGTATTTTAATATTTCCCCAATTACACCATCTATTCCCACAGACTTACCATTTTTTATAATATTCTTATAGCATTTATTGTTATTTTTCATCATTTTTCCCAGGGGTATTAACATCTGTTGAAATTGATTTCCCATTCCACTCTTCTACATACCACTATTATTCTCATACAAATGTCTAAAGCATTACTTCACTTCTCTTTCATCCAAAATCATCTCATCATTTTTTTTTCATTTATTCATGGATTTCCAAATGTCCCAGATCCTCTTGGTGGTTATTTTACTGTTTGCAAGTATGGGAAACAAAACTGGCGTAGTCAATCAATCACTCTTTTTAGCTTGCTTTGGAATGACAGCAGGTTTTGCCAATCTCACTATTATTGCAGAATAATACTTAAACCACACAATTTATACCATCTTATTTTTCTGCTAATTCAAGAACCTCAAGCCATGTAGAACAATTCTGATACACTCTGCTTATTCACTTCTCTCACCAGCCTGAATGTGATCTTTTCTTAAGTCCTGGAAAATTCTCATTCCACAACCTTAAGCCCCCACTTTCCTACTATAATTTGTTTATTTAAAAACATTAATATAGATATTGAACTCTGGGTAGCTCCCAATCAACAATTAGAATATCAGTAAAATTAACTGTCTTTTTCCTAGGACAAGCTAAGACAAATCTATTAAAACTATAAACATTTAAAAATATTTCAGAGAAAAAACAAGAAACTCCGCTTGCCTCCTGAAAAAAAAAAGCATGACTTGGATGACTGAGAATCTCTACAGACTTTTAGCTCTACAATTTGGGAGGAACACCCTTTGAATGGTGTGGGAGCAGGAATGGATTTCCAGAGAAAAAAATTGCAGACTACAGGAACCAGGAGCACTATTGAGGTGACCTCGATAAACCTTCAAGTGCTTCAACGACCCTCTAAAAAGATGCAAATTACTTAGCTGACTGCAAGGAATATAAATCCTTCCATTCCCCAGTATCCTGTCAGAGCTGAAGAAGCTTCTTGGACGAGAAGCAGAACATTCTTTTTTTTTTTTTGTAAATTTTTTAAAAAAATTTTTACACAAACAAACACATAATACATCGATCCTTCTGTGTGTCATCTCGGTGTTTCTTCAGTAACTTCTTCTTTTTGATAACTCCTCCTATCTTCATTTCTTCCCTTATAATTTCCATTTCTCTATTACAATATTTTCCCCCAAGTAGAATACATTTAATATAATATTCTCCTATTTCGTTATAAAAATCTTTATCTATTTCTCTAAGCGAAACATGTTCAAAGAAAAAACAAGAAAGTTCATTTGCCTCCTGGGAAAAAAAGCACTTTTTTATATTCAGCAGTGAAATCATAGCTGCATGTATTTTAGCTGGTGTGGCCTTCATATGCACTCAGTGCTTCCTAAGGGCCTAGGATGTTGTAATGTATTACCGTACTTAGTATATGTGCAGATACAAGCAATATGGCCTTTTGTAATTGACAGATGGAAATTTTGTAAATGTGTAGATTTTCTAAATGCCATTCAAGATTTTTTGGTGTGCCACCCAGGGTGTTGTTAATCACTGGGACCACCACAGATGGTTTATGCCATAATCTTTCACCTCTGATTTTCAGATCTTAATACTTTGTGATTTTCTCCAATTCTTTGTCTCTACTACTACTTCTGGTATTGCCACATCAGTTAAATTCACACTTTCTTCTTTTCAACCACAGTTAAATATGGTATATTATGAGCCAAGACTTTTATCACTTTGTATTCAGAAATCTCACAATAATTTATAACCTGCTATTTTTTGTACTTTTTCAACTATATTATTATTAGATTTTTATGACACCTTTTAACTGTCCTGTTTCTAGGAAGAGCTAAGAAAAAAGACAAATAAAACCCTCTCTAGATATTTAATTTCAAGGGAAGGGACAAACAGAGGTGAAATGCTCCCGGTTCGGACCGGATCACCCGATCTGGTGGCGATGGCGGCCGGTGATTCGGAGAACCGGTAGCAAAAATCCCTGCAAACCCCCCCCCACATGCCCAGCTGAGCCACACGATCATCAGAGGCTTTTTTTTTTACTTTTAAAAACATTTTTTCTACAACCTCTTTGGCCAAAAAAAATGCTTTTAAAAGTAAAAAAAAAAGCCTCTGATGATGGTGCGGCTCCGCTGGGATCGTCAGAGGCTTTTAAAAGCATTTTTTCTACAATCTCTTCAGCCGAAGAGGTTGTAGGGGAAAAAATGCCTTTAAAAGCCTCTGACGATCCCAGCTGAGTTGCCTGATCGTCAGAGGCTTTTAAAAGCATTTTTTCCTGCAACCTCTTAAGGTTGTAGAAAAAATGTTTTAAAAGTAAAAAAAAAAAAAAGTTGGCCATGCCCACCCAGTCACATTACCACCAAGCCACCCCCACCAAGCCACACAGAACTGGTAGTAACAAATTTTACATTTCACCACTGGGGACAAAGTTAAATTGACAAAGAATGATGCCCATTACAGCAACTTTGGGGGAGAAGCAAAGAATGCTTCTCTTGACCTCTTTTCAAGACCAGGTTGGTAAAGATCTCCTGGAAAGTACTTATCAGATTCACACAAATTGTTTACAGTCTGTAAAACTCAGGGAATTGGAGAACAGAGGGTCACCACTTGTTTGCTTGGTGCTCTTCCTCTCTAATAAAAATGACCAGGTTAGGACTGACTGATCCCAGGGTTAAGGAAGGAGAAGATATATGACTCTTTGAAATGAGCTATGTCCCACCATGGGCTTCAAAGCAGAAGTTCATAAAAACCTTTGTTGACTCAGAAGTTCTTTCTAATTACAGGGCAGCCTCAGCTGTTCACTTCTTGAGTAAGGTGACTGTGTAAATGGTGGCCTTGCCACTCCAGATGCACCTAGATAAAACCATTTTTTTTTCTGGCTCCATTTCAACTGGGATGTTACTCAGATACACTGAGGCTACTATGATAGATGGCCTACATCAGAAGCCAGATGGTGGGAACCTCCTAGCAGCTCTTACTACTGACCATAGTATTCTTTGGGATCATCTGAAATAGGAATTTGGGGCATTGTTTTGCAGAGATTCCAGTCCTTCTTGTCAGGTCAGTTACGAAAATGGTAGCGGACAAATACTGTTTGACATCTAGACGGTGTCCAAAAGGATTCAGTCTTGACCTCTGGACAATCTAACACAGTGGTTCTCAACCTTCCTAATGCCGCGACCCTTTAATACAGTTCCTCATGTTGTGGTGACCCCCAACTAGGGATGGGTTCTAATTTTTTTTACTACCGGATCTGTGGGCATGGCTTATTTTGTGGGCGTGGCTTGGAGGTCATGTGACTGGGTGAGCGTGGCTAGCTGGTCATGTGACCGGGTGGCCATGGCTATATGTATAGGGACTACTCAGAGGGCTGAAAAAAGTCATTTCTGACAGGTCCTCGCACTTTTGACTGGTCCTCACACTTATGACCATCCTCACATTTATGCCTGTGCAGCATTCTTAACAACCATGTCACTCATTTCACAACTGCTTCTCTTCAACATGGTATAAGATAGGGCAAAAAACGTAAAATGTGAGGACAGTCGTAAATTCAAGGACTGATCAAAACTGTGAGGACCAGTGAAAAATAACTTTTTCAGCCCTCTGAGTAGTCCCTGTGCACAAAAGGACTACCCAGAGGGCTGAAAAATGTGATTTCTGACAGGTCCTCACACTTATGACAAGTTTTCGCAGTTATGACTGGTCATCATTTATGCCCATTGTAGCATTCTTAACAACCGTGTCACTCATTTCACAATTGCTTCTCTTCACCATGGTGACAAGATAGCGCAAATACGTAAATTGTGAGGACAGTTGTAAGTTCGAGGACTGGTCAAAAATAACTTTTTCAGCCCTCTGAGTAGTCCATATGCATAAAAGGATACAGCAATAGAGAGGGATGAAGGAAGGGAAGGGAAATTAGAGTAGGAGTGAAGGTAAGAGAGGGAGGAAGAGAGGAGGAGAAAGAGAAAGAGGAAGTAGGGAGAAGAAGAAGAGGGGGGGAAGAGAAAGTAAGAAAGAAAAGACAGAGGTGATAGGTTTGAGGAGAAAGATTGCTGTACAATAAAAAAGATGAAAGGGAAGAAAGCCAAACAAATATTAAGATATTAAGATAAAGAATGCATTGTTAAACTTTAAAGAATAAAAGAGAACAAAGAGCAATAAATAGCAATAATTAGAAACACACATACAAACATACAACGTATTTTCTTTGAACGAGTATTTGGCCGGTTCACAAATTTAAACAGTTGTAGGAGGTTAGCACCCACCCTTTTCCTAGAAGAATGAAATATTTTGGGAAATATTAAAAAGGCAGAATATTATATTTCCCTACCTGTATGAGAAATGGAGAAGCATATCTTACAGACAAAGCAGCTCCCACCTTCCTGCCCCCCCACCCTTTGTTAATGGGCCAGAGGCAGAAACTCAATCCTTTGTCAAAGGACATTTGCAACACAATAGCAACAGAAACTAACACAATGGGCCCCATCAAGCCATGTGATCCTGTCCAACATTAAACCATCTTTCCAAGCAGTCTCCATGTTTCCAGTGTCTTTTTCCCCGCTTGGAGCAGAACCCAGAAGGATATTTCTTCCAACACAGTATTTAGTCATTTCAATTAAATTTACAATTTCTATATTTCCTTTTTACCATATTTATTCCTCATCTATTTTTGTAAAAAACCAATATTACCCTTCATTCTCATCTCTAATCTTAATCAAATTCAATTTTTCCCTTCTATTCTATATTATACCCCTTCGCATTGTCATCTATTTTTATATCCATCCTCACATTGGTTAATTATGTAATACAGTTGTTTAATACAAATTCAACATTTTAATATAAATCAATTAGTTATATAACTATCTTTTTTGTATATTAATCAATATGAACATGTATATTCCAATTATTTCCATGCAATCCAATTTCTTACAAATCAATTAATTATATTTACCAATAATAATAAACCAAATAATTTCCCCCATATATTCCTCCAAACCACAACTTAACCAATTAATAGTATCTCAATTATTACAATTCCTTAGTTAAATAGAGCTTTTTTTCTTTTGTGTTTTAAAATCTTGGAACTCTCCTCTTTTGCCCTAAATTTCCCATTGTTTGCAGTGTTGCACTTACCTTTTTTGGTGAGGAAAAAGAAAAAGAAATCTCTCTGCCTCATTTTGTCAC
This sequence comes from Arizona elegans, assembly GCA_022577455.1. Lineage (NCBI taxonomy): Eukaryota > Metazoa > Chordata > Lepidosauria > Squamata > Colubridae > Arizona > Arizona elegans. Next base: position 247,431,813 of record JAKOOJ010000001.1, read on the forward strand.
GTTGCAGCCTGCTTACTTTCATTTTCGCTTTTTCAGCATAGATAGGAGGAAAAAAACTTGCTCCAGGAATTTACCTCTTTGCAGCTAGCTCTTTGAAGCCCCGCGGCAAGAATTTAAAGTTTTTTTCCCCTCTAGCCACCAGCTGGGAGACAGCAATAGATTGGGAGTGGGCGGGGTAAGCGAACGGCGACCAGGCGATCTAACAGAGGCAGAGGGTGAGGGTGAGTGAAGGCGTGGGGGGGGAGAGAGGGCTTTGGCGACCCCTGTGAAATGGCCGTTTGACCCCCAAAGGGGTCGCGACCCCCAGGTTGAGAACCGCTGATCTAACATCTACATGAGATCATTGAGGTCTTTCAGAACTTTTGAGTAGAGTGTCACCAATACTATATCATGATGATATTCAGTTTTATTATTTCCTGCCTCTTAACGCCAAGGAATTAATCAGTATCTTTGAAAGTTGTTTAAACCTGAGAGAGGAGGGACAAGCTGAAATTATAAATCAGACAATCATTTATCAGATAAGAAAAATGTGCACATACACAGGTCTTCAGTAACTGCTTTCAACTTACAAAAACTTGATATATGCTTTTCAGTTAGTGTGGCTTGGAAATTCCAGATCTCTGTGCCTTCAATAAAAGATTTGCAGATGAATTTAATTTTAATTTAATTTAATTTAATTTCCAATTTATATACCGCCCTTCTCCCTGAGGACTCAGGGCGGTGTACAGCCAAGATAAAAAACATAGAATACAAATATTAAAACATTTAAAAATATATATAGATTTGGGCCAAAAGTTAAGAATAACAAACTAATTAAAAAATTTAAAATTTAAAAATTTCTTCTAAGCCAACCCGGCTTGCTGGAAAAGATGGGTTTTCAGGGAACGACGGAAGGCATTGAGGTCATGGATTCTCCTTATCTCCGGGGGCAACTGATTCCAGAGAGTGGGAGCCCCCACAGAGAAGGCCCTCCCCCTGGGGGCCACCAGCCTACATTGTTTGGCTGATGGCACCCTGAGGAGGCCCTCTCTGTGGGAGCGCACGGGTCGATGGGAGGTCGTTGGTAGCAGCAGGCGGTCTCGGAGATAGCTAGGCCCTATGCCATGGAGCGCTTTAAAGGTGATAACCAACACCTTGAAGCGCACCCGGAAGACCACCGGGAGCCAGTGCAGCTCGCGCAGGAGCGGTGTTACATGGGAGCGCCATGTTGCTCCCATCACTACCCGCGCTGCTGCATTCTGGACCAGCTGGAGCCTCCGGGTGCTCTTCAAGGGGAGCCCCATGTAGAGAGCGTTGCAGTAGTCAAGGCGAGAGGTGACGAGGGCGTGAGTGACTGTGCACAAGGAATCCCGATCAAGAAAGGGCCGCAACTGGCGAATCAGGCGAACCTGATAAAAGGTCCCCCTGGTAACAGCCGTCAGATGTTCCTCCAAGGACAGCTGCCTATCCAGAAGGACTCCCAGATTGCGCGCCCTCTCCGAGGGGGCCAGAGACTCGCCCCCAATAGTCAGCGATGGAGTCAACTGACTATATCGGGATGCCGGGAGCCACAGCCACTCAGTCTTGGAAGGGTTGAGCTTGAGCCTGTTCCTCCCCATCCAGATCCGCACAGCCTCCAGGCACTGGGACATCACTTCAAGGGCATCGTTGGGGTGGCCTGGGGTGGAGATGTACAGCTGGGTGTCATCAGCGTACTGGTGGTATCTCACCCCAAAGCCACGGATGATCTCGCCCAGCGGCTTCACATAAATGTTGAACAGAAGGGGCGAGAGGACCGATCCCTGCGGCACTCCACAGATGAGAGGCCTTGAGGTCGACCTCTGCCCCCCTGCCAACACAAACTGCGACCGGTCGGAGAGAAAGGAGGAGAACCACCGCAACACAGTGCCTCCCACCCCCAACTCTTCCAGCCGGTGCAGCATGATACCATGGTCGATGGTATCAAAAGCCGCTGAGAGATCTAATAGGACCAGAACAGAGGAATAACCCCTGTCCCGAGCCCTCCAGAGATCATCCACCAACGCGACCAATGCCGTTTCCGTGCTGTGCCCAGACCTGAAACCCGACTGGAACGGATCTAGATAGGATGTTTCCTCCAGGAATTGCGGAAACTGTTGCGCGACCACACTCTCAACAACCTTCGCAATGAAGCGAAGGTTGGAGACAGGACGATAGTTGGCCAATATTGCTGGATCCAGGGACGGCTTCTTGAGGAGAGGCCTCACCACCGCCTCTTTCAGGGCAGCGGGGAAGTGACCCTCACTCAAAGAAGCATTAATGACGCCCTGGAGCCAGCCTCGTGTAACCTCCCGGGAAGCCAGTACCAACCAGGAGGGACACGGGTCCAGTAAACATGTGGCCCCACTAAGTCTCCCCAAAATCCTGTCCACATCATCGGGAGTCACAGCATCAAACTCCTCCCAGATAACATTCTCAAGACTGTTCCTCGTCACCCTGCCCTGATCTACCCAGTCAGAGTCCAGATCCCCCCGGATCTGAGCGATTTTGTCATACAGGTATTGTCCGAAATCCTCCGCCCTGCCTTCTAAGGGATCCTCCCGCACTCCCAGATGGAGCAGGGAGCGGGTAACCCTGAACAGGGCGGCCGGACGATTCCCTGATGACGCAATAGAGGCGGAAAAGTAGTTAGACTTTGCCGTCTTTATCGCCACTAGGTAGGCCTTAATATGCGACCTTACCAGTGTTCGATCAGATTCAGCGAGACTGGCCCTCCAACCGCTCTCCAGGCGTCTTTTCCGGCGCTTCATTTCCCTCAGCTCCTCAGTAAACCAAGGAGCCGCACGGGATCGGCATCGGGTCAGAGGCCGCAAAGGCACAACTCGGTCCAAGGCCCCACCAGCTGCCCGATCCCAGGCGGCTACCAGGTCCTCGGCCGAGTCATGTGCTATATCCTCAGGAAATGGCCCAAGCTCCGTCTGGAACCTATCAGGATCCATCAGGCACCTGGGGCGGATCCATCTAATTGGGTCCGCCTCCCTGCGGCGAGGGGTCGCGGTTCGAAGATCTAGGCGAAGGAGTGAGTGGTCAGTCCATGACAAGGGTTCCACGTCTATATCCCCTATAACAAGACCACTCAACCACTGGCCAGAGACAAAAATCAAATCCAGAGTGTGACCTCCCCTGTGAGTAGGGCCATGAACTAACTGGGTCAGGTCCATGGCCGTCATGGAAGCCATGAACTCCTGAGCCACCTCAGACGTTTCACCGACGGATGGCAAGTTGAAATCACCCATGACTAAAAGCCTGGGTGTATCTACCGCCACCGTGGCTATCACGTCGAGTAGCTCAGGTAGGGCTGTTGCCACACAGCAGGGAGCCAGGTACGTAAGCAACAAGCCCATCTGAACCCCACGGCCCCACCTCACAAGGAGGGACTCACATCCGGCTATCTGAGGCACAGTGGTCTCCCTCGGACTCAGATCCTCGTTAATAATAACCGCCACCCCCCCCGCCCCTCCCCTGGGCCCTCGGCTGATGGAATGCTCTGAAGCCTGGTGGGCACATTTCCACCAGAGGGACGCCACCCTCCGGGCCCAACCAGGTCTCCGTAATACCCGCCAGTTCCGCTCCTCCCTCTTGTATAAGATCGTGAGTGAGGGGGGCCTTATTGACCACGGACCTGGCATTGCACAGCATCAGCCGAAGGCCCAGCTCCTGAATATCTAAGCCACCTAGTATCCGAGCGGAGCCTTGGGGACCGGGGCAAGCAATTGCTCTCAAACAGCAAGTGCGAGCCCCCAACACCTGATGTGGTCCCCTGCTCCCGCCATATCTGCCCCTCCCATTCACCGTGCCGATGGTACAGCCCTCATAGATATCGCCCCCCATCCCTTTTCCAATCCCTCGTCCGGTGCCTCCCGGATCATTACCCTGTGCCGGGCACGGCTCTGACCCTGGTGGATTCCCCCCCCATCCGCCATAGTCGTCTTCCCGGTATCTTTAAAAGAATAATTACAAACCCCCCCCCAGAACCCCTTAAAATCTTTAAAAATTTCCCTAAAAAGCCCCATAAATTCTTCCTTGCTCCATGCCATCTCTCCGGACTCCAAAGTCCGTCATCGAGATAGGCCCTCGATAATGTGGGGGGCCAAACCTGCGAGAGGGGAGAGTCTCGCAGGGCGAGGAGTTCCGACACCGAATACATATAGCCATCAGGGGAGACAGTCCAAGGGTGGGGGACCGCTGATGTTACAAGCGTAGGGAAAATTCCAGTCCAAGGTCAGGCTGCCAAGCTCCACTGTCCTCTCACGACAGTGGCTAAGGAGGTGCATATCATTCAGCCCCAAAAGTTTCCAGGGCGGCCGTCTCTCACCAGGCCAATCCATGGAGACTTTGATAGAAAGCTCAGGGTGAGGATAGCAATATTCCGCCTCCTCAGGCCTCATGTCCATAGAACCAGTATCCCTCCTGGGATTAGCAGCATCAGGGAATCCAATATCCAGCTCAAGGGAGGTTTAAGTTCGTAAATGTTCGTCAGAGAAGTTCTACATGGTAGGGAATCCAGACAGGCCAGATGGAAGTGGGGAAAAAATTAGGAGTAGTTCAGCAGGCCAAGATGAGTGGGAAGCTATGGTCGTAATTCGCCAAAAGGCCAAACTCAGTCCGAAGGAGGGGGGGGGAGATTCAAACCGCATAAGTTTGTAGTCATTTTCCGGCCCCAGTAACCCTCAACCTTCCATTCTAGTGGGTGAAGCTCCCCTATTTCGCCCCCCCATCCAGCTCACCCTGGGGGGGGGTCTCAGGGTCTCCCTGGAGGTAACCCTTCCCTCAAGGGTCATATACTCTCCAGTCACCCCAAAATCAGATCTAAAACCACTGCTGAAGAGTCCTGGGCCGTCTGTTTGGAAGTCTGTAGGCCCTTGGGAGCCGCCCCAACCTTAAGCGCCCCCATCACAACCACCGCCCCCATCACAACCACCGCCGCGGCCTCCGCAGTCCCCGCCGCCATCGTCACCATCGGCCCCCCCACAGATGAAGATGTCTCACCATATGAAAATCAAATGCATTGAGCAATAGATGTATATTCAGCTTAATTGGAATAATAATTACACAGGTTCTAGTCAGGTTTCTATGCTTCCCATAATACCCGATTGCAGCATGTCTGTCTCTCTACATTCACTTAGCTTTTCGCAGAAGTGCTCATGTCTCAACCAAGGAAATTCCTCCATGGCTCTGAAAATTCTTTTGCTAGTCTTGTGAAAGTAAAGATGCCTTTGTGAAAATTGCCTTAGTCAATCTACTACAGAGAGAAGTTTGATAGATTTATTATGCCAACAAGTTCACAAGTGGATCAGTTTTCATACCAGTTGTGCTAAACCGGCTGTGCAATTCACAAAATTGCATACCCTTCATATTGCCAGTCTAATCGTGCATGTCTCCTGATTGCATGTACACCCCTAGACTTCGCAGTTTCATGTATATACTCATAGTATTACATGGTGCCTATTACAAAAACTCTGTGCAAAGTCCTAATATACTATTTTTAAAAAAATACTGTCCACAGACAAACATTTTGCTGAACTTTGATTAGTTGTTTTTTTTTTTTTTTTTTACAAAATACAGAATAACAGCGTTGGTAGGAATCTTGGACATCTTCTAGTGCAGTGATGGCTAACCTTTTTGCCATTGCATGCCAAAAGCGGGGGGAACGCAGGGGGCCATGAATGCGCGTGCCCACACCCATAATTCAATGTACCCTATCCCCCCAAACTCCTCCCACTTTTGGTATGATGGTATGGTGGGCCCGGTAGGCTTGTTATTCGCCCTCCCAAGGCTCCAGAGCCTTTCTAGGAGCCTGGGGAGGGCAAAAACAGCCTCCCCCACCCCCCCTGGAGGTCCTCCGGAGGCCAGAAACAGCCTGTTTCCCAACTTCCGGTGGGCACAGAAGGCCTGAAAATCAGCTGGCCAGTGAACGCATGCGCGCCAGACCTGAGCTAGGGCAACACTTGCGTGCCCACCGATATGGCTCCACATGCCACCTGTGGCACGCGTGCCATAGGTTCGCCATCATGGTTCTAGTGCAACCCCCTGCCCAAGCAGGAGACCTTACACCATTCTGGACATTTTGTAGCCTATTCCCAACAACTAAAACCTAGTTATAGGCTCATTAAATAGTATCTGTGTATGATAGGAGAACGACAGATGATTTACTTCAGAAACCCCAAACCTTTTGGGCAACAGGGACTGGTTCCGTGGAGAAAGGCTTTTCCACACGCCGGAGGGGGCGTGGTTTCAGGTGCTGCCTGCATCCCACAGATGGGGCTTCGCTTGTTTGTATGGCCTGGTTCCTGGTATGGACCAGGGTTGGGGACCCCTGATTTACTTAAGCCAAAAGGCTTAATCACTCTCTCAAAGAGATTAGTCACTCCTTCTCAGTCCTGCAAGGCAAGCAAGGGCAAGTCATTTCTGGAAACCCATGCCAAGAAAACTGCAGGGACTAGTTCAGGCAGTCAAAATTGAGTTGAACACAACAATGAACAAAGACTTGGAACTTGGATTAAGCAAGAGATTGCAAAAAAAGATTAGAATCTGACTAAGGGCATGAATACTGAGTTTGCTTATAAAGTTATCTGAGAAATATTCCAGAGATTATATTCCAAACCTCTTGAGTTCAGAGGGTTTGATGCAGGGGTGGGTTCTAAAATTTTTTACAACCGGTTCTGTGGACGTGGCTTATTTTGTGGGCATGGTTTGATGGTCATGTGACAATTCTTTAGGATTTAGCAGAGGTACTGGTTTACCAGGCTTTTAACTGCTTGCAGAGCTGTACCGGTCTACCCATTTGTTCTTGGAGTGTTCCAGTCTACCCATTTGTTTTTGAAGGCACTGATCTACCCATTTGTTTTTGGAAGCACCGGTCTACTCATTTGTTCTTGGAGCATTCCGGTCTACCCATTTGTTTTTGGAGGCACCGGTCTACTCATTTGTTTTTGGAGGCACCGGTCTACCCATTTGTTTTTGGAGGCACCAGTCTACTCATTGTTTTTTGAGCGCACTGGTCTACCACCACACTGCCTTTTAACACTGATCAGCGGCCCTTTGAAGCCCCGCGGCAAGAGTTTAAACAGTTTTTTTCTTTCTAGCCGATCAGCTGGGACTCGGGAGGCAGCGAATAGATTGGGGGCGGGACCAAATAAAAGGTAAGAATAACATGGGGGTGGGCCAGGAGGACCCAGCTCCTGAACAAAGAGAACTGGTTTGGTGACATCATATCATCACCGCTACCGAATCGGCCGAATCGGGCCGAACTGGGAGAAACCCACCACTGGTTTGATGCCAGGTAAGGATACAGTTCTTACAGATGGAAAGAACTGTTAAAACTGCTCAAACACCAAGGCACGCTGCATCAAGATGCACTACAACTGGTACAGAAGTAAAAAAATCAACTTTACTATCCAAGAAGAGGAATATCATGTCATTAATAGCATCAAAATCCTGTATGGTATAGCCTTCCCCAATAAAAATATGATTATTACAGGTAAAGGATACATTCCTGTATATTAGAAGGTGCTGTATTCCATATAAAAATTAATTAATAAATTAAAAATAAAGAATAGCGTAGCGTAGCATAGCATAGCATAGCATAGCATAGCATAGCATAGCATAGCATAGAATAGAATAGAATAGAATAGAATAGAATAGAATAGAATAGAATAGAATAGAATAGAATTCTTTATTGGTCAAGTATGATTGGACACACAAGGGATTTGTCTTTGGTGCATATGCTCTCAGTGTACATAAAAAGAAAAGATATATTCATCAAGAATCATAAGGTACAACATTTAATGATAGTCATAGGGTACAAATAAGCAATCAAATCATACTAGAAACAATCAATATAAATCGTAAAGATATCAGCAACAAAGTTACGGTCATACAGTCATAAGTGGGAGGAGGTCATAGTAATATGATAATTATTATATAATAATTATTATATAATTGTTTACATTTATATATATATGTGTGTGTGTGTGTGTGTGTGTGTGTGTGTGTGTTTCTTCTAGCCAGGTTTTCCCTACGTAGCCTGGCTAGAAGAAAAACACACATAAACCCTACGAAGAAGTAAGAAAATATATATATATATATATATATATATATATATATATATATATATATATATATATATATATATATATATATATATATATATATATATATATGTCTGTTTTCCTTTTTCGTAGGCTTTTATGTGCATATTCTTTCTAGCCAGGTTTTACCTACGTAAACTAAGTTGTTCTACAGCCCTGGTTCTGTGAAATCTCATTCACAAGTTTCTGGGCCTTTTTTCTGCTGACAAACTGCAACTCTGTGTTGCTCTCTGGGAGACTCAGATAGCTATTTCTGCCTATTAAGGCGTCATCAGTGACGTCAACAGCTTAATCTTTTTTTCTAACATTCCATTTTCCAAGTACTTTTTAGATAAAACAAACAGCAGCCAAGAATTTGTGGAAACTAAAATGATAGTGTTGAGCAGGGAGACATCATTCCTGAATTATTTCAGCTAAAGAACTTTCTAGAAAAAAGAAAGATTCTAAAGTTAATTTAATTGACACAAGTTCTTCTTCAGCCCTGGACTATATTCAGAGCCTGTTCTTCTTGCTCAATAACCCTTCAGAGTCTGCCATACATAATGCATAATGAAAAAGATTACTAATTAATCTAATTATGGGCAGGTTACTGATTAATATCCTTGTTAATAAGGGGAAGAATACAGCTGTGGGCCATGAAACCATTATAGGTAGATGAATATCTGGTGCCTTTGCCCAAGAAAGCTGATATGCCAAAAGACAAATTAACATTCTTCCTGATCAGATAGATGGAATATTCTCACCAATATTCAGCAATGAAATCAGGTGAGACTAGTTTGCCAGCCAACTAGGCTGAAGAGGTAGACTGACTCAGCTTTCTCCACCTGCCATTTTTACATGAGTTGGGCTTTACTCACAAAATACCAAGCCAGGATTGTTCAGCTGGTTCAAAAGCCTATATGATTTCTTTGTACATGTTACCATCTTGCTTTTCATTGTCCTCTGCCTACCGAAGCCTTTGTGGAATCTGACTTCATTATTTACCAGAATAGAATAGAATAGAATAGAATAGAATAGAATAGAATAGAATAGAATAGAATAGAATAGAATAGAATAGAATAGAATAGAATAGCAAAGTTGGAAGGGACCTTGGAGGTCTCCTAGTCCAACCCCCTGCTTAACATTACAATCCTTCCAAACAGATTTAGCACAGAAAATATCTCACTCCCAAGTAGGGTTGCCAGGTCTGCTTCCAAAAAATAGCGGACAAGCGGGGGGGGGGGGGTTTAAGTAGTAAAAAAAAAATTTTTACAATTAAATTATATATTTTCTTACAAACATTTTAACACATATTAAAATAATCACTTCAAAACTTTACTTAAAATTCAAAACATCAAATATATTATAATAATATGTAAAATATTAAATTACATTTTAATTTCATCATAAAGCTTTTGAATAAAAAAAATGTCCAATATTTTGTGAAAAAAAAATAGTGAACATAATGTGAAAAAAGCGGACTGTCCGCTCAAATAGTGGACACCTGGCAACATTACTCCCAAGACTCATAAGGTAGTACTAAAGACACCCAAAGGTGCTTTTTCAAGAGGCAACAGGATTTTCTGGGTTTTCTTTGGAGAGGTTTCACTTCTCATCCAAGAAGCTTCTTCAGCTCTGACTGGATGATGGGGAATGGAAGGATTTATACTCCTTGCAGACAGCTGGTCATTTGCATTCTTTTAGAGAGTCGTTGAGGCCACCTGGAGGTTTATCTCTGTCGTCAGGGTCACCTGAGTGGTGCAAATGGGCGTGGAACCTTCTTGGAACAGCTGAAAGACTAAAGACTTGAAGTTTTTTTTCTTGAAGACTTGAGGTCTTCTAAAGACTTTAATATCCCCATCCTCTGTTTTATAATGGAAAATCCTATACTCAAGGACACCTAACCAAATGGTGAGGTCAAGCTTTTCTTCTTTCCGTCACATCCCTAAAAAGAATTGTGTATAGTTCAAAAACATATTTTTTTTCAAATACAGATAGTCCTTGACTTATGACCATAATGGAGCCCAGAATGTCCATTCTAAGTCATGACAGTCGTAAATTAGACTCAATTTTACAACTTTTTACAACTAGGTTGCAGAAATTGTTAAGTGAATCAATGTAATCCTATGACCTGTTTTTGTCAAAAATAATCCCAAAGGCCAAAAACTGGCAAAAAAAAAAAAAAAAAAGTAAATCATGGTCACATAACCATAGGATCAGGGGTGAAATCTAAAATTTGTTACTACCGGTTCTGTGGGCGTGGCTTGGTACAGGAGGTGTAATGTGACTGGGTGGGTGTGGCCAATTTTTTTTTAACTTTTGAAAACATTTTTTCTACAACCTCTTCAGTGAAGAGGTTGTAAAAAAATGCTTTCAAAAGGCTCTAACGATCCAAGCTGAGTTCCCTGATCGGCAGGGAACTCAGCTTGGATCATTAGAGCATTTAAAAGAAAAAAAACCCTTTTTTTCTTTTAAATGCTCCAACCATCTGCCAATCAACTCAGCTGGGATCATCAGAGCATTTAAAAGAAAAAAAGGGTTTTTTCTTTTAAATGCTTTTGACGAGCCGCGCGATCATCAGAGGCTTTTTTTTTTACTTTTAAAAGCATTTTTTGGGCGGAAGTTGTAGAAAAAATGCTTTTAAAAGTAAAAAAAAAAAGCCTCTGATGTTTGTGCAGCTCAGCTGGGCATGGGGGGCAGGGCGGGGCGGGGATTTTTGCTACCGGTTCTCCGAACCACCCGCCTCTATCGCTACCGGATCGGGCGATCCGGTCCGAACCAGAAGCATTTCACCCCTGCATAGGATGTTGCAACTGGTCATAAAAGTGAGCCAGTTGCCAAGCATCCCATAATGTGATCATGTCTCTCTCTCCCTTCCTCCCTCCCTCCCTCCCTCCCTCCCTCTCTTTCCAGCCATTGGAACTCAGAATAGTCATAAGTAGCTTTTGGAGGGGTTGTCATAATTGGTCATAAGTCATAAGTCAAGGACTACCTACAGTATATCCAGAAGAATTGGTTTTAATAAATTTTGATATGGCTTTTATTTGGAATGTTTTAAATTAATGGGCCAAATTTATTTAATTATTTTAAATTTATTTTAACTTTTGTATATAAAATGTTTTATTTCTGGCTGTTCACCACCCTGAGTCCGAAAGGAGAAGGGCGGTATAGAAATTTGAATAAAGATAAAGATAAAGAGATAAAGAATTGTACATGATTCCACAAGCTTAGGAAATACACTTATCCAGTATGAAATTTTCAGCAAAGGGTTCTGAAAAGCAAGCCATGCCAAATAGCTGTCAGTCATCCAAAGCAGGTAAGCAGAATCTGAGGTCATGCAAATGCTGCTGAAGTACAATTCTGTATCGCTGATCATTTCGGCTAGAAATGATAAGAGTTGGAATCCAACATCTAGAGGGTTACCCATCTAAAGGGTTACTCGAGGGTTACTTGAGGTACCAGTTACCTCAGAGCAACTGGATGGGTATGAGTGGAAAAATATAAAAGATTTCCATAGAAGAGAACACGGGTAACTCCAGGTTGAACTGTGCAGTCTTTGATGCTCCCTGAGCTTGGTTGTTTTCTTGAAAACATTTCATTACCCAACTAGGCAACATCATTAGGGTTCTCCACGTGCTCTGCATGTGCAGTGATGATACTACCTAGTTAGGTAATGAAATGTCTCCAAGCAAACAACCAGAGTGCACCAAGGATTCCACTATATAAAAGGTATCTCCAAACAATATAATTTACATAGCCTGCCACAGTTGGATAGGCGGCGAGGTCCATGTAGTGCGTCCGCAGCGTGCATGGCCTGCACGCTGGGCTGCATCATCATCACTGGAGGACACTACGTGGGGGGTGGGGGGTTATAGGGGTGGGCCCCAGGGGTGGAGCTATGGGGGTGGATTAGACCAGTGGTGAAATCTAAATTATTTTACTACCGGTTCTGTGGACGTGGCTTGGTGAGCGTGGTGTGGCTTGGTGGGTGTGGCAGGGGAAGGATACTGTAAAATCTCCATTCCCACCCCACTCCAGGGGAAGGATATTGCAAAATCTCCATTCCCACCCTACTCTGGGTCCAGCCAGAGGTGGTATTTGCCAGTTCTCCGAACCACTCAAAATTTCCGCTACTGGTTCTCTGAACTGCTCAAAATTTCCACTACCGGTTCTCCAGAACCTGTCAGAACTTGCTGGATTTCACCCCTGGATCAGACGCTATTTAAAAGGTGGAGGGATTAACCATGGTAGCACTGACTTTGCCTATTTTCTGTTTGTCACTCTGTGCCGGCTGTTACAACTTCTGGGATAAAGTTTGTCAGTTAACCATCTTTGGCTCTGTCTGAATTCCTTGCTGACTGCCGGAACGTGACAAATTACTCAACACTCTGGGCTAACATGACACTACAGCAAGTCGGGACAGTTTTATTTTTGCTCATGCTGACCAAATACTTCACAACAAATGAAGATGACACACTAGTCTTGAACTGAAATACAGTTCTGTCCAAATACACAACTTCACATTTAAACACACATGGAATCAGACCACCGGTATGAAATCCAACGTCAACCTATTTTAGTTAAAACAAGTGGGACAACTTCAAGTAATTCCACAAAACGTCACTACAATGTGTGACCTATTCTTTTCAGGAGGAGGTGTTCTAAAATGGATTTTCAGGAAAGGCAGCATTATACTAGCACAAGATGCTGAAAAATCTGGAAAGAACAGGAGCAAGCCCTTACATTCTATTTAGAATTTTAGCCTCTTCCTCAAGGGTGAACATTTTTATATTGGAAAAAAATTGCTTTAGATGTACTCTGAAATCATGCAGCACTATCAATCAATCCTGTTATTATTTTGGCATCCCATTACAATTAGCTTTTTTAATAAACTGTTATCCAATAGAGGTAGTCCTTGACTAATGACCACAATTGAGCCCAAAGTTAAGTGAGACATATTTTAAGTAAGTTTTGCCCCATTATATGACTTTTCTTGCCACAATTGTTAAGTGAATCACTGGAGTTGATAAATTAGTAATCCAGTTGTTAAGTAAATCTAGCTTCCCCTTTGAGTTTATTTGTCAAAAGCTTGCAAAAAGTGATCACATAACCTTGGGACCGAGCAATGGTCATAAGTTGCCCAGCATCTAAATTTTGATCGCATGATCATGGGTTGTAACTGTGAAAAATGGTCATAAGTCACTTTTTCGAGTACTGTTGCAACTTTGAATGGTCACTAAATGAACTGTTGTAAGTCGAGGGCTACATATAAAGATTTGCAAACATCATTTGTCATTTCTAGTCAATTGCCAATAGATGGCAGCATTTTAACCAATTAATGTTTGACTAAGTAGAAATGGAGGAAAAAATGTTTGACTAAGGACAAACAAATATTTCACAGCATTCAGTTAAGTGGTCAAATAAAAGCAAGTAACAAGTAAAAGTTGGTTATGCACAGTCCTTGACTTAAAGACAGAAATCCTCAAATGATAGCCAAATATCTACTCATGCCCATCTTTAAAAAAAAACCCAACAAATAAAAAACCCCAGAGAAATAATGACAAGATTTAATCACTTAAATTTTCCAAAGCATAAAAGCAGAAGAAAATAAAACATACAGAAATGTGGTTTAAAAATTCCCGTGATAACGGCATTTGTAGACTAATCTTGATTTTGGTCTGAATCTGGGGAAAAACCAAGAGTTAAACCTTACAAAAATCTAGAAAACTACTGGCTCATTCTTGGTCATTACTCTGTGCTTGTTAAGAATTCAAGAAAATTCACATTTCTTTTTTGATTCTACCGCTACTGATGCTCTTGTTACGATTCCTGTCAAACACTTGCAGAAGTTTGCCATATGTGTTTGAAAAAATTAAGGGAAGAGAGACAGTTCTTAAGAATTAAACTTATTTGACGGTCACTGATGCTGACTGAGTCATGGAGGATGAAAAATTGGTTAAAAGGAGAAATGGATGAAGTATCATAGAGGAACAGGGAAGAGAACCAAATGCTGCAGGTGTTACTGAAATTGACATGCAACAGCAGATCTCCACTGTTGACATGATTTTGCGTCTTTTATCTGGCTATATCCGTGATGGAGAACCTGTGGAACGAGTGCCAGAGTAGGGCCCTCTCTATGGGTATGTGTGCCAGCCACCTGGTCTTCAGGTTTCCAGCACTCCGGCATGAGCAAAGACCAGCTGGCCGGTGCACATGCACGCACAGGAAACCAGAAAAACAGGTGGCTGGTTCACATGTGCATTCCAGTGCACATGCAGCTAGTCTTCGATGTTTTCGGGGCTGCAGCGCACATGCGCATTCTGGTGTGGGCACTTGGTGCCAAAAAGATTCACCATCACTGGGCTATATCATTTCATTCAGTCCTCCAGAGCTGAGATGAAAGAGGCAAAATTATGCCTTTCAATCTGATGGTTAGGGAACTGGTGGCTAAAACATATAAAGAACAATTATTGGAATTGGGTAGGTCTCGCTTAATGAAAAAAAGGAGTAGGGATGACATGATAGCAGTGTTCCAATATCTCAAGGGTTGCTACAAAGAAGAGGGAGTCAACCTATTCTCCAAAGCACCTGAAGGCAGAAGAAGAAGCAATGGATGGAAACCAATCAAGGAGAGAAGCAAACTAGAACTACGGAGAAATTTCCTGACAGTTAGAACAATTAATCAGTGGAATGACTTGCCTCCAGAAGTTGTGGGTGCTCCAGCACTGGGAGTTTTTAAGAACAGATTGGACAATCATTTGTCTGAAATGGTATAGGGTTTCCTGCCTTAGAAGGGGGTTGGACTAGAAGACCTCCAAGGTCCCTTCCAATTTTGTTATTCTGTTAATCTGGAGATGAGCTAGCATGTGTGCATGCTTGATAAGCAGTCTTAAGGGAGTCTTGTGTGAACTTCCTTCTCCATCATTGAGTTCCAGTGGGTCTACTATGGTGGCAGCAGCATTCCATTGGTGGCAAGTGACTGGCTCTTATTGCCAATTTCCCATAGTCTTGCCAAATATTACTTTGCTCTGCTGCAAGCGGAGCTATTTTAAAAGGTAGGGGAAGCAGTGAAGAGCATGGAAGGTTATCTTGACGGAAATATGCTACTGTGGGAAGAAACGAGAGAGAAGGAAGGCTTAGAATGAAATTATTGCCAATATTCTGAATTGTTGCTCAATTGCTTTGGAAGATTTTTTTCTCTAGAATATTTCTTTTTCCTCCAGAACCCCTAGTCACATCTGACCCATTTTTGTATTTTATGTTTCATTTGCCAGATTTTCCCCATAAACCAAATATGGTCCCATTAGGATTTTGGGAAAGTTGCTCTGCTGATGAGCTGACAATATTCCAAGGCTCTTATCATGTAAATAAGACCAGAGCCAAGTTCTTGGCAATGTTGCTTAAAAGGGGGTTTAAGGAAAGCATCAGTTCTGGGTGATTGCATAGAAGCTGCCAGCATATTAGACACCAGACATGGGAAGTTCTGCTTCTTCTCATTCTGTAAGAGCCATTGGGGTAGTCTTGAAGCAAGTCCAGCAGAAACCCTGATGTAACATTTCCCATGTCCTAGGAGCAGAGATAGCATTAAGAAGAGGGGTTTTTTTTTTTGGTCTCTGAAGGGCCGTAAAAGTAGGACTCTTTAAAGAAGTCTTAGTCTTGCTTTCTCTACTGTTCTTGATGGGACCTGCTTATCAAAACCATGTAGAAAAAAGCAGGTTGTTTCAAGGATGCTGAAGTTGAATTTGACTGGATCTCCCAGGCAGATCAGCATTGCCCAGAGCAGTACTTAAAAGTTTTGACAGATGGCTAAACTCACTTCCTCCTCTAAGCCCATATCAAGGGAAACAACTAATGGATGTTTTTTCCCATTACCAGGAAATTCCATCTTTTGCTTCACCTTAACTTGATCAGCATTATACTGCTAAGTACTTTCATTACCAAGCTGGAGCAAAGGTCAGCTACAAGCAGTCTTTGCTTAAACACGACAGTTGGGACAATGGTGAAATCCAAATTTTTTTACTACTGGTTCTGTGGGCATGGCTTGGTAGGCATGGTGTGACTTGGTGGGTTTGGCTTGGTGGGCTTGGTAGGGGAAGGATACTGCAAAATCTCCATTCCCACCCCACTCCAGGGGAAGGATATTGCAAAATCTCCATTCCCACCCCATTCTGGGGCCAGCCAGAGGTGGTATTTGCCGGTTCTCCGAACTGCTCAAAATTTCCGCTACTGGTTCTCCAGAATCTTTCAGAACCTGCTGGATTTCACCTCTGAGTTGGGACCAGCAACTCCGTCACTAAGTCCTATGGTTACTAAGCAGATAATCACATGACCATGATGGGTTTATAACATCACTTCCCATTGGGTTGTTAAGGAAATCACCATGGTTGCTAAGCAAGCAAGACATCACATGACCATGACTTGCCATTTTACATTTGCATTCTCCCTTAATTCTACTTGTTGGAGTCCAGTTGTGAAGCACACAAATGGTGATTGTATGACCGCAGTGCGCTGCAATGGTTGTAAATGTGTGTCAGCACATCTACATCTGAATGGTGATCACAAGATAACGAGATGCTGCAATAGTCGTAAACATAAGGATTGGCCACAAAGCTGGGGATTTTTGTACCGCTGTAACTTTGAGCGGTTGTTAAACAATGTAGTCAGTAAGTGAGGTCAACCTGTATGGCTAAAGTGGCTACATAAATAAACAGCTTATTTATTTATCTGTTTTTATAGTACCAATAGAACATAAAATGATAAAAAGCAATAAAAACATAAAATCAAAATGAATGATCACGACAGACGAGTACATTATGCATAATGATGTCCATTCATTCCCCAAATGGCCTCTGAAACAGCTTTGTCTTTAATAACTTCTGGAAGACGAACCATGGAAGTGCTAGTTTAATTTCCTAGGGGAGTCTCTTCTACAATATGGATCTGCAACTGAAAAACATTCTCTATGAACCTAGGTTTCCTTCACCTCATGAGCCCAGGAAGATGTTGGTAGCACATTAGCATTGTGCAATTTGGGTGGGCTGTTTCTAAATAAAGAAGATGATCCTATAGCTGTCTTGGTACCAACCCATACAGATAAAACCATTTCTTTGAATTATACCCAGGAACCTATTGGTAACAAATGAAGCAACCAGAACACACATCAGAGGTGGGTTTCAGCAGGGTCTGACCAGTTCTGGAGAACCGGTAGCGGAAATTTTGAGTCGTTAGGAGAACCGGTAGTAAAAATTCTGACTGGCCCCGCCCTCATCTATTCTCTGCCTCCAAGTCCCAGCTCATTGGGAGGAAATGGGGATTTTGCAGTATCCTTCCCCTGGATTGGGGAGGGAATGGAGATTTTACAGTATCCTTCCGCTGCCACACCTACCTAGCCACGCCCACCAAGCCACACACAGAGAACTGGTAGTAAAAAAATTGAAACCCACCACTGACACACGTGTCATGTTCATGGTGCTTTTGCTTTGTCAATATAGAGGCCACTATGATTTCTCCCAACTGCAGTTTCTGGATGGTCTTCAACAGCCCCACCATGTAGAATGCATTTCAGTAATTCTAGTGACAAGTACATAAATGACTGTGGCTAGGGAGGCAGGGCTGCAAATTCAGGACCATCTGAAATTGGGAAAAAATCCTCCCAAACAAAAATCTCCAGCTTCTTCTTTTTTTTTTTATTGCAAAAGTTTTACAATTACATTTTCTCCCCATTTCCTCCCCCAACCCTCCCTAACCTCCCTAACCACCCTAACCCTCCCTAACCCCCCCAACCCTCCCCATCCCCCCCAACCCACCCCTCCCCCCGCACTTCCACAGAATATAATCCAATCAAAATCCCCTTTTTATAAAACTTGAACCCCTCCATCCCCAATATAATTTTTCATCTTCACAAAAATCAAATCTTTCTATCTTTATATAACATTTTCAATTAAAAGCTATCTGATACTTCCTAGTTTGATATTTATTCTGCACATAGTCTATCCACTTTTTCCACTCCCATTCATAAGTCTCTTGTGAGTGATCTTTTAGATATGCTGAAATCTTCGCCATCTCTCCAAAACTGGCCATCTTCAAAGTCCATTCCTCAATGGTGGGCACAGCTTCATTTTTCCAATAATGACCTATCAGTAATTTTGCTGCTGTTATCATATACAATATCAACTTTGTTTCACCCAATGTAAAACCCTTAACTATACCCAATAAAAACAATTGTGGAGAAAACTGAATTTTTTTCTTTAAAACATTCTGCATAACCCACCAAATTTTTATCCAAAAAGCCTTCACTTTCTTACAAGTCCACCAGATATGATAATATGTAGCATCTAAGCAGTCACATCTCCAACACTTTGGTTGAACATGACAATTTCTTAGGGTCTAAATGCCATCTATAAAACATTTTATAAAATTTTTCCCTCAAATTCTGCAACTGTGTAAATTTAACATTCTGAACCCAAATTTTTTTCCATGTTTCCAACATCACTGGTTCTGCAAAATTTTGTGCCCACTTAATCATGCAATCTTTAACCAGCTCAGTTTCCGAATCCGTTTCTAACAAAACATTATAAAGCCTTTTAATATGCATTGGACCTTT
The DNA here is from genome assembly GCA_022577455.1 of Arizona elegans. Classification (NCBI taxonomy): domain Eukaryota; kingdom Metazoa; phylum Chordata; class Lepidosauria; order Squamata; family Colubridae; genus Arizona; species Arizona elegans. Next base: position 247,450,503 of record JAKOOJ010000001.1, read on the forward strand.
CTCTTTTATATGTCTAACCAATTCTTTCTCATGCAACATAATACCAATTTTTTGGTCCTCTTTCCATCTCAGTTGAAGTTGGTTATACTGTAACCAAGTTAGATTAATCCCTTCGTCCAACAGTGTCTCTAATATCTCCAGCTTCTTATTTAACTGTAGCCATGAGTCCAGGAGGACCCCAAGTTGAGGAACTCAACAAACTAGATAAGAGAATTCTGAGTTGCATTAGATTATTTTAGGGGTAATTTTGGAGTGGAAGCTCTAGTGTGATCCTTATGTACTGCAGATAAGACTTTGCAATGTAAAGTAGACTTCCAGGGAAGTTGGCAGACCAAAGATACTATTTTCTGAATGCGGGATCAATATTTGTAGGGATGAATATGGAAATTGATGGTAGATCAGCTCCTACAGCCCTCTCTGGAAAAGAAGAGCATGCAAGATCACCCAAGCTGTTCTCTTTGTGGTTGCTCTTCATGAAGTGGCTGCAAAACAGTGATCTTTGCAGGAAGGAAAATTGAGAGACAAGGAAATAGTCACTCCAGCTCCAAACTGAGCCTTTTCAAAGGACACTGTTCCCTTTGGAAGTGTCTATTAGGTGCTTCAAAGCAGCTAGACACTTTAAAAGTGACAAGGCTGGAAATACCAGGTGATTATAAATCCTTAATATAAGAATACGAAGATCTATTTTTATAACTCTTAATAATTTAAAATAGAAAGCAAAACAGCTAAACAATGTTTTGGCTACATAAAGTTTTAAATGGGTTAAGGATTCAGAAAACATTGGAAATTGGATTTTGAACATTAAAGCTTTGAACTTATTTAACAAGAATAATTGCATGCTTGTGGGAAAGAAAAATGTTTCTGTAGATTGAAGACGTAACAAGTAACTGATAATAGTTTTCAGAGATATCTTTGAAGAACTGCACAGGATTCCCCAATATTGGGAATTTGATTCAATTATGCCAGCTATGTCATGACTTCTTGGGAACAATCTGTTCCTAGAACAGGATGTTGCAGAACAAAATATGCAGCAAAAGAAAAATATGAACAAGATCCTGAATAACAGCTTGTCATCAGATATAAAGAGGAAGCTGGATGTGGCTTTAAAGTTAAGGAAGAAATAAAAATGACAATCCCAGTGAGCAATTGGAATAATATATTTTTGTTGAATTCATAAAAGAGCCTATTTAAATTATTGAAATTTGTAACAAGGATCAACAAACATTTGAATGGATTCCAGAGAAATATTGTTCTGTACAGAAAAAAAAAAAGGAATACAAAGTTGGATAATTTGACCAGGGATAAAAGTGAACATATTGCTATTCTGGATGGGTTTGGTTGGTTGATTGGTTTTGTATGTGTGCTGAATTTGCTGATAAAATGTAGTTTATTGGTTTTGCTTATATATAATAAGGTGTTGTAGTTCTTTCTCCAACAATTCCTTTATGTATCCTAACTTTATAGTACTCAAACTGGCTTTGCATCTAATTGTGTTTTTACTCTAATAAGGAAGTTTGGTGACCTTGTCTTTTTAAAGGAGAAATTATTTTTATGCTAAATTTTAGTCTTTTGTTTATATCAGGATACTGAGATTATTTCATATGTATGAAGTATGAATGTGTTTATAGTTTATACTTCAGATATGTACTCTTTATTTAAATGGGATAAATTGTTATTTGGGGTGGGTTTCTTTGGAATTGTTGGTATTTGGGATGGGAAAAATATATCTTGGAGCTTACCTTTTGTAAAGAAGATATGGTTTCTTTCTATTATGTTAATCTTTGATTTTCTTTTATTTTGTTTACATTGGGATATCAGGACCATTTTTATGCATTTAAATGGGATTTTGTTTATATCTCAGAGTTGAAATGTGGAAAGTTGAATTTATATATGTTAAGTAATGCTAATATTTTAGAGTTCTGTTTGGACTGTTTGCTGATAATTAAGTTGGGGAAGGTGTTACTTGATTTGCTTATTGTTAAGAAGTGGACTATGGGGTAAAGAGTTTTATATTAGTTAGTTAAGAAGAGAGGAACAGATTATGAATTTTTTTATACTTATCATCTTGAGATAGGAAGTCACTTCTGGGGTAAGGGTATACACACACCCACATACACACACAGATGGTGCTTTCTTGCACCATTTTCCTTTCTTTTTAGTTTGTATTAACTTTTATTGTTTTATCTACAACTTTTAATAAAATTATCACCCTGGCAATATTATCTGACAATGCTATCTAATATATCTTCAATTTTTCTCTTTATCCTATTCAATCCTCACTTACTGGAATAATGAATATGACACTACTTATTAGCTTGGTTTGGAATGTACCAATTAGTGAGAAAAAAAAATATTCCTTTACCCATATATAGAATACACTTCAGAAAAATCCATGTTCGTTTTAAGATAACATCTGAAACTAAAAGTAAAGGTTTTTCTAAATATATTCTGAGTTAGGAAAGAAAGAGAAATGAAAAGCACAAATACTTAAAATGAAAGCAGCACAAAAAAGGAACAATACTTCTGTAAATTATAGAAGGAAAAATCCAAAGGCAATCCTGCATTAAGCTTGCATTAAGCTAAGGAGAAACTTTGCAAGCAACCAGTGGGTTGAGCATCTTTTCTACTGTATAATTAATTAAATCCCAAATACATTAATTGCTATACAAAGCAATTTTTGGAAAACAGAAATGTTATTTTATCCCATCAATTCCTGTTGAAATAAAATATGTTAAGTTTTTAAAGTCTTTGAAATATGATTGTGAGCAAAGTTTCCATAATTCCAAGACAGGTGCCTTCTGGCTGAAAGTTGGGAGTAGTTCTTAGAAGAATAAATGTTAAATATTGCTTAAAATGTTGCAAGAGATTTCAGGAAACCATCTGGATCCATCAGCAAAGATTCTTAAAATTAGACCACTGCCTTTGATAATTAAGACTATTATAATGGTATATGTGGAGGTGGGATTCACTTACCTCCCCTACCGGTTCGCAAATGTGAGCATGTACGCATGTGCATGGCCTTCTGTGCATGCACAGTAGTCGTGCATTATGTCCAGGTGAGTGGGCAGAGCCTCCCGCAGTCGCCACTACAAGTTCGTGCGATCCAGAAAGAACCTGCTGAATCCCACCACTGGGTATATGGGAATGACCTTGGGAGACAGGAGGAAGACCTGCAAACTAGGCAATGTTCAGATAAGAGGCCTACAGACGAATAGGGGCATGGCAAACTGTTGCCATAATTCGAGGATCAGACTCAATAATAGGTTCAGACTTTTTATATTCAAACAGAAGGTAGTTTATTTACAGAAGGCATTCTTTATTCACAGAGTGATTGCAGAAAGAAGTGAGAAGGAGGAGAGTGTATCTCCTTTTATATCAGTGGTTCTCAACCTTCCTAATGCCGCGACCCTTTAATACAGTTTCTCATGTTGTGGTGACCCCCAACTAGGGGTGGGTTCTAAATTTTTTTACTACTGGATCTGTGGGCGTGGCTTATTTTGTGGGCGTGGCTTGGAGGTCATGTGACTGGGTGGGCGTGGCTAGCTGGTCATGTGACCGGGTGGCCATGGCTATATGTATAGGGACTACTCAGAGGGCTGAAAAAAGTCATTTCTGACAGGTCCTCACACTTTTGACTGGTCCTCACATTTATGACCATCCTCACATTTATGCCTGTGCAGCATTCTTAACAACCATGTCACTCATTTCACAACTGCTTCTCTTCAACATAGTATAAGATAGGGCAAAAAACGTAAAATGTGAGGACAGTCGTAAATTCAAGGACTGGTCAAAAGTGCGAGAACCAGTCAAAAATAACTTTTTCAGCCCTCTGAATAGTCCCTGTGCACAAAAGGACTACCCAGAGGGCTGAAAAATGTGATTTCTGACAGGTCCTCGCACTTATGACCAGTTTTCGCAGTTATGACTGGTCATCATTTATGCCCATTGTAGCATTCTTAACAACCGTGTCACTCATTTCACAACTGCTTCTCTTCACCATGGTGACAAGATAGCGCAAATACGTAAATTGTGAGGACAGTTGTAAATTCGAGGACTGGTCAAAAATAACTTTTTCAGCCCTCTGAGTAGTCCATATGCATAAAAGGATACAGCAATAGAGAGGGATGAAGGAAGGGAAGGGAAATTAGAGTAGGAGTGAAGGTAAGAGAGGGAGGAAGAGAGGAGGAGAAAGAGAAAGAGGAAGTAGGGAGAAGAAGAAGAGGGGGGGAAGAGAAAGTAAGAAAGAAAGGACAGAGGTGATAGGTTTGAGGAGAAAGATTGCTGTACAATAAAAAAGATGAAAGGGAAGAAAGCCAAACAAATATTAAGATATTAAGATAAAGAATGCATTGTTAAACTTTAAAGAATAAAAGAGAACAAAGAGCAATAAATAGCAATAATTAGAAACACACATACAAACATACAACATATTTTCTTTGAACAGAGTATTTGGCCGGTTCACAAATTTAAACAGTTGTAGGAGGTTAGCACCCACCCCTTTCCTAGAAGAATGAAATATTTTGGGAAATATTAAAAAGGCAGAATATTATATTTCCCTTCCTGTATGAGAAATGGAGAAGCATATTTTACAGACAAAGCAGCTCGCACCTTCCTGCCCCCCACCCTTTGTTAATGGGCCAGAGGCAGAAAGTCAATCCTTTGTCAAAGGACATTTGCAACACAATAGCAACAGAAACTAACACAATGGGCCCCATCAAGCCATGTGATCCTGTCCAACATTAAACCATCTTTCCAAGCAGTCTCCATGTTTCCAGTGTCTTTTTCCCCGCTTGGAGCAGAACCCAGAAGGATATTTCTTCCAACACAGTATTTAGTCATTTCAATTAAATTTACAATTTCTATATTTCCTTTTTACCATATTTATTCCTCATCTATTTTTTTAAAAAAACAATATTACCCTTCATCCTCATCTCTAATCTTAATCAAATTCAATTTTTCCCTTCTATTCTATATTATACCCCTTCGCATTGTCATCTATTTTTATATCCATCCTCACATTGGTTAATTATGTAATACAGTTGTTTAATAAAACTTCAACATTTTAATATAAATCAATTGGTTATATAACTATCTTTTTTGTATATTAATCAATATGAACATGAATATTTCAATTATTTCCATGCAATCCAATTTCTTACAAATCCATTAATCCAGCTAGCTCTTTGAAGCCCCGCGGCAAGAATTTAAAGTTTTTTTCCCCTCTAGCCACCAGCTGGGACTCCGGAGGCAGCAATAGATTGGGAGTGGGCGGGGTAAGCGAACGGCGACCGGGCAATCTAACAGAGGCAGAGGGTGAGGGTGAGTGAAGGCGTGGGGGGGGCGAGAGAGGGCTTTGGCGACCCCTGTGAAATGGCCGTTCGACCCCCAAAGGGGTCGCGACCCCCAGGTTGAGAACCGCTGTTTTATATCATTAAGGCGGGGTTAAGAAGTAGGAGTGGTTACATATGAATACATTAGGAAGGAAAGAATAAATTAACCCTTGATACCCCATGAGCATATATATCCTCCATTCAAGATAAGGCATTTACTTGTGACAAATCCCCCTCTAAATGCCGATTCGACATACAACAGTAATTACATTCAGGTTCAGAACAATATAAAACCTGTAACTTTGAAGTTAAATATTTATGTTGTTTAGATGGTAAAGGCTTAGTCAATATATCAGCTATTTGTTCTGTGGTTTCACAATGAATAGCTTTAATAAAACCATTTTGACATAATTGTCTTACATGCTTGTATTTGATATCTATATGTCTAGATCTTTGACCAATAGCATCCGCTCTAGATATCTCTATTGCAGCTTTGTTATCTTCATGTATAATGAAAGGTAATGAAGGACTCTTCCAAACATCTGATAATAGATCATTGAACCATACGAGGTTATTAGAAGCTTTAGACAAACAAATATACTCTGCCTCAGTCGTTGATGTGGCTACTAAATCTTGTTTTCCAGTATACCAGTAGACTGGACAATCGTTAAGAAAGAATACATAGCCAGAAGTACTTTTCCTGCACTTAGTGTCACCTGCCCAATCTGCATCAGCGTAACAAGTGAGAATGGGCTCTTTATCATTGTTGGGCTCTAACAATAAACAATAGTCTAAGCTGTGTTTCAAATACCTTAGTATTCTCTTAATGGCTTCCCAATGATAAATTAAGGGTTTACTTACATATCTGGATAATAAATTAAGGGGTAGGGCAATATCCAGTCTGGTCCAATTGGAAATATACAGAAGGGAACCAATAACTGATCTGTAAAGTGTATTATCATTAAACTCAGGAGATGATTCATTCATATTTTTTAAAAAGTCAGCTTGCATTGGTGTATCACAAGGCTTTGCATCATTCATATTGCATTTGTTTAAGAGTTCAATAATCTTATCTTTCTAAAATAATCTAAATCCCTTTTTAGTTTTGCTGATTTGAACTCCAAGATATTTGTTTACTTTACCCAATGATTTTAAAGAAAAATGTTCACTTAGTTTGGTTACGAATGTATCTCTTTTCTCTTTATGTTTACCAATATACAAAATGTCATCCACATAGATTAATGCAAATTCTATTGAATCACCATCTCTTCTAACAAAGAAACAATTGTCTGCAGTTGTGGCGTTGAAGTTCATAGTTTTGAGTACGTTGACCAAACATTCATACCAACGTTTGCCGGATTGCTTTAATCCATACAAACTTTTGTTTAGTAACCAAGTTTCGTTTCTATTTGTGTCTTGGCTGTGAGGGGCTCTCACGTATATTTCTTTATCTAGTTTTGCATGTAGGTATGCAGTCTGTATGTCATATTGAAAAACTTCAAGATTAAGGGCTGATGCTATTACTAAAGCTGTCTTAACACTTTCAGTCCTTACAGTGGGGGAATATGTATCGGTATAGTCCTCAGGATACTTTTGAGCATAGCCCTGTGCAACTAGTCTTGCTTTATATAATGTATTTCCTTCTTCCAGATTTTTAATTTTGAATATCCACCTAGTGCCAATAACTGTTTTGTCTTTTGGTGCTGGAGCTGGGGTGAATACCTTTAGTTCTCGTAAACTGTCCATTTCTTTGGCCATGGCTAATTCCCACTTTTTCTTTCTTCTGTGGGAAGTTTTAATACTTCTTCATATGTATTGGGTGTTGATGTATTGTCATTTATGTGCATTATGTAATCTTTGTATCTATTTGGTACCTGGTTCCTGCTACTTCTAATTGTTCTTTCTGGCCTGCTATCGTTATCGTGTAAATATCTTGCTTCCTTTTGTGTTAATGAATCTGTTTTGATATTTGGACAGTTTCCCATCCATGTTTTTTTGTGTACTGTGATTATGTTCTTCTCTTTCTGTCTTATCTTGATTTTTAATGTCTGGTCTTGTTGTTGGGAGTATCTCATTAAGATGTATCTTAGACCAATTGGCCTGTTCGTGAAATACAGCTGTCCTAGAAATTATGAACTTGTTATTATTGTCAATAAATCTGTATCCTTTTGTGCCTGTTTCATAGCCCATGAATCTGAGCCTTCTAGATACATTATCTCCCTTATGTCTCAATTGTTTTGGTATATGTACATCTGCCGTTACTCCAAATACATGCATGTGGGCTATTTTGGGTTTTTTACTATACATCAATTCATATGGTGTTTTGTTTATGACACTAGACCAAATTCTGTTTAGGGTATAATTGGAGTATAAAAGTGCTTCTGACCAGAAATGTTTGCCTAAACCAGCATCTTCTAATGTACATCTAATCATGGTTTGTAGTGTCGAGTTTTTTCATTCTACTACTCCATTTTGAAATGCAGAGAAAGGGCTAGAAGTGAAGTGTAACATTCCTTTTTCCTTTAGCCATTGGGAGAATTCCTTTGACATGAATTCAGATCCCCTGTCTGTCATGATCTGCTTTATTTTTACATTGTGTTGTGTTTCTACACGTTTGTAAAATTCTTTAAACTTTTGAAATGTTTCATCTTTGTGCCTTAAAGTGTAGACAAAGCCATAACGACTATAGTCGTCTACAATAGTAAGAAAGTATCGTTTCTTGTATGTGATTGATGGGGTTAATGGACCAACTAGAGCCATATGTATTAGATCAAATATGTGATTTGATGATCTTGTTGCCTTTTTTGGTCTGGGTTTGGTTCTGAGTTTTGAGGACTTGCATACTGAACATTCCAAGTAATTTTTACAATCTTTTATTTTGACACCTTTAGCATGTTCAATCATTTTTTATATTACAGGAAAACTAGCATGTCCTAATTTTCTATGTAATATATGTGCACATTCATCATGAATTGGTTTTCCAATAGTTGGTCTTTTGTTATTATGTGTATCGTTTACAGATGTGGTTTCATTGTTATGTTCTATTTCGTGTTCCTCATTGTCACTGTTACTGTTATTTTCATTTTCTATGCTAGTGTCATCTTCCATGTTTGAATCAATGTTGTGAAGCCATTTTTCCTCTGTGACCAGATATGGTAAATCTCCTTTGATAATCACATTACCTAAGTTTGTTTTGTTTTTCTCTAAAATTGCCTTTCCCTTTGAGAATATTACATTTATGTTGGAGTCTCTGCTTAACTTTATTGCACTAAGAATGTTATGAGGTATTTCGGGTATTAATAAAACCCCCTCTATTTTCCCTAAACCGGGTAAATCTACATTTCCTCTTCCAATGACTTGGACTTCCTCTTGATTAGCTACTTTGATTACAAATTTATCTTCTATGAAGGAAGATAATATTTTCTTATTATGTGTTGTGCGATTTGTTGCCCCAGAATCAATGAGCCAGTTATTATCCTTTGAATTTTGGTTTTTGGTTATGGTGTGTTTATCTAATCCATTTAATGATCCAGACTTTCTATCTCTTGAGTTATCTCTGCCCCCTCTATGTTCTCTAAAGTTTGGTGAGTTTCCATATCTGTATCTATCAATAGATGATTGTCTGTTACTGTATCTATTTCTAGTGTCGTGGTCTTGTCTTTCTTTAAGATGTTTTGGACAATCTCGTCTATAATGTTCTTTGGATCTACAATTATAACACTCAATTGGTTCTGAGTATCTGTCTTGAAATACTACTCTTTTGGTCTGTCTGTGTTCTTTGTATGCGCTGTAGCAGCTTCTTCTCAGATTATCTTCAGCTATTAATCTATTTGATAAACTCTCTATAGATAGGTGTCCTAAATTAATTGTGTCCAAGTGAGTTATGTAGTTATCCCATGATGAGTCTAATGAATTAAGGATAACACTTTTCATTGCCTGATCTGATATTATTTCTCCCCTTAAATGAAGTTCTGCTCTAGTTGTGTTTAGAGATAGCAAATGTTCACTTACAGTAGTTCCAGGTTTTATCCTGGCTGAGAAGAAATTTTTAGACATTCTTGTTGTGGTTGCCACACTTTCACTATGAAATAATTTAAACATGCAATGAATTATTTCTGATACAGTCAGATTATGCTTAATACTATGATAGATAGCAGAGGATATACTAGATATTAGAATAGAATGCTCTGTGGTGTAGGCAGTCCAATTTTAGAGTCCATGGTTTTTTGGGAGGGTTAGTTATGAAAAACAATTAATTCTCTTTTAAAAAAACAACCTGGAGCTGCTGACTCCATTCCTGTAAATTAATACCATCTATTCTCAATTTTGGAAAATCATTAGGAAGGTATCCAATGTTATTTGCTGTATTACTTACAACTGGAGGCTGTCCATGGTCTTGTAGATGCTGGTAACTGCAGAATGGTGTAGGTATGCTTGCGACTAGTCTGAATGGTTCTCTGTTCTTCAAAGTCTCTGTGTTCGTTTGTGTGTGTTTGCGCATGCGCACTGTTCATTTCATTCCAGGAGTTGTCGGGAGAGGTTCTCGTTGCTGCAGCTCCCTTGTATTGCTCTTCCTCAGATGATTCGCTCTCCGGTTCGACTTTAGGCATCCAGGTGTGGATCGGTGCTTGCTTCTTTTTATTGTGGTCATCTCGGTTGAGGCCTCTGGCTCCCGGGATCATTTGCGGTGTGGGCGAGTACTTGCAAGGCTCTCTGGGTTCGGGCGTTAGCACTCTCGTTGATCGATTCGGAGTGGATGGAAGCAGGAACGCTTGTTTGTTTGTTTCTGTACCTTTGTCCTTGGATTGTGCAGTCTGTCTTTTCTTTGTTATTCGATTTACAGTCTTTGGTACTTTCGTTGATTTCCTTGAGATTTTTAGATTCGGGCCGAAGGCTGCGAAGAGTGTTTTCATAGCCGCTTCGATTTGTAGTTCGGTTGATGTTTCTTCGGTGTCTGTATCGGATTCTTCTGAAGAATTGAATTTTTCTTTTTTATTTCTTATGTTGTGTAGAGCTTTTCGCACCAGCCATTTTGAACTCTGCTCTCTGATTGGTTGTGAGTCATTCATTTTGGCAGGCTGACAAAACCAAGATGGCTGCCATTCAAAATTTTGCGCGGGATCGCTGGTCTTTTCTTCAGTTACATTTTCTTCTGTGGGCAATCTGCTTACCATTTTGCAATCTTTTGGTTCTGACGCGTTGAAGTAGTTTTCTCTCGCTGCTCCGTTGGCTTTTATGATGTCTTGGAGGTTCGCGATGAGATTTTTGTCGTCTTTTTGACATTTCAGTAACTTCAGTATTTCTAATCTGAGTGTGTTGTTTTCCATTTCGCTTGCTTCTTGGTCGCTGGGTTCTTCGATTACCTCTTCGTCGTCTCTAGTGAGATTTTCGAGTTCTTTTGTCATTTTTATTGTCAATTCATCGATCATTTCTTGATCTGTTTCCATATCTTTGCTGTGTGCCCTGGTGTTGGGTCTTTCTCTTTTGTTTCTGGAGTTTTCTTTCTTTGGCATGTCTGTTTCTCATTGAGTCAGCCAACCATCCTCTGCTACCAGCTTGTTGTCATAATTCGAGGATCAGACTCAATAATAGGTTCAGACTTTTTATATTCAAACAGAAGGTAGTTTATTTACAGAAGGCATTCTTTATTCACAGAGTGATTGCAGAAAGAAGCGAGAAGGAGGAGAGTGTATCTCCTTTTATATCATTAAGGCGGGGTTAAGAAGTAGGAGTGGTTACATATGAATACATTAGGAAGGAAAGAATAAATTAACCCTTGATACCCCATGAGCATATATATCCTCCATTCAAGAATAAGGCATTTACTTGTGACACAAACATCTCAGAAGAGACCCTCCCTAATTTCTTGGACTGTAAAATCGAAAGTGGAGATATGTAGTTTAAGACTTGCAAGATTCTGCTAATGTAACTTTCACTAAAGATTGAGCTGGTATTCCTGAGTGTGCTTCTTGCCTGGATTACTTTGAAGTAGTCTACTTAATAACTCAGAACTGAAGATTGTCTGTTCTACCTTTGATTATTGTTTCTTAAATTAATACAGAAAATCAAGTACTGTACAATCTATGTTCTGCTAGGTGCGTTTGTTACAAATTATAAATCTTGGTTGTTTCAGCAGCTATGAAATTTTGTACTCTCTCAAACAATTTCATGTTGAAAATTCTGAAGACCACAGACGTCAGATTCTTCAAAGCCCTCTCTGAAATCATCTCACTCAGCTCAGACAGGGGGACACTTAGTACAGAAGATGGGCTAGCAACCAAATCTCTAGACTCTTTCAAGTTCCTGGCATAGATGTTCAAATCTGACTATTGTTAAAATAAACAATTTGACCAGAGAGATAACAGCCTGGGTTCACTTTATAGCACTAAACTATAATTTGCATATCTAGGAAAGCTTCACACCTCTCAGATCATCCACCAAAGTTTCAATTATACACATCAAATTGCACATTGTTCAAGGTTAAGGCACAGATGTTTTTAGCTTTCCAACCAGCCAACTTGGTGTTTACCAACAACTTAAAATCTTAGAGGACCACAGTTAAGTCATTAGATTTATGAAGATCAGACAATAGGCCGTAAGTAGAGGCCTGACTCAATAGCTCTATGTTTGAGTTTATATTCACTGAACTCAGTATCTTCATCTCCCACCATCCTAAATCTTGATATCTTTAAAATTGGGATCCCAAATTCTGCAATTCCCTTTTGGTCTAATGCATAATGGAAGCAACATAAGCCATCCTTATGTGTTTCTCAGAGGCTGAAGTAAACTGAGCAAAAGAATTTGTGTGCACACAAACTTACTTTCTTTTTAAAAAATATTTAGTTCCTATAGTACTCATATGCTCAAAAATTAATGACAAAGGAAAAACAACCATACACCCACAACCCAGAGATCTAGATTAAAATCACTTCATTGCTCTTTTTTTTAAAAAAGGAAATGTTAATCATTCTCTAGTTTACAAAAAGAGATAAATGGAAGCCATTTCAAAGAACAGGCTCTCTTAAAAACCTTGAATCTCATGTGGATGAATGCTTTTTCTTATGTTGAATTTGTTAATGTGGATAGGAATTGCATGTCCCCACTTTGGTACTCCCTTCCTCATATTTTGGAATAATTCTCTCAGTTGTTTCAATCTTTCAATCTTTTCACTTATAAGGCAAGTGCTAATTTTGCTTGCTCCCCTCTTCATAGCAAACATTGGCTTTTCATTTTCTTTTCAGTAGATAGTGGATATGAAGGGGAGGGCCCCAGCGGTGGGATTTAAGTAATTTAACAACCGGTTCTCTGCCCTAATGATTTCTTCCAACAACCAATTTGCCAAACTGTTAACAACCGGTTCTCCCAAAATGGTGTGAACTGGCTGAATCCCACCACTGGAGGGCCCAGCCAAGAGTGGAGAAAAATTTCCGGACTTTCAAAAAAAGGAACTGAAATGGCATTTACTCCTGAATTTCATTCTGATATAATCCAGGAGTGCATTGACATATTTATCATCAATATTTTGCCATTATAATCTGTGTCCTCTATAACTTGCTGCCCTCCAAGTAGATTTCTCAAAGCTGTCTAAAAATTCTGGAGTCTCAACTCATTTCAAGGGTTCCAGGCTGTAGAAAGCTAATTTATTCCTTTACAGGTATTTACTAAATACCTTTACAGGTATTTACTAAATCACATATAGCATCTGAACTTTGTCCTTTATGTTGTCTTACCCTTCTCATTTATGTGAATAGTAAACTTGAAGGCAAACTGGTAGCTTCCCATTTTATTTCTTGTAAAAATGATCATATGCCTTATGAATGCTGAGGAGCATAATAGGTTGCATTTGATTGGCTGGTTGGTCTATTTATTATGTTTATGCTACAAATCATGCACCCATACCAAGGATTATGGTCAGGACAGGGGTGGGTTCTACTTACCTTTACTGCCGGTTTGCAGCGGGGCCACGCGCGCGAGCTTGCTTTGCTTACATGCACTCTCTTCTGCACATGTGCAGAAGCTTCTGTGCATGCGCGGAAGCGTTTTGGTGACGTCGGGGTCAGTGGTCGGAGCCTCCTGCCAGTTTTACTACCAGTTCTATAGAACTGGTGCGAACCGGGGGTCCACCACTGATTGCCGTAAAGGGGAAATCACAACATGTATATGATGTGTATATGTGTTCCATTCTCCAGTTAATCGGTTTCAGGCCATCAACTCCAAAAACTGAGATCTAAACTACACTTTCCTTAAAGATAGCTGTATGGTATAGTGGTAAAGGCATTGATTGTGGCTTGGGAGATTCAGTTTCAAGTCCCTATTGACCACAGAACACCCTGGTTAAGACCAGTGGTCGGTTGTCCCCGGTTTGGACTGGTTCATAAGAACTGGTAGTAAAACTGGCATGAGGTCCTGCCCACTGCCCTGGATGTCGTTAGGGAACAGCCCTGATGCCTCTGGTTCACAACAGTCCCATTGTGAACCGGTAGTAAAGATAAGTAGAACCACCCCTGGTTAAGACCTACCTGACAAAAAGTTGTTGTGAGAGTAAAATTAGGAGAGACCCCCAACACATGATGCTTTGAACTCTCAAAATAAAAATTAGGATATAAATGCAAAGGGAGAGAAAGGGAAAACAGCTAAAAAGTCTCTGAATAATTCAGAGTGAAAAAAGTGCAAATACAAGGAGAATAAAGAGACGCAGCAATCCCAAAACAAAGTGAATATGAAGAATGGTAGGTTCAAACATCTAATTAGAAGCAGACAGTCAATGCATAGAATTTAATAAGCTTAATAAACAAGTTAGTTCCATTATGTTTTCAATAAATATTGGGATTGAACAAACACTTGGCTTTTACAATTGAACCCAATTAAATTTACCTTTATTAATTACCCCAAACCTAGTGGTTTTACCTTTTACCTTTATTTACCTTTATTAACTACCCCAAACTTTTATTTACCTTTATTACCTTTATTAACTACCCCAAACCTAGTGGTTTGCAAACCCAATTTAATTTTTAAAAATCTTTTGTTTACCTGATGCAATCTTTGGATAGTAATAATAATAATAAATCCATTGTTCCACCACAAGTAGTCTAAAAATACCCATTAATTTTCATGATAACGTATGTTCAATAGCTGAACATCCTACTTATATGTTATGAAAGTAATTCTGTTGGACTACCAATTCTTTTTAAGACTTCAGACTATTTCTTCAAACAAATAAATGTTTGAAGTGTACTTTCAATTACAAGATATGAAAGAGACCTGAAATTTGGTAGAAAGGGGAAGCTACCTATACATCTATTAAAAGCCTGGAATTCTTGAAAGGATCTTTTAAGTTAGGTCAAATGGTAATTTAGCATGATGATTGAGACTGAAAGGATACTGGTTGGACTTCAGCCCACAAATTGTCACTTCTTGATTGAAGTGAGATTTTAATCTGGGACTTTCCAGATAGTTGTCCTAGGTATTCTACAACAGAGGTTTATGTTTAATATGTGAATTTTTAACAGATGTGATGTTCACCTTTCTAAATTCCTTGTAGTCCTGAGTGATCTGAGCATCATTCCAGAGGAGGTGCATCAAACTGTTGTAGGACAAAGCATTTTAAAATTATACCCACTTTGTAATGTAGCAGAATGGCAGTTGCTAGCTTCGGTCTCTCTGATGCACTGATAATGAGGCTCAAAGGGGAAGTGTGCAGTTAACTCAAGGGGTTTTCCTCCAAGGCATGTTTTGATGTATCTTCTATCTTGTAGATTGGAGATTTTCTAAAGGGTGCATAGCCTACAAACCCACAGGAAATCCTTTAGGCAAAAATATTCCAAGCCACATCCTGCATTGCACCTGCTTTATAAAGTTTACCTTAGCAGCAACAGGCCTAGATGGTATTGATAGGTAAGCTTTGCTACATGCCAAAGAATACAGGTGGTCCTCGACTCACGACCATAACTGAATCCAAAATTCATGTTGCTAAGTGAGATGGTTGTTATGTGAATTTTGCCCCATTTTGCGACCTTTCTTGCCACAGTTATTAAGTGAATCACTGCAGCTGTTAATTTAGTAACATGGTTGTTAAGCGAATCTGGCTTCCCTCACTGACTTTGCTTGCCAGAAGGTCACAAAAGAGGATCACATTGATCCCTGGGACACTGCAACCATCACAAATAGGAATCGTTTGCCAAGCGTCTGAATTTTGATCATGTAACCATGGGGATGCTCAAAAATGGTCTCAAGTCGCTTTTTTCAGTGATGTCGTAACTTCAAAGAGTCACTCAATGAACTGTTGTAAGTTGAGGACTATCTGTACCCTACCTGAACAACTGGTGAATAAGCCTCAAGATATTTCCCCAAAAATATCCTGAAAATAAGCCCTCACTTGATTTTTTACATATGCACCTAATATAAGCCCTACCCCAAAATAAGACCTAATTAAGACCCTCCCACCATCTGGTTTAAGAAGGTCGGGTGAGGTGCATATGTAAAAATCAAGTTGGATGAGGGTGTGGGGGGGGATGGAGCTGCCCCACGCACCTCGCACCAGCTTACTTTAGGACCGCCGCAGCCAGGCTCCCCATTCCCTGACAGCTGTTGTGCCACTGACTGATTCCTTCTATGGCCACTTGCAGTCGCTTGCAGCTAGATGCCATGTGGTGCAACACACAGGGCCGGATTTAGATGAAAAGAGGCCCTAGGCTATTCCACTTATGAGGCCCTTTCACCAGTGGTGGGATTTAATTTTTTTAACAACAGGTTCTGTGGGCGTGGCTTAGTTGGGGGTGTGGCTTGACAATCATGTGACTGGGTGGGCATGGGTAGCTCGTCATGTGACCGGGTGGGCATGGCTATGTGCATAGACTTTTTTCAGAGGGCTGAAAAAAGTCATTTCTGACTGGGCCTCGCACTTTGACCGGGCCTCACACTTATGCCCATGCAGCTTTCTTAACAACCATGTCACTCATTTCACAACTGCTTCTCTTCACCATGGTGACAAGATAGGGCAAAAACGTAAAATGTGAGGACAGTCAGTCAACAGTCAAAAAGTTCGAGGACTGGTCAAAAGTGCAAGGACCAGTCAGCCCTCTGAGTAGTCCATATGCATAAAAGGATACAGCAATAGAGAGGGATGAAGGAAGGGAAGGGAAATTAGAGTAGGAGGAGGGTAAGAGAGGGAGGAAGAGAGGAGGAGAAGGAGAAAGGAAGAGGAAGTAGGGAGGAGAAGAAGAGGGGAAGGAAGAGAAAGTAAGAAGGAAAGAAAAGAGAGAGGTGGTAGGTTTGAGGAGAAAGATTGCTATACAATAAAAAAGATGAAAGGGAAGAAAGCCAACCCCAAACAAATATAAAAATATTAAGATAAAGAATGAATTGTTAAACTTTGAAGAATAAAAGAGAACAAATATGAATAAATAACAATAATTAGAAACACACATACAAACATACAATGTATTTTCTTTGAACAGAGTATTTGGCCGGTTCACAAATTTAAATAGTGTTTAGTCATTTCAATTAAATTTACAATTTCTATATTTCCTTTTTGCCATATTTATTCCTCATCTATTTTTGTAAAAAACCAATATTACCCTTCATCCTCATCTCTAATCTTAATCAAATTCAATTTTTCCCTTCTATTCTATATTATACCCCTTCCCATTGTCATCTATTTTTATATCCATCCTCACATTGGTTAATTATGTAATATTAGTTGTTTAATACAAATTCAACATTTTAATATAAATCAATTAGTTATATAACTATATTTTTTGTATATTAATCAATATGAACATGAATATTCCAATTATTTCCATGCAATCCAATTTCTTACAAATCCATTAATTATATTTACCAATAATAATAAACCAAATAATTTCCCCCATATATTCCTCCAAACCACAATTTAACCATTTCTGCTTTCAGAAATATACAATTAATAGTATCTCAATTATTACAATTCCCTAGTTAAATAGAGCTTTTTTTCTTTTGTGTTTTAAAATCCTGAACTCTCCTCTTTTTCCCTAAATTTCCCATTGTTTTCACCTACCTTTTTTGGTGAGGAAAAAGAAAAGAATTCTGCCTGCCTAATTTTCCAACCTTGCGGCAACAGCAAAGCAGTTTCACTTTCGTTTCTCAGCATAGCTGGGGGAAAAAAATCAGCACTCTTTGCACGGAAGCAGAAGAGCCCTGAGCAAAACAGCTGAGACAAATCAGCTGAGAGCCGGGAGGCCAATTAGCCTATGCTGAAGCTCTGTGGGCCAATAAAATTACAAAAAAAACCACCAAACCCTTTGTTAAATTGCTGGCTCCCCCGCCCCTCGCCCACCACTATTTATTGGCAATAAATAGTAGTGCAGAGGGGCGGGGCAAGCCAGCAATTTAACAAAGGGTTCGGCTGCACCACTGGCTGTAGGGCGGCCCTTTGAAGCCCCGCGGCAAGAATTTGAAGTTTTTTTTTCCTCTAGCCATCGGAGGCAGCAATAGATGGGGAGTGGGCGGGGTAAGCTAACGGCTGGCGATCCAACAGAGCAGAGAGTGAGGGTGAGTGAAGGCGTGGAAGCTGCTTTCTCCATCCTGCTCTCTTGCATCCGGAGCCGGTGGGGAACCACGTGACAGCCCACGTGGATCCCAGGCAGTGGAATTCAGGCTAGGGAAGGGGTGGGCAATTGTGACAGCCAAGCTGTCTCAGGAATTCTGGAAGTTGAAGTCCACAGGTTGTAAAAGAGCCACAATTGCCCACCCCTGGCTACGGTAGGCTGGCGCCGCGCGGGTAGGAGGCGAGGGGCGGGCGAGCCAGCAATTTAACAAAGGGTTCGGCCGAACCCCCTAGAACCCCCAGAATCCCACCACTGTGTAGGCCCCTCTTGATCTTGAGGCCCTAGGCTGAAGCCTAGTTAGCCTATAGGAAAATCCAGCCCTGGCAACACATCAGTGCTGCTGCTTGGGCGCACAATGATACAATGCACCACACAGCCTCCAGCCGTGTACAGCAACACCAGCGTGATGTGCCATGTGGTATCCGCCTGCAAGTGGCAGCACCGGCATGATGCACCCCAGCGTGTCCAGCCACAAGCAGCCACAAGTGGCTGCAGAAGAAATAGGTCAGCAGCACAACAGCTGTCAGGGTCTGGAGGACCTGGCTATGGTGATCCTAAGGTAAGCAGCAGTGGGGTGTGTGGGGCAGCTCCACCCTCCTACCCCTGCCCTAGCTTGATTTTTACGCATGTGCCTTGCTCCACCTCATAAAACCAGACACAGCGGGAGGGGCCTTAACTAGGGTTATTTTGGGAATAGGGCTTATATGAAGTGCACACGGAAAAGTCAAACTAGGGTTTATTTTCAGAATAGGTGTTATTTTCAAAGAAACACTGTATTTACATGTACTTAAATATGATTTTAGGAGTAAAACATGCCATAATAGAGACAGGCATGATATGATTAATTCCTGATCTGTATTATGTCATGTTACAAGCTAAGGAGGATAAAGGACACAAACAAACCGGGTCCGTTGCTGCCTTTTTATTTCTGGCACTCACTGACAATCCAAAAGAAACTATTGTTATGGCTATCAGCCCGTGCTTCCCACTGCCTTTTATACTTTAGTCACCGCCCACCCATCACCCAATCACACGCGCAATCCCCTCCCTTGTGATTTGGAAGTATTTACAATATTCAATAGCCAGCATCTGCCTGGCCTATCCCATGTCCCTCAGGCTGTTTGGCCACACCCACTGGGAAAGGGAGCCAGCCGCTGCTCTGGTCATCAGTCTATGACAGTCAAGAGAAGATGCAGAGTTAGAATTGCTGCCAGGAGAGTCCAAGTAAGATGCAGGGTGATTGGAGGTGTTTCCTCCTGCTTTTGCTGGTCTCCTTGCTGATGTCATCGCTGCATGACCGCCTCTTAGCTGTTTGGCGGCCACACGACTCCCCTGTGGAAAGGCAGACCTCTGGAAACAGTTCGGAGCACTGCCGTTGCTCCCACAGGTACCAGGCAGTGCAGTGCCATAGTGTGCATTTATTTATTTATTTGTTTGTTTGTTTGTTTGTTTGTTTGTTCAACTTGTATGCTGCCTTTCTCCGAAGACTCAAGGCGGCTTACAATGCATTTAAAAACCATATATAAAAACATTAAACATTAAAACATTAAAAACAATTAAAACCCATTCACACCATTCATGGCCGGATCTCGCCAGATCGCAACAGCAAGGTCAACGGCCCCAGGCCTGCCGGAAAAAACAGGTCTTCACTGCTTTTCCGAAGGCCAATAGGGTGGGGATGGTCCGGATCTCAGGAGGTAACTGGTTCCAGAGAGCTGTGGTAGCCACAGAGAAGGCCCTCCCCCACGGGCCCACCAACTGGCACTGTTTAGCTGACGGGACCCGGAGGAGACCAACTCTGTGGGATCTTAGCGGTCACTGAAGCTATGCATTAGAAGGCAGTCTCGAAGATGACCTGGGCCTCAGTCATGTAGTGCTTTAAAGGTAATAACCAAAACCTTGAATTGTGACCGGAGACCAACTTAGCTCCAAGTACAGCTGGGTGGTCGCTTCCCCTCCCCCCCCAAATGGCAGCTCCGGGCCGGCCGGCACACCGGAGCTGACATATGAATCTATTAAATGAAGCAATGGAATAATTAGAGATAGATCTTAAGGCAATGATGCAGAGATTCCTCTTTAAAAAGCAAAGGCTTGATACAAGAGAACAGTGAGAATAAGAGAGAGGAAGAGAGAAATAGGAAGAATAGGAAGAAAGGAGAATGTAAAAAGCAGGAAACATGAAATTGTCACGAAGATACCTTGCTCAGAGTTCCTTTATCCTAGTACCATCAGGATGAGATTTTATCAGAATTTGGATAAGTAGGATAAAGTTTTATTTGATTTACTCTTCTTTCCTATAACTGATGGAAGAGACGCAGCTGAAATTCTAAACCAGTATTAAGAGGTTACACCAGTCAGTAAGAGAAAGAATAAATGGAAACTTAATTCAGTCAAGGTACGGTTGCTTGGAGTTTCTGGGTGGGGGTGTACAGTCTGTTTGGGAAAGATTTGCACTTTTTCTGAAAAACTAAAAATACAGTTTGAGTTTTTGTTTGACTTGCATAAACGTTATCTCTTAGAATGGTCTGAAATTATTGTCCTGTCCTATCTTGTGAAAATGGATCTCGTTTCAGTCACTCCTGCACTTGTTACACAGAGTTTAGATTATTTTAATACTCTACACAAAAGTGGTGTGAAGTATAACAGGAGCATTCCAGATGATTCAAAGTGCAACTAAACTGCAGGTAGAAGCAAGGTGACCATACTTCAGATATATCCTACACCAGTAGTGGGTTCTACTACCTTTGCTACCGGTTCGGAACTGTGAGCGTGCACGGGGTGCTTCTGTGTTTGCGTATCCATGGTAACATGCAGGTGGACGGTGCCCCCATGGTGCATCCATGGTGATATGCAGGTGGGCGGTGCCTCACCTGAACTGGGGCAAACCAGGAGAAACCCACCACTGTCCTACACCAATTAGGATATATAGGTCAGATGTTCATTTCCAACTTAAATAAAAGGTCTGGGGTGAATTTTAAATCCCTAAATGGCCTCGAATAAATTATTCTTTTATATCCCATTTAAGCTTGGAGACTTAGTTACAGCATCTCCAAATAAATCTTCCAGTTCTTTTGTTTTCTTATTTTTGGATGGAAAAGAGATTACATGATTGACTCATACATACAAACTCATTCTTTAGATTTTTTTTTCTTTTAAAAAACTATAAGTATTGTGTTCACCAATTTATAAGCTATTTTGTTTAAAAAATAAAAACTGGGATATAAAAACATTTATAGAGATCAATTTTGCAGATAAGCTCGGTTATAGGACCATGCTTCTTCAAAATGAAGTGAAAAAAGAACTACATTTCAAAGCCAACGGAACCTTTTCTGTCAGATTAAAATTTTGAAAATGAGGACTTTCTGAAGATAGTTTTGCAATTAGGGTTAGTTGCAGTACTGAATGGACTGGCAAAGTTTTAGAATAAGAAGCATTCTTATGGTATGAGTCTTGTATTTAAATGTCAAAGTTATGATTCCATTGCATGAATCACTGCACTTTTCCTTATACTGTAAACTATTCAAGAAGAACACCAGAATGAGTGCCTATTTTATTGTGTAAAAAACGTTGAATTTTGATGGGTTTTCTAATCTTATGACAAACACACATATGCACACATGCACTAGCACACATGCTGCCAGTTCTGTGTACATTTTCACTCTGTACTTTCCCAGTTTGTCATGGCCATATACTTCCTGTAGAGTAGACAGTCAGCTGGTGCTGAATTACTTACTAAAGCAGACAGAGGAACTAACGATAGAAATTATCCTAAGAAGCGGGAGGTGGGGGGAAGAACAGACATATTTTACCTTCTGCCCCATTCATAAAATGTCATTTTAAAAAAACTTCAATGAACTGGTACTGCAGACCTTCATAATAAGAACAAAACAGAAAGTAGTTCAACACATTTTAAGAATACCAGGAATTTTTAAACTCAAGACGTTTTAATGAATGAATGACTCATGCTGTTATCATCACTGCCTTCAAAACCATCTCAATAAAATAATGTACACTGGACATTGGCCAGAGAGATATGCTATTAAGAAATATCCTGGAAGGTAACAATAGTTTTTTGGCAAATAGCTACAGGTACTGTATGTGTTAGAGTAACCCATGATGCAATACTGTTGCAAGGATATAATAATTGTGAGTAAAATACTTGACTAAAGACCCTGGGCCAGCAAGCAATCTTCAGAGAAATCCTGTCACATTTTTTTTAAAAAATAGATGGTTGCTTCCAACAATTTTGACAATGAAATGAAAGAGATACATTGGATTAACTGTGCCAATAATAAAGTTCCTTAGCCTGGAAGATACAGATTTTGATACCAAATGCCTTCCATGCTTTTTTCCGCATCAGAAATGGAAATGCTGTATTAGCTAGTTTTCAATAACTAGGTTACAGTAAGGTTGCTTCATACCCTAAGAATCATGACAGCTAATCTCTTCCTTGTGCCACTGATTGATTATGTACAATCAAGTTGATGTCGACTTTTATAACCACATAGACAGACCTTGTTCAGGATATAAAAAGGGATGAAAATTAAATATCAATACTAAATTCATAACAATGGGTAAGCAGCCTTAGAAATGACAATGAAGATATTGAAGTGTTTGACATTTATTTGACATTCTTTGAAATAGTTACATCTATTCATTGACATCCCTTAGCATACCAGTTTGAGATTGGGACTTTTATCTGAGTTTGGAAAGCTTTTGGAAAACTGCTTTTTTTTCCAGATTTGTCCTAATCACTCTCGAAATTCTTTGTTGAATTTTTTTTCTGAGATCTTTATATTCCTCTCCTCACCTCTCCTCTCCTCTCCTCTCCTCTCCTCTCCTCTCCTCTCCTCTCCTCTCCTCTCCTCTCCTCTCCTTGCCCATTTCCACTGTTCATCCTGATTTCTAGTTTCCTTTCTTCTTATGTTCTTTGGTAGTTTGTTTTTCACATTTATCTTTTAACAACTTCTTTGTTTCACTACCACTGTTCCTCTGATTTTCCTATCAATGAGATTTCAGGAATTTTTTTTTTTTAATTTGATTTATATGCTGCCCTTCTCCGGAGACTCAGGGCGGCTTACAATGCGTTAAGCAATAGCCTTCATTCTTTTGTATATTTTTATACAGTCAGCTTATTGCCCCCACAAACTGGGTCCTCATTTCACCTACCTTAGAAAGGATGGAAGGCTGAGTCAACCTTGAGCCTTGGAGAGATTTGAACCAGCAGAAATTGCAGGCAGCTGTGTTAATAACAGGGTACACTAAACCACTGTACTATCAAGGCTCAGTTCAAGTGATTACTCAGTTTGAAGTGATTATTGATGTTCTCTTTGAAAATGGTGGACATACGTTCACTATCATATCATGGAAGCTGGTTTTCTTCCAGCTTTTGAAATTATACTCACGACCATAATTCGTTCCATAACTTTGATCGCAAACCGATTTGGTTGTGACCCAAATCTAATTTTGGAAATTTGGCACCTACCAAAAAAAAATGGCGCAGAAAGGGAAATCGGTTGTGGGAAAAACATTGTGAATTTTTTGGTTGGAACCCGATTGGGTCGTGGTCAGAAGCGTTCGTGACTAGAGGTTCTACTGTATAGGTGGTTCATAATGTCTTCTACAATCAAACTCTGGCCATGTCTTTGCTGTTATTACTGATCTCTTTCACCTCCTTTTACTTATATATAGTTCACCCTAATTTTTTGTACTCTAGCTCTTCTTGAATATCAAGTGTCATTCTGGCTGTTTGAAGATGATATTGGCAAAGGGGAAATAATTGGTTTGGCAGAAACTGATAACTCATTCTCCTACTTCAATCCAGTTTCCTAGACCATGTGGTCCAACTGCATTTTCTTCCTTAACATTTCCAATCTCCAATCACAACAGCACATCTTGCGTATATGCTCTATCGATTTCAGATTGAACTTGACGATAAAAGTATCCTATCAGCTTCTGATTCTTCTGCATCAGTGGCTAGAGCATAAACTTGGTTTACTGTCAGGGTTGTCCATGAAATCTAATTAAAATTATTTTCTCTCTGCATTGTACCTAAGTATCATGTTTACTATATTCTTCCTGGATGTTCCATTAAAGTGTGTATAATATGTTTTATTGTTCAGATGACAAATTAATTAAAAAAAAATAGGAAAAATGTCTGTTACCATGTTTTTAGAAATGTTAGAAATGATATATTTTTACTATGGGACCGTGTAATATTAATATATTAAAATTAGTATAATATAACATACATCCCCAACTTTTACAACATGCTCATGCATTTGCACATTAAATCAGAAATGGGTGATAATATTGTAAACCAGAACATTTAGCAATATGTGAAAATGAACAGTTATTTTAATTTTAAGGAAAAGTTCAGAGTCAGACACTCCATACTGCCATACCACCTCCTCCAGATCAACAACCAGCCCACCTAACCCTTCTCCAGTTATTTTTAAAATGTCTCTGAAACCACATATAATTCAGCCCACTCAAAACCTTGGTGCTTAACCTGGGGGAAAACCAACACCAATCACCTTCTTCCTCTCAAAGAACCTCCAGTGTGTTTTCCCACCTCACCCCTCTCATATAATTTCTGATACTCCCACTGCATTGTGACCCATCTCCTCGGGAGGAGGGGAAATTCCATCCCAGCTAATGACACATAATAGTGCTTTGCACTTCAATAGGAGGGGTGTTTACCTTTCACATGGAGAAGTTGCTAGGGCGGGCTCAGGTTAGGGAGGTGGGGAAACTAGCCGGTTTTAAATACCAAGGTGAAAATCCATGTACAGATATATGCACAAGAACACGAGTACTGAAAAAAGTCAATGCTCTGTCCTAATCATAATAGAAAAGGATCTAAAGTATGATTTCCCCAACTGTGAGATGTACCTCCATTGGGGACAGAGTGTGAAGAGATATGAAAATCCTTTTACTTGCAAGTTGTTAATAAATCTATTTTTCCCAAAGTTCCATTGCGTTGTTTTCATTATTTGTGTCCATTTTGGTTTTTAGGGGGTGGTTTGTACATTAAGATAACACTAAAGGGAGGCGTGATGGCAAAAAGTTTAGGAACTCTTGGTCTAAAGAGTAAACTGAAAGAGATAAAACGATTACAAACATAAAGAAATTTGGCCCTAAAGAAGGATGTAGCAACAAGACAATTAAGAAAAGGTTCTCTTGTTCAATGTTTGACTTTTTTTAAAAAAATAAGATCAAGTAAATGCAATCCATCCAAATTTATATTTAATCCAATTTGGTTTCAGTTAGAAAGTGAAGCACGCTCTTAAATCTCTCCCACTGAATCCAGTGGCAATGAAAAGCAGCTTTGACAGCATTGTACTTTTTATTCCTTAATCCTAAAGGGGATGTACTGGTGATTAAAGCTATGTCTAGACGTATCTCTCTCTCTTCTGTATTTACATCACTTTCTAGAGCAAGACAGAATTTAGAGAATTTCTTCTTCACCGTCACAAGAACTTAGAAAATCCTGTCCTGTTTATACCAGAAGATATGTCACAGCAGAATATATTCATATTTCTGTGCTTTTTCCCTCCCATATCAACCTCTCTTCTGTCTCTGCTCTGTTCATAGCGGAGCAATTATAAAGCATTTGGTTGCATTAAATGCTGATTCTACATGTCTTTGAGTTGGTTTTTACAACTAAATTGCAAAAGCCAAAAATACAATTATTGCAAACAGACTACAATGGAATCCTGGAATTTTGGAAGTATTAAAAAACCCAATATTTTGCAAGTCATAAAACCACAAAGCAAAATGTTTGAGTCTTTAGAGAATGTATTATAAGAGAGAAGCTTCACACAGGTGCCAGAGTTCCTCCTCATAATAATGTAGGTAATGTGGGTCCAGCTAGATGATCACTGAGGGCCCTCTTGATTCATAGTATTGTAAGAAAGAAAATGTGCTTGAGAAGCAAATTATCCAGTTGAGACAGTACAAAGGCAGAACAAAGTTCCTTTGAAGTAGAAACATTCAGAAGAGGGGCCCCTCAGTTGTCAGAGATAGAGACATTTGGTGATATACAGTTTGAAGGTTAAAAGAGATCAAGGATGACCACATGTAATATCAACAAGAGATAATTTGAATCTATGCTTCAGTGATTTACAAGAAGAATTATGACTGGCAAAGATAATGTAAAACTTAGTAATAAGGAAATGTCAATTAAATATAACAAGCCGGACTATCAACACAATAGTTTTAAATTGGGTATTTAAATTTATTGGGGTTTTAAATTTGAGCCACCTATTTAATTATTTTAAATTTTATACTGTTGTTTTGTCTGTGTTTTTAAATAGGCTGTACACTGCCCTGAGTCCTTCGGGAGAAGGGCGGTATAGAAATAAAATTATTATTATTATTATTATTATTATTATTATTATTATTATTATTATTATTATTATTATTATTATTATTATATGACCACATAAACTGCTGTGTTAGCAGAATCCTTTGTTTGAAACTGTATAAAACTGGAATCTCATGATCATAACCTTGTTCAGATCTTGAGGTATCAATACCTATCTGATCCTTATTGCAATAATAAACTGACTCTGTCTGCCCCAAAGGGATGTCTCTTAATTCCTTCCTTCCATAACAATATCCTCTGCAGCATTTTCATGCTCTCCCAAATATCTTCCCAGCTGCCCTTCCGCCACCTGGCCAATAGGAATTTGCCAGCTAGTAGTATCCTGCCATTGGACCATTCTTTCCTTGGTGGGTTTGCTTTCTACAGGGTGGAAAAAGGAACAACCCCAAACCATGAAGGGGAGCAGCCATCACTCAAAACAACTAAGCACAGGAGGGAGGCGCTCGAAGACTTCAGGAATGGGAAGGAACGCAAAACCATCTGTTCCTCAGCCTCAGAGGAAATGGTGCAAAACTATTGTTGCAGCATTTCCTCTGGAAGAGAACCTAAACTGAAGACGAATCAGCTCAGTTTGTAAATCCAAGCCCACAACTTTGTGGGGGCCAGACACAGATCTTGGTGAAGCAAAGCAATTGGGCATGTGGAAGGAATTCCTACTGTTCTAGGTGTGGTTTTGTGAAGGCCTTGGATTAAGGGAGAAATCCTTTCAGAATACCCTCTCATAAAGAGAACTGGCTATTGTCAGAAGAATAATTTGGGGTTCCAACTCGAACTGGGGCTTCGCAAGAATAAATAAAAATGAGATCCTGATAGCTGTGAGGAAAGAAGAAATATTTATTCCTAGAAGTAAAACAGCTTGCATTTAGGGGCAGGCTGAAGAGAAATGGGGTACAGCCAGGAGTGGGCTTCTGTGAAGTTTGGAGAACCCCCAACCTCCCCACTCCTGGCTGGCCCCTCCCCTCCCCTCCCACCCCACCCTGCCCCTCCCCGGAGTTCCCACGTGACCCGTTTTGGATGCAGGTAAGTGCAGGGCCCATGTGGAGGCTCTGGGAGGGCGAAAAATGGGCCTACCGGAAGTTCGGGAAGGCCAGAAATGGGCCCGTTTTCAGCCTCCAGAGGGCCTTAGGAGCCTCGGAGGCCATTTTTGCACTCCGGAGGCTCCAGAACCTGGAGAGGGCAAAAACGCCCCCTCCCCTGCGGTGCAGGAGGCCAACTGGCCACACCCACTATGGCCATGCCCACCCAGCAACCGGCAGAGAACCCCTTGCTAAAATTTTTGAAGCCCACCCCGGGTACAGCAGCAGATTTTTATAGGGAGAGCTTGCTGATTCTAGGGTGACACTTGAGGTGTGTGTGTGTTTGCGTGTATGTGTTTATTCTTGTGAACATGCAGTTTCTCTGGGAGATCTAATTTAATTAACTGTGTTTGCAGACCTTATCCTTTAATATGTGGGATTAGGTCTGGGTAATTTATATGAGGAAGTTTGCTAATTTTAGTTGATTAACTTCGTTTCAACTTGACTGTTAATTATCTAGTGGAGACACTGATTCTCAGACCATTGTGGATTCTGTTAATATTTTAAGGGGAAGATGGAAACAATATAAAGAATAAAATATATTTGGATATAAAACTTTTCACACCATGCTACTATAATCTTCAACCGTGTCACAGACTCGCAGTTCAATAATATTTAAAAGAATTCCCATTGCCTATCCTGGTTTCCTTGTGTTTCTTCTCACTCTCTCTGATACCCAATCGTCTTTGCTTCCCACAAAATACATAATAGATTGCAAAATCTGCATGTGTCAGCATGGCTTTTTATTCTTGTGTAAACATATGGAGAGAACAAAATGTTATAGGCCTCCATTACATGGATGACCACTCCCTACCACAGGCTACTTCCACTTCTTGTCTTCCAGATGACTACATAACCCATCATTTAAATCCACCACGAAATGCTGGGTAAAATGGTGGAATTGTAGTTCAACCCCTCTGGAGAAAGTCAGATTTGAGTAGCCAGCTTTATTCAGTGTTGCTTTTTTCTCTCCAGAAACACATGCTTTTGTTTATACATTTCAACTGTTTCAGCATTTGCACAATTGCCAATTGCCACACATGTATACAATCCTGAGGAAATGAAAACCAGGAACTATTATTTCCCCAGTGATTCAGTTTTCTTTTTTTTCTTGTGAAATCCCTGGATGTGTTCTTAAAACTGCTCGGAAAGACCAACCGCCTAATAATAATTGAGCAAGACATATGGGCTCACATGACTCAACCTGCATTATGTAATTGCCCACACTTCAAAGCGTTTATAGACCCAGCACGAAGATTAGGAATGAATGCACTCAGAATATTTATCTTTTGAAGTATGGAAAAGGAAATCAAATGTAAAACCTTGTACGTGAAAAGCATTGAGTCACATTTTTAAGGTTTATCAAACTAAAAGTTGCAAGTAACTGAACCACAAAAGATAATTTGATTCTAAGCAATGACCCTACAGCAAATGACATCTTCATTTAAATGCAAATATTATGACTAGGATCTGATGCACCATAAAGGGTTTTATTTGCTGAGTATTCTGAGAACTGTAGACTTGCTACATTTGGAAAAGAAGAAGTTGGGGGGAAACTTTTGACAGAGATTTTCGAAAATACAGTACCTTATGAATATGATAATGCTCCATCATCATCAGTCAATCAATCAATCAGTCAATCAATTAACCAACACATATATCATTTTTATACCAGTTGCTTCTGAAAAAGTCAACAAAGGGATGAGCTATTTTAATTTAGTTTACTTTATTGTCATTGCACCTCGTACAACGAAATTAAATGTCATCTTCAGTGTACATCATACATATGAAAACTATAAAAATAAAACAAAAATGCACATCCTTCTCATTCTATACAATTGAATTGAAACCCCCTGATACTGCATTAGTATTAGTATTGTTTTATTGCACTTATATCCTGCTTTTTCTCCGAGAGGATGATTTACAACATACTTCCGAAGGGATCCAACCACAATACTGCCTATTACAGAAGAAGCTGAAGTTGATGTATATTTGCATTAGCTACTACTTTTCAGAAAATAAAATTTTGCTTATTTATATGTACCCAAAAGGAAGATAAACCTGAGTTTATGATGATTGCTAATCTCCAAAAGAAGAGTCAGCAAAAAATTTCATCTATTCCTATTATAAATTTTGAATAAATCTTTTTTAAAAAAATGCTTATTATTTGAAGAAAAATCTCTCTTCCAGATACATAAAGTTCCATTTAAGTTACTTTTATCTCATATCCAATGCTGAGCTCATATGACTTTTATTCATAAAAAAATAAATGTAATTCTCTGACAGTGAATTACATTTTTTTTGTAATTCTCTGATAATCTCTTTCTATGATTGATGAGGTAAAGGGGTTTTTGTGGGTAATTGAAATCATGGGCTATGTCATCAGACAGGTATATGTCCAAAAGGTGAACAGGCCATTAGTGATATCACAGACTAAAACATCTGCCAACCCGCATTGGACCAGCATGGCAGATTATGATCTATTCCTTCCAATCCGTATGCCAATACATCAGAAATGGCTGTCATTTCCCTAGAGGCCTGAAGGCAACTACTCCTAGCAGCAGGAAGACCTGCCGGAAGGCAGTGGGTGCTAAGAATCACTGGGTTAGACTTAAAACAAGATAGATTGATGACATCAGCAAATATTGCAGGCCCAATTGGCAAAAAAAGAGCTCAGGACCATATTAGTCGGAAACATGAGGAAGAGGCTTTATCCTGCAGTGGATAGACAATGGCTAGGTCTCCTGGCTAGGAGGAGGAGGGAGGAGGAGGAGGAGAAGAAGAAGAGGAAGAGGAAGAGGAAGAAGAAGAAGAAGAAGGCAGCTTATAGGGATACTTCCACTAATGTTTCTCCCCAAGTGGATCATATTATGAATGGATAGCAATGCTGTGAATTGAATTGGGCTTAGAATAACTAGCCCCAAATATTAATAGCAGCCTTGTGGACAATAAGCATGTGAGTTGCATCCAACATACAATCAAGAGTACAATCAGCCTTCCATTTTTTGAATGGTAAAGCAGTGAATGGGAATACTGTGACTTTTCAGCAAAAGATCCTTTGAAGTGCCTGGGAATGCAAATGCCACCCTGTTTGCAACTCTTTAAAGCAGCTATGTCACTTCTTGGAATATATTGGAGATGGAGCCTGAAGTACAACATAGTCCTACTGTCAGGGGACGTGAGAACAGTTGAAATTATTTGGACATTAACTAAATGATATCTGAGCTTGTTGTTTTTGCATGAATTATTTCCATGCTTAGTTGAGGATGATAATTTTGACATCAACCAGGACCAGAAAATCTTAAGAACTACTTTCAAATTAATCTTTTCTTTGTCAGTGTGCTTTGACATGAGATTGTGATATTTGATTGTGATATAGAGCGTGGGCTCTACTTATCTTTACTACTGGTTTGCAGCGGGGCCGCACGTGCGCACTTGCTTAGCTCCCACGCGTGTGCGCTCTTCTGCACAGAAGCATTTTGATGACATCGGGGTCAGTGGGTGGAGCCTCCTGCTGGTTTTACTACCGGTTCTATAGAACCAGTGCAAACCGGGAGCAACCCACTACTGATTCTGACCCATGCTTACATATCTCTATGATTATTTTAAGCTTGCATGAATAGTTGCATTTGAGTTTGTGGTCAATATGAATTTTAAACTTGTTTTCTCCAAAAAGATACATTCCCAAATATAAGTCACTCCATAAACATCTATTCAAATTAATTTGGACTTTGGAAAAAGGAATAGAGATTCATTTCAGAACACTGTAGAAAATTAAATGCTTCCATGCAGTCTATTATAAGGCCTCCCAGAGACGTTTTGGTTGATGCTAGTGTTAAAGCTATAAGAAATGGCAAATACTGAGTTCCATAAGCTTTTCTGCTGATATCAGAACTGCCATATGTTTCAGTCAGTTATATTTAATTTGAATTTTGGATTGACACTTGCTGTTTAATAATCAGCTTAAACTGCCCATTATCATGAGTTGAATTTAACTGACAGACAAACATGTTCTGACAATTTTTTCCCCATAATCCTTTGGTAATGGATTAAACAAATGGAAATCATCTTTTGTTGTATTATTTTTCCCTTTTCCCAACCATGTCCACAGGAAAGTCCTTGTGTGTATAATCCCACTACTATTGCCACATTCTATTGTTCTGTACATTGAAGGAACCATTGTAAACAAGAGGAAATGATATCAATAGAGATAAGAATGAAAGGAGTCATAGTTCAATTACAGTCACGTTTTAGTAAGCAAAACTTTCTTCTTTATTGTGAAGTCTTTCTTCTCCCCTCAGACAGAAGCTGATCATAACCTCACTCCCCCTCCAACATACTTTACAATAGATCTGAATGTTGACAGCTATGTTCTACCCCAAAACAAAACTAGGCAATATTCTATGATCTTTATAACACAGGGCAATAATGCAATAATCATCACAATAAAGGAAGCTAACAGAGAAGAACAATAGGCAAGGGTTTCCATGGGGATTAAAATAAAATGGTAGCTACAATAATGGCTCCATCTCTTTTTTGTGTAGCTAAACTTTTTTAAAAAAATCCCCTGGACCCCCAAGTATTCCTATGATTGCTACTTCCTGAAAAAAATCAGGTCTAGTGCCAAAAGGGCCAAGCTGTCAGGGCCAAGCTGATGTACAACAGAAGGGAATTTAAAAACAAGAAGCACAGAGAATCTTGCCTTCTGCATCACCACAGAATGTGCTTCTCCCGACCATTCTGAGAAGAGTTCTCACTGCAGACCTTAATATTTACCTACCCTGTTTCCCCCAAAATAAGACATCCTCTGATACTAAGCCCAATCGGGCTTTTGAGCGCATGGCAATAAAGCCAAGTGCTTATAAGACAGGGTCTTATTTTCGGGGAAACACGGTAAATATATTCTGTCCATTTTGTTTGCTTGTTTGTTACTAATTGTTGCTAACCAAACATCAAAACAATTTGTTATCCTCAAACCACAAGTTGGAAACACTGTAGCTTAGAGGATGACTTGCGACCCACTATTCAGAGAAGTGAGGCTGATTGGGATTTGATCCACTATCACCTTACACTGGAAGTCAATTTTCTTACTCATATTTCCCCAGAAGAAAGATAACTCTGAATTTAAGATGATACACCACAAAAGAAAAATTACAAAGAAAAAAACACATCTGCTTCTATTATCATATTGTTACCATGGCTAAGATGAATTACTTTTGAAGTAAATTATCTGGATAAATGACTCACTAAGGTTGCATCCAAATCCAGTATTCAGTGATACAGGTAGTCCTCATTTAGTAACCATAACTGGGATTGACCATTTGGTTGTTAAGTAAAGCAGTCACAGAATGAAATCATGACTGCACTTACAGTCTTCCTTCCTTCCTTCCTCTTTTGCTTACAGACCTGCAAGGTCATAAACATCAAAGCTGGTGGTTGTTACTTTTTCATCACTGTGTTAACTATGAACAA
Source organism: Arizona elegans (assembly GCA_022577455.1). NCBI lineage: Eukaryota > Metazoa > Chordata > Lepidosauria > Squamata > Colubridae > Arizona > Arizona elegans. The sequence continues at coordinate 247,483,354 of JAKOOJ010000001.1, forward strand.
TCTGTACAGTAGTCCTCAGCCTATGACTGGTTGCTTAACCACTATTTAAAGTTACAACAGCTACAGAAAGAGCACTTTACAGCCCATAGAGGACTTCCAGCCATTATAAAATGTCATGCCATACATGAAGGATTTTCCCTTTTTGCACGGAGGGCACTTGAAAATCTTGAACGGGCTATAGAAACATTTGAAAGTAAAATGGCTGCCTACTGGGCGGATTTCAGCTCCGAGCAGAGCTGAAACCCTCTGATAGGTTTTCTCTATGGAGATTGCGCTATGGAGCTTGCTCTATGGAGCTTAAATCCTTTGGCAGGCTGCTCTTTTGCTCTTTTTGCTTAACAAACTGGGAGATCACTTAATAACCACCAAGAGGAATGCCAGGACTGTAGCTGTTGAGTGTAACAGTCACATAAGCATCTTGTTTAATGAACATTTTATTCATTAGTCAACAATCAAGATGCTGGTCCAAATTGTGGTTGTAAGTCAAAGGCAAACTATATGTGGCAGTCACTAAATGAAGGCTAATTGTACACGAGGAGATCTGAAACTGAATTCAACCTGCTCTCTGGGAAGACAGACTTCTAAATTTGGAGAGGCTGAGGCTGCCAATTTTGTCCTTGAGTTACTGAGTTTTTGTTCAAATGCTCTAATATTATCAGTTTCTTTACTGGCTGTTTTAATGTGCTGTAGGTTACCTTGGATTTGTATATATTAAAAGAGCTAACAGGGTTTCTTTTTGGAAAACTGTCTATCTAAATTGATTGCTAGACAAATACTGGTAAGATGGATGGATGGATGGATGGGTGGGTGGGTGGATGGATGGATGGATGGATGGATGGATGGATGGATGGATAATAGGCAGATACTGTATATAAATAGATAGTTATTTTTCCCCAAAGAAAGAGTAATTGAATAACTGCACAAATATGCAGAAGCAGCTTTCTAGGAACTTTGAAGTCTGACCTGAGGATATTTTGGGACTACTGTTATCAGCTGCTCAACCTTTAAATGTGTAAATATTGCATGAACACCAAATAAATGCTCTGGTCACCATAAATTGACTTGTTAAATCCTCCCTAAAGGATCTTTTATGTCTAGGGAAATAAACCACAATATTGTATAACATATTGCTTAACAATGCTTACTAGTGTTGTACAATGACCAGTTCACTTTGTGGTTTACTAGAGTTAGAGTAGTCCAACCATTTATCTTGGGAATAAGATAAATGCTGAATAATACCTGCAGTATAACTGTTTTCATTATTATTAAAATGAGACCAAATAGGCAGAAGAACTGGATTATGAGGAAAAGAAAGATAACAAATTTCAACACTGTTCCCAAAGATCTCAGCAATATTTTGCTAAATCAGGTTGACTGATCTGTGTTTCTCAAGGGGAGGTCATTGGTAGGTATGGGATCTGTATGCTGCTGATACCCAATTATATATCTCCACCCCTAGCTGGACAGTTGATACTGTAGAAGTGCTGGCCAGATGCTTGGAGGTAGTAAGGCTCTGGATGGGGAGGAACTGGCTTCAACTGAACCCTGGCCAGATGAAGTAACTGCGTTTTTGGGCAGTCAGGTCCAGGTACTATTTCATCCTTCACTCTGGATGACATGGCACTTCCCTAAACTCAGCTGGTACACAACTTGGGGGTTCTCCTGAACTGCTCAAAAGCAGGTGGCACTGCCACCACCATGGCAGTGGTAGCTAGGACAGCCAATTGCACTCTTTCTTGAACCGGGACTTGTTCACAGACACCCATTCCTTGGCCATCTCCTGTTTGGAATACTATAATGCATTCTACATGGGACCACCCAGAAACATTATCTAGTCCAGAACGTGGCACTGGCTTCCAATTTCTTTACAGATGCAATTCAAAGTGATGATCATCACCTTTAAAGTCCCATATGGCACAGGGCTAGGCTATCTGTGGGACCGCTTTTCCCTATGGACATCTACCCATCTTAAAAAGTTAGAAAGGGTGTGCCCACTCCTAGACCCTTCCTCTAAACCCTGCCATCTTATGGAAGAAAGGAAGTATGCTGTTTTCAGCATACTGTTTTCATTCCTGCCCTATGGAACCTCCTACCCTCTGCACTTTCCTTATTCCTGAGTTGTCTCAATTAAAATTTTTGCACCATGGCATTTTAGCTCAAGGAAATTTTCAAGGAAGGTTGCCAGGAAGCTTCCCCATTGTCTCTTGCCTCTTCCACCAACAATAAACCAGAAAAACATTTGTGCAGCTGCTGTTAATGCTTAGAAGCCTCTTTGGGCTTTTTTGAGTGCTGGTCAATGCAAACAGAAAAACCTTGACTTTATTCCATCCTCTGAGGTTTCGTTAGAACTTAATGAACTCAAAAGACTGTTTATCAAATAAGGGTTGAGGAGAGACTACCAAGAAGAACAAAGCAAAGCAGCTTGGCTTCCCCCCACCCCCACACTAGAATCAAAGAGACCATATGATTTTGTAAGCTTTGTTGCAGCTGGGATTCTGTTCTCCTCATGCGAATGGGCATTAAGTCATGGTGGAACGGAAGCCAACTTTCAGCTGTATATTTCCTCAGAAACTGGGAGCCTCACACTTGGGACAAAGGTCCAAATCAAGCACCCTGAATAAAAGTCGGCTCAGTCCTTTATACAAAATGTTTCACATTTACAAAAACGATAACATTTGTTGTATTTAGTACAACATAGCGAAACCCTCCTAATCTTATTATTGTGAGGAGTTTCCTGCTGCAGCCTGTCATTTGTCAGTTTCAAAAGGAAGCAGGCAAAGAAAGGGGAAGCTTAGACAGTCAGGTGGGTAATTTAATCCCTTCTAACTTTTGGTGGCTTGTTCCTATATAATTTGATCAATTCTTGGCTGACTTGCTATTGAAAACATTATTTAAAGACCTATTCTTATGAATGGGATACCTTTCCTATAGAAGTTAATCACTTTTGCAGTTACTGTCTCTAGGATTTAAAGGGGACATTCCCTATTTGAAAGATTCCATTATTTTATATTTTTCGTTCTTAAGCTGTCATTAAGTTTCAAAAAAGGGATGCGGTGTCTCAGTGGCTAAGACATTGTGCTTGTCGATCGAAAGGTCGGCAGTTCAGCGGTTTGAATCCCTAGTGCTGCGTAACGGGGTGATCTCCCGTTACTTGTCCCAGTTTCTGCCAACCTAGCAGTTCGAAAGCATGTAAAAAATGCAAGTAGAAAAATAGGGACCACCTTTGGTGGGAAGGTAACAGTGTTCCAGGCGCCTTTGGCATTTAGTTATGCTGGCCACGACCATGGAGACGTCTTTGGACAGCGCTGGCACTTCAGCTTTGAAACGGAGATGAGCACCACCCCCTAGAGTCGGGAACGACTATGCGAGAGGAATCTTTACCTTTAAGCTTCAAAAGTTCATCAAAGCAAAGGAACCCTTCCAAGATTTATAGATGATTCTCAGCTTGCTGCTTTTCCATTTGCTTTATTCCAGAAAAGCAGAACTATATATATATTAAGATCATTATCTCTTTCTTTTACCCACAGTTGATGTTTATGATTGCTCTCAATATGTTATACTCAATAATAGACTTTTGACTGGCATACCCAGTACACAGCCCCAGCCATAACAAAGAACATAACATTCCATTAGTTCATTTGACAGAATTCAATGGATCCAACATTAGGGTAAACATGCATAGGATGAAGCTTCAGATGAAACTGTTTTTTTTTTTAATGAACCGAAATGCTTGAGTACACAAAATGTAAAGCAAGAATGTTGAAAAGGGATTTTGTCAAGTCTGTGTGCTTAAAGCACACTGCGAACAGATAGCCCTCAACTTATAACCATTCATTTAATGATGATTGGGAGTTATAATGGTACTGAAAAAAGTGATTTGCAACTTGTCCTGGAAATTATGACCATGACACCTTCTCCACAATCATGTGATTGCAGTTTGGACATTTGGCTACTGGTTTACAACTGGTTACAGTGCTCTGTGATCATATGCAACCTTCGCTGCCGGCTTCTGACAAGCAAAATCAATGAGGAAAGCCAAATTTGGTTAATGATCATGTGACCATAGTAAAAATGATAATTAAATTGGGTCTGGTCATGTGACGACATTGCTTATGACGAAAATTCCAATCCCAGTTGTGGTCATAAATTGAAGACTACCTGTACATAAATCAAGTATAAGCAAATTTGTACAAATACCGTACTCTCCCCATTTCCCTCAATGTATTATTGCATTTCCTAGAAGTTAAAGAAATCACTTTGCACTAACTTAAATTGCTTATGAACCTTCCACTAGAAAGTATACGATTGTGCAATGTCAACTTAACATCAGAATATTTTCATGCTCATTTTCAAGGGTTAACTCCATATTCCCTCTGAGTTGCTTAAATGTATGGTTAGTGACTTCCTTTTGAAGAAAAACTTAGTCACCTGGTCTTGTTACACAAGTTTGGCATTCCCCTTTTGAAAAAATGAAATGTTCTGTATGCACCTATCTGCTTGTGTATCTATGTTTAACAAATAGGAGTAACAGAAATGCTTGCATATTACTTATCTTTATCCCGATCTGAATCTGTTTATCTATTTACTGCTTTGTTTCAATATTTGCTTAAAAAGGGATGATCTGTACAAACCACTTTGCAAACACCCAGGAAATGAAATACAGCTCACCGATATTGAAACTATGATGGAATATCCTTAGGTATTTGTCCATCAAGCTGAGGATCTTAATACAAAACTGCAGTTTAAAAAACTCATAGAGATTCTCAGTCTCATATAAAATGGAAGGAAATTATTTCTCCTATATGTTAAGGAGCATATACTGTACTCACTGTTAAAATTTTTTATCAATTTTATCAATTATACCTATGAAACAAAATAGCTCAGATCATTAACTTCTTATATGAAGAATGCCCTTCACGTGAGCATCTTATCATAACAAGATACCATCCATAGTTAACAAAATTTGAACAAACTAGAGCAGGGGTCTGCAACCTTAAACACTCAAAGAGCCATTTGGATCCGTTTTCCACAGAAAAGAAAACACCAGGAGCCACAAAATCCTTCCCATGCCTGACTGTGTGTTGAGCGGCCACAAAACTAGCATATGTAGTTGAATTAAACGTTCTGTTTTCTTCTCTTGGATTTATCCATGGTTGGCCTACCAGGGGTTGAAAAACTCAATAAATTGTGTGCCAGTGGGTGTCGCACATTGGCGGTTGTGACGCATATTTTGAGTGACAGAGAGCCACAACAGAGGGGGGGGAAAGCCACATGCGGCTCCAGAGCCGCAGGTTGCTGACCCCCCGGACTAGAGAAAAGCAAGGGAAAGTAGACGCTGTTTAGCTCTTTTCTTTGAGAAAAAAAAATAGCACCTTAAAAGTTTCTTTTTCTGAGCCAGGAATAGACAATTTTACAGATGAGGCTCACTCTGAGGGCCACAGGAGGTATTGGCAGAAACACAGTTATGTTACCAGAGAAGATTGATCCAAATATTTTGGTGGGTTTTTTTTCCCCCATTGGAAGTTGGTGAGGAAGCGGATTGTATCTATTTTCTAGTTTATGGTGCTAAGCAATACAGTTTTAAAAATTGCACCATAGGAAATCAAGTTTTTTTTTTTACAAATTTTGGCCATTTCAATCCTGGCAGGTTTGGCTCCAGCAAAATTCAGTTCTGGGAGTCTGTTCAGCCATGTAAGAGGCCTATCCTATCTTAAATAAACAAAAGGAAACAGGAAAAAAAAACACTTCTCTCAACATGTTTCTTATGTAAAAATTTCCTCACTAACAGATTTCCAGAGTTTTTTTAAAAAGTGAGTTGCTTTTGGCTCTCATAAAGTGTTCCTTACCAAAATAAATATTGCTGTTTAGTAGAGGAAGGAGGTACGGGGCATTGGTTTTTCTTTTGTGTAGAGTTCTTGCAAAGAAATGAGAGATAAATAGCAATATCAGAAGATTTTTTTTTCAAGAATTGATGTTGAAAAATAAAATACAATAGAATGGGGTGGTCAAAAGATGGGCATTGAACAGCTTGTAACATGGGGACTACATGATAGATATGGCCTGGTTCTTATTCAGGAGTGAAATGCTACTGGTTTGCTCCGGTTCGGACGAAACGGTAGTTAAAATAGCTACCGGTTTCTCTGAACCGGTGTTTCCGATGATCGACTGTGCGGCGGGGTTTAGCTTTGCTAGACAGCAGGAAATCCTGCTTTCTAGCGAAGATAAATCACACGCCACAGCTGATTCCCCCCCCTTGCTTCTATTTACCTTCCCAAGCCTCCTTTTGGCATGTATTGCACATGCGCGCACGCACACAGAGAGTTGTTTGATGCGCACTGCACATACACATGCAGCGCAGGTTTGGTGCGCAGTGCACATGCACAGCCAGCGAACCGGTAGCAAACCGGTTTGGATTTCACCACTGATGCTATCGTTACATTCTTTCAAGTCAACCCTGACTTCTGGCAACATTTTCAGAAGTGATTTGGCCTTGCCTTCTTCCTATGGCCGAGAGAGAATGATTGGCCCCAAATTACCCAGCCACCTTTGTGCCTAAGGTTAGAACTCAGGTTTCCCCACTCCTAGTCCAGTAACTTAATCACTACCCCAAACTAGTTTTCAGCCATACTTATGTGTATATAGGTATTATCTTTCTTGCACCCAGCGCTATGGCTTGGAGTGAACTATGCAGGAAGGACATTCTTGCATTGGTTTGTGATTTTCCTCACAGTTTCCAACTTAAATCACCTCTAAGCATAGGGATGCTATTTATCAGCGCTATTTTTCTGTTTAAAATTAACTCCAGAGTCATTTTCCTTCCCAGGTGGGGAAAAAGTAGTTTTAATACCTAGAATAATATGTTAAAAATGGGCAGTGGTTAACAGTTTAAAGAAGCTTTAAATATGAATTCTTTCAGTGTTGCTTTATATTTGTGTGTTTTAAAGTTGAAGTTAAGATACTTATATGTGAACGTACATCATCAACTCTAGTGAATCGGAAGTCATTATATTAGTATGGGAATTCAATTTATTATTGTGCATTGATCAGGATAAGGCTAACAGTGTCAGCAGTGTATTCAATAGCATCTAAAGATATAACAGAAAACATCCAATAGTTTAGGTCAGGTATGGTAGTCCTTCACATACAAACACAATTGGGACCAAAATTTGTAAGCAAGACATATATTGAGTTGCACTCAATTTTACAACTTTTTTGCCATCATTGTAAGCAAATCAATGCAGTTGTTAGTGAATCACACAGTAGTTAAGAGAGTCCTGCTTCATCCAGGTCACAAATGGTAATCACATTACCCTGGGACACTGCAACCTTCATAAATAGATGCCAAATCACCTGAATTTTGATTGCATGACTGTGGGAATGCTGCAACAGATGTAAGTGTGAGACTTGGTCATAAGACACTTTGTTCATTACTATTCTAACTTTGAACAGTCACTAAAAAATATAGTTGCAAGTTGAAAACTACATATAACTTAAATCCTTGGACAAAAACTGAAATCATAGCTGAAACTAATGCTAGACAGAAAACAAATGCATTTTTCCTATCATTCTTCCAGTCAAATTGAAGAAAGAGAATATATGATCATGTATGGAATGTATTATTCTTCCACTTTAGTTACAAAATAGAGGACATGGCGGTGCAGCAACTTAGTAATGCTGGAACTGCTGACCAGAAATGGTCTCCACTTCAGTAGCGTTGAAGGAAATACCTCAGGACCATATTTGTTGAAAACATGCGGCAGAGGCCTTCACCCAGCATTGAATAGACAATGGCTAAGATGGTGATGATGTTGTTGATCATGATGATGATAATAATAATGATGATGATGATAGTTGACATCAAGCAACTGGTAGGAAAGCAAGTCAAGTCAGAGAACATAGGATAAGGAAGCAAAATAAGGGAAGGCCATCTTCTTGAAATGCTTCGCACTAAAAGGGATGCAATATCAATATTCTTTTTTGCAGATGGCAAAAAGCTAAACAGAGACAAGGATATCCCACAAGTCTACACTAGATGGAGAAGTTTTAAAATATTCCAGAAGAGAACAGTGGCAAGTCATTTCTATATTCATTGCCAAGGAAGCAGCATGATTTATTCTTGCTACTGAGCTGGAGAGGATATAAGACTGCTTTGTCCAAAATCTGAACCCTGCAGTTATTTCGCTGCAAAACTGTTTGAATGTAGATTATCCTCCTTCCAGCACTGAAGAGCTTTATAATTCAACAGGCATTTTTTCTTCATTGTCTGGTGGGAGGGGGGACAGGGAGAGGTTCCTTAGCCACCATTCCTATATAAGAATGCATAAACTTATGAAATGGATATTTTAATGGTTATTGTGTCTCTACATGTATGTATAATTACACAAAGGAGGAAAAAATGCACAAGTGTTGATACAGGAATGGAGGAAAGAAAAAAGGCCTCCATGAAAACTTTGCAGTGCTACCATCAACAAATCCAATCTGTTATAATCATAATAATTTCTTAAATCTGTATGCTGCAAAACTCTCATGGCCTAATATTTTTCTATTTTTTTCCATGTCAGTCCAAAGTCCCAGACTCCAATAGTGGCATATAAATGTAATAAATGATTGTTACTGGTCACATAGTCAGCCAGATGTTTAACCTGGATTTGGCATTTTTATCCTTCTATCAAATTCTTCCCAAAGACCTAGGCTAGGAAGATATTGTTATTTGATGTTTTTGAAGATATCATTGCAGAATATAAGCTGTTCTAAGTAAGACTACTTTTTGCAATTGACTGGTGGTTTTGTCAATGCCAATTGTGTCAGTAGTGTTCCATGTTTTGGAATTGCACCAGAGGTGGGTTTCAGCAGGTTCTGACTAGTTCTGGAGAACCAGTAGTGGAAATTGTAAGTAGTTTGGAGAACCAGTAGTAAAAATTCTGACTAGCCCTGCCCCCATCTATTCTCTGCCTCCCAATTCCCAGCTGATTGGGAGGAAATGGGAATTTTGCAGTAACCTTTCCCTGGAGTGAGGTGGGAATGGAGATTTTACAGTATCCTTCCCCTGGAGTGGGGTGGGAATGGAGATTTTACAGTATCGTTCTCCTGGCACGCCCACCAAGCCATGCCACACCCACCAAGCCACACCCACAGAACCAGTATTAAAAATTTTTGAAACCCACCACTGAATTGCACCCAGCACATCTATTACTATTTGCTACAATTATTCTACTTGCAGATTTTTATATTTTGTGATTTTTCTCCATTTCTTTCTCTTCTATTCTGCCTTCTCCACGTACTGCAGCATCCATTATCCAGATTATTTTGTCTTCCTTATCAACAGTTAAGTCTGGGGTATTCCATGGCAGGTGCTTGTGTGTTTGAATCTTAAAATTCTAGAACACCTTATCTTCTTTATTTTTTATTACATTGTCTATTTTGTAGTCCCACCAGTTCTTGCTTGCAGGCAAGTGTTATTTCTTGCAGACATTTCAATGCACCATTGTTGCTCATTTATCATACTATTGTTTGTAGTTAGTCTGTGCAATCGTCTTGCAGCAGCTAAGTAGGTGGTCCATTGTTTCTTCAGCTTCTTTGCAGAGGCATTTCATTATGGCTTTCTTCTCAATTCTATATTTATATTCATTTGTTCTTAAGGTTTGGTGAGCCAGAATTAGCCCCACTGTCTTAATATTATCTGTTCACAACAATGTAAAACAATGTAAAACAATGTAAAATCACAGCTGCCAGTTCTTTAGCTGATATTGGCCTTCATATGCATTAGTTTCTTTCCAAAAATGTAGGATATTATAAAGTAACAGCATAGTACAGTAGTGGCCAAAATTGTGGAAACCTTTTGGGGAAAAATGCATTTTTGAGGTTTGATGGCTAATAACACTACTTTTTTTTTTTTTTTTTTTTTTGGAGTTTCAAGATAATCATATTCCACTGCTGGAATGGCCCAGACCTTAACCCAATTGAAAATCAATGGAACCGACTAAAGAAACTTGTTAATCAGAAGTGACCCAGCAATAAAACCCAGTTAATAGAAGCAATCATTCAATCTTGGTTTCACATTATAACAGAATGTGGTTTCACATTTAGCAGAACTAAAAGACTTGGTTCACTCCATGGGAAGATGTTGTAAGGGTGTAATTCATGCTAAAGGTTACCCAACTAAGTATTAACTGACATGATAATTTTTGTATATCTCATTTTTTCTATGGTGATAATTTTTGTATATCTAGTTCTGTCTACGTGTTTCACTTTTCTTCTTTATACTGTAACTGCTATTCTAATAGCAAATCCTTCATAAAAATTATTGCATTGCATTCTTGATTAAATTATCTTTCCATTGATATATAATTTTATGGTACTACTCCCAAAAAAAGTGGTGTTATTACCTAGTTTTAGAAAATACACTTTTCCCGAAAGGTTTCCACACTTTTGGCCACTACTATATACAGTATGTGCAGATAAAAGCAGAGTAGCCTTTTGTAACAGATAGATGGAAATTGTGTCAATTCACACATTTTCTAAATGCCATCCTAGGGTGATAATAAGTCACCCTGGAAGATGCCTCTCCTTAATATTGAAAAGCCCATACTTTTCATTTCTAACCACCAACTCTGTCTTCCTCTGCTTCATTATTTTTTGGTACAAAATGTTTTTGTAATGTTTGTAATGTTTTACTGTTTTACTGACAGTTGATTCCAAAGATTTGATGATCCGAGTGGTTAATCAAACACTTTTTATAATCGATGCAGACCATATGTAAATTGGCTTTTCGCCTTTTGCAATTCTTCAGTACCATTTTAGCAATCAGAAGTTGATCTTTTGAACTTTTGCTTTTCATTGTATTTCCTTTCTGTTCTACTGGAAGATGTTATTTTCTTCTTTATCATGTTGGATGTATGGTTAATTTCCTTTCAGGTCACTGACACTATTGCACACATACAGACTAAAAAAATAAACTTTTATACACTTGGTTCAATTATTTCCACAGAATCTTTCCACAATTAGATTTGGTAGTTTAAAAAAAGAAGAAATTCAGATCAGGGATTTGAAACCCAAGTTTCTCAATCCACCAGACAGAATGATCAAATCTCCAGTTTTTTTAAGATCCAAGGCCGTGTGCCCTACAATGACTTGTAACATACTATAATTACGTAATTGAGAGAGCCTTATGAAAGATACTAACACAAGATTCTGACCTACTAAAAAATCATGGAAACTTTTACTACAATTGAGTTATTTAGGGATGCTTTTTGCTCAAATTCCACTACTCCTTTTGCCTCTGGTAATATCTTGATTTTTTTTATTAAACTAGCAAACCCCAAGCCTGGTGGCTTCTTTTGCTTTCTACAGTTAATAAGTCCATCCATTAAAGAAATCAGGAAGTAGACAACTAGAAAGTGGAATGTATCTGTGATTTTGTTTTGTTTCATTTGTTTTAGAAGTTAGGGAAATGTATCTTAGTGAACATCCTAAACACAATTCACACTAAACAAGTGTGAATAATTAATATAAATCAAAAGTGCCAAAGCTAAGACAAATTAAAAGACAAGTAAGATGAGATGAAACAGCATGCCTGTAATCAGGCACATGATAGAAAAGAACAATGTGAGAGAATTTCCTGCATGTAGTCATTCTGAGTAAGGAGTATAGGCTTCATTTAGCATCCTGTTAAATAATAATCTTGTATTTGTTAATGGCTGAACTATCATTCATCATACTATAACAAAGAATGAGTCTCATGTTTAGGAAAAGCAACTTAACTATATTCATATTGTTAAATTTCAGGAGTCTTTTCCTTTTTAGGCTAACATTTTTCTAACAGAATTGAGTTACAATCTCTATTGGGTTTGCACCAACAGTGCATTTGATCTTATTCCCATGTTTACTGTTCAGATAAGGGCTCAGTGGCTCAGCAGTTAAGATACTAGGCTTGTCAGCTAGAAAGCTGACAGTCCAGTTTCAAGATCTAGTTCCATGTGACCGAGTGAGCTCGTGTACCTGCCCAGCTTCCGCCCACCTAGCAGTTTGAAAGCATGCAAATGTGAATAGAAAAATAGGTATCACTTCAGTATGAAGGTAATAGCTGTCGAGAGTTGGTGTATACTCATGCTGGCCACATGATCACGGAAGTATCTTCAGACAATGCTGGCTCCCTCAGCTAAGAAATTGAGTCCCCTATAGTTGGACACAACTGGGCAAGGGAAATCTTTACCTTTACCTTAACTGTTCACATTGAATTTCCTCAGGAAACTCAGTGGCCCTAATCTCACATAAAACAAGCCCATCATCTAATTTGTGCATTTTTTGTTTAGCATAAAAACCAGGGGTGAAATCTACTTACCTTTCTTACCAGTTCGGAAGTGCACGCACTGCACACACATCATGTGCACATGCAGACTTGCACATGCGCAGAAGGTTAAAACCAGAAAGTAATGACACCTGGGTGGGTGGGTGGGCGGAGCTTCACTCCACCATCACTAGCAGATCACTGAACCACCAGCCAAGATTGCTACCGGACCGGGCGATCCAGTCCGATCTGGGACCATTTCACCCGATAAAAACCCTTCCACTATGAAATAATATAATATATATATATTATACCTACCTACCTACCTACCTATATATATATTATATCTACCTACCTACACATATATACATATATTATACCTACCTACTAGTCATGCCGCCACATGACCACAGAGATGTCTTCGGACAACTCTGGCTCTTTGGCTTTGAAACGGAGATGAGCACCGCCCCCAGAGTCGGGAACGACTAGCACATATGTGTGAGGGGAACCTTTACCTTTACCTTATACCTATACGTACATACACACACACACACACACACACACACGTATATATATATATATATATAATTTGATCTTGTTCAACATTCAGCTAGAATTAAATCTTTTTCCTTTTTTTTCTCAAAAATCATAGAATCACAGACTTGGAATTATCCCTTGGAAAGGGATAATTAGATCAACATCTCCCTGCTTAGTATATATTGCTTAATATATGGTTTGCATGTGAATTCTGCTAATATCTGCATGTTAGGCACTAACTGAAAGTTCATGCTCAGACTTTTTATATGGAAGATCTTCTTTTTGGATAATCTATACTTTTCTGCCTTATTAGAATATGTCAAGGGGGCTACAAGGAAAAAAGCGGGGAAGATATTTCTTCCCTGCCTGGGTTTTTTTAATGTTAAAAAAGCTTTTTTTGTGCTAAACTCATATTGGACTCTCAACAGTCCATACAGGATTAATATAACACCTGCAATCAATTAATAAAGAATCATGTCTGGAAAATTTTACATTGAAAATCAGCTGATTGTTTCTCAACACTGAAAATTCAAGCTTAGGAGTCTTAGGAAGATATTATTCATTCAATCATCCATTTTCTTTCTTCCTTTTCCCTCCATGAGCCAGTTCTTTCCTTGATATGATATATGGATTCATCATTGAAGATCAGCATATTAGCAAAGTGAGGTAATGTGAAACATGCCTAATTTTCCAAGAAATTGTTTTGACTTCCCTAAATGGCTGAAAAGAATATACTGTATATACACATGAACATCTCCATAGCCCACATATACTGTAATTCTTACTCTTTACCACTGTGGTTCTGCAACCACAGGAACATTTAAATATTGGAAAGCTGCCACATGATTGTTAGTCTCCAGGGCAATGGAAACAAGAATGGCCCAATATCTTACAATGTCAGCATTATCAACTCAGTAGAAAAAGGGGTAAAAAAGATTTGAATGAAGTTTTCACCATATGCTGTACAAAATATAAATGTACTTATGTATTTATATATTTCTAAAATACATTGCTCATTTTTAAATTATAAATATAATAATCAGGAGCACAATAGAATTAAAACTACTGGAGTATAACAACTTAAAATAACAAGAGTAACAAGACATATTAACAACAGATTCATCTAAAAACCTGAATAAGGAAATACATTTTTTAAAAAAGTTCATAAGGCTTAGAGACCCCTGGATCTGAACTGAAGGCCAGTTCATGTTCTTCTCAAGTAGCTACACAGAAAAATCCTGTCAAATACAGATTAACAAGACTGTGTCACCCCTTAAGCCTTAAAAATCAGGTTGATATATATACAAGATATTAACATATCATATATTAATTATCTAAATCTTACCTGATTTTATTCACCACCACAAGCATCTTAAACTTGGCTTCATCACAAATTAACAGTCTACTGTGTTTCCCTGAAAATAAGACCCTGTCTTATATTTTTTGAACTCCGAAATAAGGGCTTGGCTTCATTTTCGGGGAGGTCTTATTATTTTGGGGCGCATGGAGCAAGATGGGGCTCCTCTTGCTGTCTTACTTGATTTCCAGCTCTGTGTTTAAATATTTTTGGGGAGGGCTTATTTTCGGGGGGAGGCTTATTTTAGTGCATGAGTTCAAAAGCCCGATTGGGCTTATTATCAGGGGATGTCTTATTTTCAGGGAAACAGGGTATGTAGTTCCTTCTGAACTGAAATAGTCTTAATGGATTGTCCCCCTTCTTTGAATAACCTACGCATGGCATTGTAACTTTTAGGACAGTTACATAATGAAGAGTTATCTTGTGAGACTGTTTTGAGTAACAGTTTAAAAAATTGGGCTAAAAACCAAAATATTGAGTTCTAGTCCTGCCTTGAGCACAAATCCAGCTGGGTCACGATGGACTAGTCATTCTCTCTTAGCCATAAGAAGATGACAAGGGCAGACGATGTCTAAAAAAAAGTTGCCCATGGACTACTCGTCCATGTAGTTACCAAGAGTCAAGACTGAGCTGAAGTATTCAATCGGTAAATGATTTCAGGTAACGTAATTATTGATATTATAAAAGAAAAAGATATAATTATATCATGGAATAAGAGCATCAGGAATGTGTGCCATTCCATTTGAAAATTGAGTCTCTTCTCTAAAGCATGGGAAATCTTAATTAATTCTGGGCCGGAACTCTAATAGTTGCAGGCAAGTACAAGAACTTGCACATATCTCCAATATCAAATGTGCCACAATAAAAGGGAACTGAAGACCACATTAGAGAGATGGTTAGAAATTAGTGAAGGCTGAAATCCATTGTTTTATGAGGTAGATTAACTCAGTAGCTCTAATTCTCAGTTTGCATTCTAAAGTGTATTTTCCAAGGATGTAGACCAGTGGTGGGTTGCTCCCGGTTCGCACCGGTAGTAAAGGTACCAGTGTGAACCGGGGGCAAGTAAAGGTACATCGCGCACAGCCCCATTGCGAACCAGTAGTAAAGGTAAGTAGAACCCACCCCTGATGTAGACTCTATTGGATTACTTCCAAATAAATACCCAACACAGTATAATGCCTTTACACAGGGAGGGAGAGAAGATAGATGGTTAACTATGTAATCTTTCTGATTTGGAAAGTATGGATGTTACTATACTTTTCATGTATGGCCCTTTTACATCAATTTTAGTTTGTATACAATTGTGTTCATCATATGAAATTGCTGTGTAAACTGATACTATATCATAGTGATTGTTTCCTAATATGATTTGATTGTTTATTTGTACCCTATGACTATCATTAAGTGTTGTACCTTATGACTCTTGACGAACGTATATTTTCTTTTATGTAGACTGAGAGCATATGCACCAAGACAAATTCCTTGTGTGTCCAATCACACTTGGCCTATTCTATTCTATTCTATTCTATTCTATTCTATTCTATTCTATTCTATTGGAGAAAGTTCTACTGCTGGACAAAATTGTTATTTTCCCTCTCTAATGAATTCTGAAAGAAAAAAAGTTGAGGAAATCAATGGGAAAGTGTCTTTTATTGTCACTTTAAATACTGTGTAATATATACACTTTCTTAAGGGTAATATTTCATTTATAACTTCTCAGCAGCAATGTATTTCAGATCAATGGTTGCTTAGGAAAAGGTTTTCAGCAGTTTATAAGACCTTTGATCAAGATTGTTTCTAAGAAAATTAGTGAAAGCCATGAAGATTTAATTCCTCAAAAATAAGCCAAGTAAGCTAGTAAATCTTTTCCCCATTTTTTCCCAAAGGCATTGAAAGTCATCGTTTTGCATTTTTTCTATATTGCCTAATAAAATCACCTAAAAGTATAGGTTGATCTTTTTAACGGCAGAAGCCTCTTTAAAAGTTGAACTTTATGTTCTAATTTTCATTGTACTAAAAATTTAAAATGTGTTTATTTAAGTTTGCATCCACAAATTTGCAATAATTATGATTATCTTGTTTTAGGCACTTCTACAAATTCAGTGTTAGTGAAACTTGGTGTGGTTTGGTACTGTTATCTTCTACTGCTTAGTATGGACACCTCCACAAGAGGGCTTTGCAGTGCTTAAAGCCAGCTCTAGACTTGTACATTTGTACCATAACCATTGACATGGACAGCGGAGGTAGCCTTTTCCTGGATCTGTATTGGTTTATCTGAAACAAAATCAAAACTGATTTCTTTTAAACAATACTATAGGTCTTTATGGAAATTGTGGATGGTGTTTTTTTTTCCTGGTGCCCAAGAAGTTTTGTCTCATTCTATCTCTTGAATCAATTTTTCATCCTCACCCCTCAAGTTTAGTTCCTAGTCCTTGAGTATTCATCTTCCCTTCTCTTCCAACCCAGGCCACTGCATTCTGGCTACAGCAACTGGAAAAAAAGCACCGGTTGTAAAAGATGCCAACATGTTGTTAATCTGCCACCATGGTTTACAATGGATTTTATACTGTACAATGAAGTGTTGACGGCTTAACACCTATATTAATTATTCAGATTATTCTTCACCAAAGTCAGAAAAATAAAGACAATGTAACTTGTTTACTAAAAATAGGAAGGAGAGAAAAATTCCAATTTATTCCATCTCCTTCCTTAGGAGCTTATCTGTAGTGTAGAGATAAGCATCTTTCCTACTCCAGTCAGATAATGTAATACCGTAGTATATGGGAATGACCTTGGAAGACAGGAGGAAGACCCACAGCCTAGACAATGGTAACAAAATCTAAGTTCAAAGGAGGAGGGTAGCAAAAGTGCCTGAGAATGGAGCTTTCCTAGTTTTTGGGAGAATAGAATGAAGATGGTAGGGATACTTTTACACTTGCAATATTCAATTGCAACTTCACAATAAAGATATACCGTATTTTTCCATGTATAAGATGATACTTTTTCTAAAAACATTTAGCTAAAAATGGAGGGGCGTCTTATACATGTGGGGCTGAGAGGAGAACCGAAGTTGCGAAACTGCTGATACCTTATCTCTGCAAATATCTTATCTTAGCCTCATGAGCAAAATTGCTGATTGCAGAGACAAGCTAACAGGTTTCCTCCAATCATGAGCCTTATGTAACTGACATCAGCTGATGCTGCAGAGAGTGCGTAGCCAGTGCCCAGATGTGTCAGGGAGCGGTAATGTCAGAGCATTCTGAGCCCATAAAAATGTCAGAAAACAAACAAATAAATACCGGTACCAGTAAGTGTATAGTAAGTACCAGTAAGCATATACCAGTAAGCATATACAACAAAAGTGCATATAGTCAAGGCTATGGTTTTCTCAGTTACAATGTATGGCTGTGAAAGTTGGACCATAAGAAAGGCTGAGCGCCAAAGAATTGAGGCCTTTGAACTATGGTGCTGGAAAAGACTCCTGCGAGTCCCTTGGACTGCAAGGCGATCAAACTGGTCAGTCCTAGAGGAGTTCAATCCTGACTGCTCTTTAGAAGGGCAGTTCCTGAAGATGAAATTCAAATATTTTGGCCACCTAATGAGAAGGAGGGACTCACTGGAGAAGAGCCTAATGCTGGGAAAGATTGAGGGCAAAAGTAGGGGGCGGCAGAGGATGAGGTGGCTGGATGGAGTCACTGAAGCAGTAGGCGTGAGCTTAAATGGACTCCAGAGGATGGTAGAGGACAGGAAAGTCTGGAGGAACATTGTCCATGGGGTCACAATAGATCGGACACAACTTCGCAACTAACAACAACAACAACAACCAGTAAGCGAATATCTTATTCTGCAAAATAAGTGTCTTCTATTTAATGTTTAGAATATTAATTTCTTAATTTTGGATAAGAAAATTGGGGGGTGTCCTATACATGGGGGCGTTTTATAGACAGAAAAATATTGTAACTAGCACTCTTGGGTGTATTTCTTGTCTGGACTACCTCACAAAGCTGACAGATAAGCTATTGAATTACATTTTTATTTTTTCCTATTAATGGGCTGGAGCACCGATTAGATCATGGTGCTTTCAGACCTCCAAATAAAAGTGAAAACAGAAGGAAGAAGTGAAGATAGGCTGGCTATTAGCTGCTTTTGAAAATTTGGGGAAGCAGGGAAATGGAAGTGGGTGGAAGGTTCTTAAACCATTTCCCTACTGGCAGTTTGGCTCCCTTTGTTCCTTTATCGTCTGTCATCAAAAATGCACAGAGGTGTGTAATGAAGTATTTTGAAAGTGTTATCACTGTTTAATGTTAATGATCAGACACTGGACATTCATTTAACTGGTCTCCCACAAATATTTGCTTTGGGAACAGTGCTTATATTCTAATACAACCTTTTTCCTTCTGAATTTAATTTATTTTAACATATGAAACCACAAAATAAAAAAAATGCACCTGTATGGATACTGAATATAATGGCATTTTTATCAAGTACATTCATAATATGTGGACTATTGATTTCATGTAAGTCTGCATCCTATTAGTCTCAGAATACAGTAAAATATTTTACTGCCAAGAAACTGTGATAAGAGTTCAAGGAAGTTTAATAGTTATGAAGAATACAAGATGCGAAGGGTGTTGCTTTTACCATCAGATCAATACTCCATGACCAAGCAGGTCACATTTTTCCGATCGTATTTTGAATAAAGCAGAAATCCTTACTTATATTCTCAGCACTTCATGACTTGCAGCATTTTTAGAAACAGTAGGTCACCCAGTCCACCCCTTGATGTCTTTCAGATCATGTGTGATTATGCCTCTGATAGATCATCTTTAGTCATTTCTGGGGATAATCAGTGGGAAGCTAAGTAACATCTGTTCATCCCACACTCATATGAGGCTAGAGTTCAGAAACAGAGTAGCATTGTCTCTTCCACTTTAACTGGAAAATTAAGTACTTGCCTTTCTAATTGAAGTGAATATATATAATTCAGGACTGAACTGTGGAATCTTTGGTGCTTTCTGATGTGTATGCATGATGCTATGAAGTTGAGTAATAAAATATCTGCAAGCAAAGAATTAACCTCAGAGGACACCAAGTAGTCCATACTTGCCCTTTTCCACAATTACTAAACATAATTAGGTGGAGTTGTATATTACCTAACTAATAAGACATAAACTTACAAAAATGCCACTTTAATTGAAAGCATATAGCTTAAAATCAAGCAACCACTGCTTTTTGTGCACTTTAATAATAGATTCACGCAGCAGGCTTTTGAATCACGGACCCACAGTGGTATCTCCCCCTCTCTGTCATCTGTCTCTTTTTTCATGTTCCAATGAAGTAGACACAGTAAAACAATGATAGAATAGAATAGAATAGAATAGAATAGAATAGAATAGAATAGAATAGAATAGAATAGAATAGAATAGAATAGAATAGAATAGAACAGAATAGAATAGAATCTGGAAGGGACCTTGGAGGTCTTCTAGTCCAGCCCCCTGCTCAAGCAGGAGAACCTATACCATTTCAGATATGTGGCTGACTAGTCTCTTCTTAAAAACCTCCAGTGACCCCACGATTTCTATTGCTTTAACGACATATCCCATCTTCTCTGAGACCAATGCAGCTGCTGGAAAGATCTCAGGTCCTCAACCTACGTCTTCTGGGATTTTCCTACGGCATACGGTTCGTGTGAATGCTGTTCCGGGTCACTAAAACATAAAGTGAGGAGGGGTGGGGGAAAGCAAACGGCTCCCCCACCTCCCTTACAAATCAATTAAACACGCCTTTCAAATAAAAGAGAACGAGGGGGGGGCAAAAGCACTCCGTGACTCATCTGGGAGAAACCCAGCCCGAGAGAAAAAAAGGTTTTAACCAGGTCAGACCGGCTGCGGATGACGACAATCCAGGTCATCACGTGCCGGTCTGCTCATGCGCCGCGTCTTTCGCGTCTCCAGCGCCCCCTGGAGACTCCCGAGACGCATCGCGCCCAGTCGCTCTGGCTCTTTCAAGCAGCTGTTGTTCCTGCCCAGGCAGGGGTGTCACCTCGGAAAATCCCTTGGCGGCTGATGTGGAAATCCCCATTATGGAACTTTGAGAGGGGGGTGGACGGGACGGAGGAGAGACTTGCCGTTTTCCTCCTTACTAACAGAAGGAAAAACAGATAGTCCTGGTCGAACCGACCCAGAATCTCTTTGCAACTCTTGGCAAGCGCGGTGGCAGAGAGCAAGAGGAGGAGCCGAGGGGTTGAGCCAAGGGAACCATCATCCTAAAGCGCTCAAAGGACGGGATTGGGATTCATGGCTCCCCAAATTGCATCGCCCAACGCCTGACTCGTTTATATTGAGATTGCGGGGTCTTTCTTCCGAACGATCCGGGTAAGTTCTGTGTCCGGTTCTGATTCTGCGAAGCTGCTTCGGGCAGATGGTCGGAGAGGAATAGGGGGGGATGGTTGGCTCCAGCCTGGAGGCTGCACAATAGTGCGTAAATGGAGTTGGCTTGTCTGGTGTTGGGAGATGCTTTTCTACCAATTGGGAGGGTGGAGAGAAGAGGTCGCTTTGGAATCAATGAAATTTAGCATTATGGGGCAGTCCTTAAGTAGAAACGAAGAAGCCTGTTTCCCTCCATTCTTTATGATTTAATGCAGAAGTGTTTGGATTTTGGAAAAAGCTTATGAAGATGATCAAAGGATTTCCTTATCTTTTGTGTACATCAGAGTTGCAGAGTGTGTTGTTGGACCTTATTTCATTCAGCTCTTGGAGGTCTCTGAATGGTATTAGTTGTGCAGAGTTGCCTTGTTGGATGGGCGGCTAATACGTTTTTCAAATAAATAAATAAACTACTCAGAACACAATTCCCAGTGAATTCAAGGCAATTTTCTTCCAAGAAATAAAAATTCAGCCTAATGTAATAATTGCACAGTTAGGGAACTGAACTATAAAGAAAGCTAGACCAGGCTTGCTGAAGACAGGTGCTTAGTCAAGTGGGGAAACTCAGATGTATTTATATTATAGAAAAATATAAATATAGTTGATGCACTCTCCTCCCCATTTAAAAATATCTGTAAGTGTTATCACACCAGTTCTTCCAATTTTGACTTAATAGAAACATATCCATAAAGCAATGTCATATTCAAAGTGGATTGCTCTTTGGCTTAGGCAACATAAAATTTATAGGCTGAGAGAAACTTTCATTAGTTTATAGATAATAGAAGTTGGATTTAGTACTGAAGATAATGTGGAGTTGAACTCTGGTACAAATAAACCTTTGCAGCAAGAACTACAAATGTACAAGTTATACTTGTTTGTTCTATAAAGTTACATAAGAGTATGACAGTTCTTACAAATGGTTATGAAACAAGTATTCTCTATTTTTTAATAGGATGCATTTTTTTAAAGAATGCATATTATATTTGGATATTACAAGGTGTAATATCACAAGGTGTAACAATATGCAGGTATAGCTTTTTAATGATAATTATACTATTATGTTTAATAGTATAATAGTATATAACTATACTATTATTATACTATATTATATTACAAAAATGGATAAATGTGCCGCTGTTGCAAAAACAAAACAAAACATATAATCCTATTTATAGGAAAGGAAGTCCCATTGAAGTGAAGGAATTCTGTTAGTTATTCCATAAAACCTTTCATAAGGTTTTATAGTGAGGCATCTCCAAATTTTAGCTGAAATTCAGATTCCTTAACAGTGATTGTTGGCTCTTTATATAATTATTTATTTAGGATAATTTGCTGCCAGAGACAGAGCAGCCAATATAATACTCATTTTTTGCAAAGTTGGTCAAGTTACATTGACACAAATAAAGAATTTTTTCTTTTCCCTGAATAATCGTTATACAATAATAAATATTAAAAATTGCCTAATGCCAATTTAGCTGCTTAAGGTTGCTTATGCATTCTGCCTAATAACTGCTAATGACACACTAGAAGTTTTATGAATAAGTCTTCAAACTATGGATATACAGGACAATACAACTCACAGAACTAAAACAGTTTTAGTTGCATGTCTGGGTTTGAAGTAGTCCGTAATATTTACCGTAATTAGATTTGGAAAAAAACTTTTTAGGGAAATAGCTGGTTTATCTTTATTATTGTCAGATCAAATAACAGAATTATGATCTATGGAACATAGGTAATTTCCTTATAGTTAGTTAAGTAATTTTAAATATGTACTTTCGACAGGGATCTTGCCCACCCCTACCTGGAAATTTCAAAGATTAAAATATCATCTAGGTCTATTAAAACTGAACTACAAAAATTCCAGGTAACCAGTAAACAGTAGCAAAGAGATACAGAAATGTAATTTGCTCAAATATTTGCAGCCAGGTATGGTTAGCCCTAGCATCCCAATTCCTAAGAGTACCTTATCTTGGCAGGTAATGTTTGGTGGTCACAACTGTCCATTTTAGCAATGGATATTTTCTAATTTATTTCCCATATATGAGAGACAGGAATTACATCTTAGAAACAAACCTAAAAGTTGGCCAGGAAGAAAATTATAGAGAAACTTCTTATTTACGTACAAACATTTTTTGGTGCTGCTTTACTACAGACTGCAATCCTAAACCTTTTACCTGGAAATAAGTCTCAATAACTTCACAGAAAATAGTAGATATGTATATGTCAGGGAAAGATAATCAAATATTTACTGTTTAAAAGGCGAGCCTCATACAGATGCTTAGGGATGGCAACTGATAACATAGACAGTAGAATCAAGAATTTGTAGTGAGAACTTTAACTGTAGGCAATTGAAACAGTCCAATAAATGTGCTTTATTTATTTACTCATTCAGTTTTTTACCAGCAATAATCAGGTAACTCTCAACAGGTTGAGGTTTGAGAATATTTCCCAAAATGTGGAATAGAATTGACTCGTAAGAGTTCAGAAAGCCAAAATTGTGGTCTTAAGACTTTGGTAAAAGTACTAGAAACCTAGAAGCTTATATTTAAGTGCCAAGTAATGTGACCAAATCATAGTCAGTTCTGTTTAGTTTCATCAGTCTATTTTTACATCATACCTTGATCAATCATTTCCTTTTAAAATAAAATTCATTGAGTGTTTTGGAACTAATTTCTTAGTGGACATGAAGATGTTCATGATGTGCTCTGATTTGATTCTAGTTTTTATTCCAGATTAAGCTGCTGCCAGTGTTGGACAAATGGTCCAATTTACTATAATTTTCCTTTATGCATAGCTACAATTACTAGATATTAGAAGCTAGAATTCTCTTGTGCTATTTAAAGGTAAAGATAAATGTTACCCCTGTCCAACTGATTCTGACTCTAAGGGATATTGCTTAACCCTGAGGGAGCCAGCATTGTCTGAAGGCACTTCTGTGGTCATGTCGCTAGCATGACTATACACTGAGGCACACAGAACACTGTTACCTTTCCACCAAAGTAATACCTATTTATCTACTTGCATTTAAATGCTTTCAAACTGCTGATTGGAGATGGGACAAGTAATGGGAACTCAACCTGTTGTGCAGCGTTTGGGTCTCAAACACAGGCTGTCAGCTTTCCAGCTGATAAGCTCAGTGGTTAATGAGTATAATAGCTTAATATAATATATTTATATATATTTATATATATTTATATATATAAATATATTTAGATATATTTATATCACTCTTCTATTTTTAAGCCTACCTGTAATGGTCAGTCGAGAAGTTGAAATCCCTTAATCTAGCCTTTCCCAGTTGTGTACTTTCCTGGTTTGATTTTAGATTGACTGTAGATTTCACACCATATCCATCCACCAAGATATCCATCCTGACAAGGTATGATGAGAATTTTAGTCTGACACATTTGGTGGATTCCAGATTGTCAGAAATAATATGCTTCTATTTTTCACTTTGCTAAGTATTAAAAGTTTGATAGCAATTATTTTTTAAAAGGTAGTTTTATTTTTTTTACCACATAAAATGACATATTTAAAATTATGTCAATGGAGATTCTCAGTCATCCAGATCATGGTTGTCTCAAAGGTGCTTTTTTTTTTTCCAAAAGGCAATTGAACTGTGTTTTTTTCCTTTGTGGAAGAATAAGACATCGGTTCTCATCCAAGAAACTTCATCAGGTCTGGCTGGATGGTGGGGAGGATGGAAGGATGCTTTTTTGGGGGAGGAAAAAGCACCTTTGAACAACTATGTCCCGGATGACTGAGAATCTCCATTGACATATGGAGGCAATGGTTTTTGGTTTTTTTTTTAATAGTTGGTGAGATTTCTGCAGTCAAGAGAAAGAAAAACAAAAGCAGGCATCATCCAGGATAAAACCTTTGTTAGGGTGAAACTGCAGATACGTTTATATTGCTAAATCAATAAAACATATTGAAATTATTAGAATTAAATATAAGTAGGATGGTTGGAAAACACAAGATGTACAGTGTACTTAATCACATAACAAAGATTGCATTAAAGGGAACTGCTGATAACAGTTCAGGAATGTGAATTAGCTTCACAATTGAACTTAACTAATTGGATAGTTTATTATTATGTAATATTGGAAAGAACCAGTTAAAGGCCTAAGCATACTTTTCTTATTTAGGTAATCATTGTTATTCATACCAACTTTCCTATTGACTCAAAACCATCTTCCACTATTATGTACTTGTGAGAGCTGTCAGATGGGAACTGTCTATATGCCCTTGTTAACTTTAGAATTGAAAACATATTTGTCTTAGGCACTATAATTCTTATAATTCTAGATGTCTTAATATGCATGCAATTCTGGAAAAAATGACCTTGTTAAGAAGGAGGAAAATCACCACTACATATTCTACTGAACAGTGATGTCTTTTTGTCTTCGCACATTTTAGACTTTGTCCTATTAATAGTTCATATAAAATAAATATTAAAACACAATTACATTGTGCGATTTCTGCATAATTAAGCATTTATTTCCATCAATGCTTTAAATAGATTTTATAAAAACGTATTTAATTATCATTCTAGTGTAATTAAGAATGAAATCCAGATTTTGTCTTATTTTGGTAAATGAAATCAATAGAATTGGATTCTGTGGGTCTACTCTAATGAAAATATATCTGGTTTTCATCTTGAGTGCTTAGCTGCAGTGCTTTCTATATAAAATCATAACCTGGTGTCATTAAAACTTTTTTATATATCTCAAGTTTTCTGTTGATCCAATAACTGCTTTGTTTTCAATTCCTATAGAGATATTGTTTACAAGACAGCTGTAAACAGTTTCCCTTATAAAATATTTTCTTTTGTAAGACATACACATATTTAACACAAATTATTTCTTTTATATCATTCAGGATTAGTAATCTTTTGATGCTTATTTGCTTTAGGACAAATAATGGCCACTTCACTGTTGCTTAGAATGTCTGTTTTTGATTTGATTGTGTTATGATGAGAGCTAACTAAACCCACATTTTTTATCAGAAGATTCTGGGAATCTTTAAATACCTGAAGTGTAAGTCACTGAGTTTTTAAGCTTCATGTACAGCATTAAAATTGCAATTCAATCTTGAAACTAAGGTGGAAAATCCTAGAGAAAAATCTATTATAAATACTTCCTTTTATGGACAAATGTTTTCAGTCTAAGTGTTGCTGAACAAATGAGAAACCTCTGTATTTCAATGAAATATCCGTTTTTAATAATCCGTGGAAAAGTAGTCTTTCTTTTAAGATGGTGATCTTAAATACAGGTAATCCTGAACGTATGACCACAATTGAGCCCAACATATGTTGCTAAGTGAGAAATTTGCTAAGTGAGTTTTGCCCCATTTTCTTGTCACATTTGTTAAGTGAATCACTGAAGTTGTTAAATTAGTAACACGGTTGTTAAGTGAATCTGGCTTCCCCATTGACTGTGCTTGTCAGAAGGTCGCAAAAAGTGATCACGTGACCCCGAGACACTGCAACCATCATAAATATGAACCAGTTGTCAAGCATCCAAATGTAAATCATGTGACCATGGGGATAGGGTCATAAGTGTGATAAATGGTCATGTCACTTTTTTTCAGTGCCGTTGTAATTTCAAATGGTCACTAAACGAACTTTAGTTGTAGGTCGAGGACTACCTGTATTCTTTAAAGTTGTTCTGGTTATTCAAATAGTGGACAGTATTACCCATGCCATCCTAATAATGATGTCTAGTGTTTCAGATTGCAGTATATAATTAAAGATGGGCAATTCAAGCTATGCCATGTGCTACTAAAAAAAAAAATCCCCAAAGTCACCAGACCATGTGAGGGAGAATGTGGAATGGAAAAAAGTATATGGGGGGATTCTAAACTAAAAGGAAATTCATTGTCATCAGAAAGATTTACAGCTGAATAATTATGGCTCTTTGGTTCTGCTGTGTTAGGTACACTCAACCGTAGTATCTCTAGAATTGACATCATCTAAGGATATCCCTTAGGTACAGATTTCTTTTCCCACAGCAAGTAAGTGTTTGCTTAAAATTCATGATAAACCACATGAAGATGCAAATATTTAAAAGTGACCTACAGTACTGCTTGTTACATGCTTGCATTAGACAGGGCATTTAGGACACATTTTGTGAGGTAAAGCAAGCCATGAATAACTAGTGTTGTTCTCTTGTAGGTTTCTTCATACAGAATGGCTGGATCACAGATCATTCCTCAAGCTTTATATTTGAGCAACATGCTGAAAGCTGTGAAGATAAGAGAATTGATGTCTGAAGACCTTGTCAAATACAACAATGGAATTATCCAGCATTTTAAAACTATGCATAGATACACCATAGAGATCTTCAGGATGTGTCATTTTTGCCCGCCTTTTCAGAAGCTTCTTCAAAAATCTCTAATTGACCAAGCAACCCAAAACTCACTGGAACGCCAAAAAAAGTTAAACTGGTGTCGAGAAGTTAAAAAACTTATGCCGCTGAAGACTAATGGTAAGTCAGGTTCATGGTATAACTGTAAATTGAGATTGTTCTGGCAGTGTAAAAGTAACATGTAGTATTTTCAATTCTGTTCCATCCCAAATGTTAGTTCCTTCCCAAATGTTGCTATTCTCATATGGTTGGTGTAATGCATCAGAAGGGTACCAGGTGAGTCAGTAGTAGCTAACTGATACCATTTACTATAATCATTCCAACAATGGACCTTGAATGAGCCCTGTTTAAAGGAAAGTACATTTAAAACATACACAAATGAGCCGTTTTCTCCTTTTCAAAATTAAAATGCATGTCTAATATAAAATGGGCTCCTAAGAATAAGTTATATTAATTTCTTAGAAATCCAATATTATGTTCAAAATCATAGGTTTGTTAGAGCAACAGGTACCCTGAGTTTCCCCACAATCATGCCAAATATAGGCAAAAGGCATTTGAATGCTAATTTACAATCGTTTCTTCCATTATTGTTCATGATGCCACCCAGAGCTGTTCAGATTTAACAAGGAGGTGGATTAATTGAAACAAATTTATCTGTGGGCAAAAATATTAGACAATGCCTTCAATGAAGTTAATACAAATTTCAGATCAATGCTTTGTCAGAAAGCTTCATTGGTGTTCTCGTATCTTTCTCAGTTTCAGTGTTTCCAGTATAATCTCTCTAAACTTTAGCTTTATGTCCAATTAAGTGGCTGAAACATTACATAGGAAGTGGTTTGAACTAGACAGTATTTGAAAGATATATGCACAAATAAATACATGAAAAGAGTATTTGTATTTTGCTCACCTAGCTTCATGTTTGCATTTCCTAAAATGTCTATAATCACCATTTTTGTCCCAAATTCCCATTTTTTATCCCAAAATTATCTTGCTGTTGTTGACTTATCCAGCTCTACAGTATAGTCTTACTCAGAGAATCAGGGCCCTTGATGGGACTGTGAAGTTTTATAAAATGAATTGGGTCACTTGTTGTTAATACTGTGTGTTGTGATGAATTTAGAAAAAGAAATTTAAAAAGGTTCATTTTTAGGTAGAGTGCTAGAACTGGCAGATTCATCTCAGACGAAGGCAACTCTCTTTTCATTGGCTACCGTATTCCAATATAGAAATCTTTCTGTCACTTATCTACATTCCTCCAGGTTTCTGCATTGAAAGTTTTATTCAAGGAGTTAATGCATGGCAGTCTCTGAAGAGTGTAGGCGTGGTGTCAAAACAGCTAAGATGGAGGCCATGGTACTGTCCTGTTGAATGCATATGCAACATTGACACACATAAAAAGGGCGGAGTTTGGAGTGTGACATTATGTCTGCTATCTTGCCTGCTTTGGCCTAACTCCCTCTTCCATGGATACTGCTGCCCTACAGCTGTTCTTATGCTTTCAGTTGTCCTGTGCTTTCAGTTGACTCTCCAAGGCCTCCTTCTCACCTAATGCCTTCTGGTGGTCTATTAGACAAAACTGGCCCCCTTGATTGGAGAAGTGGAACTTGTAGTCCATATTTGGAGAGCATTAACCTTGGGATGCCTATCATGGGCATTTTTCTGACCATTGGCAGTAAATGATGCTACACATCAGAAGCGAAACATATTGGGCATATTTCAATGTATCTGGAATGGGGAATATTGAGAATGCAGGTGATAGGGGAATCAGAAGATATCTGAGGACTCCAAGCATATGAAGGAGTCTATAAGGGCATTATCTTCCCTGTGGAGATAATGACAAGATTTGTAAAAGAAGTTTTTGCACCTTCAGTATAAGTTGTCATTCTTACAGAACTATATGGATTTTTATTGCATGGAAATCGTATTATTCATTTTGAGAACAAGAAAATAAATGCTCCTACAGTTGTAGTAAAGTTAGTTTTAATAAATGGAGTGCAAATATTAAATGCAGTCGTAGAAATGGGGATGTTGCTACAAATACCTCACACAGGTTTGTTAATCTAAAAGACAATGACTGAAGGAAAGCATGTCATTTTAAAAGATTCCAAGATCTACTAACTAGTAATTTCGCTTCTCTAATGAATAGGCATTCCAGCATAACCTAACCACACCCACTTGGAAAGTCCAGTGTGTACTTCACAGTTCAAATGTCTGTACATCAGAACAAGAAGTACAATAGCTGTTACTCAATTGCTAGTCAAATATCTTAACACTGGGGAATTCCAAATGTTGCTTAGGGAATTTTGGACTGCTAGTTCTCAATAAAGAACTGAAAACAAGCATATACAGGGAAAAAACTTCTTATCTTTGCTCTAGATTTTGCACAGGGAATTTTTTTAAAGGATGTAATAATAATTGTCCTACCTCTATGCCATATTTTTCTGCTTTGCAGAGCCAGACGCCTTTAAATCAGCATTTCATATCATTCGTTATTCTTTTTTTTTTCTACTCTTGTATTTAAACCCTTTTATATACTTACTGAAAAAAGCTTACTACACCACCGAAAATGCCTTCCGTGAATTGTCCTAAATTGAACAAGCAGGGAAGGGGGGGAAA
Source organism: Arizona elegans (assembly GCA_022577455.1). Taxonomy (NCBI): domain Eukaryota; kingdom Metazoa; phylum Chordata; class Lepidosauria; order Squamata; family Colubridae; genus Arizona; species Arizona elegans. The sequence goes on from JAKOOJ010000001.1 coordinate 247,512,943, forward strand.
ACCGTATTAGGTTCTTGAAAAAGCTGAGATATTAGTTTATTTACTACTGAACATAGTACTTTAAAAATGGTTTTATAAACCTTCCTCTTATTACCTAATCTATAATATGAAGAAATACAAAATGACACCTAGGATTTTTTTACAGCATAGTTGTATACAGTAGTAAAATAAGCAAGCAGGCATTAAAAAGTACCCAAAAATTAATTTTCAAATCTTGATAAAGGCGTATGAAACAAAGAGATGTAATATTTTAAAATACTTGGAAAGCTAATGCTTGCATCAGCATCTAAATTCACTTTTTCCTGATAATTCAGATTAATAGCTGCATTATAACTGCCTGCCTGTCCCACCAGGTGTGCTTATCAACCAGGATTCTGTGTATATCAAAAGAAAAAGCAACAAATCTGTTACAGTTTGCTGCACGCTACAGCATCCCATTAGAGTCCCTTGTTCAATATTGTCATTACATATATTGATATGATTTTGTTATATTTTGTAATGTATATCTGAATATCTTAATCATTTATTTTCCTATAGGAGATGGAAATTGTCTCATGCACGCTGCTTCCCAGTATATGTGGGGTGTCCAAGACGTTGACCTGCTTCTGAGAAAAACATTGTTTAGTGTACTTAAAGAAGCCGATACACGCAATTTTAAACTGCGCTGGCAGAGAGAAACACTTAAATCACAGGAATTTGTGGCAACAGGACTCTGCTATGATACCAGGGTAAGGTAATTCAGTTTATGTAAGGGAAGAATGTTTCAAATTTTGATATCCTCAGGTTGTGATTCCTTGTGGTAATTACACATGATGGGACACAATTAAGAAAGTAAAATTGCAGAGCCAACCACCAGTTAAAACATTTTAACCCTATAACTTTACTGGATTGCTCAATTCATTAACAAAGAGTTTCACTATTGTGGAGTTTCCAGACTAAGTAACCTCCCCCAATTTGGGTTATTTCCATGGACCACCCACATCTTACAAAGTTGGTGTTTGTCTGTTTTTCCTATTATGGAGAAATACACCATTACTGCAGTAGTAAAAATGAAAAACGAAAACAATTATGTTTTTTTTTTTTAATTCCTGCCTTTTGGGAATATGCAGTATGGTCATAGCTCTTCCATTACAGAGTCTGTGCCAGCTGAATATTTAATCCTGTTTTCAGCTTCCCTGTGCAGATTGCTGATGGTTTTCCATGCAAATCTTCCTAAGAATATCTAGCCATTTTCCCTCCTTTATCACCAGTTTGCCTAACTAGAAGCAGTAGCTTAGATGAGCTGTCCCATCCTCCCCTAGCAGACAGAATGATGTTCAGTCCTGAATTGGCATCCTTATAAATAGTCACTAGTCTGATTATTTGTTTCACTGGAAATTAATGTAGAAGTGCCAAGTACTATTTCTGTCTGTGATGAGCTCTGAAAGGAGTAGTCCCAGATTTTTTTAAAAAAATCATTTTGCTAATTAGGTCCCTTCCTTGATCGCTGAAATACCTTGATCCAAGCAACAGCAGAATATCATGTCTCTGCTCACCTCTTGCCCAGATTGTTGTGAGCTGGTACCGTTATGATGCATGACACATTTCTTCACCATCATGTCATGCTGGTCCATAAGATAGCTATAGGGGTAGACTAGACCCATTCATCCTTTTGGGACATGAATAGAACATAAAATAACGTAGTATGTAGGAACGCTATTAAAAAACAATAAAGGGCCGAGGTGGCGCAGTGGTTAGAGTGCAGTACTGCAGCTACTTCAGCTGACTGCTAGTTCAGCAGATCAGCGGATCAAATCTCACTAGCTCAAGGTTGACTCAGCCTTCCATCCTTCCGAGGTGGGTAAAATGAGGACCCAGATTGTTGGGGGCAATATGCTATTTAGTATACTGTCTTTGGTGTAAGCCGCCCAGAGTTCTTGGAGAGTGGGCAGCATAGAAATATGAATAATAATAATAATAATAATAATAATAATAACAACAACAACAACAACAACAACAACAACAACAACAACAACAATAATAATACCAATGTTCAGACTCATGTTTAGAACTAATTTCCAGAAAAATGATTGGGAATGAGAGTAAAAATGACCACTTGATTAGTTCTGATTATAAATAAAAGAATGATTTCCCCCCTCAATAATGCATTTATCAATACTTCAATCTTTCAACATGACTATACTATAAAATGATTTGATTTGTAGCAGAAGAAAACTGTATTTAACTGTATTTCTGATGTGCGAAGGCTTCAGTGTTGCATGATGATTCCTGATGCATCTTATTTTTCTACATTAGAACTGGGATGATGAATGGGACAATCTTATTAAAATGGCATCTGCAGAAACATCAGTTGCCCACACAGGCCTTCAGTATACCTGTCTGGAAGAAATCCATATATTTGTCCTTGCTAACATCTTAAGGCGCCCCATCATAGTTGTTGCAGGTAAGAATTGATGGACATAATAGCAATATTTCTAAGACCCCATTTTATGTGCTCACACTTGTGTATATGTGTTATCATCCGTCCACATAATAATTGCCTAAGAAGGACAAGTGGTATTTCATAATTTGACCCCAAACCTTCCCTCTTTCCCAATATTCATTCATTAAGGGATCAACAGCAATTCTTCCCTCTGTCCCATATTCATTCATTGCTACAATGTGCAATCAAGGTTTAGAGCAGGGTTGCCAGAGGTGGCTCCCAGGCTTCTTTTCCCCAACTTTTGGAATCCCCTTTGATGGTTAAAAAAACCCCAGCATGGCTTCCTAAGGAAAACATTAGAATTATTATATATCTGTTCTAAACTAGGCATAAAAAAAATCCACCAAATCCCCCACCTACCCAGCCATTTACAATATTACTTTACTCACTTTCCAGCCTTCATTCTCCCGAAATCAACTGGTGTTAAGTTATTGTCACACTGAGTTGTTTATGTACTGATGAATCTTTAGAAATTAATATAGAGGAGCCTAATATTAACTCAACCTGTTTATCTTTTCTTATAGATAAAATGCTCAGAAGTTTGCAGTCAGGTTCCAGCTTTTCCCCTCTGAACGTTGGTGGAATTTATCTGCCTCTCCATTGGTCAGCAGACGACTGTTATCGATATCCTATCATTCTTGCTTACGACAGTATGCACTTCACTCCTTTGGTCATTCTGAAGGATAGTGGACCAGGTATGCATTTGAATACCAGACTATATTGTTCTTCCATTTTCCTGTTCCCTCTGCCTTCCAAGCTGACAGCCCCAAACCTATTTTGAATTGTTATAGTCACTTTAGACAGGTTATTTGCCTGGTTTAGAATTCCCAATATTTTTCATCATTTGCTTATACCTGACTACTGCCATTACTTGACTTTTGTTTACATCATTGGTTGTTTGGATGAAGATTGCCAAACTTGATCTGTGAGTGACTTCTGCTGCATTGTGCTCTTCTCTACCTTATTTGATTCATTCCATTTTTCTTATTTCTTTCTGTAGAAATCAAGGCAGTTCCTTTAGTCAGTTGTGAAAGAGGAAGATTTGAAGACTTGAAAGTGCATTTTTTAACTGACGCTGAAGAAAGAGAGAAAGAAAAACTGATAAGAGACTATCTCATGGTGATAGAAATTCCTGTTCAAGGATGGGACCCAGGGACAACGCATCTCATTAATGCTGCAAAGTTAGTATAAGTCTTGTCCCCTTCCAACATTATTATTATTTGATAATATTTTAAAAATATTGTTAAATACCCTCTTGCAAGTTGTTCAATGTTAATGTTAAGCAAAACATACATGTCAGTTCAGGAAGATACAAAAAATAATGAACATAGATCCTGTTCCTGATCTTTAACCAGGAACTGGTAGATTATTTTTTTAAAGATATTGTCTGCAGCTTTTTTGTCACCCCTCTTCTTGCAAAGATGACAGTCCAAGATGAAACTATTTTATTTTACTCTCTGAAATTCATCTATCTGAGGGGCAATAAGGATATTCATATGCTATTCCTTTCTTTTTCCCTTGTGTATGAGGGTATGCAGAGGGGAGGAGGGAAAATCAAGGAAAAGTGTGACTAGTCTTTCATTCTTATTATTGATGGAGTCTGTGTGCCCAGTCGTCATGCTTACCTGCAAGACTTCTTTGCCACCAATGTGAAAAAGTGGTTTGTTCATACCAATATATATATGGAGAGCAAACCTTTTGTAAAGTGAGATCTGGACCTAGTCTTTCTTCAGATATCAGTATATAAAGACAAGGAAGTACCACTGCTACAGCCTGGGGGAGGGGGGCGACATAGCTGCAGCACAAAATATTTGAATGGCAAACTCACAAGCTCTGCTGTTCCCTTTTCATGTTCTTTTAACTGTTTGAGAAGTTTCTAAGCATCTCTAGTTAATCACTATCATGGATAAGAAGTAAGTTCAATTAAGGTTTACTTTATGGAAGCGTAGTGCCATTTGCTTCCGTGTTGTAAACCATAATGCTCCTCAGATTCCCATGATTAGATTGTTGAATCTGCCTCTTTTCTGTTACTCTTCTGGGATAACATGAAATAACTTCTCAAATTTGGAACAAGTATGAGCAGAGTTTTGTTTTTGTTTTTTTTTTAAAAAAGCAAATCAACTGGTCCACAAGCAGATCAAAAGCTTTAATTTGTATTTAATCCTTGGAGAGCAGCTAAGAGTTCCATGAAAAGCATGTCCATATGCCCTCCAAAGAATATTGTTTGCGGCGTCTTTCAAAACACCTGCCAGCAAGATAGGTAGTAGCAATTTAAAGTGATCTGTATGTTGATTAAAACAGCAGTACCATCGTCTTGTCCAGAGTCCATTGGGTGCTGCAACATCTTTACAATTGCATATTTGCTTCAGTGGAGTAAATCACTCCTGTTCCTGCAACTGTGTTAAGTTAAATTTCCTGAATAGTATATTATTGGCCTTGTAGACCAGACAGAAAAAGTGTTCTGATGCGGGCTCAGCTGCCTTTTATCTGATCATTTCCTTGGCTGTGTCTCTGCCCTATCTCCCAAGGTCATCCCCACATATCATTACAATTATATTGTATAAAGCATTGCAGAAATCAAGGCTGAATGTTTCTATGGAAATAAATAAAGCATAACAAAGGTATCTTGAACCAGAAAAGGGGGGCATAGTTAGTATTCAAGCTAAGCTAGTCTTCCAACTACTCTCTTTTGTTGTAATATTTAGAATTATTTTCAGAAAAAACTAGGTTGTGATGAGAAGCCACATTGTTTAATAGGGAAGAAATCTAATTGGAATGAGAAGTGGCGCCCATAAGCCACCTGGACCTTACAACTTGGTCCATGACATAATCAGGAAGGAATGTTCTTAATGTGCTAAAAGAGGCATTAAATGTCATCAACTCTTTCTGCAAATATGCACGAAACTCTTCCCCGTAATTTCATCTTTTTAAAAAAATTCCACTTCCTTCTGACATATTATTAGTGTAGCTTTTCAGTTGTAATGCTATACTTGATTATATAAATCACAGTTCTCCCAACTTTCCTCCCAGCTTGTGAAAGATCATTGCCTTTTCTCCCTCCAGTGATATTAATTCCTTCTCCCTTTGCTTTTTTCAAGGTTGGATGAAGGTAACTTGCCCAAAGAGATTAATCTGGTGGAAGATTACTTTCAGCTGGTGCAACATGAGTATAAGAGGTGGAAAGAAAACAGTGAATTTATTGGGAAGGAAACGAGTGCAAGGAACGGGCTGGAGTTGCAGTTATCCCAGCTATCGCTTATGGAGGCAAAATGTGAAACTCCCAACTGCCCTTTCTACATGTCTGTGAATACACAGCCATTCTGCCATGAGTGCTCTGAACAGAGACAAAAGGCAAATTTGGTAAAGAGGCAGCACTTCTGGTCAGGTTCAGAGAAGCCCCGGGTAAATAGGTCCAGTTACCCAAAGGATGAACGCCACCATCTTCCTGCCTGGACTTCTGAAAATTCCAGCACAGAACCTCGTTCAGCGCCTCCCACAGCTCCAAGTCTTTTTCTATACAGTGAAACAACTGCCATGAAATGCAGGACCCCAGGCTGCCCTTTTACACTGAATGTGCAATATAACGGACTTTGTGAACGTTGCTACAACTGTATAGAGGTCAACCCTTGCAATATTCCAAGCGACCCACAGCATTCAGATTGTGTGACTTGCACATCCTGCCTTAAGGACACCAACAGAACCTTCAATGGGATGTGTAGCACTTGCTTCAAACGGACTAGAGACCATTCCTCAAACGCCGGCTCCAGCACTATGCCTTCAACCCATCAGAGGTCCAGTTCTGATCCTATTCCTATACCACAAAGCTTTTTGCAGCATTCCTGTCATACGGCAACTAACAGCAATAAGGCGGAAGCACCGCCATATGTTCAGCCCCAAAGAACAGAGCCAAGGACGAGAAACAGTAAATGCAGGAAGCCTGGCTGTAATTTTTTTGGGACTCTCCAGAATGAAGGCTTTTGTACCCTGTGTTATTTTGAGTATCAAGAAAATAGAGGCAAGTAAGAGAATATCATTTGATTCTATCTTCCTCTTCCTTGATGAGTTGGGAGGGACTAAATTTTGAATTTGCAAGAGAACACCCGATAAATGCAAATGGTGTATAACAAAATAGCTGTTCGACTAGGATCAAGTGTAGCACGTAGCTCTGAAACCTTTGAAGTGTTGTATTGTGCACATGCAGCCACAGTAGAATTTGCTCGGCTTGCATTAGTCATGTACCATAATGATAATTGGAGGGTTGTTTTCATATTTTGCTGAGCTACACAGAAGAACCTTAACTACATCTGTTTATTTTTGTTACTGGGGAACTTTAGATTTTCACATTCTTTTCTGATTTAGAAAATCATCTGGAATTGAAATTCATAGCAACTGTAAGTTTGATAGTTATAAATAGTAGAATATTTTACAGTATAGTAAAAGTAGAAAGTTGATACCTGTTTTTCATTGTGTATCTCATTGCCAGAAAAAAAAATGTCACCAACTTCTTAAACAGTTACCAAAAAGGCCCAGGGAGTTTTTAAAAATAGCCTTCCTAAATTATATGCCTCAGCTTTTTTTCTGAATACATACCAGAGTTGTAGAATGAGGGAGGTAAAACAGATAACTTGGCCCATTTATAATTCTCTCCTCAGAGTTTACATTAGAGTGATTGTTTTTCTCCTGTTCTCCTTTTATTATAGAGGCTCCCCTGCTTCATCAGCGAAGATCTCCTGTGACTTCTCCTGTTTTGGAGTATCCTGGAATCTCAGCTGCTGTCTATCAGAATACCGTTTCCTGCCCGGGCCGAGAATGTGGCACAATAGGGAGCACCATGCTTGAGGGATATTGTCAGAAATGTTTTATTGAAGCACAGAGCAAGCGGCTCCATGAAGCCAGAAGAACTGAAGACAAAACAGTGAGACAATCAGAGGTCAGCACGCAGATGCAACTCGTTCTTCCCAATGTAATCTTATACCTATCTTCCCAAACAGTCTATATGATTCCATGAAAGAATCAGCAAAATATTGCCTTCTACTGAATTTACGTGTTCATTGTAGAGGATTCTGGGAGATGGTGTAATATGATAAATGTCTGCCCACTTCTTGCAAAGAAGGAAGAAAGCTTTCTGCTTTTGTTTATTAGCAAAAAATATTGCTTGATAGAGGTTTCTTTCCATAATGGGGCATTTTGATATTACAACATTCCAGTAGTCAGTAGATTGATGGGGATTAGATCATAATAACATGGGTAAGGAAGTAGTTGTTTGCAATGGGAGGAGAGGGAAGTTGGTGTTTACCACAACTAGGAAATTCGTGTTTTGCATTAGCCATATGCCGAGTTAATCTGTTTCACGTGCAGGCAGTTATTCAGTCATTCTCCATGTTATAGTCATTAAGCGTTTTCAAGGAAATCAAGTGTATTTCTTTCTTTTTTTAAAAAAATGAATGATTAAAAAATATTCAGCTTCCACATAAATTTTGTTAAGTACTCTTATATTCATGGTAGTTAGTGGAAGTCTAATGTAAATGCAGGGTTTATTGAATGAGAGTCCTTTAACTGCTTTCCATTTAAAAGATGCTTTTAATATTCACAGCAAACGGGACAACATCAAGATTTACACCAGAAAACTACACACTCTCAAAAACGCAAATGTTCCAAAGTTTCGTGTAGAAATAATTTAGCTTCCCGGAGTGCAGAAGTGTGTCAAGAGTGCTTGCGTGTCAGCCAGCGGAGACAGTCCGGAACACCTCAGGTTGACCCTCCAGCGGATGAACTTCCCAAACAGCGTTGCCGAGCCCCTGCCTGTGATCACTATGGTAATAACAAGTGCAATGGCTATTGCAACGAGTGCTATCAGTTCAAACAAATATATGGATAGCAAATGCCTTTTTTTTCTTTTTGCCTTGCAAAAGAAAAAAAAAAGGAATGGTGCTAAGTTTAAAACACTTAATTGTCTTGCTAGTCACCTGATCTTCTTCAGTGAAAAGGTGAAAAAGGTGACTTTGGAGGGAAAACAATAAGCTGATTTCTTTTGTGCATATGTAGATACACACATGTATTATATGTATGTATATGTAAAAGCAGAACTACGCAGTTCCAGAACGTTAATCCTGGAATAGTAAAGGAGGTTGCTTCCAGCACGGATGGTGAATGGCAAGACATTTTATACTTGACTACAAAACCCCTTTTCTCCAAAATATTTTGGATTATGTTTGGTATTGAATATGTAGTTGTATGAGAAAAATAGGTAATGCTGCTCTTTGCATGCTTTTCTGCTAATATGTCTCTTGCATTCTGTCTGCATTGTGAGCATTCTGTGTATAATGAAACCAGCCAAAAATTTGAAATGAACAGTTTCTACAACAGTCATCAAAATTGTGTGTGTGATTGCTCTGAAAATGCTGATACGGTAGAGTTAAGATTGAACAAAATATTAGGAAGTTGTGGGAGAACTTTTTACCATTTTTGCTTGCTTGTCCTTTTTTTAAGTTGTTGGCTGCTGCTACATTTCTTTTGTGTAGGTTTTTTTTTTCTTTTTGACAGTGTTTCCAAATGAAAGTTTTATGCACGTAGAGCAGCTATAAACCCATAAAATTTGGCCTTGGAACGCTGACTGATGTTTTTCCATTGACTATTCTGTGTGGTTTGAATGAGGGTGTAGTTACTAAACCTCTTGTAATTTAGAATGTGAAAGAGCATAGGTATTTTTAAGTATAACATTTGAGAAGGGAAAGTGGGGGAGGGAGATCATGAGAAAAATAAAGGTTCCTAAATATTCATGCATATTGATTGACATGGAAGCATACTGACAGATTAGAAAGAACCTACTTTATGTTTATTGAGAAAAAAGACCAACCGTCTTTTTTTACCACACAGCCTTCCTGTATTGTAGATGATATAGCAAATCTGCTTTCTCTTCATGTCTGGCCCAGGGGTGGGTTCTACTTACCTTTACTACCGGTTCGCATCGTGCCCATGTGTGCACATTCGCTTTGCTCGCGCCCGCATGCGCTCTTCTGTGTTTACGCAGATCTACTTTGATGATGTCCGGGTCAGTGGGCGGATCCTCCCGCCGGTTTTACTACCAGTTCTTGCGAACCGGGGGCAACCCACCACTTGTCTAGCTTCTACTAGTTAATCAAGTTTACTGAACTGTTACAATCCTTTTGGAATTTACTAAGAAATAAGGAGGATCTTCTGTGGGTCGCTATGTCCTTACAGTTAAGTCTTAACTTCTGACTTATGAAGTTCCCAAAGTAGACAGGATTGTTTTTTGTTTTTGTTTTCCCACACTCACACATCTCTACCATCTTCAGTTGATATATCTAATAGTGAGGGGCGCAGGGGTGGGGGGCTCTGTGTTGTTTGTAAGGTGGCCACTCCTGTGAAATCCTACTTATTTCCACAGTGTAAATTAGCAATCTTGGGGCATTATCTGCCATAACTGCATATTGTTCTGAGTAATCACCCAAAAATCTTCCATTTTTCCCAAGGCCTTCATGCCTCTCTTACTTTCTCTCTCTGAAAATTACGGGGAGCGAGAGGGAGGGAGGGAAGCATGTATGCCAACTGCTTGCATTTTGCATGTGTATGTAATCTCCATTATGAGAAACACGGCTAGTGTCACAGTCCTTCGCTGTTCAAATTTCTGTGTGTGATTTTGTGAGCTTTGTAAAATGTGAAAGTGTATTTAAATATTTATGTTATTTCAAAAAATGTAATGTTGGAAATTTGTACATTGCTATATAATAATTTGCTCTTTATTTCATTCTCCTTTTTTTTAAAAAAAAATCCTTCTTGTCAATACAGAATGGGAAGACAATGAAGGGAAATCCAGCAGCCGAAATAAATTATTTAAAGATTTGTTTAATTGTACTCTTGTGATTGTTTGAAATCGTCCCTTGCAGGGGGGGGAGGGGAATGATCAAAGTGAAGAGCTATCTATGGCATTTCCCTTTCCCTGAACTTCATCATGGTTTCCTTGCCACCCACTTGTTTCCCTACAAATTTCATCCCTCACAGTTTCTTCAGTTTCTCCAACTATTAGTTTTTAGGTCCATGGATGCTCTCTCTATACTACTCTATGCTATTTCTTAGAAGCTCTGCCTCCCTCATCTTTGTTCTGTTTTTCCTTGGCTTTTCTTCTAAAATGATTTCCACTCCATAGTAGGTTTTTTTTCCCTCCACTGTACCTCTTGCTTCCCAGAAAGGGAATTATTTGCTGTGCTCTCTGTCAAATCTGGCTGTTTGTCTCAGTGGTGGGATTCAATTTTTTTTACTACTGGTTCTGTGGGCATGACGTGACATGGGCTTGGTGGGCGTGGCAGGGGAAGGATACTGTAAAATCTCCATTCCCACCCCACTCCAGGGGAAGATTACTGCAAAAGTCCCATTTCCTCCCGATCAGCTGGGATTCGGGAGGCAGAGAATAAATGGGATGGGGCCAGTCAGAAGTTGTATTTACAGGTTCTCGAAACTACTCAAAATTTCCACTACTAGTTCTCCAGAACTGGTCAGAACCTGCTGAATACTACCTCTGGTTTGTCTCCTAATAAAGACCCAGAGGTGTCTATGAAGACCAATGACACTCTTTCTTATAATAAAGAATACCAGTGGATGTTCTGTTGCACCAAAACTTACTTTCTCCTCTTCCTTCGAATTACACAAATAATTAAAAAGGATGTATCCTTCTCTCATCACATATTTTTTAGGGACAACTATATTTTCCCTAGTCCAGGAGATCTGAATCTATTTTTGTTAGCAACATGGTTCTCCTAATTTTACATTAAATTTTAAAAATCAGGGAATGTCAGAGAATTTCATTTTACATTGTGGTTTTGTGATTCTACATTTCCCAAAGTAATAATCAGCTTATACATACTCTTTCTACCCAAATTATTACCTCTGTAATATTCCTTTTTCATCACAAGTTTTTTCGTTTTGGACAGAACTCCATGATAAATTTTTATTTACTCCACATCTGCCAATCTAAAAGGTAATTCTTCTCTATTCAGTACCATCTGATAAGTTATCTCAGCTGCTCTCATCATTGTATCTGATCTCCCAGCCTGATTTTTAATTCACATACAAATTAACAATGTACTAATGTACATTATTGTTAATGTACATCAAATGTTAATGTACATCAAATGTACATAAATGTACATTTAATATACATCAAAATGTACTAATTCTATTATTTTTAAGCCTACTCTAATTCTCTCCTTTTCCAGTCTATTTGGCCTTTTGTAATATGATTCCAAATCCCTACTTAAGCCTGTTCACAGCAGGAAAAGGAAGCAAATGAAGAATTCAGTCTGAAAATTATTTTTTACGGCCAACAGTAGCTGATCTGCAAATCAAATTTTTATAATTCTCAAAAGTAAAACCATGACAAAACTTTTATTTGCAGTTATTTCTCTTGACATTTGGTTTCTTGGGGCAAAGGAAGTTTAGGTTGTTAAAAACTAGAGAGTAACAACTAGACTTCTCAAACCAGATATGTATAGCACTAGAGGAAATTCTAACTTCTTTATTTGTAGATTCAGAAGGGAGCAGTACTAAAACATTAGTATTAAGAACAGTTCCATTAGGACAAATAGGTTCTCCTTTAGCTTTCTTGCAATTTAGATTCTGGCAGATTTCTATTTTCAAGGTGAAAGCAACTTTGTGTCTGCCTACTGACCTTAATAAGTGTCTTGCACTCTTGAAAATTGATATGTGGCTAAAAGAAACTGATGTACAAAACTAGTAATTTTACAGTAATAAAACCAGAATAAATTCCTCCCTCCCTTCCTTTTCTCTATCACCATCTCTTTTTAAAATATTAATAAATGTGGAGTCCTTGGTGTTCTCTAACTTTGTTTGTTTGCAGACTGCTTGCAGATATTGGGTGTTGGTTGCAGGAGAAGATCATTGGAGGTTTTGTTTCCTCCTTAGCTTTTTATTATCTTTGTCTCATTTGAATGGTGTGTAAATGCTTTGTCTCTATTTGTCTATTATATGTGACTATGTCTCTCTTCATCAATAGACACCCAAATAAGAGGCCCCTAAATAAACAGGGATTAACATCAGATAAACAGCCAAGCGGAAGACGATATTCTAATCAAGAAACCACAAAGAAGAAAATCTCACCCCCACCAACTCTTGCAGGGCAAGCTACTGTATATAAACAGGAAGCAAACCCCATACTCACTAGCACTGATGATGTTACCTAGTTGGGTTATGAAACATCCACAAATTCAAGGCCTGGGGGCCAGATCTGGCCCATGGGGTGCTTAGATCTGGCCTGTGTGGCCACCCTGGAAACAGTGAAGGACTGGTCCGCAGTGCCTCTGCCAGCGAAAACGGAGCTCAGGACCCTCCCGAGAACTATTTTAGCTGGCAGAGGGTGCAGGAGGCCGTTGCAGCTGAAAACGGAACTCGGGAGCACATTTTCACTGGCAGAGCACTCGGGCCACCACAGGTGCGCCTGACATAAGTGATGTTGAGCTGGCCACACCCATCTTTGCCACGCCCATCCCAGGCCCCCAAACACAACTCTGATGCAACCATCAAAGAAATTGAGTTTTACACCATTTCTATTGTAATACACATATCTCTGTTTCTGTCAAACCACTCTTAAACATCACAAAAATGTGATAGGGGTCTGCTATGGAGTTTCCTCAGAGATCCTAGTCTTGATGATCCCCAACACCAACATCTGTTTAGTGATCCATGCTTCAAACCGTTAAAGCTGAATTCCTAGTTAACGGATATTTTTACAACCACAGGAGGATTCTAGAGAAGTATTTTTGTCTACATAATTCCCCGCAAATGGGGAAGGAGTGGGTGTCTCAAGAATAAAAATAGCTACTGAAAGCAAAGGAATGAGCAAAACTTACAAATAAAATCAACAGTTGCTGTAAAAGCAGCATGCCAGTTAGTTGCTTGCCTATGAATTTTAATTCTGTTTTTATAGTTTCCTTTCATGCCTAGTTATCTCCTCTTATCTCCTCATCTGCACCCAATGTCTCCTATACTTCCTCCCTCCCTCCCTCTCTCTCTCTCTCTCCCTCAATCCTTCCTTCTCTCCCTCTCTCTCCCTCCCTCCCTCTCTTCCTTCCTATTAAACAGAGTTGTATGCCACCTGACGTGTAATGATTCGCCCCTTTCCCTCTCCTATCCCTTCCCGCACTCCATCTCCATCCCTTTCTTAACCATTTTTTTTTTTTTTTTGCTGTTTCTACTGAAAAGAAGGTGGGAAATTGTGTGTATAAGTAGGTATACTTCCATGTTTCTATGGATAATCGTGATTTGAATGTCAAAGAAAATGGCTGCAGAGATAGGTGATTCTGATCATTTTTCTTGGGTGGGCCTTTTTTAGGGTGGGGTATATCTTCTGCCAGGTATCTATGCATGCTTGTACATACACATATAAACATATACTCATGCACACAAGTGTTTTATTCACAAATATATACTGCACGGGAAGAAGTCCATGATTGCTTTTTACCAAAGTGGGCTTTACATAGGATTTTTAGTATCCAATGTGCTAGATATCTATATATCTATGTCTCTTCCTTTTATGGGATGTTTTAAATTCAGAGTCATCTTCCTCTGTGGTAAATATGGCACCCAGTGCTTTCTACATTCAGGGGTTTTAATTAGACAAGCAGGATTTAAATTCAGTTTAAATTGATAAATGTTAGCAACTGGAGCAGCTACCAAGTTCACACTTCCCTTTTAGGGTCATCACCACTGTTGCCTATGTAGTTTTATTACTTACACTATTTGTGTAGGTATTGTTATCCGTTTTGTGGCAAAATTATCTTTGCCTAAAAGCTAAGCTGCTGGTTTAATGTAAGGACACTACATTAATGTCATTGTAAAACTGTTAGATTCAGTAGATCCACAAACTCAGTGCCAAAAACTTGTTGGGAGAACCACAGAAATCATGAGCAGATACTTCATAAGGATAAAAGATAGAAATAGGATATTGGAAAAGCAGAGATACTCCCATAAACAGCGTTTTGAAATCTCCCAATTTCTTGTATGCATTTGGTCAATGAAAGATAACTCACACTTTCTTCCTTTATCATAGATACTTTGTATGAATGTGAACAGATTTGTGTGGGTGTGTGGTGTACAATATATTCTAATAAAGTGCATATAGTCCTTGTTTAGCAACATTTGCAGTTACAACAGAGATGAATAAGTGACGCTATGACCAATAGTCATGTTTACAACCTTCGCAGGTCTGTAAAGCAAAGAAAGCTGAAATAAACTCATACGCACAGTTGTGGTTTCGCTTAGTGGCTGCTTCGCTTAATGACTGATGAATGTTGCTAAATGAGGACTACCTGTAGTTGGAAAACAAACATACTCCTGGCTTGTTTGGAGGGATCTTCACCATCAATGACGTAAGAAATATTTTGTAATAGGAGCATCACGTTCATCAGCTTCAGCTTGATTAAGCCTCATTGATCAAGAAATGTATTTATTAAATTTATATTTATAGTATTTATATAGTTATAAGAGCTGTGGTGGCGCAGTGGTTAGAATGCAGTACTGCAGGCTACTTCTGCTTACTGCCGGCTGCCTGCAATTTGGCAGTTCAAATCTCACCAGGCTCCCAGTTGACTCAGCCTTTCATCCTTCCGAGGTGGGTAAAATGTAGACCCAGATTGTTGGGGGCAATATATGATGACTCTGTAAACCACTTAGAGAGGACTGTAAAAGCATTATGAACCAGTATATAAGTCTAAGTGCTATTGCTATTGCTATAAATACTGCTTCCACTTTATATTCTCAAAGGAATTATGATAAAGCAAAGGCTTTTAGCCCTCCCAGGCAGTAGGCATTCATTTAGAGGTAAGAGTGGACGCCAGGCATAGCCATAGCTTCCTGAGATCAATTTTCAAAACTAAGAGGAATAAAAAGCTACATTATTTTCATAGGGGTGGAAGTGGAGGGGTGGGCGTTCTTTATTCAAGTGGTATTCTGCAGTTTAAGAAACAGATAGATACTCCCAAGAAGCCAATTTGTGTTTCTTCTTCCTGTTAGAACTGATTATAAAAGTAGAGATGGCAATTCTGCTTTCTTAAGAAACTTCTTAACTGGCTTCAGCAGCTACGAAAAAATACTAAGAGAAATTAAAGAGACCTTCGTATGAAATTTCCAGATTCATACACTGCTACTTTGGTACTTGGGGGATAAGAGTGGCATTACTATTATGAATGTAATAAGAAGTGAGCTGTGAAAGCCACCTACAACCGAAGCAAAATGAGAACATCAACGCTGTTCTTCACATCAATTCTTTATTCTTATCTGCTCAGTCTTGCAAAGCTATTACTCATATCTCTCACAAAAGGTGTTTCATATCATGCTAAAGTACCTTATGCAAATTACAAGTCTTCTGAATCAATTGCAGATTAAGCATTTTAAGTACTCTGGTATTTCCCTGATCTTTGGGAAAAGATTTACTTCGGATTACGACACAAAATCTCGAGGGTTGGTATCCCCTTGCATAGTGTCCAGGTTGTCCACAGTGCTAACAACATCGGCTTCCAATTTTCCATAATTGTTGAGGCCATACAACACACACACACACATCTGGGCAGAAGAAAAGTTTCTTCCTGCTTCCTTTCCTCAGGAGCAACTGCTTCCTTTCCTTATGAGATCTGGTGTGGAATAGGAACTTAAGATGTCTATGGAATTTCTCAGTCATTCAGGTCATGGTTGTCCCAAAGGTGCTTTTTCAAGAGGCAACTGGACTTCCTTGTTTTTGTTTGAAGATGTTTTGTTTGAAGATCCAAGAAGCTTCTTCAGCTATCTGCAAGAAGTATAATCCTTCCATTCCCCACCATCCAGTCATTGCTGAAGAAGTTTCTTGGATGAGAAGCAAAACAAAAGAAAAGGAAAACAAGAAAGTCCAGTTTCCTCTTGAAAAAGCACCTTTGGGACAGAAACTTAAGCTGGATTTTAAATCCTAAATTTTTCACATGAAGGCTTCTTCTTTACTCTGAGAGGCAATGGCAGCTTCCCCCCTCCACCCACCCACTTTTCCTCCAGAAAAGACATAGTAGCAGAAGTAGATGTTACTCAACTGGATAACTCATTGCTTTGACTTCCTCCTTGTCTATGGATAGGGAATTTCTTTTGGGAAGACCCAAAAGACTTCTCAGAGTTTCTCTATCCCTTTCCTCCCTAATTTCATTAGCATAGAGAAAGGGAGTGGATCTGCCTTACTCTTTGCTAGTTATAGTTTTGTTAAACAGAAAGTCCTCAACCATTTGTTTTGTGGCTGTCCCAAGTTACAACAGCACTGAAAAAAGTGATTTATGACCGGTTTTCACACTTATGAATGTGGCTGCATCCCCATGTCACTTGATGAAAATTTGGATGCTTAGCAACTGGCATGTATTTGTGACTGTTGTACTGTCCCAGGGTCATGGGATCACTATTTATAATCTTCCCAGTCGGCTTCTGACAAGCAAAGTCAATGGGGGAAGCCAGGTTTGCTTAATGATTCATTTAACAACTACAGTGATTTGCTTAACAACTGTGGCAAAAAGGTTGTAAAATGGAGCAATACTCCAACAGCATACACACCTCACTTAGCCCTCCAACAACTGCCTCACTTAGCAACAGAAATTTGGGATTCAATTGTGGTCATCAGTCTAGGACTACCTATAATTAGAGTGTAAGGCTTCCCTACACTGTATCCCATCTTCTATTGCCCCATACATTCCTTCCAACAGGTTCAGGGTTGAGTGAGAAAAGACCAGGTATATGGCTACATCAACAATTCCACAACTATTTTCTTTTTCTCCCCACCATCTGGTTCCTCTGACATTTATCACCAAACTCTTCTTTGCAGAGAGATATTCCTACAGAAATCCCAGTGACTGGGACATTATAATAAGGCTTCAAAATTCTCTTCCCCCTTGTTTGCAGCAGTTCCGCAGGAGAATAATGGACTGTTTTCCCTAGGAATCTTCCCCCAGTACATCCTAGAGAGTTTTAGCTTCTTGTTTTAAAAATCTCTATACTTTTCTTCAAACGTACGTGAATTTTTTAGAACAACACAGACCGCTTTTACTACAGTAAAAGCTCCTGTCCCAAAATTCTCTACTGTAGCATTTACATAACAACCCCCCCCCCATTTGTTAAAATTGTCACAACAAGCCCATATACACTGCTCATCTTCATTTTTGAAAAAAATCAACCCTGAACCAAACATTTATTCACTTCTTCTATTTTTTCTAGTTCTTGCTCAACAGTATAAGAATTCATGGATATCAACTATCTCTCTCTGCCCCACTTTTCAAGATCATCAATGTCCATTGGCACACCCATACCTGTTCACAACTGGATTTGGGGGAGACTTTTAACAATTCAAATTTTGCCAGATGCTCTCCCTTGTTATAAGAAATGGATGGGTGGGTTAAGGTGCATAAAATCTCAGCATGTGACTCCATGAATGTGATGCCCTTGTAGTAACACAGAAGTGACTCTGAGCTCAAAGAGCTAATTCCCACCAAAAATTCCCAGGCAGGATCCTTGTCAATTCTTGAATAATTTAGTTTAAACAAGTCTAATGCTAAATCATTGACTAGTAGAGATAGGACAAAGAGATTATTCCTTTTCTTTTGCAACATCCAAAAGATGTCCTTACATGTTGCATGTAAGGAAAAACTTAAAGCTCTGGGTAAGAACAGAAAACCAATGAACAGATAGTCCTTGACTTACAACAGTTTGTTGAGTGACCATTCAAAGTTACAACGGCCCTGAAAAATGTGACTTGTGACCATCTTTCACAGTTACAGCTTTTGCAGCATCCCCATGATCATGTGAACAAAATTCGGATGCTTGGCAACTGGTTCATATTTATGACCGTTGCAGTGTCCCAGGGTTATGTGATCCCCTTTTGCGACCTTCTGACAAGCAAAGTCAACAGAGAAGCCAGATTCAATTAACATCCGGGTTGCTAACTTATCAACTGCAGTGAGTCACTTAACAACTGTGATAGGAAAGGTCATAAAATGGGGCAAAACTGACTTAACAAATGTTTCACTTAATACCAGAAATGTTGGGCTCAATTGTGGTTGTAAGTCAAGGTCTACCTGTGCTTATATTATTAAGAGTTATATAACAATATAATATGCAGTGTGTATGTGTGTGTGTGTGTGTGTGTGTGTGTGTGTGTGTGTGTGTATCCTCTTTCCCTGAAAATAAGACATCCCCTGATAATAAGCCCAATCAGGCTTTTGAGCACATGTGCTAAAATATGCCTCCCCCTGAAAATAAGCCCTCCCTGAAAATATTTAAGCGCAGAGCTGGAAATCAGGTAAGATGGCAAGAGGAGCCCCATCTTGATTCCACACACCCCAAAATAATAAGACCTTCCCAAAAATAAGGCCAAACGCTTATTTGGGGGTCAAAAAAATATAAGAAGGGTCTTATTTCCAGGAAAATAAGTGTGTGTGTGTGTGTGTGTGTGTGTGTGTGTATTATAATAATTATTAAAATGGCATATGTCACATGGATAGTATCAACATAGATATAATATTAATGTTACACCACACTAAATTATTGAACTCACTACAATGAATCTCTCTGTAGCCTGATACCTTGCTCAAAGCTTTCATTTAATATTTTTCTTATGTACTGCTTAAATGTGAAGAAAATTTCAGATGCACAGTCCATACTTAAGCAAAAGAGCTCTTCCCACGCTCTTAGCAAATTTTCCCTCCAATGTCTGCCTCTGTGAAAAGTTTCATGCAGTTGGTTTTCTGGCCGCTTGGTTCCTCCTTCTGGATCAGTTTCCATTTCACTTTTCTTCTCTCTTTTATTATCCTGGCTGCTCAAACTGTAATCTTCCTCTGCCAATCTGCTAGGTGATTTCCTCATGGGTGAAACTTGGCAGCCTTTTTTTTTCTTTATGTGTTGACCAAAGTGCCAGTTGGTGATTTAAATTCCTTATCAAACAACCAACTTCCCCTCTTTTGTTGATAGCTGCAAGGAAAAAAGCTTCATGCACTGACTTCCTTCTTTATGATGATAAGTGTTTTTATTAATATAAACCTTTGCCTTATTCCAGGGGTGTCAAATATTTTACCACTCGATTTCATTGAGGGCCACATCAGGGTTGTTTTAGACCTCAGGGGGCCAGGTGGGGGTGGCCGGGGTTCAGAACAGAGGTGGTATTCAGCAGGTTCTGACCAATTCTGTAGAACCGGTAGTGGAAATTTTGAGTAGTTTGGAGAACCGGTAAATACCACCTCTGACTGGCCCCGCCCCCATTTATTCTCTGCCTCCTGAGTCCCAGCTGATCGGGAGGAAATGGGGATTTCCTTCCCCTGGAGTGGGGAGGGAAATGGAGATTTTACAGTATCCTTCCCCTGCCATGCCCACCAAGCCATGCCATGCCATGCTATGCCACACCCACCAAGCCACGCCCACAGAACTGGTAGTAAAAAATATTGAATCCCACCATTGGTTCAGAAGCAAAAGAAGAAAGATAAAATACTTTCCTCTATACCAGGGGTGTCAAATTTAAGGCCTACGGGCCGGATGCGGTCCGTGAGATGCTTAGATCTAGCCTGTGGGGCCACCTGTAAACAGCAAAGGACCGGCCTGCGGTGTCTCTGCCAATGAAAACGGAGCTCGGTATGCTAGCAGAGGCACTGCAGGCCGGTCCTTTGCTGTTTACAGGGCTGCCCTGCGGGCCAGATCTAAGCATCCCACAGGCCGGATCTGGTCTGTGGGCATTGAGTTTGACACCTTGCCTTATTCCCTTATATGCTTAGGCTAATTCTTTCTAGGTTAACTTTCTTATTGTTTTTTTTTTTCTCTTTTCTAGACAAACCAAGCTAAACTACTGCTTCTATCTCCTTTGACCCCCATTCATATGTGACTTGGACACTCAACTCACCCTTCCGAAGTCTTGAGTTTTATTTCCTCTCTCTCTTATCTCTCTCTTTATATATCTCTCTATCACTCTATTTCTCTATCTCTTTCTCTATCTCTCTAATCTTATGATTCTTGATGAATGTATCTTTTCTTTTATGTACATTGACAGCATATACACCAAGACAAATTCCTTGTGTCCAATCACACTTGGCCAATAAAAAAAATTCTATTCTATTCTATTCTATTCTATTCTATTCTATTCTATTCTATTCTATTCTATTCTATTCTCTATCATGTATTTATCAATCGATCTATTTTTCTTATCTATCATCTATCAACCATATGTCTGTCTGTCTGTCTGTCTATCTATCTATCTATCTATCTATCTATCTATCTATCATGTATCTAATCTATCTCCTTGATGCAAAAGGAAAAGATGCTTAGGTGAAAGTTTCTTCTACCTTACAGAATTTATTTATGTTTTTCCAGTATACAGCAACTATGTTTTCAGGCATTTAACCTAATATAAATTGGTTAGTCAACATGCTGAACTGTTGGTACTGAAGCCACATACTAAACTGAATTCTATTCAGCCTTCTTTACTCCCTCAAAAAAGTACAAATTTGCAACATGCCAATTGCCAAGCTACTGGTCTTCAGTCAGTGGTGAAATTTGTTACTACTAGTTCTGTGGGCGTGGCTTGGGGGGGTTAATATGACTGAGTGGGTGTGGCCAACTTTTTAAAAAAAACTTTTAAAACCATTTTTTCTACAACCTCTTCAGCTGAAGATGGTTTTAAAATTTTTTTTAAAAAAACCTCTTCAGCTGAGGTTTTTAAAACATTTTTTCTATAACCTCTTCAGCCAAAGAGGTTGTCGAAAAATGCTGTTAAAAGCCTCTGATGATCCCAGCTGAGCCGTGCGATCATCAGAGGCTTTTTTTAAAAAATTTTAAAAGCATTTTTTCAGCCGAAGAGGTTGTAGAAAAAATGCTTTTAAAAATTAAAAAAAAAAAGCCTCTGATGATTGCGTGGCTCAGCTGGGTATGGGGGGGGGCAGGGATTTTTGCTACCGGTTCTCCGAACCACTCGCCTTCATCGCTACCGGATTGGGCAATCCGGTCCAAACTGGGAGCATTTCACCCCTGTCTTCAGTGGACTGTGATATCTTATCCAAAATTCATCTAGACTGGTAAAATGTCTCTTAAAGTAACACATTAATAAACAGCAAGCCCAGGGCAAACATTGCCTAGTGGCATTGCCAAGGTTGGGAAGGCCCTGAGCCAAAGCCTCACTTGCTTTCTGAGTTGTTTTTCTTTCCCAGTGGAGCAAATGTATTCAGTATCCTCACAGGCTAAGAACTCTGAGGCTTGCTTGATTCAACTCATTGAAGTTCAATATTAAATAACATCTGGGTGGCTGCAATCATATTTGGTCAGCCAGAAGACTTGTTTAGCAGCAGTGGAAAACATCTTCATGATCACAATCACTAGCACCCAGTGGTCCTGCATAATTTAGTTTCTGTGTGATAGAAATGTATAAGTCATGAGGAAAATGACTACAATAGTAAACTATCTGTTGGCTTTTTTTAATTCCAAATGCTAATATTTTACTAAATGTTTTGTTCCAGAGTATTCTCTTAATTTACCTTTGGATCTGCATAAATGAGAAGCAGGGTAAAACATATTTTAGAGCTAAGTAAATAATTTTTGGACATAATCCTTATCTGCTTAGTGATCTGGTAGGATTAAACGGCTTTGAAGACAGTCCAAAGTGCTTTTTTAAAAAAAGTCTGCATTTGATTTATTCTAGATGAAGACAGACAGTACTCCAAAGATGTGAAGGAGGACTGGTGATGAGGAATGCAGTTTCTAAATGTTTTCAGAGCAGAATATCACCTGCTGGAACACCAAGGTAATTCATTTACCTCCCTTGCAGTGATGAAATTCAATATTTTTTACTACCGGTTCTGTGGGCGTGGCTTGGTGGGCGCAGCTTGGTAGGCATAGCAGGGGGAGGATACTGCAAAATCCCCATTCCCACCCCACTCTGGAGCCAGCCAAAAGTGTCATTTGCCAGTTCTCCGAACTACTCAAAATTTCTGGTACCAGTTCTCCAGAACCTGTCAGAACCTGTTGGATTTCACCCCTGCTCCCTTGTCTCTTCAGATGAAGAGGGTGATAGCAAGCGTGTCAAATGTTGTCATCATTTGCTACAGATCAACCAATCAAAAGAATGAAGAAAACATCAATAAAAATTAAAAACATATATATATAGTAATAGAAATTTGCCTCTTTTTCCTTTACCATCTCATGCTAACAAATGGAATGGCAATATTTCTTTGCAAAATTGTTTGCCTTTCTATTTTAAAACTAAAAAATATTTTGAAAAATAAAACTTTGTTGCCTGGTTTGGCGTCGCGGTGAGACAGTCAGGGAAATAGTGGGCTCTGATGAGCTCCGCGAAAACTCCGGCTGCCAAACCGCCGCCGATGGGTCTTTGGACCGGAACCATCCTGCAGGGACAGGGGGAAAAGAGGGGCACCTCAAACGACCAAGAAGAACAGGCAAGTTCCTCGGAGGTCAGAGGGAGCCCTCTGTGAGTCGGCGGCGGGGGGCGGCAATCATGGCGGCTGCCATAAAGCCGGGACAACCGGACTAAGAAAAGTGCTGGAGGAAAGCAGAGTAAAACGGAGCTGTTTGAAGCCGGATGAGTGACAGCAACCCAGGCTTGCCACAATGTTTGGAGCAATATTAATATTTAGAAAACCCCAGCCTAAAACAGCAGCTGTGCAACAATAGGGGCTTTGGAAAACAAAATTTAAACTGCAACTTTAAAGAGACAAAGATCCGAGAAACAACTAATTTTGGAACAGAACTAAGGGAATTAATCATGGAGATATAGTAAAAAGACTAAACACTTTAAAACTTGAATTGGACTTTAAAAAGGAGGGGGAGAAGATTTGATACTTTTTAAATTAAAAGAAGAAGAAATAAATTGGATGGTTATATAACTGTAAAATGGAGTCTTGTATGACTAATGGAAAATGTGGATTATAGAGAGACACTAAAGAGGAACTTTGTAAACTTCTCTTTGTTATGGGAAACTTTGAGCTTTACAGATAAAAGCTATTGGACTTTGTGGAGAAGGATTTTTTCTTTTCCTGTGTGCAGGCAACTCGATTTTGGTGAAAAGAAAAGGAATCTACAGTGGAACTCCTATGGTTGAAATAATAATAATTTAAATACTGGCGCAGGAATGGAAGAAAGTTTAAGCGCAGGCCCAAAAGAAAGGGATTTGATACATTATATCCAGAATAAAAATAAGAAAGAGAATTAACCTGACCTATGGAGAAAAAAATTTAAAACTTGGAAAATGGAAGGAAATATATGTCTACCGGCGAGAAAATGAAGATAATGTGATTAAAAATAAAATAATGTAAAGGTGGATTGTAATAATAAAAGGGAGGTTTTTACAGAAATTAAGAATGTTAAAAGGAATTAATAAATATATGTAAAGGAATGTTTGAATGCAAGAATTATGTTCTAATATTAAAATGTTAGGAAAAAGAATAAGGATAAATATGATTAATTGAAAATGTTAAAAGGAATTTATAAATACACCTAAAAATATGTTTTAAGTAAGAACCATGTCTCAATGTTAAAATGTCATGAATGTTATGAAAAAGGACAAAGATAAATATGATTAAGTGAAAATAAGTAATGCATAGATGGATGGAAACAACAAAGAAAGGATTAAGTAGGGATCAATAGTTAAACCAACTATGACAGCCAAAAAGTAAAAATAGATATGCTATGTAACAGCCAGAAAACAAAACTGAATATGCTGTGTTGAACAGCCAATAAAATGGTTCTGCTGTGTAACAGCCAAAACAAAAATGAATATGCTGTGTAACAGTCAAAAAATAAAAATGAATATGCTGTGTTTAACAACCAAACAAAAATGGGCATGCTGTGTAATGGCCAAAAAATAAAAATGGGTATGTTGTGTTCAACAGCCAAAAACAAAATGGATATGCTGTTTTTAAGAGCCAAGAAATAAAAATGATTGGTTTAACAACAAAGATAAAGATAACAATGCTGGGTTTTATAGCAAAAATAAAATGAGGTGGGATAGTTAAAACGAGGAGGAGTATGTTGAGCATGATAGTTAAAATAAAATGAATAAATTAGGTTTAAGAATAGAAATAAAGATTATAAATTTTGAGTTTAATAGTAAAAATAAAATGAGTATGTTGGAATTAAATATTTCATGAATGTTTATAATAACTGTATGATTACGGTTAAAATATATCCATCTAAGCAACTGAAAGAGAAAAATGGAATGGTAATTGGTTAGGATTTAAGATTTAAGTAACGGGTTTTTGGGGATAATGGCATAGTTAAATAGACAGATTTGAGGGAAATATTTGTGTAAAATATTAAGTTGTGTTAATTGAAAATTAAGATTTGTTAGTGATTTGTATTAATTTGTGACCAGATCAAAAGCTTCATTTTGAAAAGATGTGTTTTATGTTTTTGTTTTAAAAATAATAATAAACTTAAAAAAAAAAAAAAACTTTTGTTGCCTGCTGACCAGACTGCAACCTGCTTTTCAGACATTCACTGTACATATCCCTTGACTAGAGGAGACCCTATGTCATGTACACAAAGTAAAATACTGCCACACCTTGCAGGACTTTTTTTTGAAAAAAATTAGAACTTTTAAAACAAACAGTAGATCTAAGGAAAACTCCATTGCTTTTTTGATTGAATTGAGTTGAGTTGTTGCCTGACTCTGACTGCCAGCAACACTGGGTAGCTTACATGTCAACAATAGGATTAGTAACATGAAAGGAAAAAACAAGTACATTCAGAACAAGCAACCCAATACATCCAAAGAAAACAAACATTAACTTGACAGTCACTTTAATCCCAGGCTTGGGAGCAGGCCCTGGTTTTCAGACCCTTGTAGAATAGCTACAGGGTGGAGCCATATGGAACTCTGGGTTGATGCCGTTCCAGAGAGTAAACACTGTAACAGAGAAGGTGCATTTCCTAATAAATGACATTGTTGAATTGAAGAGACTGGAAGTGTGCCACCTGTGCCCAGTCTTATCGAGCAAGCAGAAAGTATTGGAGATAAGATGGTTCCTCAAATAATCCGGCCCTATATCCTAAATCTGTATACCAAGGCTGGAAAAGAATTGCATCTACCTTTGATGAAAATCTATCAGAATGGTATAAATGGTCCACCTTCCCTTAAGCCAGAGTTGTCAAACTCCTGGTCCACCTGCTGGATGCGTCACATGCTGGCCACGCCCACATCCGGTTTAGCGAAGGGGGAAAAGGCCCGATATGTCACGTGACGCCGCCTTGACAATGTCAGTTTGACACCACTGCCTTAAATTCACAGAATGAGAGAGAACTTACATTATGTTATGCCCCAAGCATGAGGTTTTATGTAACTTCCACATCACACCTCTTATCACAGACAAATTTTCCATTTTTGCATAGCGTATCTATCCTATGTGGTGCTTTTAGTTTAGGTTTTAGTGGTTGATCAGAATTCTTCCATTTAAAATCTGACTGCCGAGAGCATTACCTGACCAGTTTCATCCTTATTAGGAATCATCAGATATACACCATGTACATCTGACAATTGCTAATAAGGTCATGAATTGCTTCCCAGTGTTCTCTGATTGCAGTGTAATCTTTTCCAAAAACTGGAGGAAGCATGGGTAATTGAAGCAGAAGAGAAGATGTTTGAATTTTAATAAGGATATTAACTCCTTTGAATACAAAATATATAAAAGCATAGTTTGGGGAGTTGTTGCGATGAGCTTTAATATTCAACATTTATTTCTAGCTTATTTCTTGTTCATTATAGATTAAAATAATTTAAAGAAGATAGATAGATAGATAGATAGATAGATAGATAGATAGATAGATAGATAGATTAAAACTTAAATGAGCTACGATGGTGCAGTGGTTAGAATGCAGTATTGCAGGCTAATTCTGCCGACTGCCAGCAGTTCGATTCTCACCAGCTCAAGGTTGACTCAGCTTTCTGTCCTTCCGAGTCCGGTAAAATGAGGGTCCAGATTGTTGGGGGCAGTATGGTGAGCCTATAAACTTCTTAGAGAGGGCTGTAAAGCACTGTGTAGCAGTATATAAATCTAAGTGCTATTGCTAAAGCAGGGCTAACTTTTTCCCAAAGCTTGTATTTGAGAGGCTGAAGCTTGATTTAGAGTTGCATGCAGCTGTCCATACCTATATGTCCGCATACCTATACCACAAAGGCCAACCCTGGCTAAGCAGATGTCCGACGCACACACCTTCCAAATCACAATTGTGTGTTGTGTGAAGGTACACGTTCTGTGTGGAGGACTTCCTGTTCTATGCTTTGCTGCTTGAGAAAAGTTAAAATTCTACAGGGTACAGCACAGAAACGGCCTTGGTCGCGTTGGTTGATGATCTCTGGAGGGCTCGGGACAGAGGGTGCTCCTCTGTCCTGGTCCTGTTAGATCTCTCAGCGGCTTTTGATACCATCGACCATGGTATCATGCTGCACCGGTTGGAAGAGTTAGGGGTGGGAGGCACTGTGTTGCGGTGGTTCTCCTCCTTTCTCTCTGACCGGTTGCAGTCTGTGTTGGCAGGGGGACAGAGGTCGATCCCGAGGCCCCTCATATGTGGGGTTGGTCCTCTCGCCTCTCCTGTTCAACATTTATGTGAAGCCGCTGGGCGAGATCATCCGTGGTTTCAGGATGGAGTACCATCAGTACGCTGATGACACTCAGCTATACATCTCCACCCCGGATCACCCCAACGATGCCCTTGAAGTGATGTTCCGGTGCCTGGAGGCCGTACGGATCTGGATGGGGAGGAACAGGCTCAGGCTCAACCCATCCAAGACCGAGTGGCTGTGGTTTCCGACATCCCGATATAGTCAGTTGACGCCATCACTGACTATTGGGGGCGAATCATTGGCCCTCACGGAGAGGGCTCGCAACTTGGGCGTCCTCCTGGATTCACGGCTGTCTTTAGAAGAGCATTTGACGGCCGTGACCAGGAGGATTTTTTATCAGGTTCGCCTGATTCGCCAGTTGCGTCCCTTTCTGGATCGGGACTCGTTACGCACAGTCACTCATGCCCTCGTCACCTCCCGCCTGGACTATTGTAATGCTCTCTACATGGGGCTCCCCTTGAGGAGCACCCGGAGGCTCCAACTGGCGCAGAGTGCGGCCGCGCGGGTGGTAATGGGAGCGACATGGCGCTCCCATGTAACACCTCTCCTGCGCGAGCTGCACTGGCTCCCGGTGGTCTTCCGGGTGCGCTTCAAGGTTTTGGTTACCACCTTTAAAGCGCTCCATGGCTTAGGACCTGGTTATCTACGGGACCGCCTACTACCACCAATAGCCTCCCACCGGCCAGTACGCTCTCATAGAGAGGGACTCCTCCGGGTGCCGTCAGCCAAACAGTGTCGACTGGCGGCCCCTAGGGGGAGAGCCTTCTCTGTGGGGGCACCTACTATCTGGAATGAGCTCCCCCGGAGATACGGAGGATCCCGGATCTGCGCTCCTTCCGCCGTGCTGTGAAGACCTTTTTATTCCATCAAGCGGGCTTGGCCTAATCTCTTCCCTTTTTAAATATTTAAATTTTAATCTGTTTTTTAAATTATCAGGGTGTTTTAATTTGTCTGGGCCAAATAATTTAATTTGATTTTATTGGGTTTTTAAATTTTGTGTATCTATGTATTTTATTGTTGGCTGTTCACCGCCCTGAGTCCTTCGGGAGTAGGACGGTATACAAATCAAATAAAACTGAAACTGAAACTGAAAATTCCCATGTGATAGAGCCCAAAGCACAGAAAAATTCAAAGAAGCAGTGCAAGATTGGAAGATGTTGGAGAGACATTGCCCATAGAATGGTTAAGAGTCAGACATGACTGTCTGGATAACATCATCAAAGCCCAACACTATATCAGCATTATAGCTGACATTTTAAAACAAAATGTACAATGAAACTTGTAGTTTGTCCCCAAATGTATGGCATCATCTCTGCTAATCTTCACTTCTTTCCACATCTTGGCAAGAATTATATAAAACATCATTACAGTACTTGAATTGGCCAGAGTTAGCCATGCTAAGGCTAACTGTGCTTGGTAGGAGATTTGTATTTCAATACATTTGGGCACACCGGTTTGAAGACTATTAATCTAGAAATGAAATGCTTAGAGATTTAAAATTAATGCTTGGATGATTTATAGCGGGTGAGAAGAGTAAAAAAATGAACCAGTTTCCTGAAAGTTCCCCCAAGAGGCAGCTATCACCTTGTCTTTTCAGAAGACAAATGACATTCGATAGAAATGAAATAACCTTGGAGATTCTGTGCTTCGTTTTCTTGCAAGTGACACTAAGAAGTAATATTTGCATAGTTCACTTTCTCTATTAGCAATGAGAGATTAAGTGAAATGCCTTGGCATTCCTATCACTTCTAGTGTTGGGTTTTACTGGAGTTTACTGGCAGAAAGCGGTGAAGCAACAAAAAGTTATTTAAAACAAAACCATTACAATGCTTGAAAAGTTCTTCACTGCACCCTTGAATTATTATCAGTTCTAGTATACAATACATGATCTTAAATATATTGTAATTTGACTGTCAGGCTTCAACAACTTCCCTACTTCCCTCCTTATGCTGTGAATGTAGTATCAGCATTTAACTTCCAATCAAATGCCAGTACATATACTGTACATACAAAATGATTATGGGAAAAGAGCAGAAATACATGGCTGATCAGCATATTTGGAATTCTTCCACTTAAAATCCTGAAATGATGCCATCGGGCTCTTGTGAAGATTCTATTTGTTATTATAGATCTTGAAAAAACAATGCCTTAGTTCAGTGATGGCGAATCTTTTCGGGACTGAGTGCCAAAAAGGGAGCGCCCGCAACTTGGAAAAGGAGCTGCCTAGGGCGCATGTGCGCGCCCAAAAATAAACTTCTGGTTTCAGCTACTGAACTTCCGATTTGAACCAGCTACTCTTCCAGGTTTCTGACGCGCATGTGCGTGCAACAATCAGCTGACTGGCACGCATGCACACAGGAAAATGGAAGACCAGCTCTTTTAGTTTCCAGCACTGCCACATGCAAAAAGGCCAGCTAATAATCGCGCAGGCATGCACACCACAAACCCTGCCCATGCCAGGCAACATAGCTCCATGTGCCACTTTGGGCACAAGTGCCATAGGTTTGCCATCACGGTCTTCGTTAGTTGTCCCCAAAATTGGTGAAGTCCATGAGCAAGGTTTCCATTAGTGCCCATGGAAGAGTTATTTCCAGGGTTTTGGAAATCCCATCTCCATTTTCAGGCAGAGGTGGTAAGTGTTGGGAAAAACACCTCTGGTTCCAGTCCCCTTTGGCCTTAAGGCTTTGCAGAGGTTGCTAACCAAGGGTGTCATGCGCCAAGGATTCACAGCCATTTCAAGAGAAGAGGAAGTCTAAATGTTGCAAAATACAAGATTTCTATTATATCTCAAGACTTAAGAACCAAAACCTTAGCAAGAATTAGATAAAACACCCCTACTTAACTTGGCCACATTTGGTCATGCTAAGCAGCCCAACCCACCATCCAGTTGAAATCAAAAAGGAACTGTCTGGCACCTTTAAAAAAAAATTCTCCAAAATTGAACACGTTTTCAAAGTTCCTCAAATTATTTTACTTCAGACACACGGTGTAACCTATCTCTCTGAAGAAGGAGTTATGTATTTATTTGTTTGTTTGTTTGGTCATATTTAAGGTACAATAACCCTGTGAACCACCCATTTCTGACACAGAGGAAGGGAATGTGGGAATTCCCTCTAATGCTGGGAAAGAGGGAAGGAAAAAGAAGAGGATGACTAACAGCAAGAGCAATAGACTCGATAACAATAGCGATGAGTGCACGGTTTAAAGAGCTGAAGGACCAAACCATTGTGGAGAAAATCTATGTAATTGGCAAGAGCTGACAAGGATAGCAAAGATATTACATAATCAATCAGTCAATTGCATTTCACCACTACTGCCCAGTATAAAAGAGAAAAAGATGAAGGAATAAAAGTCTAGACAAAATAAAGCTCCTTTGTTGCTTTTCATACTGGAGGCTAGAAACTCGCCATAGAAAAAGTTTCCCTTGTTAAATTTCTCTTTGTCACATGACTACTTACAGATCCAGTAGCCTATCCAGGAAAAGGAAAACAAAAAGTTTTCCATCCCACTCCTTGTCTTAAACATCATGGCAATATTTGCTTATTTTCCAAATGTTTTTTTCTTTTGGGTGGGTATCTATCTATAACATGTTGTGAGGTTATAGACAAGGGACATGGTGGCTCAGTGGCTAAGACTCTGAGCTTGTCGGTTGAAAGGTCGGCAGTTCAGCGGTTCGAATACCTAGTGCAGCATAACGGGGTAAGCTCCCGATACTTGTCCCAACTTCTGCCAACCTAGCAGTTCGAAACGACGTAAAAAATGCAAGTAGAAAAATAGGGACCACCTTTGGTGGGAAGGTAACAGCACTCCATGTGCCTTTGGCGTTTAGTCATGCCGGCCATATCACCACAGAGACGACTTCAGACAGCACTGGTTCTTTGGCTTTGAAAGGGACAAGAGTACCGCCCCCTAGAATTGGGAATGACTGGTGAGGGGAACCTTTACCTTACCTTTAGTTATAGACAACTATAAATGCTTTGCACAAGAAATACTGTACTTATGACGCACTTCAATTCTCTTTCCAGCTTAGTACTGCCATCTTGTGGACAAACTCTAATTTTTGAAGCTGGCCTTGTAGTTGAATATTATCCATTTATTTCCTGCTATAGCTATACATAATGTATATGCATAAAAGGAGCAATCTATGCCCCTTAAATGCATTGCTTAGCCATACCTAGATATTCACTGTAACTATATTAAAATAAATCATGCCTACTGGAAAACAGAGCCAGGTTGGTGTAATACTTAAGTTACCAGGCTATAAATCAGGAAAGTGTGAATTCTAGTCTTGTCTTAGGCATAAGCCAGCTGCGAGCTTTGGTCAGTTATTTTTTCTTAGTCCTAGAAAGAAAACAAGGGCAAACCAGGGGTGAAATACAGCAGGTTCTGACAGGTTTTGAAGAACCGGTAGCAGAAATTTTGAGTAGTTTGGAGAACTGGCAAATACCACTCTGGCTGGCCCCAGAGTGGGTTGGGAATGAAGATTTTGCAATATCCTTCCCCCAGGAGTGGGGAGGGAATGGGGATTTTGCAGTATCTTTCCCCTACCACGCCCACCGAGCCACACCACACCACACCACGCCCACCAAGCCACACCCACAGAACCAGTAGTAAAAAAAATTGGATTTCACCACTGGGGCACACCACTTCTGAAAACTTGCCAAGAACATTGCAGAGACTTACCCAGGAGTCAACACTGACCTAAAATCCCATGGAAAGTTTACCAGTTTATAGAAGAAAAAAGCTTTAAAAGTTATCCTAAAGGAGAAATGGTCATCATTAGAGAGCAGAGGAGTGTCAGTGGTGAGATGGAAGAGAACCTGGAAGGCAATTTAAATTGGAGATCCAATTGGTGCCAATTACTTGCAGGGCTATGGAAGGAAAAGATGTACAGTGGTATCTTGGAACTCATTATTCCAGGAGGCACAATGAATACCAAAAACAATGAGTACCAAACAATTTTTTCCCATAAGGAATAATGTAGGGAGTCACAAGGCCGCCAACATCGAGTTCTAGCTGGTGCATTGAATACTAAACAAATGATGAGTACCAGGCCAAAATTTTTGTGTAAAAATG
Source organism: Arizona elegans (assembly GCA_022577455.1). Taxonomy (NCBI): domain Eukaryota; kingdom Metazoa; phylum Chordata; class Lepidosauria; order Squamata; family Colubridae; genus Arizona; species Arizona elegans. The sequence goes on from JAKOOJ010000001.1 coordinate 247,545,141, forward strand.
CATTGAGTACCAAATTCAATGAGTTTCAAACCAGTTGAGTAGCAAGGTATCACTGTACTTGAGAATGGTAGTCAGAACTGGGGAGATGAAAGCAGGGGTGAAATTCACTTACCTTCCCTACCGGTTCACAAATGTGTGCGCGCTCTGTGTGCACGCACTTTGCTCACGCACTGCAGCGTCTGTGCATGCGCAAATCCTTCTGTGCATGCGCAGAGGCTTAAAATAGTCGCAAAAAAGCGACATCATGACATCTGCGTGGGTGGGCGGAGCCTCCTGCAGCCACAGCTACCGGTTCGTCCGAGCCAGATAGAACCAGCTGAATTTCACCCCTGGATGAAAGATCAGAAGATTGCTTGGAAGACTACAGATGAATATTGTGTTCATGCCATTTCTGGCCATTTGATGGACAAGGGACACTTCTGTGCCTTGTAGAGAGGATTGGAAGAAATGCTCTACAGGACACACAGAAACACACACACCTATAAACATGATATATCTACAAACAAGGGAGAAAAGTAGAGAATGCCCTTCTCCACTTACCAACTGGAGAAAAGGGAATCGGGAGATTCCAATGACCTTTTGGGTAGAGAATCCCTTTTATATTCTGTAAGGCAGGTGTGTCCAACGTTGGCAACTTTAAGACTTGTGGACTTCGACTCTTAGAATTCCCCAGCCAGCCATGCAATTGAAGTCCACAAGTCTTAAAGTTGCCAAGATTGGACACCCCTGCTGTAATTTATAGCATCTGTGCTGGTTCTCACATGTGTTTGTTTACATGCATAGTTCCAGCTTTGTACATTTTGTTCTAGTTTCATGTTTCAGTTCCTTTCTCAAAGGAATAAAGCCTTGTTTACTAGTTCTAACCATGCAATCATGTTGGATGGAAGTTTTCTGTCTTTGTTTCTATTCACTTGACTTTAGATGGCGCCATCTGATGGCTTAATCTGTATCTGTTAGCACTTGTACGATATCTTTCCTCCCTTTCAATTGGTAATAGAACAATATATACAGAGAACAGAGAATAAAGATCAGAGAAAGGGAGACAAAATATTGAATTGAATGATACCCAAAATGAAGTTATATCAGAAAACACCCATATGCTCCTGGCCTTCAGTTTCAAAATGTTGAGTGGTAATACTGACAAAGCCTTCCTTAGCTAGACCTTTTTTATATACTTTTGTATTGTGCTGTTTGTTCCAACTGTTCTTGGAAGTTGTTGTTGTTAATTGCAAAGTCATGTCCGACCTATCATGATCCCATGGACAATGTTCCTCCAGGCCTTCCTGTCCTCTATCATCCTCTGGAGTCCATTTAAGCTCATGCCTACTATTTCAGTGACTCCATCCAGCTACCTCGTTCTCTGCCGTCCCCTTCTCCTTTTGCCCTCAATCATTCCCAGTATTAGGCTCTTCTCCAGTGAGTCCTTCCTTCTCATTAAGTGGCCAAAGTATTTGAGTTTCATCTTCAGGATCTGGCCTTCTAAAGAGCAGTCAGGATTCTTGGAAGTAAACACTATATAAAACTATATACATATATATGAATTAATAAAATAATTCTGTTTTATGTATGCGTACACTTGTGATTATATTGCAGATTATATTCTCACATTATTTTTGAGGTTATACATTTCTAAAACAAGAATTTTCTTTTATATTCCTTATCCTGTTCCAATTTTTTTGTTGCTTGTAGTATTCCTAAAATAAGACTATTTCAGTTCAAAATGTATTGAGCGATAGAACAAAAAACTCTTTTTCAGCAATAACTGGATTTTTTTTCTCCAATTATTCTTTTTGTTTTGTGCAACTATTTCCTCCTACCTGAATTCAGTGATGCAATAGCATCTTGCGTGAAAGCAGGTCTCAGATTTCCAAAAAGGATTAAAATAATTTACATGATTTTTATTTACTTCCGTGTGTGTGTGTGTGTGTGTGTGTGTGTGTGTGTGTGTTAGACATATTCTATAGTTTAGGATTCCATTTCTGCTTGGTTTATATTATTTTTTTAAATGAGAAATTGTTACTCTATTTTCAACTTCTTTTCCTTATTGTTAAATGCAGAAATATTGTCATTAATTAATACTTGTTGAAACACAATGTTGGAATGCTGCATTAACTCAAACAGGTCCAAGATTACAACCTTAGAGTAGTTCTTCCTCCCTTTTCATCACATGAATGTCTTTATATCTACCTCAGCTGTACTTCTTAAGCATTATAATAAATTTCCTCCAGGTGGCATACATATCCCTAGCATTGAACACAACCATTACAATAATCCTTAGAGATTCTAATTCTTAAAAGAGGATTGAATTTTGACTTATGAATTGTGTAGAATAGAAAGATGACGCTACTCAATCCAACAGGAACACTTAAGATGTTGTTCTTGTTTATGGTTTAATGGGAAATGGGACAGAATTTGCATGCTCTCCAAATGGTCAAAACAAAACTGTCATGAGCATCCTACCTGGCAATTCTCCTAATTAGTCCAAGATAATTACATAGTTGGGTTGGTCATCTCATTCCTATTCTTACAATGGCCAACTGCACAAGGAAGCTGTAGTCTCCAAGCAGATGACAGTCCCATATGCGTGAAGATCTTCCTTGCCCAAAACACTGCTCCTTAAACGAAAATAGCTGCAACATCCCACCTCGACCACCACTGCTTGCTCTAATTCCAGGACTAGTGTTAGAACCAATGTACACCAGAGAGAACATAAGACATGGGAGAAGCCAGCGTGATATATTATGGCACAAGGCAGTGGTGAAATCTAAAATTTGTTACTACTAGTTCTGTGGGCATGGCTTGGTAGGGGAGCGGGTAATGTGACTGGGTGGGCATGGCCAATTTTTTTTTTTTTTACTTTTAAAACCATTTTTTCTACAACCTCTTCAGCGAAGAGGTTGTAAAAAAATGCTTTCAAAAGGCTCTGACGATCCCAGCTGAGTTGCCTGATTGTCAGAGGCTTTTTTTCTTTTAAAAGCCTTTGACGATCCCAGCTGAGCCGCACGATCATCAGAGGCTTTTTTTTTAACTTTTAAAAGCATTTTTTCAGCTGAAGAGGTTGTAGAAAAAATGCTTTTAAAAGTTTAAAAAAAAACCTCTGATGATTGCGCGACTCAGCTGGGCATGGGGTGGGCAGGGATTTTTGCTACCGGTTAGATAAGATAAGATAATTTTATTGCTATACCGCCCCTCTCCCGAAGGACTCGGGGTGGTGCACAGCCAAGTAAAAACACAATACAAACATCAAAATTAAATTTAAAAATTATTAAAATTCTTACATTTACAGTCGAGATTCGTTAAAAACCCAAATATTTAAAACTCCATTACACAGATAGCCCTGCCTGTCAGAAGAGCAGGGTCTTGAGGGCACAGCAAAAAATTCAGGGGTCAGAGATTGTGCGTATTTCCGGGGGCAGTTCGTTCCAAAGGGCAGGGGCTCCCACAGAGAAGGCTCTCCCCCTGGGAGTCACCAGCCACATAATTTGGCCGACAGCACCCTGAGGAGTCCCTCTCTGTGGGAGCGAACTGGTCGGTGGGAGGCTATCAGTGGCAGAAGGCGGTCTCGTAAGTACCCAGGTCCTGAGCTATGGAGCGCTTTAAAGGTGGTAACCAACACCTTGAATCGCACCCGGAAGACCACTCGGAGCCACTGCAGCTCACGCAGGAAAGGTGTTACATGAGCGCAACAGGTTGCACCCATAATCATCCGCGCGGCCGCATTCTGGACCAGTTGGAGCCTAGTGCTCTTCAGGGGGAGCCCCATGTAGAGAGCATTACAGTAGTCCAGCTGAGAGGTAACAAGGGCGTGAGTGACTGTGCATAAGGCGTCCCGGTCCAGAAAGGGACGCAACTGGTGAATCAGGTGAACCTGATAGAAGGCCCCCCTGGCCACGGCCGTATATGCTCTTCTAAAGACAGCCGTGCATCCAGGAGGATGCCTAGATTGTGAGCCCTCTCTGTGGGGGCTAAAGATTCACCCCCAATAGACAGCGATGGCATCAGCTGACTATACTGGGACGTTGGAAGCCACAGCCATTCGGTCTTGGAAGGATTGAGTCTGAGCCTATTTCTCCCCATCCAGACCCGCACGGTCTCCAGGCAGCGGGACATCACGTCAAGGGCATCATTGGGGTGGTCTGGGGTGGAGATGTACAGCTGAGTGTCATCAGCATACTGATGTACCCTCACCGCAAAACCATGGATGATCTTGCCCAGCGGCTTCACATAAATGTTGAACAGAAGGGGCAAGAGGACCGACCCTTGTGGCACCCCCCAGATGAGGCACCTCGAGGTCAACCTCTGCCCCCCTGCCAACACAAACTGTGAGCGGTCGGAGAGGAAGGAGGTGCAGCACGGTGCCCCCTATTCCTAACCCCCTCAACCACTGCAGCATGATACCATGGTTGATGGTATCAAAAGCTGCTGAGAGATCTAATAGGACCAGGACAGAGGAACAACCCCTCTGGCTGATGATCCAGAGATCATCAACCAATGCGACCAATGCCGTTTCCATGCTGTACCCTTGCCTGAACCCGACTGGTATGGGTCCAGATAGACAGCTTCATCCAGGTACCAGGGGAGCTGTCGTGCCACCACACTCTCAACAACTTTCGCCACAAAATGAAGGTTGGAGACTGGAGGATAATTAGCTAATACAGCCGGGTCCAGGAAAGGCTTCTTGAGGAGAGGCCTCACCACCGCCTCTTTCAAGGTGGCGGGAAAGGCACCCTCACTCAAAGAAGCATTTATAATCCCCTGGAGCCAGCCTCATGTAACCTCCCAAGAGGCCAGTACCAACCAGGAGGGACACAGGTCCAGTAAACATGTGGTAGCAGTAAACCTACCCAGAATCCTGTCCATGTCCTCGGGACCCACATGGTCAAACTCTTCCCAGATAATATTCTCAAGACCTACCCCCATCTCCCTCCCGGACTCATCCAGTTGGAGTCTAAGCCTTCCCGAATCTGAGCAACTTTATCATGCAGGAATTGCGCAAAATCCTCAGCTCGACCCTGCAAGGTATCTTCCCGCGCTCCCTCCCGAAGAAGGGAGTGGGTCACCCTGAACAGAGCAGCTGGGCGATTCTCTGCAGATGCGATAAGAGCGGAAAAATAATTGGATTTTGCCGCTTTTATCGCCACTATATAGGTCTTGATATAAGACCTCACCTGTGTTCGGTCAGAATCAGATTGACTAGTCCTCCAGACGCTCTCTAGGCATCTTTTCCGAGACTTCATCTCTCTCAGCTCCTCGGAGAACCAAGGAGCCAATTGAGATCGGCATCGGGTCAGAGGCCACAACGGCATGATGCGGTCCAAAGCTCCGGCAGCCGCCCTCTCCCAGGCGGAGAGAGGAGGATAGCGGCTCGAAAGTCTAAGTGAAGGAGAGAATGATCTGTCCATGACAAGGGCTTAACGTCTAGATTCTCCGAACCACCTGCCTCCATCGCTACCAGATCGGGCGAGCCGGTCCAAACCGGGAGCATTTCACCCCTGGCACAAGGCTGTGTGAGCAAGCAGCATTTTTAAGAGGTATGGAGGCTAAGTGTGTTTCTTCACTGAAGGGCTTCCTGTTCCAGAAAATGCTACTTCTGGCAGTTCCTTTACCTGGAAGTTATCTTTGGCAGAATTGGGTGGTTAGGGTTGGGTGGTGGTTGATTTTAGTAGTGAAAATAAGAGCCTTTCTTTTCTTTCCTTGCTCCAGAGCAAGACTTAAAAAAAAAAAAGGCACAAAACTATTTTTTAGTTTTGTAACAACATGCTACTTATTCCAATCCATTGCTTTTATAATAGGGAAGATAAATCTTATTGCTGCGCTAAAGTGAAATCCAAATAAAAACATTGTGGATTGCATTCAGTTCTTTATATTCTTCAGCAGGAATTATAAAGTCATCCAAAAAAGTAAAAATTTTCTGTAAAAATGTAATCTCAATATTTATTTATTTACTATCTTGCCTTTATCATTTTAATAAATAACTCAAGGTGGCGAACATACTGCTTCCTCCTCCTATTTTCCCCCATCAGCAACCCCGTGAGATAAGTGGGTTGGAGAGAGAAAGAAAGAGGGGGGAAGAGAGAGAGAGAGAGACAGACAGACAGACAGACAGACAGGCAAAATCACCCCACTGGTTTTCATGCCCAAGGTAAGACTAGAACTCACAGACTCCTGGTTTCTAGCCTGGTGCTTTGACCACTAGACCAAACACCTATATGGGGGATTCCTGATAAAAAGTAGAACAGATATTTTGACAAGGATAAATCAAATGCAAAAAGTTATAATTTTTTTAAAAACCCTCTTGAACTCTAACTGATTCTTATCCCTATCCAAACAGGCCAGTGACAGAACATGAATGCAAAATAACTTCTTCAGATTTTGTTTTTGTTTTAAATTGCAGCTTACTTTGATATTTGTGGAAGATATCCATGACTCTAAATTGTTACATAGTTAGCTCTGGTTCATTATTGAGATAAACTGCTTTATCTGGGCTTAGATTGTTCCTGAGGTAGCAAACACAGCTTTAGCTTACTAACAACTTGCTTTGTTTGCTCTATCCTTCTAGGATCTGAGAATGAATGCTAGGATGAGGAAGGTGAAAAAACAGAAATAAATCAATTAAACAATGCTTTGCATGCCTGAATTATTCCACAGGCAAAACAAACCATGTTCTCTCAACATGTGATTAAGGAACAGACGGTCTCATAACCTGTGGATCATGTTTCGTTTTTTTTCCAGAACATGAGAAGAAGTACGGTATATAAAATGAAGGCTGATTGCCCTCCTGGAAGAGAATCCTTTGGGGGAATAAACAGAAAGAAGTAGAAGTTTTAAGACAGGAAGGTAAATCATATTTAGTAGGCCTTAATGAAATTCATGAGTGAAATGCAAAGAATAAAAGGTATAACACATTAAAAAAGAATAGGCTAGAGAGGACAAATGACAGTATATGAAGAAAGTTCCATGAACCTGAGGGTAAAGGTCCACTTGAAAGCATCTATAGAAGTAATAGTAAAAAAATTGAAAAATAAAGGTATCATTGTGGAGGTGTGCTATAGACAAATAGACCAGGAAGAAGAAATGGATAATTATCTCCTGGACTAGATTACAGAACATTCAGAGAGAAATATACATAGTAATAATAGGAAGCTTCAACTGACCAGATATTTGTGGCAAAACTAATTTGGTTAAGACTGCAAAATTCTCAAAAAGTCTTCAGTGGCCTTATTGACTATTTCGTTTTTTCTAAAGATTGAAGAAGAGTTGAAATCATGTTTCCTAGATATGATCTTAACCAATACGAAACATCTGATTGAACAGATAAAAGTAGTGGGAATTTTGACAGGAAGTGACCACGTCATCTTGGGGTTCAAGCAAGACTCACATTTTTTCTGACACATTCTTATTTCCTGTTCTCTGAGTTCTCCAAAGCAAAAGGATATGGGACTAATACAAAAGGAAACCTTCAAATTTCTTTCTCATTTCTTGGGATTATCCCAAGAATTGTTCCTCACTGTAAACTAAACTATATTTTCATAACTGCTAAAATAGAATGTGCCAAGAGTATCTGAAAATATACTTGGTTAGATTTTATTGTTAACTGCCATGAAGTTAACGTCAACTCTTAGTGACCACTTAGACAGACTTTCTCCAGAATGATCTGTCCTCAACCTGGCACTTAAGTTTGGGGTTTCCCAATAGTGCATTCACTGCTATTATAATTTAGTCCATCTGCTTTCCTGCTAGCTGCCCTCTTCTTCTTTTTTTCAACTTTTCTCAGTAATGTGGACTTCAAGAGAACTGGGTCTTTCCGTAATGGGTTAAAGTGCAATAGTTTCTGGTTGACCATTGTGCCTTAATGGAAAATTCTGAATTAATGTGGTCTATGATCTATCTCTTTCTTCTTTTTTTCCTGGCTATCATGGTATGTATGTATGTATGTATGTATGTATGTATGTATGTATGAATTTTGTCAAACATGTGCATGATAGCAGGTATAGGTATAAACATAAATAAAGGAAGTAAGTACAGATAAATGGGGACAGTAAGATAGGGACAGTAGGCACGCTGGTGCGCTTATGCACGCCTCCTTTACGGACCTCTTAGGAATGGGGTGAGGTCCATGGTAGACAGTTTGAGGTTGAAGCTATGGGGGTTTGAGGCTGTAACAACTGAGTCGGGTAGAGCATTCCAGGTGCTGACCACTCTGTTGCTGAAGTCGTATTTTCTGCAATCGAGTTTGGAGCGGTTTATCTTGAGTTTGTATCGATTGTTTGCCCGTATATTATTGTGGTTGAAGCATTCTCAATATTCTTTCTAACTTGCTCTTCAGAGCCAAAATTTCACTTCAGCAGAATGTGACAGGAAAACCCTGCTTGTGAGGGCCTGATCTTTGTAGGCAGAGGTGGTATTCAGCAGGTTCTTACCTATTCTCTGCCTCTCGAATCGCAGCTGATCAGGAGGAAATGGGGATTTTACAGTATCCTTCCCCTGCCACAGAAGCCATGCCCACAGAACCGGTAGTAAAAAAAAATTGAATCCCACCACTGTTTGTAGGTATAGAGACATTATAGCATCTGAGTACCTTTTCAAGGCCTTCATTGCTATCTTATCAAGTGTTAATTGTCAATATTTCTTGACTGCTGGTAATTTTTCAATTGACAGTCAGTCTTAAACAATCTACCACTTCAATGTCTTCCGTATCAATTCTGCACTTGCTGCACCTGTTGTCATTAGTTTGGTCTTGTTTATATTTAATATGTTCACTGTGCTCTTTGACTGTGACTTACACTGTATATAATTTGTAAGTTCAGCTCTCAGAGTAGTGTCTTCAGCATAACTCATGTAATTGATGTTTCGTCCTCCAATTTTAAAGCGATGGTACTTTTTCTCTCTCAGTATTCAGCATACAAATCTTATATATGCAATTGGCTGTAAAATAGCCTACGAAGCCACTTGCTTTTTGAAATCAATCTCTTCCTGGTCTCCTTTAACCATTTCTTAACTCCTTTTCCTTCAAAGTCTGCCTCATAAAAGCTCCTTCAACAATTCACAGAAAGCATCATTGTGGTGGTTTGAAGATTTTGGCACTGGCAATGAAGAAATGATTGGATTGGTAGAAACTGGTAAGTTATTCTCCTGTTGGGAGTACCATTACATTTATAGAAATGTAAAACTACATTTATACAAATATAGTACATTTTTTTCTTTATTTTTTCCAATTTATTTTCAATTACAGCCTTCAATTACAAGCAACGCATCTGTCAATTTCAGATTGGACTTGACCATGAAACTCCTCAAACTCCTTCTTTTGCTTCGTGGGTGAAGCATTTCAATAACCATCAAATTAAAAGGTTGCTTACAAAGTCTAATTAATATAATTATTGATTCCATTGTAGCCAAGTACTGCCCTTGCTATATTTTCCTAACCATGAAAGCAATGCTAGTCCTTCATTTTTCATGTCTTGAATAGTAAACAATATGATTTTTCTTTACTAACAGTCTCCAATTCCAGTTCATTTTAATTTGCTGATACCTAAGATCTCAATGTATAATCAGTTTACTTCACTTTTCATTGTTTTGACCTTTCACATATTTGTACTACTTATATTCATCTCCAAACATCTTTGTGTTCTTTCTCGTGATTTTCTTTTATTAATATGCTAACATCAACAGTTAAACATGAAAGCTTTCATACAGCTCCACCATAAACACTATCAGTATTCCAAATAACTCCTGAGCTCCTCAAGGAAATCTTGAGTACCCACCAACCTGAAGGAACATCATCCCATAATATATCTTAATTTTATATTGTCTACCCATGTTGCTTGCTTGGTAAAATACAGGAGTGGTTTATCATTTCTTTCTACTATGCTGTGCACAAGGAAACAATGCCTTTGTTGATATTCAGATGATCATCCATCATGTTAGGTAAACAGACAAGAATTTTCCATAAATGCACACACGGTTCTCCTCATGATATTTAATATGTACAGTGGCCTTGGCTTAATAAATTATATATATGCCAATACCATACCAATACTTTCAAAGGGAGCTGTTCACACTAATGTATCTGTTTCATTCCCTCACGTCTTCAGACAGAGTTGTCCTATGGAAAGCTACAAAGAACCAACACTGGATGGAACCAACAGAGGAGCCGGCACTTAGGTCTAACGAAAGCTGGAAAGTATGTAAATCATTGAATAGACTGCACATGGGTACAACAAGATCCAGAGACACTCTGAACAAATGGGGCTATCTAGTTGCTTCTGCTGTTTGTGATTGTACTGACATGCAGATAACAACACTTCTGTTTACCTGCCTTTTGTGTCCTGATCAGTGTACACTTGAGGACTTCATAGCACGACAAAACACAATTAATGTTGCTAGATTCTGGGTAAGATCTGTTTAATTTGCACATATTTTAGCCTTGTATTTTATATTTTATATCATATGGTGTTCAAAAAGGACCTTGACATCTAACAGGTTGTGGGCTGTCATATGTCATATACTGGTAGTATGCCTTACTTTAATTTGTGATGCTTCTGACATGAATAAACAAACAGACTCCTTCAGGTATCTTTTTTCTCTGCTTTCACTTCTGAGCTCATTTCTAATTTAGGGAGGAGAACAGGAAGAGGGGAAAAAATCCTCTAGGCTTCTTGGATTCCATCATCTTTGTCCAGCTGTCCTCACTGAGATGACTCCTATTCTTTGAAAACTAGGGTCTTTTCCACCAGATACTTTGCTCAGCAATCTCTCCCTTGTCTTGTTGGGTCTCCCACTGTAGATTTCTCTTCCTTGGTGGATTTTTCTTCCTTGAAGCAGAAAGTATTATCAATTCATATCATAAAGAAAAAAAACCTGCAACAATGCCCCAAATCTCATCCTCTATTACTTAATACTTCTGCAATTTTATGTATCTTAAGCTATGTGTTTTTGTTAAACACAAAACCTCTGGGTGTCTACATGAGGACACTGAGACTGATGGGGGGAGAATCCTTTAACCTCGAGACCATTTATTTATCCCAAATCCGTTAGGGCAACTCAACCCTCCAGCACCTTCCTATATTGCTGCTACATGCTATAGCAATAGCAATAGCAGTTAGAATTATATACCGCTTCACAGTGCTTTACAGCCCTCTCTAAGAGGTTTACAGAGCCAGCATATTTGCCCCCAACAATCTGGGTCCTCATTTTACCAACCTCGGAAAGATAGAAGGCTGAGTCAACCTTGAGCTGGTGAGAATCGAACTGCCGAATTGTAGTCAGCAGACATAGCCTGCAATACTACATTTTAACCACTGCGCATTGTGGCTCATCAACCTCCAAATCAAAGAACAACATGTGGTGATTCTACCAAGCTGAGTTCTTTATTGTTACACACTTATAGACAAAATCTTGACAGACTGAGCATTCTCCATCTACAATATCTCCATCTACCATATACTCTGTGGACTATTAGGGGCTGCCTTCACCCTCTTTCTCTGACATATAATATCGGGACTGATAATACTTCTTACTCCTCTGGAATCCTCCACCCCTCCACCCTCCTGGGAATCCACTTCCTTGCTACTTTCCATCACAGCCAGCTTGTATCCCAATTGCTTTCCCTTTAGCTGGGCAGTTGGGATACTGTCTTGGTGCACTTCACTAGTTCTGCCTTAAAACACCCAGGCATGCACCATATTCTTCCCATACTGTGGTTTCTAACCTATATATCAATCTCTCATGAGGACAATGATATGTTCTGAGATTCCCAAATACATTCAAAGGTTTCAACCCAACTGAAGCTATAATGAAGCACATAATGATTTATTTGGGGTATTCTTTGGCAGTTATTCAGCATGAAGATTTATTGAGTGGAATTTGTTCAGATAAAAAAGAATACACTATTCAATGCATAATCAATTCAACATTATCTGGTTCTGTTCTATATAAGCATATAAATGCTAAATAAACTTGAGTGAATGCTCAAATAAATGTCCAGTGTCATACTTTCCCAAAACTCATTAATGATCCCTTAATTTCCTGTGGAAATGTAGCACAGTAAGGCTATATCTATTTAGATTGGCTTAACATAATTTCTTTGATATCACACCTCATTGCCTTGGGAAACTTGGGGAGCAGTAGTTCTTATAAAACAGATTAGAATCTATAATGAATGTGCCGCATATAGATAGTGTAGATTCTTTCAGATCTAAAGAAACACTTCTTTGAGTTAATCTGTTTCTTTTGAATTGTATATAAATCTAGGCTATACAAAATTCTGCATCAGTTTTCAATCTTATTTATCTGATACTGCTTTTAGAAACCTTCTATAACAACAACATGTTCCATTTTTCCTCTTTTGCTGTTACTCTGATCATGTCTGCCCTGCATGAAATGTGGTTTAATTATGTGTCATTTCCTTTTCAATGTCATGGATGTTATTTTAGCATTTTCTTTCAATAGATACTTTTTGCCCAGTTGCACTCAGTCAATGGGTAGTTTTTAATAAGATGGGTGCAGTGGCTTCTAGAAAACTACCGGTTTCAATAATTGCTTGTCATCTTTTGTGGCCAGCAATGGTTTAAAACCACTCCCATTTGCAACTCAAAACTCTTCACAAATATTATGATTAACAACTCTTCTATATTACAGTCACCACTGGTTAATGATTACTTTGCTTTTAAGAGACTTCAATTAGCAATGAATCTCTGAAGCTCCAGATGAGATTAAATGACTTAAGCATCTGCTTTCTGTCTTCCTGTGAAAAGAAAGTAAGAAAACAAGAAAACAAACACAATGGGGAACATCTGTATGTGGTATGTATACTCAAGGTCCTGCCCCTCAAAAGATCAGAGGGAATGGGTCATCTGGCAGGTCATCTCTTCGGTAGGCCCTATTTTATAGAATATGATATCTTCTGGATCAGGGGTGGGTTCTAAATTTTTTACTACTGGTTCTGTGGGCGTGGCTTATTTTGTGGGCATGGTTTGATGGTCATGTGACAAACAATTCTTTAGGATTTAGCAGAGGTACTGGTCTACCAGGCTTTTAACTGCTTGTAGAACCATACCAGTCTACCCATTTGTTTTTGGAGCATACCGGTCTACCCATTTGTTTTTGGAGCGTTCCAGTCTACCTATTTGTTTTTGGAGCGCACTGGTCTACCACCACACTGCCTTTTACTGCTGATCAGCTGTAGGGCGGCCCTTTGAAGTGCTGGCAAGAGTTTAAACAGTTTTTTGCCGCTCTGCCACAACCGAGAGCATCCGAAACTGCTTTCAGACAGCTTGGCCTCAATTGCCAATCTACCACCACTGAGCGGTTTACAAGGAGCGGATTGGTTCTAGCCGATCAGTTGGGAGGCTTCTTGGCTTCTCAATTTAAAGCTAAGGTGTTTTGTTTTGTTTTGTTTTTCTCTTCTTTGTCAAGTGAGCCCTGATTTTTTTCCTTCTAATCGATCAGCTGGGACTTGGGAGGCAGCGAATAGATTGGGGGTGGGGCCAGGCAGAGGTGGTATTTACCGGTTCTCCAAACTACTCAAAATTTCTACTACCAGTTCACAAGAACTGGGGAGAACTGGTAGCAACCCACCACTGCTCTGGATGTGTTTGGTTCCTACACTTCTGGCATTCTGCAGTGTTTTAAAAATCATTCTCCTTAAGCAGCCATTTGACAGCTGGCAAAGATTTGGTGACTTTAGCATTTTAAGAAATTATCTATTAGCCAGTTTTAAGAATGGGAGTGATACTTTCAATCGCTTACTTTCTACTGTTGGCCATGAGTTTTTTCAAAGGGCGGTTAAATAAATAAATAAACAACCCTTATCTTCGGTCTCATTGTACATTCTGATGTGGTTCCAAACTAAAGAACCAGTAAACCAGGTTGAACTAAATCTGCAACTGTCAGTATTGCTACCTGGCAGTGACCAGAGTCCAACCAAGGGCTTACTCACAGCAAGAGTGAGCAAATGCTGTTGCTTCTTTTGGCCCTTTGCAGGAAAAGAAGACCCTACTTTTAAACCAATTTAAAAGGCTGAGTACTATTATCTATTACTGATGTAAGCAAGACACATTTTAATCAGTCAAAAGCCAGATAACAGTAACACCCATCTCTCCAAACTTACTCATCTCAAGCACCCATGTGGATAGGGCTATGAGTCACTAGGTTCAGTGCAGAAGTCAGATAAATTCATTATCTCTGAAATGAAGATGGAAGATAGAGCTTGAAGAAGTAGTTCAGTAAGAATAGGATTCAGTGAGGAAAGCAACCTCACAATTGATTTAGACATTACCTTTTGCTTCAGCCCTGTAATGAAAAAATAAAACTGCAGTAGGATATCCCAAAGAACAGAATAGTTGCATTTGTGAAGCTGCAAAGAACAGTATGGTCTCTCCAGCTTATTTAATGCTGCTGCTGCTGCTGCTGGTGGTGGTGGTGATGATGATGATGATGATGATGATGATGATGATGATGATATATCCATTCAGTTGTGTCCTACCTATCCTTCACATTATAGGAATATTAGAGTAATCTTATATTTCAATCATCTCTTTTCTTCACAATATTTTTTGTCTTCTGTTCAATAGTGTCCAATTCTTGAAGACTGCCTGGAAAAGTCTCTATAGTTTTCTTGGCAAGGTTTTTCAGAAGTGGTTTGCCATTCCTTCCTTCCTAGGGCTGAGACAGAGTGACTGGCCCAAGGTCATCCAACTGGTTTTGTGTCTAAAGTGAGACTGGAACTCATGGTCTCCTGGTTTCTAGCCTGGTGCCTTAACTACTATACTACTACTACTATACCAAAGAGGCTGTCTACACCACTTTAAGTTAAAACAAAATTAGTTAATTGCAATATAAAACATCTCAGGAATCCATATTTATGATTAATTTCCTAGTATCCATAGCATCAAAGCATTTGATCTATTTCAAATTGTGAATATACTGTATAACCCCCAGGGTTTTTGACACTTCTTTATGACTATCATCTGCTTTATTATTGTTATTGTTCCTCTTGCCCACATGGCCTCACATTAGACCAGAGTTTCTCAATGTCAGCCATTTAAGTTGTATGGACTTCAACTCCCAGAATTCTCTAGTCAGCATGCTGACTGGGGAATTCTGGGAGTTGAAGTCCACACACCTTAAAATTGCTGAGATTGAGAAATACTGCATTAGACCAATAGGGTGCTTCAAACCCTGATCCCCACCCCCGATCCTCCTCCCCAGAATAAATCTAACTCATGTTGTATAGGTTTGTGTAATAACCAGTTGGGAAAGTTTGCTCGCTAACTGAAAAACAGGCCCCAAACAGGGTGTGGTTCTTATACGTAATTACACAGCTTCTAAAACATTGCTGTTCTATCATGGGAAAGAGTCCTGTAACTTTGATTTCTACGCTGGCATGGCTTCCCTTGCAATTTTTTTAGTGCCTCCCAGCAGTTTCAGAGAATAGCTTCCAAGTACACGGTAGAAAAGTGTTGCTTATTGGAAGTCTCATCCACTGAGGTGTGGCTTCTTCCAGCCCTAGCTTAAGGCAAAAGCACACAACAAGTTTTAACATCTCTTCTAGAAACTTTTTATGCTGATTCAAGTCTTTAGTATTTGGCTTTCACCATGCACTATTTTCTAAACTCTTTTAAAATAAATAATAGAATGGGGAAGGGGAGATAATTGCCCAAGTTATATAAGTTCTAAATAAATAAACATATATGATCACCAAATGTATACATCATCAAATGTAGTATATTATATGGTCACTGACAAGAGAGTTTCATTGTCCAAAAGGTAACAAATGAAAATATGATCTGCTATTATCTTCTAAATCACAATACAATATGCACCAATACAGTATAGTGTTAGCCCTAATAAGTACAGCACAAGAACCTAATAAAAGTGTACTGTAGCATAATAGATTGCAATAGAGTGTACTACAGCATGGTTCTCTTAAGTAAGTCTTTAGTCATCCCTCATGTTTCTTTTCTGCATTATCCTCTTCTTTGTCTCAGTCCTGCTCAATTCCTCGTCCCACCCTTGTTCTGCTCATGTTTCATCTGGGTGCCTTAAGATCCTGGCTAGCCAAGGAAGGAAAGAAAGAAATGATTTCAGCACCTCTGTGACCAAATTCCTCATCAAAATTGTATTGCTTTTCTCCATTTGTCACTTGCGTCTAGACCTAAGTAAACCCACTCTCAGTTGTAACTATCTACTGTAAGTTTAACAGCCTTTTACTGTTTACTTACACTGAGAGCATATGCACCAAGACAAATTCCTTGTGTGTCCAATCACACTTGGCCAATAAAAAATTCTATTCTATTCTATTCTATTCTATTCTATTCTATTCTATTCTATACAGTACTATGTCTGTAAACTGCAGCTTCACAAATGCAACTATTCTGACTGGTTATGTGGTACAAAAATTGAATGTGTTTCATTTGGCTCAGGCTTTAGATGAATAAATGCCACACCTTAGGAGTGTCTATGGGAGAGTTGACATACATGCCTGGGCAGATACATCACACCACTTTGTTCACATAGAAAAACCCATCCCAGCTTACAGCATCTCCCACTTCTTTATTGCTTTATACTGCAGGACACTTGATTTGTTTGATCTATCTTTTTTATTTTAAAAAATTCTATCGTCTTTCCCTGCAAAACACCATTGTCCCAGGAGGAGAAGTTATCAGCGTTTATTTCTTTTACTTTCAAAATAATTATCTGAATTTTAATTGGTGAAATCATGGCTTTTCATTATTAACCTTAGTTTAGACAATTTTATTCTAACTATTATTCTTAGTTTATATAGAATTTTATTCTATCCCACTCCAATCACCTCAGAGATAATATAAAGGGAAATGGCATTCCAATTATAACACACTGTTCTAAAATTATGTCCACGTGTGCCTGCATATAATTTAGTGGATGTTTTTAAGTTTAGTCAGACTGAACTCCCAGTGGATTTAAACCAAGCTGATCATATTTTCATCTGCTACCTTTTGTACAATGCAACTTTCTGTCAGTGACAATATAATGTACTACATTTGGTGATCATATAAATATGACTTCAAAGTATTATGTACCCCTTATGGTTCTGCAGTGATTTCTCTTCTGAGATCTATACAACTAGGGAGTGCTACTCACCTAAAGGGTGGTGCTGCCATGGCTCAACTCAAATGGAAACTCCCACACTCTTCAAGTCCTACTTTGTCTAATCATCACTGTCACATTAGCATATGAGATGCAGCTGAAAAGGGTTGGTACATTAGGAAAAACAAAAGGACCATGGAAATTGTTCTAGCTACTCATATCCCTTATTGCCTGACGTGCAAGTGATGAGCTAGACTAGATTGAAGTGCCACTGAGCCAGTTCTATGTCACTCATCAGAGAAAAAAAACCTTCTGTTTCTCTTCCCAGTACTGACTTACTTCGTAATTTTGATGAAAGAGTAAGATCCTGCAGAAGCTACCCTATTTTCCCCAAAATAAGACATCCCCTGATAATAAGCCCAATCGGGCTTTTGAGCGCATGACAATAAGGCCAAGCACTTATTTCAGGGTTCAGCAAAATATAACACAGGGTCTTATTTTCAGGGAAACATGGTACTCTTTGCTATGTCTTGTGTGTTCATCAGTTCCTAGAAGGAAAATGTATCTTGGAATCCTCTACAATACATTAAATATATAGAACCTAGTTCCATTGTGTCCCTTATTGTTGTTGTTGTTTTCTTCAAGGCCCCTGTGCTGTTTGCTTGCTATCAATTTCCCTTTTATATATGTATATATATAAGTCTTTTGTTTCATATATAGCTTATTTGTTAGCATATTTTGTTTCCTAGGCTCAAGACCTAAGGCTTTTAAATTCCCACTAGTGAACCCTGTCAATGAGCAACCTGTTGGGTAGACATATTCTTCCTACTAGAGATTGAGTGCAGACTGTAAATCCTCTGCATAGTTTCCAGGGTTAGAGTCTGCAATTCACAGGCTGAAGAAAGGAACAGGTGGGGCTTGGATGCAATGCAGATAAAAGGAATACCTTATAGCCCATGATTCTTCTCAGAAAAGACATCTTCAACATTTTCTACAGCTTACAGGGCAACAAAGGTTTTGATGGCTAGATTTAAGTACACCCAACCATCCAGTGTCTATTGATATTGGGCAAAATCGGTTCTTTAGAAAGAACTAATCTGCATCTACCTATAGGATATAAATCAATTTAAGAAACTAGGATCAGGATTTACAGAGTGAATGCAACTACCAACCACCTGTTTTGGGGGTCCCTCCTTGAAATAATATTCACCTTCCCTTAATTTTCTGATACCGGTAGTACTGGCAACAATACTGAGTTTTGCCAAAAGATACTTCTTTGCTGCTTTAAATTGTTTTTTATTCATCTCCTAAGGGAAGGGGGGGATCCCAGGTCTGAGCTATATTTAAGACACTTAAGACACTTCACTCCCGTGAAGGCCCACAGGTTTTGCAGTCTTGCCTTAAGCAGTCAATGTTTAGAGCTCTGCTAGGGAACTGCCCAGTATACTAACACATTTTTGCAATAGTTGAATTTTTAACAGTAATTATAGCCTCTGCGTGCTAATCCATTTTCTCAATTTTCAACAAATTTGCATCTGTCATTTGATCAGAGCAGTATGTTCACATACTTAAGTTGATTGTGTTGTTTATTTTTATTTTTAAGCCATTTAATAGAATTTAATACCAACCCTACAAATTCTTTTATTCATTAAGCAACAGACAAAAATGTTTTATTAACTAATTTTAATAATATCACATCCTTTTGAGCATGCAGCTAAGAAACATGGAAAATTATGCCAAAGCACAATAGATGATTTTGAGTTCAACTTGCCACTGTAACTATTGATTTAACTTTTAATTAAAACTTGAACATTATGCAGAACATGGAAACTACACAATTCCTACGGTTTACAATCTAAGATGACAGCTTTATGTATTTTTACTTGGGAATAAGGTTTGAATTAAGAAATAAGTCTATAGGGCAGGGGTGGGTAACTATGGCGACTTTATGACCTGTGGACTTTAACTGGACTTTAAGCCAGTTGGCTAAGGAATTCTGGGAGTTGAAGTCCATAAGTCATAAAGTTGCCATAGTTGCTCACACTTGCTGTAAGAGGTCAGAATATATGGCAAAAGAAATCAGTACCAGATGACCCTTAGTATAATAGATAATGTATATATGTACATTTTCTGACCTCTCTACACCTATGAAGCACCATTGTCCTTTCAGTGTTATGACAGATTGTGTTGCTTACATCATCTGAACATAAACAAAATATTACAAAAGAATTGCCCCTCTAAAAAAAATAATGAACATATTTTGGCAATTATACATCCATGCATTACAAAAGGCTATGTATTTACACTTTAAAACAAGTAGGCAAAACTAAGATATGCTAATACAAAAGTACAACCGGAACTTCAGCAAACTCTTCTGAAGGTCAGCTTGCAGATCTGAGAACATCTAATAAGAGATTACTGTTTACTGTAAACAAGTTTGGAATGTCATAGAGTTGCCTTTAAAATGTGCAGGCCAAATATTTTTGTTAAAACTAGGAGAAATTAGGTTGGTTCCTGGTTTTCTCAGTTAGGGTGAGAACATCATTTCTTCCCAACCTCTTCCTAACTAAACAATTTGTGCAGTTCATGCAGTCTGTTCTGGCTAATAATGCTTTCAGGTATATAAAAGTTTTTCATGTTGGCTTCAACTTTCCTATTCTTGTTAATAAAATGTTATAGCCTAAATTTGGAATTTATTTATTTTATTTTTTTTTTGCAAACAAAGCATGTGCTTCAATACTGATGTTTCATTAGAACAACAACAAGATTCCAAAAATTTTCAGCCACCATAATTAAACATCCAGTTCTGAGAGTTGCAATCTCAACACATCTGCAGTTGACAGGATGGAGAAGACAAGCTTATACTATTAATAATAATGCAATCAAGAAGGTTCTTTTTTTTAAAAAAAAGGTGGTATATCTATCTAGTGGATTGAATATAAACAAGCTTTAGCAGGATTTCTCTCACACTAAGGAATGAAGCAGAATAGCTGTTGCCATTATTTCATTTTACCCTCTGCAGGCTTTTGAACCCCTGCCCCTGAAAGTGTGCCCCCAAAAGGTTGGGAGCAGCCTGCAGAATAGTGGAGGCCACAGGAGGAAGTCAATACTGATTATAAACAAACACTGTAAATTGGTGAATGTTTAATTAAGGCAGTTCAGTTATTATTTCCCTGTAAAAACTAATCATAAAAAAAGTTTTTTTTAAAAAATAAATCCACATTAACAAGAATTGAGAGCAATTCTCGTTCATACTTTTTTTTTTTTTGAGCTGCTAAACCTCTATATATTCTAATATTCTTGCATATTGGACTTGAGCTGGTAGGTATGCCTGTATGCTTCTTTGGACCCCAAACAGTCAGGGATTCCCTATGATGACCCTGCTGCTCTTTATAGGAGATTTTAATAAAATTCAGGTTTGACGTTTCCCAAAATATGATCTTCATAGAGAGGGAGACAACAAAAAAAGAATCCAAGACCTATTGACATGATACACATGGTCCATCCAAATCCGTAGCTCCAATCAAACACGTGCAGGGTATTTACTGGGAAGGCCACACGTGTTGAAATCATTACAGCATAGATGACAAGGCCCATTAATGAGAATATGGCTGCAAAAAACCAAAAAGATTAAAAATTAGTTACTAACACATGAAAACAGTAAGAGAACAGAATGGATTGTATGTTTTTAAAAATGGCCTTGGGAGAATTCTGAGCCCTATCGGCACCCTACTCCTATGGTAGTTTGTATTCTATTTGCCGAATCTATCTGTTTTATACCATCAGACGGCAATCCAGTATTTGGCAGCATCATAAGATCCAGCCTTGTAACATGAAACCATTTTTAGGTAAAGAGGCTAAGGGTTAACTGGAAGCAAAGCGTGTTCTTTGCCACTAAACTGCAGTCCTTTCCCTACTTTTAGGTTTGAAGCTCTGACAAGAAATACCACCAAAATGGTGATGAGAGATTCTGAATCAAATTTTACACAAGAATAATGAAGGTAAACATACAATTTAATTTAATTTAATTTAATATTTAAATTTATATACCAATGATGTATGACAGATAACTTTTGAGTCATGTTTATATAGAATTACTCACCGTGAACAGAAATTTAGAATGCGTTTGAATCAACTAAAATAAAATAAATTAAGGGCCCGGGGTCTAGAATGTCATATATAGATCAGAAAAATAAGGAGAGGCTGGTGATGAATTCAGAAGAATTTAGGAAAAGCTCTTTTTAGATTCTCCGCCCCGCCCTCTTTTTCAGCAATACTTGTGCTTTAAAAAAAAAAATAATACTACTATTTTCTCCATTGATTATAACAGAGTATCATCGCTATTAGCCTGCTTTTATGAAATACAGGTAGTCCTTGACTTACAACCATTCATTTAGTGACTGTTCAAAGTTACAATGGCACTGAATAAAATGACCAGTTCACACATTTATGATTGTTGCAGCATCCCCATGGTCATGTGACCAAAATGTGGACGTGTATTTATGACAGTTGCACTGTCCCAGGGTCATGTGATCATCATTTGTGACCTTCCCAGCCAGTTTTTGACAAGCAGGGTCAAGGCGGGGGGATCAGATTCACTTAACGACTGCATGATCCACTTAAAAACCACAGTGATTTGGCAAAATTGATCATAAAGTTGGAGCCCTGACTCAGTTAACAAATGTGGTTGTAAGTTGAGGTCTTTCTATACTGCTGTTCTGTTGAGTTGCCTGGGAAAATGTGAAATGGCACAAATCAAGTCTGCTGGGCGAGGGTTTGGACTAGATGACCTACAAGATCCCTTCCAACTCTGCTAATCTGTATCTGTAAATCTTTTCTTCATACTTACAGTTATTTTCTTACCGTCATAGAAATAGTTATTGTCTCTCCAAACCAAATTTGCTCTGCCATATTCTACAATATTCTACCCATACTTCTTTTGCTTTGGATATGTAGCCTTACCAGCAACAAAACACAAGCCTCCTATGCCTCTAATGAAGTTGAAGCGAAGTGTTGGGATGGCAAAGGCGATGATGGACAAGGCAAAGCAGATGCAGACGAGTACAAATCCAACTAAGAAGGTACCAGCTGCACCTCTACCCCAAGCTAGAAATAAAAACAGAAAACAATGGTTCCAACCTTTTTTGCCTAATCCTGGCAAGATACAGCTCTAAAATACCATTCAGTCATTCAAGAAGGTATGGTAGGGTATACATAACACTTCCATTTATCTGTGTTTTATGTAATAATGGCTTATCAAATAAACCACAATTGGATGGGTTCATATACAGCAGTAAGGCATTTGCCATGGCTTACCAAACATAATAGCTGGATTTCCATGATCTGCTAAACTAAATCAAATGGGTCAAAATGCTTTGTGAACACCAATTATTACATCCATAATAATTGGAGGAGGGGGTAATTATTTCATGGAACGTGTTCTTTGGTTTTAAAGCAGCTACAGTTTTAGAGTAAGCCAGTGGTAGACATTCATTTTTTCCAGGCAAATGCTGTGTTTCCCTGAAAATAAGACCCTGTCTTATATTTTTTTGAACCCTGAAATAAGCACTTGGCCTTATTGCCATGCACTCAAAAGTCCAGTTGGGCTTATTATCAGGGGATGTCTTCTTTTGGGGAAAACAGGGTAGATATGATAAAGGGATCGCTACTTTTGCTGTTAGGCACCGTATCTTTGTTAAATAAGGCTTTCTGGGTTATTTTAATATTTCAATAACCTGTTTGAACAGGAATGACTGTGGGACATATAACCAAATTAATTCTGGTTCTCATAAAATCTCGTTCATGTCTTGCCATTAGTGCAGAATTGACAACCACAGTGACATCGATCTCTTTGGACCAAAAATACAATAAAAGCAGGAATAACTTGAGAATGCAGCAGAGAAAGGAATGTAGTAGAATCTAAATCTTAACCATCTAAACACTTAGGAGTATTTTTTATTTATTTGTTTCAACTGAGATGCTCATATAATACTGAATTGTTCTATACAAGATTAAATCCAGGAACGATCTTGGCATGTCAAATGTTAAAAAACATTTTGCTAAGATTAGTCGGCTCAGAATTTATAAAAGCATTTGTAAAAGAATAGAAATCTTTATACAAAGATATTAAAGTTGAGAAGATCATATTGAAAAGCTGTGGGCAATGAATGGTAGAAGCTAATTGGGATTTTAGAGACCCAAATTCAAGAAATATATTCCATGGCTTGGTGAAAAGAGCACACGGCACACAAGATAAATATTCCACTTTTATTTGTGAAGCATTTTTGCTTGGAATGGCATTTTAAACATTCCTGGGAATATTCCTCAGATTTCACCCACCAATCTAGAATAAATAAACTACTTAAATGTAGTTTTACATTAGGGTTTTAACCCTTAGAGGGTTTTACATTTTCTACACATGAAAATATAACTTACTCTATAAAAGTGATTGAAACTTATTACACAAAAATGATTGAATCTTATTACATAGTATAAACAGAATATCTTTCACTGACGGCATTTTAAACCCTTCATTGCTGAAGGTTTTTTAAAATCCTTCATTTCACTTTATTTGGCTTGCACCCTACAAAATCAGTGCAGCCTTCAAATATTTTGTACTGAAGAGCAGCCAGAAAATAAAACTGTTCATGACATAACACTATTTCCAAAAAGAGAACACCATATTTAATATGCTTCCAAAATGTGTTTGCTGGAAACATTGATATCAATACCTTCAGAAATACTGAACACTACACAAATTCATTGGGTATAATCATTTAACCCTATTATGTCACTGTATATAATCACCGAAATATTTTCTTAGACTTTAAGACTGGCACCAATAAAAAAAAAAATCAAAATCATCAGTTTTGAAATTTTAAGTTGCTATGTTTTCTACTGACCAAGACAAGAATAACAGCTACAAATTCCCTAACCTGAGAGTACAAATAAACCAGAAAAAAGGAAGGTATGTCTTTATAGCATCTACTTGCACAACTGTGCTGCCTGACAATCAATTCCTTCTTTTTTTTAAAAAAAAAACACGTTACTAAGCATTTCTAATTTGGAGGGAAAAAAATGAAGTAATGATAACAGTGAGAAGAACTACTTGGAGTTACATGTGCAAAAATGTTATAAAGCATATGATGCCCCTAAATCCTTATTGTAATTTGTATCACACGCACACACACACACACACAAATTGCCTTACAGTGTCTCCATCACTAAGATCCTTACCAAAATTCATGAGAGATGTACATCGCCGTTCATCTTCCAAAGAGCATAACTTCCATAACGAGCCTTCAGTCACAAACGGAAAAGTTTGTGAGGTTACCCAGCCCCAACCAGCTAGTGAAATGATGCCAAAGATCATTGCTAAGCCCAGCAGAAGAGGCAAGATCCATCTGCAGCGGGTATAATCCAGACCATACTGAACCATCTTGCTGTTGGGTTTTTTCCAGTCACTTTAAATGCTAAGCAAAAAGGTCTTCCTGCAATGGCTTTGGTAGTCTGGGGAGGGAAAAAACCAGGGGTAAATAAAATGTGTGTGAATGGAAAAGAGAAAAAGAAAGAAAGAAAAGCAGAGGAGAGAGTGCAGCTTTGTGATCCAAGGCCCTAAAGAAAACTCCACCTAAATTTCTATGAGCAAGTCACTACAACAACCTGTTGATCTGGAAAGAAAATTCAGGGTTGGGACCACGCTCATTTTAGAACCTGTCTCCTCCTTCTTTGTCAGCTATTAATTAAGATAAATACAGATTATATGCCATTGCCATTAGTATTTAATCTTTTCATGGCAGTAGCGTTTCACAACAAACAATGCTAAAGTGCTTTTGAAGAGAGCAATGAAAGTTAAGAGCACATTTTTTGATGAATAAACTAGTCCCAGTCTTTAAAACAAGATATTGAATAAATTGTTGAGATTTCTCACTGCTGAACTCTAGGAGTCTGAACAGCAAAATCCAGTACGAAAGACCCATCTGGGCATCTGGTACTGCGAAGTGATTTTTATTGCAAAGCAAAAAAGTTCTAATTTTGAATAGTCATATATTCTCCAATGACAACTAAGAGCTGTATTAGCAGAAAAGGAGTAGCTTCTTATGTTGCATGATTATGTGACATCAGATTGTAGTATATCCCTAATCCTTTTTAGCAACATAAATGGGCCTCTGGGAAACATCCAGTGATAGGGATTTCATGGTTTCCAACATCCTGTGAGAGGTATAGGGCAGTTTTCTTAAGCCCTGGAACTATAATTCCCAGAACCCCTCGGCAGAATTGGCCATGCTTGGAGTTGTAGTTCCAACTCAGTGGGAGGGTACAAAATTGGGAAAGGTGAAAATAAGCAAAAGCAATACCTAGGCTCCAAAAATCCAGAAGACAGAAAATTCTAGTTCTTTTTTTTTTTTTTTCTATCCAGTGATTGTCCAGAGTTTTGCAGCCCTGAGTTGTAAGCTTATTTATTCATCAAGAGGGCTACATGTGCATTTTGGGAGTTTGACTGAGAGCCACAAAATAGATGTGACTAGGTTTGCTTGTTTCATTTTAAAACAGAAGACAATATTCTAATTTTCATGCATTTCCCAAATCAAGAGTGGATCATCAGAATCTAGCCCCAGGTGTCAGCGTTCCAGAAAAAAACCCAACTCCAAGTAAAGACTTTGAAGCAAACGTTTTTCAAAGTTCTATTTACTAGAATAGGTAAACTGGCACATCTGGGGAAAAACCCAAATATGAGAGGTCCAGGCTTTCCCTCAGTAAATCAAAACCCCCAAAACCATTCCCTCAATCCTCAGTTGATCACATGCTCCAATCAACCACCGTCCCATCTCAAGACATCACTCCGACCACTCCTTCTCCAGATGCGGGATCACCCTGACCTTGACCGACAGGAAGAATGTTATTACGTCTACAGACAACCCCTCTACTAAATCCCCCCTCCTACTTTCCCACACATGAGAAAGTGGCAGCATGGAAGCTTCCGGCCTAATATGGCTTCCAAAGCTGACACCAGGGTGCTTTGGGGGACCTTGGTGTGACAAAATATGGCCTATCCCTTTTTACTTTATTAGGGTCGCATGCATGCACAACAGATGTATGGCTTGAACTGGTATGTCTTTTATTACCAGATTAATAACTTTTATCTACCTGGCACAATGGAAAAGCTGCCTTCTAGGGAGAAATAACTAGATCTTTTGCAATGAGAGAATATGGACAATATACAATATTCAGCAACTCTGTTGCAAGCAAAGCTTTATTGATTCCAAGCAAATCAGCAAAAAATTGCATTCACTCTTCATATATACCCCATCGGCCCTCCCCACCAGGTTTACCAAACTTATTCATGAATTATTGGCTAAAAGCCAGGTAGCAAGATGAAAGAGTGCACATTGAGGGGTCTTCCAGCAAGCCATTTTTCAGCACGCTGAATATTTAGTATGCCTTAAATTATAGAGTTCCATGCCTGTTTGCATATTCCTTGGTGCTGATACAAAGTCTATTGTGATAACAAATTATTAATGTTCAGGTAAAAAACATCAAATAATAGCTTGGCTAATTCACAGTCATCATATTAGCTTTCCTACCATCACAACTGATTATTCAGATTTTGCTGTAGTGGAATCACTTTGGCCTATTTTATCAAAAGATGAAACTAACTGAGAATACAGTATGCTGGAAGGAATGATAGTAATATGTCAAAGAGATTTGGTTTAAGGAGTGTTTGTGCAAGTCTGTAAATATTGCATCCAGTGGTGAAA
The DNA here is from genome assembly GCA_022577455.1 of Arizona elegans. Lineage (NCBI taxonomy): Eukaryota > Metazoa > Chordata > Lepidosauria > Squamata > Colubridae > Arizona > Arizona elegans. The sequence continues at coordinate 247,571,963 of JAKOOJ010000001.1, forward strand.
TCTAAAATTTGTTACTACCGGTTCTGTGAGTGTGGCTTGGGGGGGGGGTAATGTGACTGGGTGGGCGTGGCCAATTTTTCTTTTTTAACTTTTAAAACCATTTTTTCTACAACCTCTTCGCCGAAGAGGTTGTAAAAAAATGCTTTCAAAAGGCTCTGCCGATCAGGCAACTCAGCTTGGATCGTCAGAAGCATTTAAAAGAAATAGAACCTTTTTTTCTTTTAAATGCCTCTGACGATCCAAGCTGAGTATTTTAAAAAGCCACTGCCAATCAGGCAACGCTTGGCTCATCAGAGGCATTTAAAAGAAAAAAAGAGTTTTTTTCTTTTAAAAGACTTTGAAGATCCCAGCTGAGCCGCGTGATCATCAGAGGCTTTTTTTTTTACTTTTAAAAGCATTTTTTCGGCGGAAGAGGTTGTAAAAAAAATGCTTTTAAAAGTAAAAATAAAAGCCTCTGATGATTGTGTGACTCAACTGGGCATGGGAGGAGGGCAGGGTTTTTTGCTCCCGGTTCTCCGAACCACCCGCCTCCATCGCTACCAGATCAGGCGATCTGGTCTGAACCGGGAGCATTTCACCCCTGATTGCATCTGTTTGCAATCTGAAGCCTCTGGTCAGGCTTCTATTTTTCAGAAATTCATTGAGAAATTTCTGAATATGAGAAAGTTATTTAGAATAGAAAGCAGAGTTGGAAGCTACCTTGGAAGTCTTCTAGTCCAACCCCCTGATCAGGCAGAAAATCCTATATCATTTCAGACAAATGGTTACCCAATCTCTTCTTAAAAATTTCCAGTGTTGGAGCATTTACAACTTCTGGAGGCATGTTGTTCCACTGATTAATTGTTCTAACTGTCTGGAAATTTCTTCTTAGTTCTTGGTTGCTTCTCTCCTTGATTAGTTTCCATCCATTGCTTCTTGTCCTTCCTTCAGGTGCCTTGGAGAATAAGTTGACTCCTTCTGCTTTGTGGCAACCTCCAGTCCTTCCTTTCATTAAACTAGATATACCCAAATCCAGCAACCATTCTTTATAAGTTTTAGCCTCCAGTATATCTGTATACTATTTTTACAAAAACTCAAGGTGGTGACAACACACATTTCTCCTCCTATTTTTCCCACAATAACAACAACCCTGTGAGGTGAGTTGGGCTGGGAGAAACTAACTGACTCAAGGTCACCCAGCTGGCTTTCATGACTAAGGCAGGACTAGAACTCATGGTCTCCTACTTTCTAGTCTGGTACCTTTACTACTACACCAAACTAGCTCTCAAGTTAGTTGTATATACATTGGTTTTTTTTAAAAATACACAATAAAATGAATACAGAGAAAGTATATAATAAAGTAAATAAATTATGGAATATGTTGCATGAGCATGGAACTAAAGGTTGGATGCTGAATGTAATAAGTGTGGTTTATGAGAAAAATAAAGCAGGCATGAAGATAAATGGAATCGTTAGGGACATTGAATAGGCCATAAAACAAAGTTATGTGATACCCATCAATGTTGTTTAATATGTCGTTGTTGTTGTTAGTCGTGTCCGACCTATCACAACCCCATGGACAACGTTCCTCCAGGCCTTCCTGTACCATCCTCTGGAATCCATTTAAGCTCACACCAACTGCTTCAGTGACTCCATCCAGCCATCTCATTCTCTGTCGTCCCATTCTTCTTTTGCCCTCAATCTTTCCCAACATTAGGCCCTTCTTCAGTGAGTCCTTCCTTCTCATTAGGTGGCCAAAGTATTTGAGTTTCATCTTCAGGAACTGCCCTTCTAAAGAGCCAGCCTATCTTCACTTCTTCCTTCTGTTTTCACTTTTATTTGGAGGTCTGAAAGCACCATGATCTAATCGGTGCTCCAGCCCATTAATAGGAAAAAATAAAAATGTAATTCAATAGTTTATCTGTCAGCTTTGTGAGGTAGTCCAGACAAGAAATACACCCAAGAGTGCTAGTTAGCATATTTTTCTGTCTATAAGACGCCCTCCAATTTTAGGACACCCCCCAATTTTCTTATACAAAATTAAGAAATTAATATTCTAAACATTAAATAGATGACACTTATTTTGCAGAGTAAGATATTCGCTTATTGGTTGTTGTTGTTAGTTGCGAAGTTGTGTCCAACCTATTGTGACCCCATGGACAATGTTCCTCCAGACTTTCCTGTCCTCTACCATCCTCTGGAGTCCATTTAAACTCACGCCGACTGCTTCAGTGACGCCATCCAGGCACCTCATTCTGTGCCGCCCCCTTCTTTTGCCCTCAATCTTTCCCAGCATTAGGCTCTTCTCCAGTGAGTCCTTCCTTCTCATTAGGTGGCCAAAGTATTTGAGTTTCATCTTCAGGATCTGGCCTTCTGAAGAGCAGTCAGGGTTGATCTCCTCTAGGACTGACCGGTCTGATCACCTTGCAGTCCAAGGATTCACAGGAGTCTTCTCCAGCACCATAGTTTAAAGCCCTCAATTCTTTGGTGCTCAGCCTTTCTTATGGTCCAACTTTCACAGCCATACATTGCAACTGGGAAAACCATAGCCCTAACTATACGCACTTTTGTTGGCAGGGTGATGTCTCTGCTATTTAGTATGCTGTCTAGTGTTGCCATAGCTTTCCTCCCCAGGAGCAAGCATCTTTTAATTTCTTGGCTGCAGTCCCCCATGCGGTGATCTTGGAGCCCAGGAAAATAAAATCTGTCACTACCTCCATTTCTTCCCCATCTATTTGCCAGGAGTTGTTTAATATATTTGTGGATAAATGCACTATGTAAACATTACTTGGGATGACATGGTTGGGAATGGTTGGAAATGTGAATGATATGTACTTTTATATGTACAGAAGACGTTACATTGAGAATGTTATGTTGTTAGATAAGAAATCAAATGATTTGTCAGGACTTTATGATGCAGTGAAAAGCAAAGGTCTGAAATTAACGTACTAGAAAATTAATGTACCAAAGACCAATGAACTGTGTTTGACAGAGAAACTGGAGTGAATGATTGCAAGATATCCATAACAGGGGAAATCAAGGCAACTAGATGAATTTGTAGTCCATCTATTTCATTTCATTCCTTCTTACCACTGTGTCTCCTTCAATTAGCTTTTGTGCCTGCAATGGAATGCCTCTTTCCCCTGGCCATTTTCTCCCTGAATGCCAGGCTGCCAAGCTATCCTGAGGAAGTTCAGGCTGGATACAAGGAAGAGCTTCCTAACTGGTCCAGGATGCTATGCAAAGTAATGCATTTTCCTTCAATAGAGATCTTCTAATCGTAGCTAAATGGTCAGCTCTTCAAAATGTTATAGGGAATACTGATTAAATGCCCTCTAATCTTCCTTCTAATTCTGTGGTAACCATGCTTTTCTTTCTTGCAAATCCACCCCTTGGTTCCATATAACATAAAGGGCAGAAGAATTTCTACTTCTACTGGTATTTGCAAGTCTTTAAGTATCTTCATTCATTTTGCCATTGTAACAAGGTACACAAATTCATCTATTTGCTCTTAATTTTAAATGTGTGTTGGAAAACAGTAGTTTTGAAGTAGAGAAGAAAGAGAAGATTGTGTTTATGGTCGGCTGGTGATATATATATATATATATATATATATATATATATATATATATATATATACATATATACATACATACATACATACACATATACATATACATATACACACACATACCCTTTATATACACCTCATATACACACACACACACACACACACCCTTTAAAAAATCTGCCCTAGAGCCCAGGCAATAGTTGTTAAACTTAAGAACAGGTAATGGTGGCCAATTTGGCAGATTCCAGGGTTTTTAAAAATGTTTTTGATGAAATGTTGAAGTTAATGTAAGGCCTAACACCTTTGTCAAGATTAGATCAGAGACTAAGTTGAAAAATTATAGAATGCTTGGTAGATGGGATAATAGCACAATTTATGAAAACATATAAAAATATAAAAATGTTAACTGTATCTCCAGGAGGGAGCCCCAAAAGTCAAATAGTGACCACAATCATGAAATCGAAGCCCAATCCCTTGATAAAGTGTGAATAAGAATCTGTAGGAACTGATTGAATGAAAAATAATTGACTTCGTAGTTCCTTAATTCTCGTTTGGATTGATGTTTCCATCCAGGAGATATAGAATGAGATTCTCAGAAACCATGTTGCTCCATCCATAGAAGCTATGAGGATAGTTATGTATCCTATAAGTGTAGTTCATCCTCTTTCAGCCTGGGGCAGAAGCCAAGAAGGCTGATCAGAGAGCTTCTTCCCATCAACTTTTTCTTCATTCATTCCACCAGTCTCCCAGTTGTCCTTCAAGCAACATAAACATAAGACTATAATCTTTTCCTTTATTATTTTAATATGTACTTTTCCTTTTCAATCCCTAGGCTGTCAACTACAAGATTAACTTCTGTAGGGACCGGCAAGCAACAGTGTAAAATATATTATCTGATGTGAAGTTTAGCATGCTATTCATAATAGTAGTGCCTTGAGCAGTATCAGTATCAAGACAAAATGATGACAAAAGAACACAAAGATGATCAGAAAATGGGGACCAATTCCTTTTCCTTCTTGGTTATATCCATAGTTATTTCTCCTTTTCAACCTATTCTCATACTACTAAGTTTATTCTGCGAAAGGTTTATGATTAAAGGGTTTTAGGAGGGATACCTATGACTTTTTTTCAGGCATATAGTAAAATTATGTTGCAAGCGTAAAAGCAGATAAGGTTCTCCCATTTTGTACTTGGACACTTTGGGCTGCAATAGGGACAGGTGAAAAGGGAAATGAATCCTAGATTCATGTTTATGGTAGTGAAAAGGGTTTTAGCCACACAGTCCATTTCTTGTAGGAAGGCCTCAATTAGATATACACAAAGGAGGTTATTTAGATTTTATCTAGCTAATGATTGCCTATGCTATACAGGGCAGGAGGTGTCCTTGTAATAGCAGTGGATGAAATGTTTTTCCAAAATCAAACAATAGATTATCAACAAACAATTGTTGCAATAAGAGTTGCTAATTGAAACCTGTGTATTCAAAGATATTTGACTTGTGAGACTTGTTTTCATTCAGCAAAATAATTACCAAAGATGCATTTTTCTTAAAAGTTTGCTTTCTTGATATTGAAATAAACTTTTGTTAATGTTGAACTATCTTTAGAACATTTCATTTCTCTATGACTTTCCCCAGATGCCTCAGCACAATTTTTTATGCAATTTAGATCATTTGAATAAAGAAAATAAGCTCAGTATAAAATCCATTTAAAAGCCATTCATAGTTACAGAAGGCTGAAAAGACCACTATTTATAGCTTCTAATGTTATGATCTTTCCTATCTTAGTGAAGCATTGATCAGGGGTCTCCAATCTTGGCAACATTAAGACTTGTGGACTTCAACTCCGAGTTCCTCAGTCAGCTTTGCTTTGCTGGCTGAGGAACTCTTGGAGTTGAAATCCGCAGGTCTTAAAGTTGCCATGGTTGGAGACCCCTGAACTAGGCCAAACAAAATGGCCTCCTTGCATGATAAAGCCAATGAAAAAACAGCTGTTAAGTCATACCATTTTTAAAAGTATATTCACATCCTGAGGATCCACAAACCGAAACTGATCAAATATAATCTTGTATGGTTGGCTGGACTGCGGCACTATGCCAGCCCAGAAGGTAGACTTCATCTGCAAAGAACTAATTAAATGTGGTGCAGTCAGATACATATTCTTAGCAGAGTTTGGTCAGGTTCATATAATTACTGCATGTTGAGACTAATTTGGACAAGCCCAACTATATTTCGAATATAGTTGGGCTCGTCCAAATTATATGGTGAATTATCAGTGGCTGCTTGTAAATAATGCATAAAGCCAATGGCATCCCTCATTCTCTAAAGATCATCAGCACCCCACACAATTCCTGCCCCCCTTAATAAAAGGATGCTAGCCCGAGACATACTTTCCAAGTGTTTAACTGTAATTGTGTCTGCATGAATGAACAAGGGCACAAAACTATTTTCCATACACTTCCTTCTCGTTTCTGTGTAGCCTCCATCTCTCCATGTTAACTGGCAGTAAACTGTGCATGGTCTAATATTTTATTCTCCATATACAGGCAGTCCTTGACTTACAACAGTTCATTTAATCACCTTGCCTTAAAAGTTTGTTTAGTGACAGTTCATTTAGTGACTGGCACTTATGACTTTTTCACACTTACGACCTTGCAGTATCCCCACGAGCATGTGATGAAAATCTGGATGCTTGGGCAACTGGTTCATATTTATGACGGTTGCAGTTTCCCAGACATGTGATCAGCTTTTGCAACCTTCTGACAAGCAAAGTCAAAGCAGAAGCCAGATTCACTTAACAACCATGTTACCAACTTCACAACTGCAGTGATTCACATAACTGTTGCAAAACTTATCGTAAAATGGTGCAAAACTCACTTAACAAACATCTCGCTTAGCAACATAAATTTTGGGCTCAATAAGTTGAGGATTTCATTTATTTTCACTTTGCTCCTAGTACATGATTCGACCTTTATTGTTAAAAATACCAAATACCAAAAACTGTTTTGAGCAAGAACTATGGTTTGCAAGAAGGCAGATTCCATGTCACACCCTTTCCATAGGGGGCTTGGGTTACAGCCCTAATCATACCAACTTGAATAGAAGCTCCAATGGAATGAAAATTAAAATATATTTGAAACATTAGTGTATTTTTAACCAAGACCTGGTATGAAATAAAGATCTGAATATTGAGATTAAAATCTCTGTTCAGCCATGGATAACATTGATTATTCAAGTGTTTAATACATCACATAATATGGAAGAAATGTGTGTTCCACTGAAGAAAGGAAAGCTATAAAGACAGATAATGAATTTGATAGATTTGAATACTAGTTATTTTTCTATTATCAGTAAAATAAAAACCTACCTGGACGAATTACATTCTATAATGTAGTGAAGTAATGGAGTAATGAATGTGACTTTTGAAGGCACTACTAGGTAATGCCTAGTAATTCAGAATATGAACACATATTTTATGGAAACATTGTACTTTAAGGGATTTGTCATTTTCTCTCAGGAAATAAGTTGTCATGACACCAAGCAGGAATGTGTGTTTTCTTTTTTAAAAGGGAATTATAATAAAATCCCATTTAAAACAATTTAATTACAATCTCCTTTTATTCAGTAGGAAGATTGCTGAAGTAGATTTATAATTTCTTGACAAACCTGGGTAAGGCAGTCTATTCAGTCCCACTTCTAATTGGCTAGAACACGAGCCTATAACTAATGCTCCAAACAATTAAAACTTTTCACCAATGTATTCTCAATATAATTTATCTATATTTTTTATTATAGAGATGAAACATGTAGAATCCAAATGCCTATTTAAATATATGACTTCAAAATGTTGGAATATATGTACACACTTATCCTGTTTCCCCACAAATAAGACATTCCCTGATAAGCCCAACCAGGATTTTGAGCGCATGGCAATAAGGCCAAGCGCTTATTTCAGGGTTCAAAAAATATAAAAAAGGATATTATTTTCGGGAAAACACTCATGTTTGCTATTGATTTATTACTCACAAAATGATAGAATATTAGTAATAGCTGGATTTTGCCTTTAGCTGATGATGCAAGTAAACATGAGTTTAAGGAACTTCAGGTGTATGGATTAAATACCCTTATTAAATTGGTTACATTGTTTATTCTATTAGTTTCTTTAAAAACTTCTCATTTTTACCAAAACAAACCTACTTTTATTTATCCAGAAAAAGCAAATTCTATTAAAGGTAATGGACTTATTTCCATAAAAATGGATGGAAGATTTCTGTCTTCAATTGTAGATTGCAATATTTACAGAGCACATAGGCAATATTTCATAAGACCAATGTTCTATCACAATCCAATACAGTATAAAATACAACACAACTTTAAACAATGTGGATTCATAGGAAAATTTCTTCTGTACCTTAAGCAACTTTTATTAATTAATTCATGCAGTAGTGGGCAGATAACCTTTGTGAATAATTGTAAACATACAAAAAGTCATATCTGAAAGTATACATTAGAATATACAATATTTCTGCAAATACAAAATAAGCTTCTACCAAAAGATACAAAATATATGGTATATAACTTTTTTTTTTAAAGTAACATACATTCAGAGGTCTGTCAGGTTAATAATGGATTTAATGATATTAAAATATCTTAATGTAAATTAAAGTTTTCACATATTCCAGTCACAGATTCTATCCAATATTTTCGGTGATTATTTAATTTTCCTATTGAGATTAATGATATTAAATTCTCTGCAATCTTCTCTATGTTTATTTAAGATTAAGAATGACTGAAGTCTGTGTCCTGTTGTTGACTAAACATCCATAGTGTTGGAATGTGTACTGTAAGAATCTGGACATTCTGACTGCCAAAGCCATATCTGTTTACACAATGGCTACCACAGTGTGTGTTGACAACTAGGCAGCGACTCACAGAAATTTTTTTAAAAAGGCAATGTGACATGATTATTTCCCCTAACTCCCTAACCCAGGGGTCTGCGACCTTAAACACTCAAAGAGTCATTTGGACCTGTTTCCCACAGAAAAGAAAACACCAGGAGCCACAAAACCCTTCCCGTGCGTATTTCTTGAATAGGCACAAAACTATCATATGTAGTTGAATTAAATGTTCTGTTTTCTTCTGAAACTTTTCTTTTCTTGGATTTATCCATGGTTGGCCTACCGGGGGTTAAAAAGCTCAATAAATTGCATGCCAGCGGGTGTCGCACATTGGTGCTTGTGACACATATTTTGAGTGACAGGGAGCTGCAGCAGAGGGGTGAAAGAGCCACATGCGGCTCCAGAGCTGCAGGTTGCTGACCCCTGCCCTAACCCATTTCACAAATGCTTTGCACTGCTGCCATTTTTCATTGTCTTTCTCTTGCTAAACCTACACCCAAGTACCACTTTTATTTTGGAACACTCTGGGGATTCTATTGAGATCCATAGGTATTCTTGTAAATAAATATGTCACGGACTGGCATTTTGTTTTACAGCATGCAAGCATTCCATATATTTTAGTTAAAAAAATAAAGTCCAATGTTGTAGAAGCCTGACTAGCCCCACTGGAGTTGTCCTAAGGTTCTCTGCATCCATAGACATCACACTGCCTATCTGTGAGCTACGCTGTACATGGCGCTATCTTTATCCATCCTTTGATTCAATGTCATTTGAATCCAAAATACGCATATAGGGTGTAGTCATGATAAAATGGGAGAAGATCGGCAGCAGAGAAGCACTTTCGAACAGCAAGTATCCAATAAACCAGCTGTGTTTTTTTGCCTAATATGTTTGCCATCTAATAGTTATTTGGTTTTGGGGGTGGTTGTTGTTGTTTTGCTTTAAATCTATATACCGAGAATAAAGTTGTCAGATATTGAGGAGAAAGGAAATTGAAAAGTATAACTCTAAAGTTTTACCTTCTCCCTAATTTAAATTTATGAAACATATTCAATATATAAATGTTAAGAAGTATGCAGGTAAATTCAGATGGAAGATTGTGGGCATTACTACCAGTGGCATTTATGCATTCTCTCTCAAGAGATTTCTTTAATGAGAGTGGAGGATCAGAAAAACCACAAAACAGCTAACTTCTCTACCCTAATTATCTGAATGGAGCAGACCTAATCTTGTCTAGAAGCATCCAATAATGGGGGGCAGGGAAGCTGTCACATAAATTCTTTAACACGGGAAACCTGCACACACAGAATACTATAGTGTTAATTCATTTAGTATCAAGTAAGCTATGAAGCATTACTATAACAGAAATGCCAGTAAAATAATATTAACAGAATCTAATGCTTAGAAGATTGCATACTGAATGTATAACTATATTTTCAAAAATTCTTTTATTAATACATATTTGGATAAGGATTTTGAACCACAGGCTAAAAACAAAAATTGTTTGACAGTTTTAAAAAAGCCCTTACATATTTATTCAGTAAAATATTATCTTAGAATAAATCATCTCACCAAAGCTTCTGTCCTTTACCAAAAACAATTAATTTCTGAAAAGAATTATTATTACTTAACAAAATTCAGAATGCAATCTCTCTTTTTTTTAATAAAGTAAGTCTGAAAACGGGAATGTCTAAAAATAAACTGTTATTCAAACAAACGAACAAATAAACCTAAGTCAGAAACAATATTGCTTTATTTCCTAAAAGTATCTTCTATAAAGTCCACATCAAACTGGTTAAATGCCATCATGCCTGTAGGGTTTTATGTTACCCAGGACTTCATCTTCCCAATTGGGAAGACAGCAGAAAAAGAAGGCACAACCTATCACAATCACTGTACTTGCCCAACCAAAACCATAAGCCCAGCTGAACATGTTGCTTCCCGACAAACTAATATCTTCGGTGTATTTCACTGGGTAGATGACCAAGCCTAAGATCTGGAAAGCAGCTGGATGGAAACAAGGAGGAAAGAAAGGCATTAAATAAAATCTCACACCACACAGAAATTTGCAGCAAACTATATTTACATTAGAAGAGATTAGGATCAACCTTGCTAGCCTTTTGTAAGGTCCTAAAGACTTGTCTCTGTGCCCAGAATTGGGGTCTCAAGTGTATGAAGGGATTCATATTCCTGCTGCATTAGCATTTATTGACTGGATTATTTCCTTGGCTGCATGCATTTTAATTATTACATTGTAACAATACGTTGCAATTGTATTTTTTATTTCATATATTTGTTGCCCAATCACTTGAGATTGGTGGCTTTACAAATTGATTGATTAAATAATGAGGTATTGTTGATCTAGTACAAGACACTAGAGTATCTACCATAATTATAATCATTTGTATGCATATATATTAAATTTCCTAATTAAATCTCTAAAGTTTCAACATTCTTTCTCTGCATGCTATCTCACAAAATGGAGTCGAGATTGCGGCAATCTAATCTAGAGTGAATCATCCTGCACAAGAGAGATGACAGAACTCTGCCAATGTTCAATGACGTACCTCTGTAATTCTTGGCAAGACCAATAATTGGTCTTACCAATAATTAAGATTTTTCAAGTCTGTTTGCCAAACACTTGGAAAATTTTTATATTATTGACTTTATTTGCTATCAAGTAAAGTTGATAATTACTGTTGATAATTACTTGTAAAAAAATTCCTTAATCATGGGAAACATCCATCACACACAATGTATGAGGCATCCTTATGTTATTGTGTATAGCAATCAGACAAATGAATATTAATGTGATACACCTGTTATACACATCATCACAGAATTAGGAGGCATTAGACATACTTCTTCTCAAAACAAGAATCCAGCACAATTAAAACTCACTGTCCAATCACTTCTTTTAAGAAGTTTTCCCCTAATTTTCCATTGGAACCGCCTCTCTATAACTTCAGAGCATTGTTAAACATCTTACACTTTGGGATAATAAAAATCATGGTTATTTGCTGTGTAATATTCTCAGATGCTTGATTGCTACCAAATCCTCCAAATACATTTGGGAACTTTCTACTATTGTTGTTGCAGAGGTTAATATATTTAGTGTTTCATGTATTTTCTCACTGAAATTTTCAATTCTATAATCATGTTGGCCTTCTTTGTAACTGTGAAAATTTGTCTGAATCTTCTTCTTCAATTATGGCACCCAAAACTGGCCAGATGTTCAAGAATGGTTATGACTAATGCAGAATAGGGTGGAACTCATAACCTATGATTTGGGAAATTTCTATTAATAAAACTTAAAACCATGTTTGACTCTCTGCAACCATGCATATTCTAAGCATGATCAACTGCAATTTTGATTTTTTTGCATACAATATTACTAAACCAGGTTTCTCCTGTGCACCTCTGATTTTTTTTTCTTGTGACAAAGTGCATTTGCTTCTGCCTAATTTTATTCTTTTGTTTCCAACTCCGCTTTCTACCCTGGGGGGCAGGTGGTGGTGGCAATGCATGGGCAGTTCTTCAAGACTGTGAGACACAGTTTTGGATGTTGTATTTGAAGGGAGGGCGAAATGTGGGAATAGCAGTGTTTTGCCTTTCCCATTCCCACTCTTAATGCCCCATACATGCCAAAATAAGACAGAAAACCTACCCTCCTCGACTGTATCCTGCAGCCTTCCAAAAACCTGAAGGTTGAGTTACAACTTCCAATTCTAAGAAGCTGCTAAACTTGACTTAACCTATTAAAATAATTTTGATTTGTGCTTTCATCTTTAAGGATACTAACAGTGGTGCCTAATTCTATCTTCAGCAAGTCTGGCTGGCATTCCTTCCACCACCTCCCCCAAATCATTCATAAAAATACTGAAGGGTATGAGTTCCAGATGAAGGGTCTAGTTGAGTTTCTGCACTACCCTCATGGTTTCTGAGTGTAATAAATCATGATTGGATAAAGTTTCACAGTACAGTAATCTATAAACTATGCTTCACAAATCACCCTAAATTCATGCAAAACAATAAACCCAAACTATAGAAGTTTTATAAATGATTCTCAAGCTAGCTGTGGCTCAACCATAACTAACTTACTAAATATAATCCTAGGAGCTTTTTTGTTAAAATATTTTGAAGAGATTAAGTTATATTATGTCCACAATATAGAAGGAAATATATTTATGTATTAAATGTATTTTTGCAAATTAATGCAATTGCAAATTTATGCAAATAAAAACTCATGTGAAATATCTTTAATAATACATGTATAATAATACAGTAATGTTATATATATATGTGTGTGTGTGTGTGTGTGTGTGTTTTTCTTCTAGCCAGGTTTTCCCTACATATATATATACACGTACGTATTCCCTACGTATATATATATACACACACACACACACTTTTATATATATAAAAGTTTCTCCAAAAATGAAGATACTTGCCTATTAAAAAATAAAATCGGGGAAGACAAATTAGAAACTAAATGATGTGCTGGCTAGCTTCAATTAAGAAAGCTGATTGAGACCTGATTGAGTCTGGACAGTTGTTTGTTGCTAATATGAAATCTAAGAAAAGTTGTACAAGAGGAGGAAAGAGCTAAGAAAAGTTTTTTTTTTAACATATTCTAAAAAGAAACATACTTTGAGAAAGTCACAAACAATTATACTTGGTCAGAAAATCAGTTCTCTTATTTACAGGCTTACCAACAACGAACAGCAAGCCACCAATTCCTCGAACAAAGTTAAACCGCAATATATCAATGGAAAATGCTATGACTGCTAAGCAGAAACAGATGCAGAGGATGACAAAACCGACAAGATATGTAGCAGCAGCAGCTCTGCCCCAACCTTTGGGAAAAAAAAGAGATAAACATATATACCTTATACGTAAATATACACATTTTGTATAAGTTAAATGTAAGCTTAGAAAAATATTGATTGAAGGAACTGAGCAGAATCTTGCTTTTATTGTTAAAGGCATTATCTGTTAAATATTATGATCCTTCTTTTCATCTGACACAACTGCAAATCTCTACAAAGAATCAACAGTTTTTATAATAGGTATGCCTGAATTTGGTTGATTATCTTCTATTAACAGCTTTTTCTCTCCCTGTTCAAGACATCCCACCCCCCACTGCATTTTTAAAAGAAGTTGGTTAATCTACATGGTCAAAAGGGACGTGAAATTAGAGACATATCAAGCTAAACTGCTAGAATGGTTGAGATATAGCCCAAGTCCAACATCTCAACCATACTAGCACAGTTTAGCTTGATGTGTCTCTAATTTCTCTTTTCAATCAGACTTCATGTCAGGTTGGTCACATTGGGGAAGACTGCACTAAATCAACATTTTTATCCATCATAATTCCAAGAAACCTCTCTGAGTTAGTGATCCCTTGCTTACAACCTTACAAATGTAAATATAACGTTTTTAAAACCTTCCATATGTAATACTTTACACTAGATTACATTTGTTCACCCTCCAGATTTGAAGACATTATTTTGGGATTTTCTAGTTTCTCTTCTTGATCCTCAGACAATTTGGTCACTTCCAAAACATTTATGAATAAATCATAGTACTCATCTGATTATAGATACTTGGATTAACCCACTGCTTACTATCCTCCATTATGAGAAAAAACATCACTATCCTTTTTGAACTGTAGCAACCAAAAGTGGATACAGTATTTATTTGTTAACCAAGAGTACTTGAATTCACCTGATTATGAATCTTAAATCCAGTTTTAACCACTTGATTATCTCAGTGTCAAACATACCCTTTATTTGGTGCCATACTTGCTCATTCCCATTTCTTGAGGGACCAAACTTAAAATTTTCTCAGATCACTATATCTAATTTATTTAAATCATTTTTTTTCCATTTTACTAAGTAGAATTTAATCTGTTGTCATCTCTATCATAAATCCCTAATTTCTTACTGAAAATGTTAGTTTTGTCATACGTATATTGTACTTTTTGCCAAGAAAAATCCTCTTTTAATTATATTTGACACCCTTTGTCATTCAATGGTTCAATAGTTTTGCAGATTAAAGGAAAAAAGAAAGCAGTTTTTAAATTCAGAATTAAAATTAAAGATAGCATTATCCGGTATGGAAAGAGGGAGAAAAACCATACAGTAGTAGAGAGAGAGAGAGATCCCGTAGTTTACTCCTAATCCCTTACCTATGATTGTTGGCTGAGGAATTATTATTTACAGCTACTGTATAATGACTCTAACAAACTTTTTTTAAAAAATACAGCAAGTCAGATTATGTAGGCCTGACCTTGATCAGAACAGGTGATTAGAAAAGTTTATGATGACATCTCTCCTATAAAATTCAGTCAACAGTTAATTACAATTTCATTTTATAATCTGACTTTGCTTTTCATACTGGATTTCAGTTTTGTTGCTAATCATGGGGTTCTAATGACACTCTGACACTTGCACATTTTAAAAGCAATTAGCAACAGAGGAGAATATTTACAGCTCAGGTTTGAAATGAGGGGTCCTTGGTGCTCTCTGAGCTTGGTTGTTTTCTTGCAGACGTTTCATTACCAAACCTAAGTAACATCACCAGTGCACCATCAGAAAACAACTAAGCTCAAAGGAGTGCCAAGGACCCCTCAATTAGCAATTAGTATTGTTGATGAAATTTTTGACAATTGTTAAAAGATGGAAAGAAGAGGAGGTTTTGTATGCAACCTGTTTTATTTGAGGGAAAAGCCATGTAAGGGCCATAACTTTTCAGTTTTCCAAACAAATCTGCTCTAGAGGATTAGGGGACATTTCCTTAGATTTATGGAAGAGCAGAGAAGCAGAAGGAGAAACGAATAAGCATGGCTTTCTTTACCTATCTTGTGCTTGGAAAGTGATGGATGGGATGGGATGAGATACCATTACAAATCTATATCCCTTTCATTCTGTGGGAAAAAGTGACTGTAGTTTTTTCTATTTTTCATCTGGAGAGGACAGCCACAGTATTAAAAATAAAAGGTTTATTCCTCATGTATTCAGTCTTCCTACATTCTAATTTCTGTGACAAACAGCTTTTGGGGAGGAGCTATTCTTTAATGCAAAAAAAAAAATATTGGGAAAAGATATAGGATTCCATGTTACATCTAGTTTAATCTTGAAGCAAATCTGAATTACAAACTCTGCAATTTAATTATTATTCCAAACAAAGAATGCCTTCCTCCCCCAATGCATAGGGAGTGGCTCTTTTCTGTATTCTGTGCAAAGTTAATACTTAACAAGTACAATCTTGAATAAGAATTTGCGCCCAATGCAAATCTGCCATTAACAAGTGATCTTTCTCCAAGCTAGCTTCCTTTTAAGCAAAAGGGTGGAATAATATCAATGTATGAATTACTTGCAATTTTTAATCCGAGTAACATCATTATACATATTAAGTCTGCCTCTTACATTTTTCTCATTTTTTAAGAAAAGAAATCATGATACAAATTGTAAGCAAGTTCTTCATTCAGGTAATTACTGAAATTTTGCAATAACCTTACCAATTAAATAATTTATTGTGACACATTAATTTTAGCTAGCTTTCATGCAGCAAACAACATAATAATACAAAGATTTAATGTTCATTCCATACCCGGTGCATGTTAAATGTATCTTTCTATCTAAATATTCTTTAAAAACATATACAAAAAGTGCTGTAAGAAAGGACAAAGTTTAAGTACTGTGTCTTTAAAAAAAAAAAAAGACAACTGAAATAGCAGTTTGGTTTCCCTCACAAAAATCTAAATTTAAATAAATAAATAAATATATGTTCAAATATTTTCCATGTACCCAATTATACAAAATCTTTTTAATTTTTTTGTTTCCAAATTGAATCACTGAACCTCTGGATTCTAAATCCTAGATTTTCCCCATAATCCGTATTTGATAGCTAATTATTTAGAAAGCCCAAACATACATAACTTGTTAAGCAGTTAAACTGTACTTTTAAACACATCTAAGTTAGGGTAGAATTTACTATCATAATTTCAATTATCAAATCTACCTTGAACACAAGTGTTGCAAAAAAGTTGGGGTAGTAGTTTCTGTTTGCCTGTATTTTCATGCATCGATCTTTACATCAAAAATTCTGTGTTTTATTTTGCCTTACATGATTTCAGTTAAGACAAATTTGATTCCAGGAAGTTCTATGCAGCTGATAAATTGTTTGGGAAGGATAAAAGGAACACTTGGGTTCATTCCAGAATTTTTAGACACTCCTCACAAAATTATCAGCTATGACTAATAGCATAATATATGTTATCTCAACTTTCCACCAGATGTTTAAGCTGGCTTCTGTAGAGGTCTCTCTCTCTATTTTATCTACAAAACAAGTATGTGAGGTAGACTTAGCTGTCCAAGAATGAGTGGCCTAAATCCCATCCTTGTCAGTGTGGTTAGTCCACAAGACTATTCTCCTTCCCTAGAGAAACCCATTTTTAATGAGTTCATGGGAAAATTATTTCCTTTAGTAGACCGAACTGTAAGTGTTAGGGTTCCTCAGCTTATGTAATTTATATGCTTAAATAACATATTTTTTGGGAGGTCAAAACAATAGTTAAGTATAGGTAAGAATTAAAAAGAACATTTCTTTCTATTGCATTTTTTAAAAATTACAAGTGAAACAGCTTGCATTTGAAGTACAAATTATACCTATTCTTTATATAAAGGAACAAATGCAATTATCACTTTGCCTTTTCCAATTAAAGGGAAAAAACAGGGACTACCAACAGTTTTAAAAAAATCTCTAAAGGACATGGCTTGGCAGCACCTAAATTCCTCTTCTACAACTCCAATATGCTTTGTTATTCCATTAGTTCTCAAGGCACCATTTTACACACTCTCAATCTTCTTTAATTGGCAGCCTCCAGATGTTTTGGGATCCCAAGTATACTTTGCTGTCTGAAAATCTTCGTAATTGCCACCCCAACATTTCTGGAGGCACCAACCTGAGGAAATCTTAAATTAATGTATCACAGGAAGACTAATATGTTAACTTCTGGGTATGTTTTTTCTCCCCTTAACTACAAAAGGCTTGCAAAGCGCTGCAGATCTTCCCCTATTTGGCCATAATTCAATTCCAGCTCAGTCTAAAAAAAACAGATTACTCGCTGATTTGGTATCAAGTTACAACCAGCAAGCCAAGGCAAAGAGATAGTTTACTCTCCCACCCCTTCTGAAAGCACAAAGGGCATTTGCTTCTCCAGCCCTGGCCGGAAGGTTAGGATTTGTGATGAAGAGCAGAAATACAATCAAAAGACTCGCCTTCTGTGCATTGAACGATGAGCAAAGCTCGTCAAGTTTGGATGAGGACAAGGTGTGGCAACCAGTTTGATCCAGAGCCTCTCAAACTAGTTTCAATGAATAATTTTCGACTGATGTTGCAATTCGACTTATTGCATCTTAAAATCCTCCAAAGAGCAATCTTTCTCAGAGCCCCGTCGCCTGCCTGTTACCCCACTATCTCCCATTACATCTCGCTTTAGGATTTAACCCAGGGGTTTTGGCAACTTTAAGACTTGTAAACTTCAACTCCCAGAATTCTCTAGCCAGGCAGGATAGTTGGGGAATTCTGGGAGTTGAAGTCCACAAATTTTAAAGTTGCCAAGTTTGGAGATAACATGATTTAACCCCTCTTCTCTTTTGTCCAGTTTCTGCTCTTCACTACCTGTTTCTCACCGGGCTACTAGTTTTGCATAAAGGCGAAACTGACGCCATATATGTAATTCGTTTCCAAGCAAGGCCTGTATTATATCCTTGAATGTGAACCGGTGCGCCCTTTGCAAATTGTTGTCTCCCGGGTAAATTTCTTCCCGGATACATTTTTCGATTTACTGTAATTCCGACCTTTTCATCATCGTAGCCCTCCTCCCCACCTTGACTGGATAAAGCAAGACTTGAGAAAACTCCCTGTAGGTTTAACAAAGCACGCCGCTTGCCGCCAAGACTTACTATAGTCCATGAGAGAATTGCAGAGCCAGTTCACATCGTCGGGCTTGTTTTTGTAACAGTCCCACCACAACCAGGCTTTACGCACGTAGGGGGCTTCGGCCGACTCCAGCCACCCCTTGCCAGCCAAGGCAATGATGCCAAAGATGATGGCTATCCCCAAGAGAAGGGGCAGGATCCATCTGCACCTCCAGCAGGCCAGGCCGCACCTGAACATTTTGCCCGGACAGATTTCAGGCGAGGAATTAAAGAGAGAAAGCAGGAAGCGTGGTTTGAGGTTCCCTTTTAAGGCCAATATCCTCGGGCCGGGCTTTGCGCTTGGGAGAAGGCGGCGGAAAAGGCGCTGCGCTTTTTAAGCGGCGGGCAAGGTTCGAAGGACGGCCCCGCCTAGATTCCGGGCGCGGAGAGCGGAGGTTGCTGCTGGAAGAACCTGTCGAGCGAGAGAGAAACTGACGATAAACAAACCTGGATTCCAAGCAACCTCCCAGGCTTTTAACTCTTTCCGCACGGGGAGGTAACATGCGTATCCTGAGGTGCGGTTCTGTCAGGCTGCTGCTAATGAAAGGCGAGCAGCCACAACTCCCGACAAATACGCTCGTAAGTGAATGGCTATCCTGGAGTATCCGTAGGTAAAGCAATAAGTATGGGTAATTAGAAGGAATTTCTAAGGCCACGTGCTTAAAAACGGGTTGTAAATGGTGTTATCTTAGGAATTGCTTTCCAGATGCGTTCTTTCGCTTTCTTTTGAATCACAGTTTTTGTTTTTGTTTTTTGTTTTTAAAAGGTTGGTCATTTCAGTCCAAACTTCAAAGCGGAGCCGTTCCAAACGTCCCAGATGGTTTGGAATCCAGCAGTTTGTAAAATTCCCAAACCGGAATTCAGGGATTTGCAACTCTTGGTTGGACGCCACCAAGTTGAGAAGGCTGCTGTAAGAGATTGTAGGAAGTTAGCACCCACCCCTTTCCTGGAAGAGTGAATTATTTTGGGAAATATTAAAAAGGCAGAATATTATGTTTCCCTGTATGAAAAATGGAGAAGCATGTTTTACAGACAAAGCAGCTCCCACCTTCCTGTCCCCCACCCTTTGTTAATGGGCCAGAGGCAGAAACCCAATCCTTTGTCAAAGGACATTTGCAACACAATAGCAACAGAAACTAACACAATGGGACCCATCTAGACAGAAACTCACCACATGGCACCTGGGAAGATGGAAGATTACATCATCCAGCAAGGCTAGCTAAAACCCCCACCGCCTGGGAGTCTGACAACCAATCAGGCTTTCTGGACCCCAGGAAGTTCAAAGCCAGAGAGAGCATAAAACCCCAAATCTGATCTTTTCTGTTCAAGAACTCAAGCCATGTGATCCTGTCCACCACTAAACCATCTTTCCAACCAGTCTTCATGTTTCCAGTGTCTTTTTCCCCACTTGGAGCAGAACCTAGAAGGAGATTTTTTCCAACAAGATCTAAAGCTACCTTCTTGTACACTTCTTCAGAATGTATAATTTATTTATTTGAATAAGTAAAACGTGAAGAGATCTTGCTCTCAATTTTACAACCAGTGAGAACGAAACTGCCAGGGATCTGTCAGTGATCAAACATCTTAACAGTTTTCAGGAATCTCTCTCACTGTTTATGCCTTTAACCAAAGAATATAATCTAGTCCACTTCATCCAGTCTATACCAGGGGTGAAATCCAGCAGGTTCTGACAGGTTCTGGAGAACCAATAGCGGAAATTTTGAGTAATTCAGAGAACTGGCAAATACCATATCTGGCTGGCCCCAGAGTGGGGTGGGAATGGAGATTTTGCAATATCCTTCCCCAAGGAGTGGGGAGGAAATGGAGATTTTGCAGTATCCTTCCCCGGAGTGGGGTGGGAATGGAGATTTTGCAATATCCTTCCCCTAGGCGTGGGGAGGGAATGGAGATTTTGCTGTATCCTTCCCCTGCCACGCCCACCAAGCCACACTATGCCCACCAAGCCATGCCCACAGAACTGGTAGTAAAAAAATTTGGATTTCACTACTGGTCTATACCCCTGCTCAAATGTGATACTATCAGAAGACCTTCACTTGTCAGATATCACATTTTAGATTTTTATTCCAGCGGGGGTGTGGATGCATGGAAAAGAATGAAGGGGCAGACACTCCTTATATATTACATTTAGTGTATGGCCTTATTATTGTTTGGTTGACTACAGTTTATTCAACAGGTATACATCTTCTAGTTAGTACAACTGAAATCGAGCAGAGATTTTTACCCAATGGAAAAATAAGATATAAAGTCAGCCTATCATTTGGCTTTGAAATCATAGAATTACATCACTGAAAACTAGAAGTGAAAAATATTTTGAAAGTTTTCAAGTTATTCTTTAAATTAAAAAGGACTCTGGTTTTAATTATGCCGAAGAAAGGGGATAAGCCCTGCTTAGCTAGTTTTCTTCTTGTGTTGATCTTTATATAGAAGAAAGCCATTCACAGATTTCTCAGCCTGGGTCTGTGTATTTGTTCAGTTATCTACGTATATGAGTGATGAATGTATTTATAAGGATTGTCTCAGCCAGAGGACAAAATGGCAGAAGTCTACATTTCCTAGTGGTTTTGAAAAGATCTCCGAAGGAAACAACATCCTATGAGAATCTCAGTTATTTTTTAGAGATCCATAATTGGAGAATAATTGACTTAATCACATGCAACCAGTAGCAACTCCAGGGATTCAGTTTGAGACCAATGACACAGAAAGGGCAATGTTTTGGGATTCAGGTTGAGACCAATGACAGGGCAATGTTTTGCAATGACAAAAAACAAAACCCCCAATTTTCCCAAAGCCACACTTCTACTTTACATGGACTACAATTTCATATTTCAAAAAAATATAGTGAGTGTGATCTGAGAACTTTTACTGCCCTAGTTTAATCTTCAGTCTACTTATTACGAGAAGAACAAGTACCTTATGTAAGATCACTAACATACTATTATTATAATTGAAAGCTTGGATAAAAGACGTGCATTGGTTTCCTTGGGCTCCTTAGGTACACGCATTTTTCTAAGTTACTTTAACCTATGGAATTTTGTCATGTTCCATAATTCCAATGTCCGACTGACAAAACACGGACGTGCAAAAATATTGGTCATTTTAGCTGGTGGTATCTATGGTGACCTTTTCTGGTTCGTTGAACTAGTTGTCATAGCTATATAATGGTTGACCCTTCTAGACATACAAGATAAATTGAGTGCGTGAATACAAGCAAATAATGCATTGTTATCCTTAGATACATGGATTACAACATCCTATATTTTTCAGCCAGTTTGCTGATTCATTCTGGAACATGACAACATTATTGTTAGCATGGCCTTAGTCAAAATTTTGCTTGGCTCACACATTTCTTGATAGATATAATAGGCTTGTTCTATTCATCTGGACTGTCTTAGATCTTTTTTAGGTTGTGTACCTTTGACATTTGGAAATGTCTTGATGATAGTCCTGCAAAAGATTGCTGTGGATGGCTTTTGTGTTCCCAAAACTATGGAAAAGGTAACTAATTAGATTAATCCCAAAACTGCCCTCCTTCCCTTAACATATGGTATTCTTTAAAGCTTTGGATTATTGGTCCCACATTTATATTTTCTAAGAAAGTTTATTGTATTCATTTGAAGATGACAGGCATTCCTGAAAATAAAGATGAGACTGGAAGATGACACCGTTAAAACATACCTGTCTCCCAGCTGCATATCAACAGCCCTGCCCAGGCTACTCGATGCCCTATTGGGGCTGGTGGTGGAGTTTCCTAGACTCATTGTTCTGGGGGACTTCAATCTGCCGTCCCTGGGCGGGGCGTCAGGGTGGCTCGGGAGTTCATGGCTTTCATGGCAGCTATGGACCTGACTCAGATTATTCTAGGCCCGACACATGAGGGGGCCACACGCCCGATCTTGTTTTTGTCTCGAAACAGTGGCAGGTGGAGTTCGATGGGGGAGTATCTTCTATTTATCCCCTGTCATGGACTGATCACTATCTCCTCTGGCTGGGTTTCCAGTACGCCACCCCTCCTCACTGGGAGGCGGAGCCGACCATCTGGTTCCGTCCCATGCACCAGATGGACCCAGATGGAGATTGGGATGATACCTCTCTCTCTCTCCCACACCCCAGTCACGATCCTGGTGGATGCCTGGGATGAGGCTGCTACCGGGGCTCTTGACTGGATCGTTCCTTTGCGGCCTCTGACACGACGCAAATCCCAGTTTGCGCCTTGGTTTACCGAGGAGCTCTGGGGGATGAAGCGACGTAGGCGAGGCCTAGAGAGCCGTTGGAGAGCCAGTCATTCCGAATATGACCAGTCCCAGTTAAGGTTGGCCACACGGGCCTTCCTGGTGGAGTTGGTGATGGCAAAGCGTCGCTACTTCGCCAATGTCATTGTGTCCGCAGAGAATCGCCCGGCTGCCCTGTTTAGGGTGTCCCGCTCCCTCTTGAATCAAGAGGGTAACGGAAGACCCTCTGCGAGGGCAAGCCGAGGAGTTTAGCCAACACCTGTTGGACAAGATCGCTCAGATTCGGGACGGCTTGGACTCTGACTGGACAGAGTCAGACGGTGAGGGGGCAGTGGGTCCTGTGCTTTGGGAAGAGTTCGATCCTTTACCCCAGAGGAAGTGGACAGGATCATGGGGAAGCTGAGTGCGGCCACTTGTGTGCTAGACCCGTGCCCCTCCTGGCTGGTTTATTCAGCTCGGGAGGTGACACGCGGCTGGATCCAGGCGGTGATAACGGCTTCCTTGTGGGAGGGAAGCCTTGAAGGAGGCGGTGGTGAGGCCCCTCCTCAAGAAGCCAGCCTTGGATCCAGCTGTTTTGAGTCATTTTCATCCGGTCTCCAACTCCGCTTTCTAGCGAAGGTTGTTGAGAGTGTGGTGGCACGTCAGTTCCCGCTGGCCCTGGATGAAGTGGATTACCTCGACCCATGCCAATCGGGTTTCAGGCCCAGGTATAGCAGGGAGACGGCATTGGTTGCGCTGGTGGATGGTCTCTGGAGGCCTCGGGACAGAGGTTAATCCTCTGTTCTGGTCCTATTAGATCTTTCGGTGGCCTTCGACACCGTCGACCACGGTATCTTGCTGCAGCGCCTCGAGGGGCTGGGAGTGGGAGGCACCATTTTATGGTTGTTCTCCTACCTTTCGGGTCGAACGCAAGCGGTGTTGGCAGGGGGTCAGAGATCGACCTTGAGGCCCTTCACTTGTGGGGTGCCCCAGGGGTCGGTTCTCTTGCCCCTTCTGTTCAACATCTATATGAAGCTGCTGGGGGAGATCATCCGTGGTTTTGGGGTAAAGTACCACGAGTACGCTGATGATACTCAGCTTTTTATTTCCACCCCGAACCAACCCAGTGACGCCCTTGACGTGATGGCCCGATGCCTGGAAGCGATACGGGTCTGAATGGGTAGGAACAGGCTTCGGCTCAACCCTGCCAAGACCGAGTGGATGTGGGTACCAGCATCTCGGTCCGAAGGAGAGGTTCCATCGTTGGCTATAGGGGATGAGGTTTTACCCCCTGTAGACAGGGCACGCAACTTGGGTGTCCTTCTGGACTCACGGTTGAGTTTAGAAGATCATAGAATGACCGTCACCATGGGGGCATATGCCCAGATTCGTCTAGTGCGCCAGTTGCGCCCCTACTTGGACCGAGATGCCCTATGCATAGTTACTCATGCGCTAGTCACCTCCCGTATTGACTACTGTAATGCTCTCTACGTGGGGCTGCCCTTGAGGACCACTCGGAGGCTTCAGCTGGTGCAAAATGCAGCTGCGCGGGTTGTGATGGGGGAATCCCGATGCTCCCATGTAACACCTCTCCTGCACGACTTGCATTGGTTGCTGGTTGCTCTCCAGGTGAGATTCAAGGTGCTGGTGATGACCTATAAAGCCCTACATGGCTTAGGCCCAGGATATTTGGCGGACCACCTGCAGCCAGCAACAACTTCCCATCGTCTGGTTCACACCCATAGGGAGGGCCTGCTCAGGGTGCCGTCGGCTAGACAATGTCGACTGGCGGCCCCCAGGGGTAGAGCCTTTTCTGTGGGTGCGCCCACCCTCTGGAATCAACTCCCCTTGGGGCTCTGGCTGGCCCCTGACCTCCGCACTTTCCGCCGCGAATTAAAAACTTGGTTATTCAAGTCCCCCAGCCTGGACTGATGGGGTTTTATATGGGTTTTTAATTTTTATTTGGTTTAATTGGGTATTTTAATTTTGCACTGTGGTTATTGTGGATTTTATTGTGAGCTGCCCTGAGTCCGTTGGAGATCGGGCGGCATATAAATTAAATAAATAAAATTAAATAAATAAATACCAAT
Organism: Arizona elegans; assembly: GCA_022577455.1. NCBI lineage: Eukaryota > Metazoa > Chordata > Lepidosauria > Squamata > Colubridae > Arizona > Arizona elegans. The sequence continues at coordinate 247,596,714 of JAKOOJ010000001.1, forward strand.
TTTACACTATTTTTAATTAAAACAATAAGTCAGATTGGATGTAGTGGCACTAGGAACTATGTATGTACATTAGCTTTCCCAAGCAACATATAGATGATTTCAGCATGTGTTAGAGCCTATATGCTAGAATATAATTTCCTTAACGTTTCTTCTGGATTTTCTGAATATCTATCCATTCCAAATTGTGCAAATGCGAATTTAAACTGCAAGTTGTATGCATATTGCTGTAATTTTCCACGGTACATACATCATGCACACCATGTCATAGCATGTCAGTTACTCTGTTACAACTGTGAGTGAAACTGAACAGGTCTTCAGATCAATGACTCAACAGAGAAAAATTAGTCTGGAGAAGAACAAATTCTTGCCCCCAGCAGATTTTACCAGTTTTGCACATCTCACGGCTACTTAACATTCGTTCCTAAGACACATCTTCAAGTGAGGAACATGTAGAATAGTATAGAAGTTTTGTTCTGTTTCTGATTACACCTTTGATAATTAGTACAGACTGTCCTGTTTTCTAAGTATGAGGCTTGTCAAATCAGAAGCCATAGCACCTCTGAAATGTGTTGACAAATGGGCCTTTGCAAAGCGTGTGTCCTTAAAAGGGCTTCTCTCTACGTAGTAACTAGGCCAGTTCATAATGAGACAGGCAATCTCCTGGATAGCCAGAATTAAATCATATACACTTTGAAGTGATTCTAGAAACGGGTAATCACAGCAGATCTCCCAGACTGATATGTTTTGATAGTTTTACCCACAAAGGAATTGTTATGTCGGAACTTATTATTCCAGTTGTGATGCTCTTTACCAGTCCTATTTAGGTCTCAGGAGACTATGAAGAAATCATATGGGTATGGGAAAACTGCAAAGGTAGGATTGTGAAGGTATGGTATGAAATTTAAGAAAGGTATTTGTAATTGTAGGAAAACAAAGCTTTCATAATGAAACATATTGTCATGAAGTATCAGAACATGAGGGTTAATAAGAAATTAATAACCTTATACTAATGAAGAACCTTGTAAAATAGAGAATGGGCCTTGATGAGATATAGTGCAGTTTGTTTATTTAATTTAATTTTATTAAATTTATTCTAACCACCCACTCCCAATTCCCTACTCTCATAAAATCTAGTACCATATTAAAACAATTAGAAGATTAAAACATACCAGACTAAAACGAGCCTTTAAAACACCAAGTGACATGGTGCCTCCAAATATTCTGTGGCCTGGACCCAAAGCCAAGTTGTAAGAGCATTTCAGAATCCCAGGAGAGTGAGTGGCCTTCGTACCTCTGAAGAGATGCTTTCCAGAGGGTGGGGGCTGCCACAGAGAAGGCTTACTTCCTAGGTCTTGGAAGATGGCAACATTTAATAAAAGGGACCAAGAGCACATCTATTCTGCCCAGATCAGAAAAGCAGTCCCTCAAATAACCAGTTTCTATGCCATGAAGGTTTTTCAAGGTAACAATCAGCGCCTTGCAATGCATCCTGAAGTCAACTGGTAGTCAATGCAGCTCATATAGCAATGTGACACATAGGCACAATGAGAAGTGCCTATTACTGCTTACACTTTGAACCAGCTTCCAGATGTTCTTCAAGGCGACCTTGTGTAAAGCACATAGCAGTAGTCCAGTTGTGAGGTTACCATGGTATGAGTGACTATGTGCAGGGCCGCCTTGTCAAGGAAAGGGCACAATTGGAGCACAAGATGTACCTGTGTAAAGGCTAATAGATTCAGCAATAGCTGTCAGTTCTGGAGCACACAAGGCTTGAATGGGGTAGAGCAGACCAACAATGGAAACATTTCCACTTTTTGAGGAAGAAGAATCACCACAGCAACTCAGTCTTGTCATGATTGAACCAAATTATGTTCCTTCCCAGGCAGACCTAAACAGATTCCAGATGTTGGGTCAATACCTCAATATCTTCATTTGTGCAGCCCAGCATAGAGATATAAAGCTGGATATTTTCAGATACTGAATCAACAGGTGACCTCACCTAGAGAGTTTCATGTAGTTGTTAAACAGAGGGGAAAATGTCAACCTCTGAGCTACATCATGAGTGATGACGGACATAATCTCTCTCCATCAATCCCAACTGGAATCAACCACTGAGGAAGGAGGTGAACTACTACAGCACACTCCCTCTTGCTCCCAGCCCCTACAAGTCCATAAGGATATCATGGTTGATGATACTGAAAACTACTAAGAGATCAAGGAGCAAAGGATGGATTTACTACACTGTCACCCCCACCCCCCAGATCCACCAGAGGTTAACAGTTGTGACCAGCTCTCTCCATATCCCAGTCTGAAAAAATCCAGATTATCCATTTACTCTAAGAGCTTCTGTGACTGCTTGAAATATGTGTTCAGTCTGCATTTACAAGATAACGAGGCACTCTAAGAATGTGCATAATATAAATTGCTACAGGCCTAGAGGCAAAAACAAAACTCCAATGGAACAGGTTAGAATTTGGGATAAATACTAAAATAAGCAACAGCAACAAATACTTCCTGTTCAAAACATTACAGGAGCAGTATTTTTAGCAGTTAATTTAAGTTACCGTAAAATGCAAATAGATTAACATTTTTATTAACTAAACTGTTAATCAGCCGGGCAGTATATTTTCATGATGTTGAAAAAAATATTTTTAATGGACTTTATAAATATCCAGTGTCGTTTTTATATTCTGCCCCCAAAAACCCATCTGGGCCCATATTCTGCTTCACATAAAAGCAAAGCAGACGTTTCAGAGAAAGCCAGGCACCAAATAAGCAAAAACAAAACAATGACTCTGTAGCAGAAAGTGTGTTTGCTGATGCATCATTTTCCTGAGTTTCAACTTTGCTTAAACACGAAATAGCAGGTGAGCACCACCCAAATGAACATGAGATTTGCTGCTTTGTTATCGCCCAGTTGATTTAGTGTTGCTTAAGTGTACTTTTCCTCAAAAAAAATAAAATAAAAATGAGCAGAGTAATTGAAAAGAAAGGGCCAAAGAAGATAGACGCTTTATTGATTGAGGAAGTTTGCAATTCTCAAGTTTAGGTACAGAAGCAACACAGCCTATGACTGTGATGGTGAACCTATGGTACGTGTGCCCGAGGTGGCATGCAGAGCCATCTTTCCGGGCACGCAAGCCGTTGCCCAACTCACCGGCAGCTGCACATGCACGCGCAACCCAGCTGGTGTTTGGACCTCCGGTGTGCATGCACACAATTCAGGGGACCCAACTGATCTTCGGAGCTCTCCTGCACATGCTCACATGTTTATGCATGCATGTGTGAGTACTTGGGGTGTTTGTACATGTGCATTGCGTGCACGAAAACTGCACATATGCACAGTTGGTGCAATTGTGCATGCAGAGCATGGGGGAGCCACGTGAAACCTGTGCAGATGGTGCTATTGTGTGTGCAGCGCATGGGAGCTGCGTGAAAGCCGCGCACATGAGCAGATGGTGTGGTTGCACATGCAGCACAAGGGGGAGGAGCAGCGCACTGGGGAGGAACCACGGGGGAGGAGCCACACATTAGCTCAGATAGCACACGCACACGCAAAGCGTGTATCTGTTCGGCACTCAGTGAGTAAAAGGTTCAACATCACTGGCCTATGACATTGCGCCTGCTACTAGTTTAAATGAAGTGATGTTATGGACAATCAGAAGTAATTGTGAGAAAATAAAAGCAAGGTTTATTTAGCAGGGTGTAGCAAAGATGCCACAAAGTCTAAAACAAAAAACAAGGAGATGGAACATCCATTAAGTGTTTGGGTTAAGATCTGATAAAGAAGAGATAAGGGGCAATTTTCTCACAATAAAAGAAGGTGTTGGCAAAATACGAAGAAAAATAGCTGAGCATTCTGGACAAACTGTGTAACTGCTTTGTTAGATGTATTTATTGTTTTTAATAATATTTCAAAAATATTTTGGTTATGAATGTGTTTTTATTATTGAATTGCCTACCTCTAGTTTTATTTTTTTCACACTTTGCTAAATATACTGCCCAATGGAACACAGCATAAGCATTTTTAGGAATGTAATTACTGTGTTACAGTATATGAGAATTGATGTATTCATGGAGCAGCTTTTATAACCAAAAGGGGTTTTTTATTTGCATGAAATTCAATTTAGGGAAAGGCGAAACCTGTCACCTAGTTAGCTACTCTACATTAAATTCTGAAGGAAACAACAACATTGATCTCACTTGCAATCTTCTTATCACCTTTCAAGACAATCATGTCTATGAGATGCTGCTGAAGAAATCCTCTTCCTTTTCTCCACGAATGTCCTATTCTTTTGAAATCATTTCTATATGGACAAATTAATAATCAAGTTCTTATGCTAATTAACTGCTGCTCCAAGGACCTACAGCCATGATGGAAAGACAATGGCACGAACCCCCAAAGCGTGTATCTAGGGATGGCATTATTTGACTTGGTGATAATGTATCTGATGTCACACCATATGCCACCTCCACGTCATGTTCACAATGTTTTCCATAAAGTACCAGGAGACAAGGAAACCTTGCTCTCTTCCCAGTCTTGCGTGTGGACAAGATGCAGCTCTACTAGTTCTGTCTTGCAAGGCTGACAGTATGTTTATTCAGATGGTTCTTCCCCCCACCCCCACCCAATATTCAGATGGTTACTCACCCAGTGTTTGGATTAGTCTGAAGTTTTTCAGAGCTGGAGGTGATTCACCAGTTAACCTGAATGAGATGACAGTTCTAAATTAGTGCTCTACATACTTGTTTCTCCAAACAAAACAGGTAAGAAATATGGATAATGAATTCAGGGACAGGGCTGAATTTCCAGACTGAAAGATGGGCAGTCTCAACTCAAAGTTCCCTGAGCTTCCAACCTAGGCCCAACTGTTAGTTTCTTCAGTGCAGAAAGTAAAGATAACCTTGATGGAGATGGGGAAATATCCATTGCCAAGGCAATGGAGATAAACATTGCAGAAGCCCAGATGAGGAGGGAGGGTTAAGAAAACATGTCAGACAGCTGAGCTGAGGTGGCGCAGTGGTTAGAGTGCAGTACTGCAGGCTACTTCAGCTGACTGCTAGCTGCAGTTCGTCAGTTCAAATCTCACTGGCTCAAGGTTGACTCAGCCTTCCATCCTTCCGAGGTGGGTAAAATGAGGACCCAGATTCTTAGGGGCAGTATGCTAACTCTGTAAACAGCTTTAAAAAGTGCTGTAAAAGCACTATGAAGCAGTATCCATAATTCACATGAATATTAAAAAAGGGAGGAAGGGAATCACATTCAGACTTGCACATTTCTGTTACTATAACTGATATTAATAAAGGTAGCTTTAGGCCTACATAGTGTCTTATTTCTTGGTCTGGTCTGCCTTGTAGGGCTGACATTCACTACCACTATCTTAGAAAATACCTTTACCCACTTCTTCCTCACAGCCCTGCCGTATGAAAACGACAGGACTTCTACTGCCTATGGCTGACTTGCCAGTACAGCAACATGAATTAATTGCAAGTAGTCCTCGAATTAAGTGAAACATTTGTTAAATGAGTTTTGCCCCATTTTACGACTTTTCTTGCCACAGTTGTTAAGTGAATCACAGAAATTGTTAAATTAGTAACATAGTTAAGTGAATCTGGCTTCCCTATTGATTTTGCTTGTCAGAAGTTCACAAAAGCTGAACAAATCCTAGGACATTGCAACTGCCATAAATATGAACCAGTTGCCAAGAATCTGAATTTTGATCATGTGACTTACAGTTGTAAGTGTGAAAAACAGTCATAAGTCACTTTTTTCAGTGCCGTTGTAACTTTGAACCATCACTAAATGAACTGTTGTAAGTCAAGGACTACCTGTAATTATATAAACTCTACTGCCCCCTCGTGGCGCTCATAGCTTTGAAAAATGCTACCAGAGAAAACTGCTGCTTTCTTCCTTTTAAGACGTTGGAAACCACAAGAGTCTAATTTATAAATAAAAAATTAAATTAGATTAAAATTAAGAAAAAAAACTTTGTTCTAACTTTAGGTCATCGCATCCAAAATCAGATTTGGATGTATGAAGTAAAGACTACAGCACTGAGACAGATCATAAATGGCATTTTCAAAATCAATCTGTAAAATGCTGTTGGAGAGATTGAATACCAATCCACCAAAAATAGAGTAAAGAAAATTATTAGTTTTCTTTGTATACAATATACTTCAAATACAAAATCAGTCATTATCAGAAACAAGCAACCATGGTCGCAGAAAATAAATCATGAATCTTGTTGATACTTCCAACTCAGTAGCCTTACTGACTTTGCCTATTTGGGGTTCGGTACTACTGTAGCTGCCAGGTTTATCAACTCAACTTGTGAATGAAGATGGTCTTATTACAACCGATCTGTGGCTAATCAATATCATCTTAAAGCCAGGTTTACCAACAATCCAACTACTAGGAGTGGGGCTGCCAAGACTGAAGCCGAGCTCAATAATAAATTATCAGACTTCCTTTCCTGAAATGACACACCCAATAGCATTTGCTTTATCTCCCTTGGTCTGTCACAATTGGAAGCTTGCCATCATTCTCAACATGCCAGCCCCATTTAACTTATCCACTCACTATCATGTTCCCACACTCCTCTCACCAGCAACCACACAACTCACTAGCCTGTTATTCACTCACACAGTCTCCAATCTACTTTATCCCAACACACACCCTATAACTACCAGCTTTAGTCCTGGCAAAGCTACTGAGCCAGTCATTGAGCTGGGCTAGCAAACCACTCTAAAATCTCAGTATAAGAGCCACACAATGCAGAAACCCAACAAAACAAAAGCACTTAGATTTATATACCATTTCACAGTGATTTACAGCCCTCTCTAAGTGGTTTATAGAGTCAGCATATTGCCCCCAACAATCTGGGTCCTTATTTGACTGACTTTGGAAAGATGGAAGACTGAGTTAACTTTGAGCCGGTCAGGATCGAACTGCTGGCAGTGATCTGAATTAACCTGCAATACTACATTCTAACCACTGCACCACCGTAGCTCCTCCTCACCCATTCCTTACCATGTCCCTTGGAGCATTTTTGCATCTTAATTTTGCAGAGTCAAAAACAATTTACCTTTCCTTGTTCTTGGGTTTGCTAAAAATCATATTATTCATATTATGCTTATTTTACATATTTCCTACCCTTTTTCTTTATAAATGCAATATATATGTATGTATTAATGTACACATCTAAATTTGTAGCCCTCTCAGTTGAAAATGTGATGATTGGAAAAGCGTTGTTCTGCTAATGGGCTAAATTAAACTTGGCAGAAATGGATGTGACTATCCAATCCAATTCATATAGTCATTCTTGTATAATGTCAGGGTGAGGAATGATTGAAAATAAAACCAGGGTGTGGAAAAGAGCACGGAAATCTCCCACTCACTTTAATCCTTTGCCATCTAGTTGCTCCAGTCAACCCAAGCATTTTATTCTGTTCCCAATTCATCTTCAGCATCAAAAACAAAAACAAAAAGTCATAAAAGCAATTATGGATAGAGTAAAACACAGGGCTGAGGTAGGAGTTAGAATTACCATATTTTTCGCACTATAAGACGCACCAGACCATAGGACCCACATTAGCTTTACAGGAGGAAAAGAAAAAAATAATCTGCCTCTGCCTCCCAGCATCCATCCAGTATTCATCTGGCTAGCGTTCTTGCAGCAAAGAGCAAACAGCCTAGTCAGCTTCAGTACATTATTGCAGCCCCAGCACCTGGCTTGGCAGGGCTCTGCTCCGTTGCGCCCATCACCGGTCAACTAAGGTGAGCTGCTGCCGTCGGGAAACACTGGAGCCGCTGATTGGCAGTTGGATCGCCTCCAGTATTTCTCCTGGAATACTGCCGATCAGCTGTTCTAGGTGGCGGGGATCACTGCCGCCACCTATTGCTGCTGATCACTGCCACTGCTGTTTACCACTACCGTTTGCTGTTGCCGCCAATTGCTGCAACAAGCGGTGGAGGTGAGCGGCAAAGGCTCCAGCATTCCCCAGCAGCGGCAAATGGCAGCAGCAGTGACAACCCCGCTCCTCCCGCCGCAATATTCACTCTATAAGATGCACAGACATTTCCACCCACTTTTTTTTTTTGCACTCTTATAGTGCACTCTTATATGTGTTCTGTTTGTCAAAGAATTTTAAGGTAACCCGATCTCATCTGCAAAAAATAATATTTTTCTGTATCTTTTTTTCCTGCCTTCTAAGGGGCACCCAGATTTTATGCAGTTGAGATCTGGTAGCTCTAAGTAGGTCAATACAAGAACCAATAGCTTTTTAAAATCATAATTGCTTTGATATGATTCTCTTCAATGAATGACAGGGAGATCTTTGAAATGGACTCAACCTGAATCTTTCCTACACACCCTTTGTGATTCAGTGTGTTTAAATGGGTGTAACTATGTCTGAGGAATTTGACCAATATTTTTAGCCGGTCAGCAGCTTGCAAACGATTAAATATTATAATAGGTTATCCTGAATATGATCCTGATTTTAATAAATGTTCCAACTACTTAGTCAAATTAGCTCCACCTTTAACAAATATCTTAAAGCATTTGTTAAAGTATCTTATTATGGATGATTATTCTATCCATAAAACTCAGAGAAGTTCCAGTTCGAACCCTGAAGACTATGGGAACAAAACCAAATTATATCACCTTGTAGGCTGTAATTGGAAGAACATGAAGATATGGATTACTGCAATGCACTTTACATGGCATTTCCCTTGAAGATCACCCAGAAGTTACAACTGGTCCAAAATGCAGTATTGGGATCCCTAGGTTTGTCCATTTTACAACCTCTTGCAGCTATCTCCCTGTTTTCTGGGTGCAATTCAGTGGTGGGTTTCAAAAAATTTTACTACCAGTTCTGTGGGCATGGCTTGGTGAGCATGGTGTGGCTTGGTGGGCGTGGCTTGGTGGGCATGGCAGGGGAAGGATACTGTAAAATTTCCATTCCCACCCCAATCCAGGGGAAGGTTACTGCAAAATCCCCATTTCCTCCCAATCAGCTGGGACTTGGGAGGCAGAGAATAGATAGGGGCGGGGACAGTCAGAATTTTTACTACCCGTTCTCCGAACTACTCAAAATTTCCACTACCGGTTCTCCAGAACTGGTGAGAACCTGCTGAAACCTACCTCTGGTGCAATTCAAGGTGCTGGTTACTACAGAGACCAAGTTATCTGCAGGACTGCCTTTACCTGAGGATATTTGTTATCCCAATAAGGTGGGTACACTTCAGGTCTCTCCCCTTAAATATTGCCATCTTGTGGAGTTCAGAAATGTGGCTTTTCCACCATAGCCTCTCCCTGAGATTCAACAGGCCCTATCCTTCAATCTTTCTAAAGAGGACTTTGAAACCTAGCTCTTCCCACAGGTGTGGTGTTTGGGTGAGGCCAGGGTAGGATGAGAATGCAGGTACATTAGAGAAATGTGGCTGTGGCACTAAGTTCTCTTGTTTTTATTTTTATTGTTTTAAGCCACCTAGAGTTGTTTTAAGATGGGTGGCTGTGGCTGTATAAATGTTTTAAATAAAACACATAAATAAATCAGTGCTTTGTCATGTTCTAGCCAAGAACTGTAATTACTATATAACCTTTTCCAACACACTCCTATTTGAGGTTCTCGTTTTTTCTTCCACCAAGCTTACAGCTGTAGGAGATGTCCACATGAATTAGTGTAGAACAAGATTCACCTATTGTATCATACAGATATTCTAGAATTTGCAGTTTCACATTACTTTAAAATTATGATATAGAAATAGCCACCTTCCACCTCCTGCCATTGCTACATGAGTGGCAGAATCCATGCAACTTATTCATATTATCTTTGAAAGACATCTGCTATATCCTGTCCTTGTTATATGCTGTCAGATAATCATGACAGGACATTCTTGAATTTTTATATGCCTGCCTCCAATTGGATCTTCCCCTTCTATACTGGCAAACAAAAATATTCCTTAAACACCAAACTTCTGGAAGGTATCCAAGGTGAAAAACACTGAGCTGGGCAACCAAGGAGGTGCAGTAAATGTCTCCACCAATGTCAAAGCTACTTATGGTACTTCAGCACAGGTGTCTTCCTGGCAAATCTCTGATGCTGGATGATGAAGAGGGGACTTCAACGACTAGCAAACAGAGGTTTCTCTGTTACATGCATAGGAGAAACAGAGGCCTTGGCTTCTCAGCTGTATGACTGCACTCACTTAGCTTCATTTCCTTATTGCCTTTAGCTATTCCTCCCCACCCCCCCACCCCCACCCCCAATTCAATCATGTCTGACTGTTGGAGAATGCCTGGACAAATTCTGCAATTTTCTTGGTGAGGGTGTGTTTTTTTCCAGATTTATTGATGATTTATTCCTTTTCAATATAACTGACTAGCCTTTCTATAGTAATTTGTCTTTTTATCCAATTACACTACTTGCATCTTCACTATCCTAGGTATACATTGCTAAGAAATTGAATAAATATCAATATATGTAACCACTAGAGGGCAGAAGATACAAATATGAGGGAATGGGAGGGTTAAAATGCTGAATTATTTTAGGAGGTACAGCTAAGCAATATTCTTACAAGTTGTGAAGATGGTTTATCCCTACTATTTGCTAAAGTACTTCTTGAGTGATAAACACCTTGGAGAATGCGCGTGTCCTAAATAAATAAAGTTGGAGAAGACATTTTTTTTCTGGTTGTTTTCCTTTTCAGACTCACAATTATAAACAACTGAATCATTAAAATTACTTACTGAAATATGATAGGAGCTATTTATCCAAATGATATGGGTTGCATCTGATCTGTCTACATGGTCAGAGATTTGGAGAACGTTTTTGCAGGCATTTGATTATTCGCAAAAGTAAAACAAATTTAAATAATAATAAACGGCATATGAGCCATATAGTATGATACGGCTGCAAAGAAGATAATAAAATTTTGGGCAACATCAACAGAAATATAATTTCCAAATCATAAGAAATAATTGTTTCACTTGAATTTGCTTTGGTTCAGCCCAGGCCTTGACTACTGTGATCAATAGTTCTGAACACCCCATTTTTATTCAGAGAAATTGAAATAAGTTTACAGAAAGGCAGTAGAGATGCTCAGAGATCTGTAAAACCAAGCCTTATGGAGAGAATTTATTTTAAGAAAAGATGAATAAGATATTTATTTTATATCTGCTTTATTATTTTTTAAAAAACTCAATGTGGCAAACATACCTAATACATCTTACTCCTCCTATTTATCTCACAACCACCACCATTCTGACTCTGTAAACCACTTAGAGAGGCCTGTAAAGCACTGTGAAGCGGTATATAAGTCTAAGTGAGATTGCTATTGCTATTCTGTGAAGTGGGTTGGGCTGAGAGAGGGAAGCGGCTAATCCAAAGTCACCCAGCTGGTTTTTCATGGCTAAGTGGGGACTAGAACTCACCGACTCCTGGTTTACAGACAGATGCCATAACTATTTGATCAAACTGGGTCTAAGTCAGGGGTGTCAAACTCGCATCATCACTCATGACGTATCGCAACTTTTTTCCCCTTTGCTAAACCGTGTGTGGGCATGGCCAGCGCATGACACATCCAGCCCCCGGGCCATGAGTTTGACAGCCCTGCTCTAAGTAGTATTTGATATCAATTTTATTTTGAATTTGAATATTACTGTCCAAGCAACTGGAAGTACGTCACAGAGAAGAAGGTGAAGAAGTTATCTCTCATTCCAGACTGCAGGACACAGAACAATGGGATTAAGTTACAGGAAAATGGATTCTGATGGAATGTTAGTGGGGAAATTCTAACAATGAGAGCAGATGACAGTGGAAGCAATTATCCAGAGAGGTTCTGTGCTTCTTTTCATTAGAAGTATTCAAGGAGAAGCTAGATTGCCATCTGTCTGGGATGCATTAATCTGATTCCTGTGCTGAACAGGAGGTTTGACCCAATGGCCTTTTTAATCTATCTGAATCTATGATGCTGTTACGGGCAATACTATAAATGCAACCACTATGAAATTTAATATCTCTTTGCTTGGCTAATTTTGTGTAAGATTTCTTAAATAGCACATATTCATCATTTAAATCGATTTAAATAAATCAATGGGAGGTTCAGTTCAGAAATTGTACTTTTTATATAGCACACAATCAAACAGGGGAATTAATTACCTCAAGAAATAGTAATGGACATCATAATCATATTGCCTTTTTAAGACCGTGGTTTGAATACATTTATTGGGAATAAGCCTTATTGAAGTCAGTGGGAACTTGCACAAGACTTTGAAAATGAATGGAGAATAACTCTATTAATCAAGAAAGGAAAATTGCACCTTTAGGTACCTCTGGTTACTTGGTCTTGGAACTAATATTTAGGATATCTGAGTTCTTAATTATCCATAGGCCAGTTCTTTGGTTTGATTCTTTTAAGATTATTATATTTTATATAAAATGTTAGCAGATATTGTTGTGAATGTATGCATAGCTAATACGGAGGTGGAGATGCTAAAATGGACCCAGGAAATTAGGCTACTTCTGACCAACTGCTACCAATTTGTTCCAGCTATTAAAAACACAAAACGACATATCCAGAAATTTAGTAACACTCATTCTGTATTTTTAAGTACTGGATGCAGCACCTGTATATTGATAAAGGGCTGCTGCAAAATCATTCTTAGAACTATACTCTCAGTGGTGGATTAGAATGCCAAATCACTATGACACACAATACATTTTTTAAATCTGTTTTAATAATGAGCCAATGGTCATATTAGATCAGAATATCCAGCTAAGCTTTGCTACTAGACTGTGGCCACTCCTATTCTTCAAGAGGCCTCATATTCTTGCATGCTTAATATCTACTTGGTAGATTTCAGTGTACTCCTGGTTAAATTTGGAGGTTGCATCCACTGTGTTAAGTACTCATCATCAGCAAACTTCTCCCAATAAGCAAAGATTTATTCACCATCTTTCAGTAGCTCCACAGAAGCAGACGTAAGGCCTGGATGCTCCCTCCCCTTTGAAGAAATCACAGATGGCTGGATTTGCTCAACTGCATGATTTGCAAAAAGGCCAACACTGGGTACACAAAGCTTATTAAGCCAGAACAGTTGTGATTTAGTGATATATCAATCAGGCCAATATTTTTCTCCTAGTTGCTTTCCCTACACTATAAATCTCTAAAAAATGATCTATTTTATCTGAGGAAAAACATCTCATTGAATAGTGAGAACGTATGGGGAGTGGTTGGAGAGTACAACTGGAACAATTGGGTCTTTGTGGTTTCATTTGGATTCTGTGTAGTTCTAGGTAATATTGTATGCATATTCCTACATTGGGCAACAAATTAACTGTTAGATGCTCACCCAACCTTTCTATATTATGGTTCAGGTTATGAGGTGACAGGATGCCTTTTTTTATCGCACGGACCTTCTATTTCTATTCCTCTCTTCCATTCTCAAAAACCTGTTTATTCATCAAATGAGTCTATCGCCAATCAACTCTTGCCTGCCCAAATTAAACAATTGCTTAAAACTACCCATTGAAGGGCTTAGCAAGCTTTCCCATTATAATTTTAGATTATTTAGATTATTATTTAATTCTCCTGGTTCTCTCCTTTAGGGCTAAGTGTGTTCCTAAGCATGTCGGCATGCCTTCTATTTGCCCCTGGGAATATAACCCACCATTGCTTTTGCCAAAATGAGGGGAAAAAAAGAGATTTCTGCTGCAGTATTTTGGATCCGTGGCGCTCTTTTTATTCTGAGGCGACAGCAATTCACCATGACGCTGTTAACATTGGGGGGTGGGGGGTGGGGGAAATGATGTCTGGATTAGAGAGGACCATAGCAAGTCTGATTCACCCAGCACCGTTTGGTACGTAAAACTGAACGGCTGGGTCCCCCACGTCAGCAAAGCGCACGCCGGCTTCCCCATCCTGCCCCTCGGCGACCCGTCCGCCCCACCCTCCCGCTGGTGGCGCTGTGGCTGGAGGTCTGGGCAGCCACCGCTGGGAGCTGCCGTCACCGCCTGCCCTCTGTCGGGCGAGGAGGGGCAGGAGCGCGCCGAGTGACGTGTCCCCCCCAATCCCCGAGCTTAGCATGATTCATCAACAGCTGCCGCTCAGATGCTGCGCGCAACCCCGATGTAGCGCTTGAGCGCCGATCCTCTCGCCGCACCCCCCCCCCCCCCGGCCCGGAGACTTTCCTTTTCCCTTTGGGCGCCGTAAGAAAAGGCAGGCAAGATGGAAGAAATCCTAAAGAAGCTGCAGAAGGAAGCGTCGGGGAGCAAATACAAGGCGATCAAGGAGAGTTGCACCTGGGCCAGCGGTAAGGAAGCGAGCGGCGGGCGGCAGGCACCTTCCCTCTTCTTTCTCCCTTCTCCTCCGCCGCGCCAGAAAGGAAAGCCGCTCTCCCTCGGCTGCCTTTCCGATGCCTTCTGCGCCAGCTGCATCTTCCCCTCCCGTTATCGCCCAACCTGCCTTTAAAAACCCGCGGCTGGGATGTTTTTGTGCGGTTTGTGAATGCGCTTTTGCGTCGCGTCCATCTCTTCGCTCCGCTCTCCAGGCGATGGGCTCCCCTCCGCCCACATCTCCGGTGTATTTACTCCACCATATGGCTACGGAGATTCTCAGCCATCCAGGTCATGGCTGTCCCAAAGGTGCTTTTTTTTTTTATTTCCAAGAAAGCGTTTCGCTTCTCATCCAAACAGCTTCTTCAGCTCTGAAGAAGCTTCTTGGATGAGAAGCTAAAGGTCTTCAAAGAAAAACCGGAAAGTCCAGTTGCCTCTTAAAAAAATACTCTGGTATATTTTTACAGTCACCTCTAAGGCTGCAGTAAATTTCCATGTACTCTTATTGTGTTAAGGCTTATTCCTTTAGCTCTTTTAAAAGCTCTTTATTCTAAAGCTGGGTGGTTGTTGTTGTTTTGTTTTGGAGTCAATTGTTACTTCTGATATTCTGGGCAACAAGTCTGTCACCAATTGCTTTCCGTGCTTAAGGCAGGGCTAGAACTTGGGTGTCCCTGCTCCTAGGGCATGGCTTTAACCATTAGGCCTAACTGGCTGTGCTCCTAAGATGCAGAAGTTGTCAAGCGCCCGTAGGAAAGTGATTAAAAACAGAAAAATGCTACAAGTTGCCCTCGATTTATGACCACAGTAGGGACAGGAAAATTTATCGCTAAGCAATCATTATGTGAGACATCATGTGATTGCACCCAATTTTATAACCTTTTCTGTCAAGGTTGTTAAGTGAGACATCACATGACTTCCTTGTGACTTTCCCTGCTGGCTTACCCATTGACTTTGTTCGTCGAAAGCCAACTGGGAAGGTCACAAATAGCCATCACAGGACCCCAGGAAGTTGCTACCATGGTAAATGCAAGCCAGTTGCCAAGATCCTGGTTTGCAGTCACGTGACCACAGCGATACTGCCATGGCTGTAAGCGTGAGGACTAGTCATAAGTCACTTTTTTCAGCACCATCATAATTTTAAATGATCCCTAAACAAATGGTACTGAGGGCTACCTATATGCTGATAAGTTGAGGACTACCTATATGCTGATTTAATTTAGCCAGTCACAAGTGTTGGGGTACTCAGAGTATCCATGTATCCTCCCTTGCAAGAATCAGTTTTCTGATGAAATAACTATCACAGAGGACTTTTTGAGGGCAATTTTTATATTTCAAAGGTTGTCCAAGACCTCTTGACACGTCAAAACCCCGTAGAATGGCAATAGCAGGGCCTATTAATAATTGGCATCTGGCAGCAGGCCAGCCTGGCAAACAATCAGCCATTGTCTTCTAGCTGTAGCAACATACTGTATATTTTTTTTCTCCTTTAATGAAACATACACTTAATCTATTGCTACAGTCCCTTTGGGATTGTTTGTTTTTAATCCATTTTTCTTGTTTGGTGATCTATAAGTGACACTTCACAATAAACCAAGCAAGGATGTTACTGCAATCTGCATATCTGCAGGTAATGAATATTAGAAGGAAAATGGTAACAATAATAGATTAGGATTATAAAGTCACTGTCTTAATCTCCTGTGAGGGCCTAGCAATTTATTATTCTGCCAACAGCTTTATTTAAGCTATTTCGTGATGATATCTGCAAGGAGGAAATTAAAATGTCAATCAAAGCCCTGCCCCCCCCCTTTTAACATGCATTTTACATACATACACAGGCCTCTAATAATCTGCAACACAAGACATTCTGATTAGACAATGATCAAACATGATATTACAATGTAGGTTAAAGAGGTTCCCACCTTTTTATCAACATATGCTTTCTTTAGTGACGACATAAATTTGGTATGCTATATAAATGTGCATGTTGTTCTTATTTATTTATTTTATTTATTTATTTCATCAAGCATGTATTTTATGACATACAAGTGTAAACATAATTATAAATAAATGAAAAGGATACGAATAAAAGAAAACATTAGGACAGGGATGCTTATGCACGCCCCTTACAGACCTCTTAGGAACGGGGTGAGGTCTACAGTAGACAGTCTAAGGTTAACGTTTTGAGATTTGGGGAAGAATCCAGAGTCAGGTATGGATCTATGCTAGGCTGCTTCACTATTTTTAAAACTTTAAATGGTTGATAGTTTTGCTTTTGCTATTCATACATAGAGTAATAGTCTTTTTAAAGTACTCCTTGAAATATATTTAAGAAGTTTACACTATTGGGGTTTTAAAATAAATTAAGTATCCTTGCATCAACTTGTGCTAAAATAATGCACTTTTTTTTTCAGAGCTAGGAATGGGGTTATCCATAGGATGGATTATTTTATTTTCACTTAGCAGTCGGAGAAAAATAGGGTAGGGAAGGCTTTAAATAATGGTTACTGTTCAGTACAGATTAAATAAGTATTTGTAAAACCTTCTGATTCAAACAATAAAAAGTAACTATGCTTGGATCATAAAATTGTACTTTTATTTATTTTAAGATTTGAGTTTGTTACATTAATTAATAATTCATGTGCATTTATTTACATAAGCATAATAAATTCATTTAGAAGTTAGGAAATGGTGTTATTTAAGATAAAGAGACAAGATTTGAGATATCTTATTGTACCATATGGAAAGGGAATTTACCAAGAAAAAAACAGGCCTAAAGAAGAGGAAGAACAGAACCAGTAAACATAATTTATTGAGGAAAAGGTGCTTTTAATTTAGTTCTGAACACTTCAATACCTGCCCATGTCAATCTACATATATGTGCACTTGCAGCGTACAACTTGAACAATTTTAATATGGGATAATCCTGAATGAGCAAGATGGGACTTCAAGTTGCATAAAACTATATATAATGATGTATGTTTTCAACTCTACGCTAGATGCTTTCTGAAATAATTCCTTCTCCCTTTTCTACCCAGAAACATTAGAATCTCTGGATGATACAACCAAGATCCCTCCTTATCAGTTAAGGTAAGGAATACATTTTTAAAAAATTCTTTGCTTATGAGTGACATTTGAAATGAAAGTGAAAGTCTTTTCTGTTTTATGTTTGCTGACTCTTGAAGTCAGTATAGCACTGCTATGAACTAAAGATAAAACCAAATTATCCCATTGGCCAAATTTTCCATTTTCTCACCATTGTTATGTATTTGTGGTTCTGAGATGCTCAACAATGCTTAGGTACATAGATTGCTTGAAATATGATGAACTGTGTTTGTAGCTGCCAGGGCATTCTTTTTCTCTCCTCCAAATTATGTAAAACCTCAGCTCCCAAAATCAACAAGAACATCACACCTATTGTAATGGGGGAAGGAGAAAAGAAATGAAGGTATTAACTTAGAAGCTTTTAAAGTGCCCTTGTGAAGTGCATTACAGTGCTATCCCAATTAGTGCTGACATTGTTAATTCACATTGTTATTGCTTGTTTTGGTAATAGTAATTCCATAATTAGAGAAGAACAATTCTACAAAATCCCCATGGTCCAAACCTTATGAAAGTCTATAAAGGCCACAAAATATGTAAAGAAATGAAAATGGATGAAATTAAAAGCTCAGAAGAGATTATGAATTATGCCTCTCTTTCTAATAAATTGTTTGAAAGTAGACACAAATGCTTCATTCTTGCTTAGGAAAAAAATGACTTGGTTAATATATTGTTTAATCCTAGTGTGTGGAATGAACCAATGTTGGCCAGGCTTATTCATAAACCATAGCTTTCAGTCACTAACTGGGTTCATACAACACATTAAGCCATAAACAGATCAATAGTGTTATTTCAATTTCAATTTCAATTTAATTCTATTTATATGCCGCCTCTCTCCGAAGACTCAGGGCGGCTCGTTTTTGATTATTATTGATAATTAATTTATTGATCATTATTGATAATGATGATAATAGTGTTATAGATAATGATGCATCATGCATGAACTTAAGTGATGTACAAGCTTTGGGAAACATGAAAATGTTATTAGATAATAACAGTGGCAAGATTAAGACTGTAGAAGCAGTGGAGCAAACATTAGAGATCTGTCATGAAATTCTAGATATATTTTTGTCTTCAGGCTCATATTTTTGATATATTTCTGATGATTAGAAGGCCTTGGGTTAAGGAGAATATCTCAAAAGGTATCTTCATGCTCTCCTTCTTTGTTTTTTCCTTTTTGCTTGCTGTCAGAACTGTTCTTTGGATTGATACTGATCTACAACAAAGTGAAATACTGTCCCGCTATTTTGATAAAAGTGGCTACTTAATAGCGTTTATGGAAGATGAACTGTATATACATATATATATACATATACATATACATATACATATACATATACATATACATATACATATACATATACATACATACATATATATTCTTCTGTTCAATTGTGTCCTATTCTCAGAGACTGCATTGACAGTCCCTGCAGTTTTCTTGGCAAAGTTCTTTAGAAGAAGTTTGCTATTGCCTCCTTCTTAGGGCTGAGGGAAACTGACTGGCTCAAGATCACCCAGCTCTGTGGTTGGCTCTGTGCCTAAGGCAGGACTAAAACACACAGTCTTCCAGTTTTTAGCCTGGTGTCTTAACCACCATTACATGAAATTGGCTCTCTACATAGGTGAATTTATTATATCAGTATTAAAACAGAATCAGGGGAGAGCTTACTTCATAACTGGTAATAACTTCTAAGTCATTTGAAATTTCCTTCTCTAGGAAGTATTGTGCCTATAAAAATATAACCATTTTGTGTGAGAGCAGAACTGACTTTAATATTTCTTATTTTCTGTATGAGTTTATTTCTTGACCTTTTTAGCTGTGGCTCTAGTAGATTAAAAAAAAAGAGAAAGAAATCTGAATTTTTCTCTATCACACTACAGTTACATGGTGAATTTGTCTTATAATTGTTAGCCATATGGCATTTGTTCCTTATGAAAAAAAATCATGTTCTGAAATGTTGTATCATTCCCTTTAGCTTTGGACGACATTTTCTAATACTATAGTTCTAGATTACCTAGATTTTTTTTAAAAAAAGAGAATGTCAATAGTTGCTTTTGCTTTGGTTTACATATGCAGGTTATGTTGTACAATAAAAGCTAAATTTAGAACTATCTTTCTGCTCTAATAGGTAGGATACGCAATTTTAAGGATTGCCTGAGCTTTTGCAGAAGGTGGGTAAAGGCTATGGGAGTTGCGTGCAACTTTTGTAAAATTGGTTCAGGTTGTTAAAAATAGGAAGACAATTTGATTTCCTTCCTTCATTTTTAGTTTTCTAATGTTTTTCGTCCTGGGTTTCTGCCAGGATTGTGCATCTAGAAGTTCTTTTCCCTGTGTCCTTATTTCATGCATCAACAATGGCTTCCATTCAATTGCTTTAACATTTACCAAGACGATTTGGTAATCTTTGTTAGCCTTCCATTAAAATAATTTTTGCTAAGTTTGTTTCAGTTTCAACTTTCTGCTTTCTTAATTCCAAATACTTTAACTGGTTTGAAGCTTTAAGTAATCTGACTTTAGATAATCTGACTAATTCAGACAATCCATTACATATTGTTTATTAGATTTATATCTCTCTTTTCCTTAAAAATGCTCAAGGTAGCATCCATAGCATCTTTTCTCCTATTTCCCCCCCTAGCAGCAACTTTATGAGGTAAATTGAGCTGAGAAAAAGCATCTGGCCGAAAGTCACCCTATGGGCATCCATGGCTAAATGTAGAGTAGAACCTGAGTCTCCTTGTTCCTAGTACATATAGCCACAATGATAAATAAGATGCTTATTCGGTAAGAAGAATGAAATAATTGTTCACTGCTTTGAAGACATAATAACAACTACAATTGGATTATATTCAAAGGAATTGACATTTCCAAATATGTTCTTTCTTAGACTTGTATTCTGTATGTCAATTGAAGTGGACTCAGACAGGGGCGGGTTTCAAAACCTGTCATTACCGGTTCGCTTGTGGGCACACACGCGCTCACGCACACACACAACGTTTCTGCGCATGCACAGAAGCTCCCTGGCAAGTGGGCAGAGCCTCCTGCTGCTGCTGCTATCTGTTCACCCAATCCGGGGCGAACTGTAGAAACCCACCACTAGGCTGGGATTTTAGAAATTTCATGCTATAATTCATTTATCCATTTTACAGTTCCGAATTATTTTACACTTATAATTCATTTGCCTACTTTAGAATTGTTTGGTTTAGTTTTTTATTCTCCATTGCAGTGTTAAAATTCAAACTCTAGCATTTTGGAGCTAGTTGAACCATCGGATGGGTCAAATTGCAGAATAAAGAGATTAGTGATAAAACTTCAGCTGATAAAGACAAGAAGTATCTAATTGGTATTTAATGATGCTAAATGCTGTGATGGGAATTAAGAAGGTCCCATAACATTAATCAGAGCTTCGGCTAAAACCTCTTCGGCTAAGAGGTTAACTAATTGAATTAATGCTTAAAAAGCACTAATTGTGCTTTTTAATCTATTTCACTATAATACTGTACTCGGGTCCAAATAGGGGCAAACATTTCAGATGGCCACTAGATGGTAACAGAAAAATAGAATTTCCTCTATCATTTTGCTTCCATCTAATAGTCTTCAAGATTTTTCAAACCTAACTAGTTCCATAGTTTACCAATAAACCAGTTTTATGCATTAAAATGTTGTATCTGTACCTGAAGGGTCTTCTGGCAATCAATGTATTTGTGGATTTTAGTTGTAATGCACCACATCAGTTTTACTAGAATTTACTTGTTCCTTTGCCAGGTGGATGTCTAGATAATTGCCATACAGTAATAATAGTGGCAACAGAGATTTTCGTTTCTAAGGGCACAATAAATATAGCAGAATCAAGCTAGAATTTCCAAATGTGTTCAGAATGTACTTTTTTTGCTTTTGCTTTGTTGCTTGTTTAGCTTTTATATTCGATATCAGAAAGGAAGAATGGGTTCAGAAATCATCATCTGTATTATCCTGTCGAATCCAACCCATAGACTTTAATATCTAAGAGGATTTACAAGCATCACAAATCAGATGTTAGGGTACTGAAGTTTGTAGTAGTAGGGGTAGAGGTTTGAATGCTGGGTCTTTTGGCTTTTGCCTGAGTAATCCAGGTTTATTGTTGATGTTGACAATAAAAATGGATAAATTCCCATTCCGCCTGGTTATATCTCATAGAGTAGACTTTTATCTAAAATTGATGGCCAAAACGAGCCATATTGTTTCGTAAAATGAATTACCTGTTTTTCATACCTCTTTGATACCATTGAAAGACAGCAGACTGTTTACGTTTATAACATTAGGAGGAATTGCTCTCTGTTAACATATGAACAATGCTGTCAATACTGCTATGGCATTCTCCAAATCAGTTTGCTGTAGCTTTCACATTTATTGAAATACAACGTTGTTCCATCCCATTTTGTATATTAGTAAATTAATTTCTTTCTAATAAATGCTTTTGTTATAACAAATTATTTTGATATGCATTTTCCTGATAAATATATTATTCTTCATATGTATATTAAAAATGTGTGTATTAAGAAAAAAACAGACCAAGATTGTGGGTATTCTTATCTCTAATTTCCCTTAATACATGACTTTAAAAAAACCTGATTTCCAACTTTTAGGAAGTATGAAAACTATACTGTATTTGAATTCTGATCACTATCAGGCTTAAAAAATGAAAATTAAATTGACTTTATTGAAATATAAATTATATTAATAGCCTATCTATATGCTTAACAGAGTATCAGGATGCTGGAGCAAAATTCCATTTGATTATTATACATTGACTGCTGTTTTTGCAGTGTATTCATATCAAGCTGGAATCTAATTCTTAAAAGGGTTGTTTTGATAAACTAAAAGTGGGCATCATCCAAGACAGTTTTTGTGTTGTGCAAAAGCATTAAAGAAAAATCCTATCCGAACGTTGACAAAGGAATTCCATATTACTGTACAGAGTTCAAGAACTTTGCAGAAATTACTGGCTACATGGAATTTTGGCAAGGAGATAATTTCTCTTTGTAATTGAAGAGAACAACAGCTTTGAAGTCAGAAGACCCCCGTTGGATTAAAAAAAATCATCTTATTTTCTAAAATGCATTATAAAACTGTTCTACTCAAGTGTAACAAACAGTCTTCTTCTGGCACACCCATTTTGGGGCTGTAACTATAGATAGATATTTTATTTCTTTGTCAGAATGTTCTGTTCAGCTTTAAATCCTGGCTCAAACTTTGTCTTGCTGAATCATAGTTAAGATGCGTTATTGATCTATTCCTTGATATCAATCAAAGAAAAAGAGAAGAAAAGGGCCCCAAAGAGGAAAATAATTGTAGGAATTGTATAATTTTGTTGCCTATGATTGAACAAATGATCACAGCGAAGATATTGCTAGCAACATAGCTGCATTCGCTCCTTTTGTCATTCATGTATGGATCAAATGGGGGTAAAGTACAAGTAAAATAAACTTTGAGAAATTATAAAAATATAAGCTACTTGATTCTGAGTTCTAAAGAAACCTCTCTTCCACTAGGGAGAAGTGTCTCCATCCACTGCAACTGGCTTTGGAGAGCAAGAATATGAAACTGGCACAGCAAGCTCTAGCAGGAATGCAGGTAGGTGGCTAAGGTTTGACCAGATTTGGAGTTATTGAGTGAAATAAGTTGACAGGAAAAGTGAATGATATGAAAACTTAATTATACACTTTAAAAGCATGCAGACCCATAAAATAATATGGAAGATAAGCAGGACTAGTGTTGTGGCTTGTCGGCCGCTGGCCCCTCCAGCAACCAAATCAGATGAGGAGGCAGAGTGGGAGCCGGGACTAGCATCAAGGCAATTGAAGAGTTCCGAGGGGGAAGAAGGAATGGAGCTGTCAGAGATAGAGACAGAGCCTGGGCCGGCCATCAGTCCCCAGATGGAGAGGCAACAGCCCCCAGGTCTGGAGGTAGCTGATGAGGAAGAGGAGGAACAGCTGGGTCTGGTGCGTGGAACATGGATACACAGAAGGCAGAGGAGATGGGCCGGTCCTCAGGACAGAAGAGCCACCACTGCTAATTAAGCCCCCACCCTAGCTCTGGGGATAAAAGGCAGAGGACAGAGATGAATAGGTGTGGCAGACAACTATTCATCTCTCTCAGTCAGCCACTGATATTTTGAACTTCTGAATCCTGTCGGGAACTTTATTGGAATTCTTTCTTGGAATCTGCGGTGTGAGAGTTGGGCGCGCCTTCAGAGCGTGTGTGTGTGTGTGTGTGTGTGTGTGTGTGTGCTGCTGGATAAGAGCGAGCGCACCTTCCAGGACTTCCTTTATGAGTGTGGGTAGCAAGGGAGACTCCTCTCTATATTGGGACCATTTCAGGGGGAAAGGGAGCGAACTTCGCTTTCCACAGGCACATAGAGACTTCGTTATCCTGCTGTGAGAGAGAAAAGACTCTTGGCCGGGGCTGCTGGCACTCCTAATAAAGGGAACGTTTAGTTAAAAACAGCATACTTATCATATTTGGGAGCTGGGTCAGAACACTATGCATTAGGGTTAATCCTGTGCAAAACCTTTACAGGGGATTATAAAGTAAAGGTAAAGGTTTCTCCTGTGCAGTCGTGTCCAACTCTAGGAAGTGATGCTTATCTCCGTTTCCTAGCCAAGGGAGCCAGCGTTGTCTGAAGACAATTTCGTGGTCATGTGGCCAGCATGACTATATGCCAAAGGGCACAGAATGCTGCTACCTTCCCACCAAAGTGGTACCTATTTATCTAGTCGCATTTGCATGCTTTTGAACTGCTAGATTTAGCAAGTAACAAGAGCTCACCCTGTCACACGATACTCAGGTCTCAAACTGGAGCTCCAGTGGCTTAATCACTGAGCCATCGTATCCCCTGGCTATAATATAGCCTTCCTCAGAATTTGATGCTCTCAAAATATATCTGCTTAAAGCATTCGCAGCCAGCTCTCTTGGGAGTTGTATACTGACACACTCCCAGTTGGGGAACAATGCTGCAGTGAATATTTATGGAGCAATAAGGAGTCTTTCATCTCACTAAATGAAAGATGGACTTTGTGAAGCCTACACAAAAGGACATCTCTAGTAAGTGCTATAGGCCTCATATGCTTCTCTAATGAATCCTTTAAACAAAAGCCCTTGGTACCCCAAGGTATGGTTACAGATCTTGGAACAATTATTGCTATAGTACTTTTAAGATGAAAAAAGCCCTACCTCTGAATGGATGAAAGAGTGGAGAAACTTAGCAATTCATCTTTTTTGAGAAAAGTCCAGAATGCAAGTCTGACCAGTATTGAATGAGTGGATTGGTGTACATTCCAAGGGCAAAATTAAATGCTGCACTTGCGTTTAAGATTTGCCATTTTTCTATCAGTTGGTTAGCAGACTAACTTATCCTTAATTCTTGTTGGCAAGGTTAAGTCTTCTAGTTTGGATGATCGTGAAAATGTCTCCCCATCTCCAAGCTAGAACTCATCTTCCGATTTTATTTGCTTTATCTGAAATATAAAGGCCTTTCCTCTTCACACTTCCTTTAGGAATTGTGGGGCTTATTGCATCTTGTGATAGGCATTGCATGCGTTAAATAGATTTTACTATTCTACCAAAGCTTGCTCCCTGTTATATGGTTTAGAAAGCAAGGTAATTTGCTAGTAAATATTATTTTTATAACAACATTATGGGAGAACCAAATGGAATTAAATAGTTCCATTTTTTCTTTGCAGAAGCTACTGTCTGATGAGCGATTTGTATCCATGGAAACTGACTCTGATGACAAGCAGTTGCTTAATCAAATGCTGAACGCAATCAGAGTGACTCCATCTCTCAATGAGGACCTGCAGGTAGAAGTGATGAAGGTTAGTGTTTTACAGACGTCAATATTCGCTTGTTCACAGGACAGGCTTCCTATCTGACTCAGCTCTGCCATTCTGGAGTCGATTGTGACCCTTAATTGAATTATTTTATGCCACAGTACAAAGCTAGCTCTTGTGCTTGTGACACAGTTGGGTTATTCTTTACTATTGTAAACCTGGATCTGCAGGACATCATCAGTATTATTTTTTATTCATGTAAAAGGTAATCTTCCTTTAGTTGAAAGTCTGTAGGTACAGTTACAAGGCAGAACTTTATGCATGTTGATGACAACAGACAAAGCTAAGTGCCTTTTGCTAACAGAATAATTGTTTACACCAGTGATGGCTAACCTTTTTGCCATTGCGTGCCAGGAGGGAGGGGGCGGGGGGCTCGTGCGCATGACCATACCCATAATTCTATGCACCATGCGCATGCCCCCCCCCACTCCTGGCACGCCATGGCCCGGTAAGCCCGTTTATCTCTCTCACCTGGGTCCAGAGCCTCTCTAGGAGTCTGGGGAGGGTGAAAATGTACTTCCCCCCACCCCTCCAGAGGCCAAAAACGGCCTGTTTGCCAACTTCCGGTGAGACCGGAAGGCCTGTTTTTTTGCTGTTCCCAGCCTCCAGAGCCTCTCTAGAAATCTGGGGAGGGCGAAAACGACCTTCCTCGCCCCCCCCCGAGGGGTGGGGAAGGCCGTTTTTGCCCTCCCCAGACTCCTAGAGAGGCTCTGGAGCCAGGTGAGAGAGAAAAATGGGTCTTCCCCACCACCACCACCCCCGAGGCCCTCCGGAGGCAGCAAACAACTTGTTTCTCTACTTCTGGTGGGCCCAGAAGGCCTGAAAATCAGCTGGCACACACCGGAGCTGAGCTCGCATGCACACTGATATGGCTATGCATGCCACCTGTGGCAATCATGCTATAGGTTCGCCATCACAGGTATACACCATTATTTAAATTCAAACCAATCTTGGCTTACTAACCACAACTAGTATCTTCTGGCTAGGAGAGAGTGCAACAGATAAACCAAATCCAAGCCAAATCATATCCAGATGATTACCTTTATTAAGACTATTATAACACAAAAATTGTGAAGGTGTTGAAAGTTTTGGAACTCTCCTCATTTTTGTTACTTAAAAATGGGGAACAAGGAGAACATTTTAAAAACTGGGCTAGACATTGAAAATCATGAAGTTTATAATTTCAGATGAGTCCTGAAATTAAGGCAGTGTATCCAACAAAGTCATTCTAAATACTGTTGTTTCCAGACGGCACTCAGATATGAGTGAGAAATACAGTGAACTTCCCCCCAACCTCTGAAGCCATAAATTACTCTGAAGTCCTATTTTGTTGCTTGCCAATGGCAGAGACAATCAGAATCATCACTGTCCCTAATATATACTGTATTATCTCCCTAAAAAAGAGAACAAGAAAATTTATTGGGCTCTTCAAAAGTCCTTCACTTTTGTGGAAGAAATCTCTGTCTGCACCTGAATCTATATGTGCGAATTGTAAATACGTTGAATATTGAATGCCCTCTGCTACTCCTAGACATACAGTTTCATTACTGTGAATTAAATTAGTGGTAGTGCTGATCTGGCAAGTAGCCATATGCATTGGAAATGAGAAAAATATCAATATAACCTTGTTCTGCTGACTGTTACCATGGCAGTTCCTTGCTGGAAGACTGCATGTCTGGAGAAAAATAAAATTATGACAGTGTACTTCCATTCTGTAGGATGTGTATATCATTCTACCTATCGAGACACTGTAAGTTTTGAAAAACAGAATGAATTTGTGCTCTTGTATCTTCCAAAGCACTTCTCTGAATCATGTTTGAAGCATCTGCAAATGTTACCTTTCATACATGCAGTAGTTTTTACATTGGTAGATCACAATTATGTTCACTTCACATTCTTTTAGGTGTTTGAATTCAATGCTGTACAATTATATTACAGTAAACTGTCTTGATATTTTGCTTCCTATTTTTTTTTCATAGTTTAACTTTGGTTTTGAAGTTTAATGAGATGATGGTTGAAAAGAATTGAACTGAAATAACTTTTTTAAAGATAGAATAATTGAAGAGGTTGTCATTCCTTTCTGTCATTCCAGAAGCTACCAGCATATTAGATATTGTGGAGCATTATGTTGGAAAAGGAGTGGCAGAATCTGTGGGCAGATTTAAAAGTGGGATCAGCCTAGAACCCTAGTATGTAGTTACAAGCAATGAGGACCTGGTTTTTCACACCTGATTAGGGCTTTTGAACATTTCAACCACAATAGTATTCTTTTCTGCTCTTTTCAAAGTCACTGTTTTCAAATGAAAATTTATTGAATTTTGCTTAAATTCTCAAATCCTTCTTATTTCTAATATTTTTAAACTTAAAAAGTAAGGATATAAGGAAACTTCATAGATAGTGAGCTTAAATCTAATATTCCTTGTCTACTATGCAATTCACAATTATCTTTAGCTTTTCTAAACTATGGAGCATCTGAGAGTATAGTTCTAAATATTCAAGGTGTCCTTGATTATTACTGAGGAACGTTATCGGTAACAAATGCCAATTCCTGCAGAGAATTCCAAGGCACTTCAGCTGGTCTCTGGATAGGCCAGATCTGATTAGTTCTATGAATGCCATGCTTCTTCAAAAGCGTAGACCTGAAAAACCAAATAACATCTAGTTACTGGAAGTAGAACCTTTGTGGGACTAGAAGTCTTCTGGATGTGGTCCATGAAGTGAAAGAGAAAAAAGTGAAGTTAGGGCTGAGATAGTGATGTACGCATAAACTAGCATGAAAGTAATGAGGAAGATCTATGGGCGACATTTCAGGAATTTGGGAAAGCAGGTAAATAAATGTGACTTGTTCACATTATTTTGAAAAGAAAGGTCCAGAAGAAAAGTGTGTTCGTGGGCAATCAATCCTGACTGAAAAAACAATTAAGTGACTAAGGCACTTATTTTTTTACATTCTGGGAATTAGGTTTGTAGCAGTGGTGGGTTTAAATTTTTTTTACTACTAGTTCTGTGGGTGTGGCCTGTTGGGTGTGGCTTGGCTTGGCGGGCGTGGCTTGGGTGTAGCAGGGGAAGGATACTGTAAAATCTCCATTCCTTCCCCACTGCAGGGGAAGGTTATGCAAAATCCTCATTTCCTGCCGATCAATTGGGACTCGGGAGGCAGACAATAGATGGGGGCAAGGCCAGTCAGAGATGGTATTTACCAGTTATCCGAACTACTCAAAATTTCTGCTACTTCTCCAGAACTGGTCAGAACCTGCTGAAACCCATCTCTGGTTTGTAGGCTTCTATATTGGGGTTAATCTGAAACAGAATGTGTATTTTGGAGTGAAGGTGTCAACACTGTCATATACTCGCTTCTTTAGTTTTTATTTGACATTGGTGTTTTTTATTTATTTTTTTATTTTATTTTATCTTGAATTTATATACTGCACCTTCTCCCGAGGTGACTGTGCACACGGAATCCCGATCAAGAAAGGGGCGCAACTGGCGAATCAGGCGAACCTGACAAAAGGTTCTCCTGGCAACAGCCGTCAGATGTTCCTCCAAGGACAGCTGTGTATCCAGGAGGACACCCAGATTGCGCGCCCTCTCCACGGGGGCCAAAGACTCGCCCCCGATAGTCAGCGATGGAGTCAGCTGACTATATCGGGATGCTGGGAACCACAGCCACTCGGTCTTGGAAGGGTTGAGCTTGAGCCTGTTCCTCCCCATCCAGATCCGTACAGCCTCCAGGCACTGGGCCATCACTTCAAGGGCATCGCTGGCCTGGGGTAGAGATGTACAGCTGGGTGTCATCAGCGTACTGGTGGTACCAGTATCTCACCAGTACTCAGTATCTCATATCTCACCCCAAAGCCACGGATGATCTCGCCCAGCGGCTTCACATAAATGTTGAACAGAAGGGGCGAGAGGACCGACCCTTGTGGCACTCCACAGATGAGAGCCCTCGAGGTCGACCTCTGCCCCCCTGTCAACACAAACTGCGACCGATCGGAGAGAAAGGAGGAGAACCACCGTAACACGGTGCCCCCCATCCCCAACTCTTCCAGCCGGTGCAGCATGATACTATGGTCGATGGTATCAAAAGCCTATTAGAGAGATCTAATAGGACCAGAACAGAAGAGCAACCTCTGTCCCGAGCCCTCCAGAGATCATCAACCAACGCGACCAATGCCATTTCCGTGTTGTGCCCAGGCCTGAAACCTGACTGGAACGGATCTAGATAGGACGTTTCCTCCAGGAATTGTGGAAACTGTCGTGCGACCACACTCTCAACAACCTTCGCCACGAAGCGAAGGTTGGAGACAGGACAGTAGTTAGCCAATATTGCCGGGTCCAGGGAGGGCTTCTTGAGGAGAGGCCTCACTACCGCCTCTTTCAAGGCAGCAGGGAAGTGACCCTCACTCAACGAAGCGTTGATAATTCCCTGGAGCCAGCCTCGTGTGACCTCCCGGGAAGCTAGTACTAACCAGGAGGGACACGGGTCCAGTAAACATGTGGTTGCATTAAGTCTCCCCAAAATCCTGTCCACGTCATCTGGAGTCACAGAGTCAAACTCTTCCCAGATAACATTCTCAAGACTATTCCTCGCCATCCTGCCCGGATCTACCCAGTCAGAGTCCGAATCCCGCCGGATCTGAGTGATTTTGTCATACAGATATCGTCCGAAATCCTCAGCCCTGCCCTCCAAGAGGTCCTCCCGCACTCCCGGTTGAAGCAGGGAGCAGGTCACTCTGAACAGGGCCGCCGGACGATTCTTTGATGATGCAATGAGAGAGGAAAAGTAATTAGACTTCGCCGCTTTTATCGCCACTAGATAGGTCTTAATATGTGACCTTACCAGTGTTCGATCAGATTCGGTGAGACTGGCCCTCCAACCGCTCTCCAGGCGTCTTTTCCGGCGCTTATCTCAGGGGGCAGCTGATTCCAGAGGGTAGGTGCCCCCACAGAGAAGGCCCTCCCCCTGGGGGTCACCAGCCTACATTGTTTGGCTGATGGCACCCCGAGGAGGCCCTCTCTGTTTTGTGACTCTGTCCATCACAGCAGATTTTTTTATGATTCAAAATGTCATTTCCTCTTGCAGCGTTCATTGGGTAACAGTGTCCTTAATAACTTCTCAAAATTCTAGATTTGTTACTGAGTCAAAAAGATTGATATGAAAGCACTGTTTAGGATTTGCTATAATCACTTGGCTAGATTTACAATTTTTTTTTTGAAATCTATTCATTTTATGTTAATATTATCAGCTTTGGGCTGTGAGATGTCTGCAAAAATTGCTCAGTAGACAGTAATACCAAGAGCCTTGGTGGCACAGCAGACTAAAGTGCTGTTAAATAGCACCAGCTGCCTACAATTACTGCAAGTTCAAATCTCACCAGGCTCAAGGTTGACTTAGCCTTCCATCCTTTCAAGGTAGGTAAAATGAGGACCCGGATTGTGGGGGCAATAAGCTGACTTTGTATAAAAAACAACACCGCTTGGGGGAGCGGGCGCGAAAGCCCTACTAAGCAGGTATATACAAAAGTATGAAGGCTATTGCTTAACGCATTGTAAGCTGCCCTGAGTCTCCGGAGAAGGGCGGTATATAAATTGAACCAATAAATAAATAATAATTTTGCTCATAAACTTTCCAGCTCACTTCATCAACCTAGTGGTAAAACTGCTAAATTGTGAACATGGAAGCATTATTCTAGGAGACAAGAACATTGGCAACTTTCTGGTAGAGAAGAGATTTGACTGGGTATCTTTTTTCCTTGATTTGGCTTGTTCCAACTTTCCTCATTATCCTCAAATGTAAAAGTGCTGAGAAAGCAGCTGCATGCAAAGAAAGAGGAAAATAACTAATTAATCCCTGCTCAACTATTTCCCAGAACCAATGTCAGGAGTGACCTTTTCTAGTATTTATGAGCTATTACTTCTTTACTGTTAATTAAAGTGATAAAGAATCTCTGGACTGAGATGATGACTATGTACACTGATAAACGGTTCTTTGTTTTTTTACCCTGACTCTGGAATAATTAATCTTCATAAATTTAGTAGGTCTCATGTGTCATGCAGACATGGAATAAAAATTCCATTACCAAATGAATAAACAGTTACCTAGACAGAAGTAGGATAAAATAAGAATGGTTTATATCTGCATTTTCATGGAGAAAAATCTATCTATGTGATCGCCAGGAGTAGAAAATGACTTGATGGCACATAAATCAATCAATACCTGCATTTATTTGATGGGTGTGTTAGTTACTTGTCCCTTTCAAGAAACATTAATCTTTCCTTAACCGAATGGAAGTAGAGATGCACTATTATTGATTTTCTGTGTTGACTAGGATTCTCATGTTATTTATTGGACTGGAATTGTCCAGTCACTTTTCATACTCAGTGAAATTTAACTACATTACAATGAAACAGATTATGTTGGATTTTCTTCCACGTAAATCTTTTCATAGATTCAACTTTGCTGCGATGAATACATCCTGATTCTATTTTTGCCTGTTTAGATATAAATAATACTGGCATGTTCAGTGAGATTTCCCTCTCCCTTCTAAACCACCCCCCCATTCAAAATATAATATTCAAAAAATAATAGCATGTTAATATATCAAATACTTAACTGCAGCGAATTTTGGTAAAAAATAGCCTTGAGAACAATAGTATATCTATTATATGTGTATCAGATTGTGATGGGAAATGAAGTAAAAGCTCTATTAAACCGCATTTAAGTTCATAATATTTCTTATTTTCTTTGTATAGCTTCAGATACTTTTGATGAAGTTTAAGATACTTCAGGGTAGCTAAAACTGGCTTTGCAATAGTGAAAGACTGTTTCTGTTTCTGCAAGGTGGACCATTCGGTGTTTGCAAATCTCTCCTACTCATTACAGTGTTTGCTCTGGAAATGTCAAATGTCATTTATAATTACTTCCTTGTTCTGTCAGACTGGCAGAACAGGAGCTAAAGTATTTTTAGACACTCTAAATCACTGTTGTAAAATATTTGGCATTTCCCAAGTCCCTGTTTAAAAGTGCTCCTTTAAATTCCACATTCCTGAATCTAGTATCTTAAAGGGGATATATTGATTTGGGCATTTGAAGAATATGAAATATTGCACTCAGAGAAGATGTAGAAATGTCACCTCTGAGGCAATTTCCCACTGCAGAACCAAACTAGCTTTATACTGAGTAATCAATTTGATCAATCCAGACCATGGATAGCAAGTCTGCTAACAACAATAGTGTCATTCATGAAAGAAAAGACGTTCTGGTTGGCCAATGTTCAGTAGCATTTACCAGGTGGGGAGGGACAGAAGAGTCAAAATGGCAGAACACAGCAACACAGTTGTCTTTTTTTTTTTTAAACATGCCTTGATAGCACATAGATATTGTGGCCTTCAGTAATGCTGCTCCAACTGCCATTTTGACACTTAGATTATTCATGCGGAGATTGTGCTTATTCCCAGTTGCGGTGGTTCTTCATATTTTTAACCATTTTTAAGGGTTAAAAGGTAAATGGAGGGATGCAGTGGCTCAGTGACTAAGACACTGAGCTTGCCGATCGAAAGGTCGGCAGTTCAGTGGTTCGAATCCCTAGTGCTGCGTAACGGGGTGAGCTCCCGTTACATGTTCCAGCTTCTGCCAACCTAGCAGTTTGAAAGGACGTAAAAAATGCAAGTAGAAAAATAGGGACCACCGTTGGTGGGAAGATAACAGCGTTTCATACGCCTTTGGCATTTAGTCATGCCGGCCACATGACCACAGAGACATCTTTGGACAGCGCTGGCTCTTCAGCTTTGAAACGGAGATGAGCACAGCCCCCTAGAGTCAGGAACAACTTGCACATATGTGCGAGGGGAACCTTTACCTTTAACACTGAATAAGAAATTTTATACCCAGAGCCAGGGATGAATATTATCTTCTTTCTGCTATTCCTAAGCAGACATTTTTCTTGCTATAAAGTGATATCTGTTTTAGCCCAATGGATTAATGCATTCCTTCTTTAGGGACCATCCAATAGATCACATGCTTTACAGTTATACCATGCCTGTATAAGAGTTTGTCTAAACGTTTAAGCATCAATCACTCTGAGTAATTGTTTCTAATCACTGGAAAAACCATTTCACAGCTCCAGTGCTTAATAGAAAGCTCTGTGTTCATCCTCTTCATAATTAAACATGTCATGCTGTGTACACTGAAGGAGTATTTAACTCTTCTAAATGTATACATATTTCCCAGTTTATTTTGCTTTTTTTAGTGGGTGGCACAGATGTGTTTCAATCAGAGGACTGAATCTAATTTTAATAAATCTATTGTTAAATCATATTGCCTTTTCTAGACCTTGGTCAATACATTATCTGTAAAGATATCAGTTTAGAGATCCTTGGAAATAACATATGGAAGTATGCCAGAAAATAAAAAAATTAAAATTGCTCTCCATTCCATCCAGCAAATCCATCCAGCAGATGAAAGTGGTTTGTTGCATTCATTATATAGGATTACAAATAGTATTTGTAAACAGTGGGAGAAGCCTCTGAATAATGTGGAATAGTCCATCCCATAGATGCAAGTCAGAGCAAAACCAAAATCCTGGGAGATTACAGTTACAATATCAACTGTAATCAGAACTGAAGAAGGAGGGAGGGACCCAGTTCTTAACCATTCTTGGTATATTTGTTTCCATTTATATGTGTTGGTATATGAAACAGGGCAAAGAGATGTTGCCTAGGGAATGGTCAGATAAGAAGAGACATAGTCCACAGGTGCACAATGGACAGAAAAAGAAGTTCAGAAGGGACCCTCCAGTGGTGGGCTGCAACTGGTTTAACAACCGGTTTGGTGAGCGTGTGCTTTGCTGGCGCACGCGCCTAATGCTCTTGCGTACAGCATTCAAAATGCAGCAATTTGAAGCTCAGCTGCTTACCTTCTAAGGCAACTCCAGTACGTAGAACAGTGGAGGCATGGAAATCAGCTGTGCCATGCAAATCAGTTGAGCCAGAAAGAAGGAAATATAGGACAGGATAGGACGGGACGGGTGGGCAGGGCCAGCTGATCATCAGAACTACCGGTTCACCCAAACCGGTCCGAACCTGCAGCAGCCCAACACTGGGACTCTCCCTAACTTCTTAAGCTGTAAAGGAGACAATGGGAGATTTGTATTTTCAGATTTGCAAGATTCTGTTAATGTAACCATGCAATAAAGTGAATCATCTGGCCATGTTTCCTGTCTGCTTTACCTGAGAAGGCTAACTAACATCACTCTGGCAAGTGTGCAGGTACAAACCTCCTGTTGTCTCCTTTACCGTTAGAGAAGATCTCTTCTGAGCCCATTATACAGTTGTGGGCTGTGTCTCATCTTATCTGACCATTTCCTATGCAGTATCTCTTTAATCCCTTTATCAGGGTCTTTCTCATATACCATTACATCAAATTATTGCAACAGTATTTTATCCATGTCCCACTGAACGTGAATTGTGGTAGCTTCCTGGCACTAGAAAAATATTTATTCTGAGTAGATGTAGTTATATAATATACCGTCTGTTACTTTGTAGTTAACTATTTCATTTAGCAGTACTGAATTCATATCAGCTGCTCGTCACTGCAACAGATAATCAGATAAATACAGGGAAAAGAATTAGAAATTTAGTGCAATAAATTTTGCAAGAGTATTCAAACTTCATATACAGATGGTATACTTTTGAGCAATATGTTCTCCTATAACAGGTTAGAGATTTCTTAAAATTGTAGTTGAGCCAATGTTAGGCTATTAATCTTCTCTCCCTCCAAGGTTTCTAAAAATAACTGTGATTCCAGATTGAATAAATTGAAAGATTGGCAGCTTTGCAAATACAGAATGCTTTATTCTAGGATAGGCTATTTTGAAAATAACAAGAATACAAATCCTTCTATTTTAGTCTGAGGACTTTAACAATTTCTTGAAACTGCAAGTTACTTTCTGAACTGAAATATATTGCTATTTTACAATACTGGTTTTTCAACATTCTGCAATTATATTTTGAAAATGAAAAATTCAAATTATATTAAGTGCTGATTGCCAATATGCAAGTGCTTGAAAATACTGCCAAATTCAGTTGTAGCAATATAACTTTCTATTTAATAAAATCAGAATTTTTTTCTCTTATTGATTTGTAGAACCCACCAGGGTAATATTAATTTTCTTGGAAGCCTAAAACAATATTTTCATCTTTTATGTCAGAAAGCTCTCCAGCTGTGATTAAAATCTACAGTGTTATGGCCATTTAGTACTGGCGGGAACTTTCTTCCAAGCATATGCAAGACATGTATCCAAGATTGTTTACTTAAAACAAAATAGGGTTTAATTGACCACATTTTAAGGAAAGTTACTTCAGGTAACTTCCATTCTGTTTCCAGTGTTTAAGCATCTATTTTATTCTCCATGAAGCCCAATAATACGATGACCTTATATGGGTATCTTGTCATTTCAAATATTCAGATTTAAATTGTGCAGAGTAGGATTTTATGTTGATAATTGATAATGGAAAACAGTCTCTTTTAAGGAGATGAAGAGGCAGCTTCACTTTGAGTTTTAGGACCTATCTCAATATTTTTCTGCTTACTCAGGAATATAAATTCTGCAACTATTCAGAATGGATGAAATAAATATTACCCTCTTCAGAATTTGTCATTTACTGACTAATGTTAGGATTGTGTTTTCACTGTTTTATTGAATCCTAGCTGTTGTTTTAAGGAGAAGGATGAGCATTGTGCTTTATTTATGTCTTCGTTTGTTAGATTTATTCCCCGCCTTCCTTCCAGGAGTTAACAATGATGTACATAGTATTCTTCTTCAGCTTTTTATAGAATAGCCTTTGGGGTAGGTTAGAGAGATTGACAGCAGCTTGCACAAAGTCACTCACTGACCTTCCAGGACTGTCAGTGAATAATAGGACAATTTAAACAGTCATGCCATCATTCACCTCTACAATGTAGAGAGGTTAGCCCCATCCCTGTTAACTTTCTGTAAGTCCCTCGAAACATGGTTA
The DNA here is from genome assembly GCA_022577455.1 of Arizona elegans. Lineage (NCBI taxonomy): Eukaryota > Metazoa > Chordata > Lepidosauria > Squamata > Colubridae > Arizona > Arizona elegans. The sequence goes on from JAKOOJ010000001.1 coordinate 247,633,032, forward strand.
TATCAAGAGGCCTGGGGACCCCAAGGGAAGAATAAGCCGTTGAAGTGGTTCCATTGTTGTTGATCTCTCCTTGCTTTTTAATCATAATGTTAATATTTTTAATTGATGTCTGTTTTTTTACATTGCTGTGTTACAGTTTTTTTATTATTGTACACCACCCAGAGTCACTATTTGTGAGAGATAACCATATAATATGATGAATGAATGAATAACAACTCATTATATGTTCCCTTGGATTGTGTCCTGGGGCTTGAGGATTTCACTACCAATTCCTGCAGCGACATTTAGATTTTTAAGCAGGGCAATTATAAACAACTCTGAAGCATAATCAATATATAACCATTTTTGTGTGAGGATTTTGATTTCGCACATTTTGTACATTCTTTATGAAAATCAAATGCACAGCTAGCTGACACTTGCTAGATCAATTAAAAATTGACAATATCATCCACAGTATTTGATATTCATTCAGCCATTGTTAGAATTTGCATTCAGGAAAGTGGTAGTAAGTGCCACAAATCTTGCCAATGGATGCCATTGAAATGAATTCCTTTTTTATGATGGAGAGGATTTTTTTTTTTTCTGTTCCATTTGTCTCCTTCCAAGAGCAAGCTTGAATAGGATCTACATTTTCACTTGCTACATGCAGAGGCATTCTTAATTTTCTCAGATTTCTACACTGCAGCCATTCAGTAGCCTTGCGAAACAAGACATTTGTCGTATTTGTCCTTTGTAGCTCATTTCATTGATTTATAGTGTTACAAAACTGTTTTTGCCCTATAAATTTAATTCATAGTGTGGTAGATATACTGTTTTAGCAGATATAGGTAATATTCCTGGTTGCCACTGTAGATCTCTCCCCATTAGAGGTTGGATCAGGATGGTCCTAAAATATTTATAATTTTATTCTTGGCACTATAAACTTTTTCATGCTAATAGTTTCTGGATGCACTAGACAGCAGTTTGCATAATCACTAGCCAGTATATAAAAATCTTATAAAAGACTGGTACAATTAATGTCAAGACCCTTGAACTACTCAGAGATCTTTGAATGATGGGCTGCCTTCGTTTGGATTGTATTATTTTTATTATTTATTATTATTGTGTTGTGTTGCATTGCACTGCACTGCACTACACTGCATTGTTTGTGGGGTTCTATTCTGGCTTTAACATTATGATCCTCTATGTGTTGAATGATTTTGCAATCAGATAACAGACAAACGTGCTGTAGATTTGCTTCCGGATTGATGTTCATCACTTTTGACCAGTAACATGTTTTTAATTGAGAGAACCATCAATTCTAAAAAAAAAAAAAATGTGCTGTATTTGTTTAACTCTAGGTATTGCTCTGCATAACATACACCCCAACGTTTGAGTTGAATGGAAGTTCTGTACTTAAGATTGCTGAAGTGAGTATCCTCTGTCAGTTGGAAATGAAACTTGAGCTGTTTAATAAAATAATGTGCTTCCCGTTAGATTATGGGGGGTGTTCATTCACAATGTTAGATTTATGTCAGTCATGTATCTCTAATGCACATAATTGCTTTGGGAGAATTTGTTATTCCCTCCTCACTCTCTTGAACTCTTCCAAGCAAGCAGCTTCTATCAAAAATTTTTTTAAAAATACCTAGATACCAAAATGTGACTGCTATTAGTTTTCTGTTTTATATATATTACAATGAAATCATACTTTAGTACTCAGCTGTATAATAAGATAAAAGAAAGAGAGAGAGAGATGCTAATATGTATGATAGATATCTGGAATAGTGATTCATGTTTAATATAGGTAGTCCTCAACTTACAACATTTCGCTTAATGACCATTCGAAGTTACAACAGCACTGGGAAAAATTGACTTATGACCATTCTTCACACTTATGACCATTGCAGCATCCCCATGGTCATGTGATTTTACATTCAGATGCTTGACAGCTGACTCACATTTATGATGATTGCTGTATCCTAGGACAGTGATGGCTAACCTTTTTGCCATTGCGTGCCAAAAGCAGGGGTAGTGGGGGAAATTGCACACGTGCATGCCCACATAATTCAATGTGCCCCGTCCCCCCACACATGCACGCATGACCCCCCCGCTCTCCCCCCGCTTTTGGCACACAATGGCACGGTGGGCCCGGGAGGCCCAGTTTTTGCCCTCCCCAGGCTCCAGAGCCTTTCTAGGAGCCTGGGAAGGTGAAAACAGCCTCGCCCCCACGAGGCCCTCCGGAGGCCCGGAAACAGCCCATTTCCCGACTTCCCGTGGGCCCAGAAGGCCTGAAAATCAGCTGGCCAGCGCGCACATGCGTGCTGGACTGAGGTGGGGCAACGCTTGTGTGCCCACAGATATGGCTCCATGTGCCACCTGTGGCACCCGTGCCATAGGTTCGCCATCACGGTCCTAGGGTCATGTGATCAACTTTTGCAACCTTCTGACAAGCCAAGTCAATGGGGAAGCCAGATTCACTTAACAGCCGTGTGACTGACTTAGAAACTGCAGTGATTCACTTAAGAACTATAGAAAGAAAGGTCATAAAACAGGACAAAGCTCACTTAACAAATGTATCACTTAGCAACAGAAATTTTGGGCTGAATTGTGGTCATAAGTTGAGGACCTCCTGTACATTATCTTCTAACCAGTATAATTGTATTGCTATTACAGTATTGTCTCTTTTTCTTTTTCCCAAACAGGTTTGTATTGAAACTTATATTTCCAGTTATCACCAGCGGAGTATTAATACAGCTGTACGGGCAACCCTCAGCCAGATGTTGAGTGATTTGATTTTACAATTACGGCAAAAACAAGAAAATACAGTGAGTCAGTCAGGCATCTGTAATGGGACTGGTCTTTGCTACTTATGCTTAAGTTAGAGTTGGTGTAATGCTCCCAAAACTGAATTTATAAATAAGTTTTTACAAAATATTAAAACCTAGCCAAAAAAAAGTCAAGGAATTTTTACAGGCTCTGACATTTTCCTCTGGATCAAGTTTTATCTGAGCTAAACAAATATGGACTTTTTTCTGCTTCAGGAGCAAATTTCTACAAATTGTAAAGTAAGAGATTTGTCTAGACTCTAGAGTAACATTGTGACTTTAGTTTTGTCTGTGTTATTGACAATACAACTATTCTTCCTTGATAGATGACCGAAAACCAAGGAGTTCTTCAAGGTTTCAGGAATTCAGGTATCAGTTAATTAATTTTGACAAAATGATTTATTTATAACTTATATTTATGTAAAATTATGATGTGGTTTCACTTTCACAAAAAAGGCTAGAGGCAGTCAACTTAATACAGGGAGGGAGTTCTTGCTTAATGACCTCAGTCAGGACCGGAATCTTAGTGGTTGAGCAAAGCAGTTGTTAAGCAAGACATCAGGTGACTGTTCATGTGTTTTGCTCAAATGATCACAATCCCAACACTTCCGATTGTGGTCATTAAATGGATGGAGTCCCAGGTAGGGAGCACAGGGTTCCTCTGGGAGGATGAGGGAGACCCTGGGAGGTTCCACTCAAGAGCTGAAAACCTTCCCTATTGAAATCCAAGAAGGATTTTCAGCCCCTGAGGCAGAAAGTTGAGGATTACCTGTACTCTGTTTCAATTTCCATCAACTTCTCAGTCAGTGGCAAAAGAGTTTGAGGACAACATTTGAAAGGACATGAACAAAGACATGTCTCTGATATATACAGCTTGTCTAATCCAGTTCTGAAAGGGCCACAATCCAGTAGTGGGCTGCGGCCCAGGGGTTGGGGACCCTGCTCCAATATTTAGTTTGTGTGTACTCCTATTTTATATCAGTTTTGTCAAAATACGATAGTATCTTTTGCATGTTGTAGCTTAGACTACCATTTTCATTGGTCAGGGGAGATGGGAAGTATAAAGTAGCCAAGCTGATTGGGAATCATGTGAGTTAGATTCTAGCATAATTATAGCATACAAGGCTGCAGTGAATATGAATAGCTTCTAGCAGTTTCATGTAACTAATGACTGAGCAATTAAAAGGTAGAAATTATGTATACCAAGAAAATTTCAGCTCTTGGTTTTATCTTTTTTTAAAAGGTTTGGCATAGGTTAAAACAGGTCAAATATCTGTTGATATGGTACATCTGAATACCAATAGATTTGTTATGAGTCAGCTCATAATTGTTTCCCATAGTCTCTATAACTGTACGATATGCTACCATGATCACTAGAAGTGATAGGCTCTACAGAGAAATTTGCAGAATTCACACTCAGTCGATTATGCATTCCAAATAGTCACTTATTTGATTTGTGAGCTGGTAAGATTCTTAATAGAGTGGCTCTAGTTTTTCTTGCAATATAATATCCCAGTCATCCACAACTTCTGTGTGATGAGTCCTGTTGCCAAGGTTATTCCATGTGCCTAATTTTAATGTAGTATATATCTGAAAAGGGACGTGGGGGCTCAGTGGCTAAGACGTTTAGCTTAGACGTTTAGCGATCAAAAAGTTGGCAGTTCAGCGGTTTGAATCCCTAGTGCTGCGTAACGGGGTGAGCTTCTGTTACTTGTCCCAGCTTCTGCCAACCTAGCAGTTCGAAAGCACACAAAAAATGCAAGTAGAAAAATAGGGACCACCTTTGGTGGGAAGGTAACAGCGTTCCGTGCACCTTTGGCATTTAGCCACATGACCATGGAGACGTTTTCAGACAGTGCTGGCTCTTCGGCTTTGAAACGGAGATGAGCACTGCCCCTTAGAGTCGGGAACGACTAGCACATATCTGCGAGGGGAACCTTTACCTTTACCTTTATATAACTGAAGCTGCTAATACATGTCTCTTATTTACTTTGGAGATTCCACCACTGAATCATTCTGTGATGATGTTGTCTCTGTCTTCACGGTCTTTTGTGAAAAACTTCAGACAGCAATCAGGTAAGTGAGTGTTTCTAAATATAAATGGAGTCCTGTTCTTGGTTGGGTTCCTTATCTGTCCTATTGAACCAAGTTTAAATTTGTACTAGTTGATGATTAAGTTGACAAGCATAACATTAGCCTGACAATAGGGGCTGCCACAAAGAAGAGAGAGTCAAGCTATTCTCCAAAGCACCTGAGGGTAGGACAAGAAGCAATGGGTGAAAACTAATCAAGGAGAGAAGCAACTTAGAACCAAGGAGAAATTTCTTGACAGTTAGAACAATTAATCAGTGGAACAACATGCCTCCAGAAGTTGTAAATGCTCCAACACTGGAAGTTTTTTAAAAAGAGATTAGATAACCATTTGTCTGAAGTGGTGTAGGGTTTCCTACCTAACCAAGGGGTTGGACTAGAAGACCTCCAAGATCCCTTTCAACTCTGTTCCAACTCTAAGAGATATTCAGAGCCATAGATATTTTCTCTATCCAGCACACACTCTGTTCCTAAACACCTACATCCTATGTTTTCCATCAGCAGTAAAACTATGAAAAACAAGTTTTTTATATATCGGCATAATGCAGAACATATTACAAAAAACAAATGCTGTAATTTTTCAGTGGCAGATAGTTGCTCTGCCATGTGCAATCTTTCAGGCAGATCCTTGCACTATTAGTTTTGATTTTGTTCATGTACTCCCCGTTTGGGATGTTAATTTCTATTGTGTTTTGAATATTTAAAAGAGTAGCCCTCATTTTTGCATTGTTACCATGAAGAGTGCTCTGTAATATAAGCGGTTAGCAGTAAACAAACTTCCTTATGTGATAGAACACTTTTTGGCAAATTAGTTCTTGATGTGCTACATTGTAGTACATGAGCTTCGTTGTAGAAAATTAATTGTATATTAGATTGGACAACTACAGATTATGTAGTTGGAGGAACAGACAATTATTGCCCCCAGTAATTATTATAATTTATGTAATAGTATGTAAATTTCTATAAGTTTAGGAACTGTAATTACTTGTGCACCTAAATAACTATAATTATTTGCAAGTTATATCTAATTACTTTTTAATTGCATGCAATGTATTAGAGAAGTTAATTGCATTGATGGGTATGTTTTTAATGATTTCGACAGTGCTTTTCTAAGTGTGGTTTATTATTATCGTCTATTATTTCTTTATTACAATAAATAACATCCCATCTTTTAAGAATACTCAAAAAACATCTTATGATAAATATGAACAATTGTAAAGTCTCAGCAGTGAGAGTATTTGCTTGACTATGTTTGAGAATACAAGATAAGCAGGATTGAAGGATCTCAAGGACTTCCAAAGGTTGTTAGTTAAACAGGGACGTAGAAAAAAAATCACCTTGAATAAAGAGGGTCATAAAATCATTTTATATATTGTAGCTTCAAAAACTACATTGATGACTCTATGGATTCACCAGGACTTGATTTACTGTACTTTATTTATTTTATTTATTTTATTTTTAAAATTTTTATACCGCCCCCTCTCCCGAAGGACTCGGGGCGGTGAACAGCCAAAATTAAAAACACACAATACAAATATTAAAATACATTAAAACAAAATTAAATTTATCTTTGGCTTCCCCAATTTAAAACCCCTTACCCATAAAATTCCCCAATTAAAAGATTTTTAACCCAGCCCAGCTTGCTGAAATAAAAAAGTCTTCAGGGCCCGGCGGAAGGTCCGGAGGTCCGGGATCACTCGTATCCCTGGGGGTAGCTCATTCCAGAGGGCGGGTGCCCCCCCAGAGAAGGCCCTTCCCTGGGGGGGTCGCCAGCCGACATTGCCTGACAGACAGCACCCTAAGGACGCCCTCTCTGTGGGACCGAATTGACCGGTGGGAGGTTATCAGAGGCAGAAGGTGGTCTCGTAAATAACCGGGCCCTAAGCCATGGAGCGCTTTGAAGATGAGAACCAATACCTTGAAGCGCACCTGGAAGACCACTGGAAGCCAATGCAGCTCGCACAGGAGAGGTGTCACGTGGGAGCGCCATGTCGCCCCCATAAGTACCTGGGCGGCCGCATTCTGCACCAGTTGGAGCCTCCGGGTGCTCCTCAAGGGGAGCCCCATGTAGAAAGTGTTGCAGTAGTCCAGGCGGGAAGTAACGAGGGCATGAGTGACCGTGCATAAAGAGTCCCGATCCAGAAAGGGGCGCAACTGGCGTATCAGGCGAACCTGATAGAAAGCCCCCCTGGCCACGGCCGTCATATGCTCTTCTAAAGACAGCCGTGCGTCCAGGAGGACACCCAAGTTACGCGCCCTCTCCGTGGGGGCCAATGTCTTGCCCCCAATAGTCAGCAATGGCACCAGCTGACTATATCGGGGCGCCGGCAGCCACAGCCACTCAGTCTTGGAGGGGTTGAGTCGGAGCCTGTTCCTCCCCATCCAGACCCGCACGGCCTCCAGGCACCAGGACATCACTTCAAGGGCATCATTGGGGTGGTCTGGGGTGGAGATGTACAGCTGGGTGTCATCAGCGTACAGATGGCACTGCACCCCAAAACCACGGATGATCTCGCCCAGCGGCTTCACATAAATGTTGAACAGGAGAGGCGAGAGGACCGACCCTTGTGGCATCCCACAAACCAAGTGCCTTGAGGTCGACCGGCCCTCCAGCCAACACAGACTGCGACTGATCGGAGAGATAGGAGGAGAACCACCATAAGACAGTGCCAACCCTTCCAACCCTTCCAACCGGCACAGCATGATACCATGGTCGATGGTTACTTAATACTTAAATAAAAACTGAAAAATAAATACAAAAAAGAAGGCAACTCCTATGATCTGTCCCACTGTTAGTAGTAAAAGCTTTCTGGGAGTTGGAGAGTCTAGGTGGGAAGATCAGATAATTTCTAGAATACTGATGGAGATAACCATTGAAGTGGCCTCTTTCAAGCATGGCCGTTAAACCATCATCGCTTAACATAGAAATCTGGTCTGTTCTGGTCTTAATACTATAAGTCTCTGATTATTTCCCTGTTAGAATCCTATAACATCCTCTAGAACTGTGATGGCGAACCTATGGCACGCGTGCCACAGGTGGCACGTGGAGCCATTTCTGTGGGCATGCAAACTTTGCCCTAGTTCAGCTCCAGTGCGCATGCGTGCACCAGCCAGCTGATTTTCTAGCCTTCTGGGCCCACAGGAAGTCAGGAAATGGGCTGTTTCTAGCCTCCGGAAGGCTTCCAGTGGGGTGGGGAAGGCTGTTTTCGCCCTTCCCAGGCTCCAAGAAACCTCTGGAGCCTGGGGAGGGCGAAAAAATGGGCCTACCGGGCCCACCGGGCCATCGCGTGCCAAAAGTGAGGGGAGTGCGAGGAGGCGGGCGTGCATGCATGCGTGGGGGACGGGGTGCATTGAATTATGGGTGTGGGCACACGCACGGGTGACCCCCACACACTCGCTTAGCTTTTGGCACGCAACAGCAAAAAGGTTAGCCATCACTGCTCTAGAATCACTCAACCAGCATGTGTAGCAGAATTTAAGAAAAGGAGATTATCTGCCAGTAAATGTAGAGAAAATTTTAAAAATCCTGGAGATCAGTAAGGAAAGAAAAAGCACTGAAATTCTAAGTGAGACTCCAAAGCATAAACAGAAACTAAACATTTTTGTTTTTCTTTTTCTAAGGGTACCAACCAAGAACACGGGAGGGTATTGTGGAGACAGTATTTCCCTTTTTCTTTTCTCCCCTTGAGAATGAGCAATCTTGAGCAGGAAGCAATATCCATGCCCCATATCTTAAATAGAAAGCCTAAATCCAGCCAGCTCTGCTTTCCTTCAGGGCTGTGCATGTAGAATAATTCATTATGCTCTTCTCCTGTAGTGCTTCATTTCTTCTAATTGCCATCTCATAGGAAATCTCTCTGTCTGTCTGTCTGTCTCCTTATATATGATTCTCATACATTACTGATACTGTATCATTGGGATAGTACACCATGGCAGGTTGTTTGAAGAAGAGAACCAACATGCGTTTGTCTGCTTCCCAAGTAGCTAGATGAGAAACAAGCATAGAGAAATGTATCTTAAAATATTAACAACCCTTTAGGCATGCATTATTATGCCTCCATATCTAAACAAGGTATGTATTTGCAAGTTTGCGGTTTAGATTTCTTTAAATTAATGTTCAAAACATAATGTGTTTGTGCTCGGAGACATATGGATGAAGCAAGGCATCAAGCAAAGAGAGATTTCCATTTCTCCAACAGTACCATCGTCTTTAAAAAAGAAAAAAACACAAGGCAGAGAAATTCTCCAAAGGCAGTAAGATAGAGGTTTTCTTCATTATTTTCTACTTGGTATAGTATCTAACTAGATGGTTATTATCTCTATTCTCTCTTGCTGGGTTATTTGTGAGCAAAGTGAAATGGTTGAGCAGAAGAAAAATTAGAGAAGATTAATATGCTTCATAATTTGGTAGTTTGCGTATAGACCCCTAGTGACTTAGATCAAAATACTTAAAATGATTATTTCCTGGAGTACTAAATTGCCTGGCTGGTGAAGGCCCTTCTTGTGATCACATGGGGCAGTGATATAAAACAGAGACTTCCCAGTCACACCATTTCATAGAAAATTCCCTCATTAGGGAACTCTAATTAGCCTCACGTTGCTGCCTTTTAATGATAAATAAAATGTTCATTGCAACTGGAACCTCTTCATTTTACTTGTATATGTATACCATGTTGGCGCAGTGTTTAGAATGAAGTAATGCAGTCTATTTCTGCTGACTGCTGGCTGCCAGCAATTCTGCAGTTCAATTCTCACCAGCTCAAAGTTGACTCAGCCTTCCATCCTTCCGAGGTCTGTAAAATGAGGACCCAGATTGTTGGGGGCAATGTGCTGACTCTGTAAACCGCTTAGAGAGGGCTGTAAAGCCCTGTGAAGCAGTATAAAAGTCTAAATTCTGTCGCTATACATATTTTTATTGGGGCAGATATATTGGGATATATTGATAATAATAATAGCAACCTGGCAAAAATGTCTCAGCCCTTAAGGAAGGAGTCATGCATACAAGCAGTCTTCTGTACACAAAATATAGAGCCACACATATGACTGGATGCCATGTTCATAATAGTAAGATATTCACCCAGCATTCAGTAAATGGGCAGGATATATGCAATAACGCAAATACCCTTCCAAAACTATACAGTGAGGATATATAAACTAATTGTCTATGATTAGAACATGATTGAGTTCACAGACGTAACTTGCAGCACCCTAGCCACATTTCTGCATACAGAAGTAGTCCTTGATTTACGACCACAATTGAGTCCAAAATTTCTGTTGCTGAGTGAGACATTTGTTAAGTGAATTTTTTTCCCCATTTTACGAGCTTTCTCACCACAGTGGTTAAGTGAATCCCTGCAATTGTTAAGCTAGTATCATGGTTGTTAAGTGAATCTGGCTTCCCCCATTGACTTTGTAATCAAATGACCCTGAGACACTGTAGCCATCAGTGGATAGGAGTCGGTTGCCAAGAATCTGAATTCTGATCACGTGACATGAGGATGCTGCAATGGTTGTACAGTAGTGACCAAAATTGTGGAAACCTTTTGGGAAATGTATTTTCTAAAACTAGCTAATAACACCACTTTTTTTGGAGTAGTACCATAAAATTATATATCAATGGAAAGATAATTTAATCAAGAATGTAATGCAGTAACTTTTATGAAGGATTTGCTATTAGAATAGCAGTTACAGTATAAAGAAGAAAAGTGAAACACGTAGACAGAACTAGATATACAAAAATTATCACCATAGAAAAAACAAGATACACTGTATACAAAAATTATCACCATGTCAGTTAATACTTAGTTGGGTAACCTTTAGCATGGATTACGGCCTTACAGTGTCTTCCCATAGAGCAGCGGTTCTCAACCTGGGGGTCGCGACCCCTTTGGGGGTCGAACGGCCATTTCACAGGGGTCGCCAAAGCCCTCTCTCTCCCCCCCCCCACGCCTTCACTCACCCTCACTCCTCTGTTGGATCGCCGGCCGTTCGCTTACCCCGCCCACTCCCCATCTATTGCTGCCTCCGATGGCTAGAGGAAAAAAAACTGTTTAAATTTTTGCCGCGGGGCTTCAAAGGGCCGCCCTAGAGCCAGTGGTGCAGCCGAACCCTTTGTTAAATTGCTGGCTTGCCCCGCCCCTCCGCACCATTATTTATTGCCAATAAATAGTGGTGGGCGAGGGGCGGGGGAGCCAGCAATTTAACAAAGGGTTCGGTGTTTTCTTTGTAATTTTTTTGCCCCCCGGAGCTTCAGCAGAGGCTAATTAGCCCTTGCTTGGATCAGCTCCCGACCCCCAGCTGATTTCCTCTCAGCTGTTTTGCTCAGGGCTCTTTTGCTTGCTTGGAAAGAGTGCAGATTTTTTTCCCCTACCTAAACTGAAAAACGAAAGAGAAAGTAAAGCAGGCTGTTGGCTTTGCACGTTGGAAAATTAGGCAGGCAGATTTCTTTTCTTTTTCCTCACCAAAAAAGGTAGGTGCAAACAACGGGAAATTTAGGGAGAAAGAGGAGATTTTAAAACACAAAAGAAAAAAAGCTCTATTTAACTAGGGAATTGTAATAATTGAGATACTATTAATTGTATATTGTGTTGAAAGCAGAAATGGTTAAGTTGTGGTTTGGAGGAATATATGGGGGAAATTATTTGGTTTATTATTATTGGTAAATATAATTAATTGATTTGTAAGAAATTGGATTGCATGGAAATAATTGGAATAATATACAAAAAAGGTAGTTATATAACTAATTGATTTATATTAAAATGTTGAATTCATATTAAACAACTGTAATATTACATAATTAAGCAATGTGAAGAAGGATATAAAAATAGATGACAATGGGAAGGGGTATAATATAGAATGGAAGGGAAAAATTGAATTTGATTAAGATTAGAGATGAGGATGAAGGGTAATATTGGTTTTTTACAAAAATAGATGAGGAATAAATATGGCAAAAAGGAAATATAGAAATTGTAAATTTAATTGAAATGACTAAACACTGTTTAAATTTATGAACCGGCCAAATACTCTGTTCAAAGTAAATACATTGTATGTTTGTATGTGTGTTTCTAATTATTGTTATTTATTCATATTTGTTCTCTTTTATTCTTTAAAGTTTAACAATTCATTCTTTATCTTAATATCTTTATATTTGTTTGGGGTTGCCTTTCTTCCCCTTCATCTTTTTTATTGTACAGCAATCTTTCTCCTCAAACCTACCACCTCTCTCTTTTCTTTCATTCTTACTTTCTCTTCCTCACCCTCTTCTTCTCCTCCCTACTTCCTCTTCCTTTCTCCTTCTCCTCCTCTCTTCCTCCCTCTCTTACCCTCACTCCTACTCTAATTTCCCTTCCCTTCCTTCATCCCTCTCTATTGCTGTATCCTTTTGTGCATATGGACTACTCAGAGGGCTGAAAAAGTTATTTCTGACTGGTCCTCGCACTTTTGACCAGTCTTCGAACTTACGACTGTCCTCACATTTTATGTTTTTGCCCTATCTTGTCACCATGGTGAAGAGAAGCAGTTGTGAAATGAGTGACATGGTTGTTAAGAAAGCTGCAGGGCATAAATGTGAGGATGGTCATAAGTGTGAGGACTGGTCAAAAGTGCGAGGCCCAGTCAGAAATGACTTTTTTCAGCCCTCTGGGTAGTCCTTTTATGCATATGGACTACTCAGACGGCTGAAAAAGTTATTTCTGACTGGGCCTCGCACTTTTGACCAGTCCTCGAACTTACGACTGTCCTCACATTTTACGTTTTTGCCCTATCTTGTCACCATGGTGAAGAGAAGCAGTTGTGAAATGAGTGACATGGTTGTTAAGAATGCTGCACGGGCATAAATGTGAGGATGGTCATAAGTGTGAGGACCAGTCAAAAGTGTCAGAAATGACTTTTTTCAGCACTCTGAGTAGTCCCTATACACATAGCCATGGCCACCCAGTCACATGACCAGCTAGCCACACCCACCCAGTCACATGACCTCCAAGCCACGCCCACAAAATAAGCCACGCCCACAGAACCGGTAGTAAAAAAATTTAGAACCCACCCCTGGTTGGGGGTCACCACAACATGAGGTACTGTATTAAAGGGTCACGGCATTAGGAAGGTTGAGAACCACTGCCATAGAGTGAACCAAGTCTTTCAGTTCTGCAGCTGTTATAATGTGAAACCAAGATTGAATGATTGCTTCTATTAACTGGGTTTTATTGCTGGGTCGCTTCTGACTAACAAGTTTCTTTAGACAGCTCCATAGATTTTCAATTGGATTAATATCTGGGCAATTCCCAGGCCATTCCAGCAGTGGAATATGATTGTCTTGAAACTCCAAAAAAAGGTGGTGTTATTAGCCATCAAACCTCAAAGATACACTTTTCCCAAAAGGTTTCCACAATTTTGGCCACTACTGTAAGTGTGAAAAATGGTCATAAGTCACTTTTTTCAGTGCTGTGATAACTGAACAGTCATTAAATGAACTGTTGTACGTCAAGGACTTCTTGTACCTCTTTCTTACTGAAATGTCAGCCTTACACTAGACAGGAAATATGATCAGATTAGCAAATTCTATTTTATTGTAAGATTACATTAACAGAATCTCACAGATCTGGAAGTACGATTCTCCTACCGTCTCCTTTACTTCTGAGTAATTAGGGAGGGTCTTTTTTGAGCCACTTCCCCCACCCAATATCCAGCTGCAGGCTATGGTGTTTCTCATCTGACCATTCTCTAGACCACGGGTGACAAACTCGCGGCAGCATGTTGCAGTCACGTGATGTTTTTCCCATTAGCAGAGCTCGGGGGGGGCGTGGCCTGCCCGTGACGCATCTGGCCCACCAGTTTGACACCCCTGCGCCTCGAAAGTGCCTCTGGGCCTAGTTTCTGAAAGTTATTCCCACAATATTATTATATCAAATCAGTTGAAGAAACATGTCCTTTTTATTGCACCCAAATACTTAACTGCTAAGTTTGTGAATATTTTCAGCAATGTTTCTTCTTTCACTTTCACAAGTAACAGCACCAGGTATAGTTTTGACCCCCATAATTGCATACAGCTGCTTTTTCTTACCATGCCCTTTGAGAGGACTTCTTTTTCTCTGGCTCACGGAAGAGTATGCAGTGCTTGCTTTTTTCATTATCTTTGTGGAAGTGAACCTGCTTTGCTTTGTGCTTCCATTTTTCAGTGAGAATCAGCAGTTGCAGCTTCTCTACCTCGAATGCATTCTTTCCATGCTGAATAGCTTCTCTTCTGGTATGCACCACCATAAAGGATTCACTGACCTCATCTGGTAAGTAGATGTGCTTTGAATGATGCCAGGAACAAAGTTTCAGCCTTGTAGAAATCTTCTTTGGCCTGTATATTTGTGCTGAAGTAATACCTGCCTAAGGACACGGTGGCTCAGTGGCTAAGACACTGAGCTTGTCGATCGAAAGGTCGTCAGTTCAGCAGTTCAAATCTCTAGTGCCGCATAATGGGGTGAGCACCCGTTACTTGTCCCAGCTTCTGCCAACCTAGCAGTTCGAAAGCACGTAAAAAATGCAAGTAGAAAAATAGGGACCACCTTTGGTGGGAAGGTAACAATGCTCCATGCGCCTTTGGCGTTTAATCATGCCGGCCACATGACCACGGAGACATCTTCGGACAGTGCTGGCTCTTCAGCTTTGAAACAGAGATGAGTACCACCCCCTAGAGTCAGGAACGACTAACACATATGTGCGAGGGGCACTTTACCTTTACCTTTAATATCTGTTTATATTAAAAGAGAGGGGAAAAATACATAGGGAATTCAATCAACGTGAGTCTGAAATTGCTTTGTGACCAACAGTCTTTTGGTCTTTTATGCTGCACATCAGAAACCACATCTGTCTTTCAGAAGAATACCAATTAGAAACAATGCTTCTCCCCATTGAAACTGAAGTAGAGAAAACTGGGATCTTACACTAAAGTTGGATTTTATTCATGAAATCCAACTTTAGTGTAAGATCCCAGTGAACTTGTGTCTTTCACAGTGGGAAGACTTACTGCAAATCTCTTTCTCTTAACCAGGAGAGAAAGAGTTATTAGAGAGCACGCAAATTGAATGGAGTGAACAATTGCATTGATATCTTCTTGTTTTTTCTCCCTGAGCTCAAGAGGGTATATATGGGCATCTTAATTTACCCCTATAATCCTATGAGGTATGTTGAGTTAAGAAAGAATAACCAGTCCATAATCCCCCAGTCAGTCTTTTGGTCAAGAAAAGATTTGAACTGGGATTGGTCCTTCTCCAGTACTTCAGTGCTACAACCAGGGACTTTACAGCACTCTGGAGTAGGCAAGGACATCAGGCAATGCTCATGTAGCACCCAGTTGCAACTCGTCAGCTGCAGCTGTTTCTTTTCTGAGAATCGTATGTCTATCATCTATGGCTGGTAGCTTTCTCTAATGCTCATATGCTGAAGAAAATAAACCTCACAAGGGGTTCAGAAAATTGATGAAAATTTGCATTAGAATATTGCTTTTAAAGAAGACGGGGTATCATCTGGACAAAATAAATATTAATATGCCTACAGAGAAGGTCATTTCCATTCCCATGGAGCTATAGAATGAATTGGAACATCCAAGAAGAAACAGAGTAAACAGCAGAAATGTTTTTCAAGAAGATCTCAAAATAGCTCATAGATTGAACAAGTACTTGAATATAAGTAGATGAAAGGTAAATTTGTTGTTTTAGTTCCCGGCCTGATCTCCCTTTGTGCACTGAAGTTTGGAAACTTCTGCTGGCCTGATCTCCCCTTGTTTGCTGGGTGGAAGTGCTGAAAGACTATGGGGATCTCGAAGAGCAAGAAACAGAGCTCAAGGGGTGGGCGTAGCATTGGGAGACTGGGGCAGGTGGCCCTGGACCTGTGTAGGCCTCCAAGGGCCTCCTCTATCCCTGAGGCACCAAGTGCTCCGTTTAACAAACATTTGTATTCATTTAAGGTTTGCATCAAGGGATGGGCACATTAAGTGAGGCCATTTTGTTTAATAGTTGTCCTGACATGCAACCATAATGGGCAGGCTCCATATCTCAAGGACTATCTGTAATCTTTTTTTTCCCCCCTAGGTCAGCATTTACTCACATTCCATACCTAAAGTGTATGAGTCTAATGTATAGGGACAAAAATCAGTCAAAGACCAGTGCAAATTAAGGCACATACATGAAGGGGGATAAAGGGTTGGTGGACTAAATACCAAAGCCTTAATTCTGTTTCTAAGTGACTCATTCTGTGATTCAGTTATTTTTGATTATTCATTTTTTTTGATAGAACTGTACTTTCTTTTCCAACATAACTATTTTAACTAACTCTTCAGACACTGTATCATTCACTCCCTTTCCCACACTATTTCTTTAATTTATTTTTTCCAGGAAGCAGCTGTGTCCAGCCCTGATAGTAATCTTGGGCAATCCGCTTCATGACAAAACGATCACATCTGCTCACAGCAACACCAGTCATGAAGCCGATTCTCCTTCTTCTGGAGTCTCTGACCACGGCCGAGGATCAGGCTGCTCTACAACTGCCCCTGCCCTTAGTAGTCCTGTTGCACGGACTATCTACTACATTGCAGCAGAGCTTGTTCGGTTGGTAGGCTCAGTGGAGTCCATGAAGCCTGTTCTGCAATCTCTCTACCATCGGATGCTTCTATATCCTCCACCCCAGCACCGAGTAGAAGCTATCAAGATCATGAAAGAGGTGAATTTACACTTCCTGGTTGATTTTTAAATTTGTCAACTTAAATTGCGATTAAATTACAAGTTGCAAACTCTTCGGAATATTGGAATATTCTTTATTGACCAAGTGTGATTAGACATACAAGAAATTTGTCTCTGGTGCATAAGCTCTCAGTGTACATTCAAACATCAGAGTGATAAGTCATAGATCGTAAATCATAAAATACAATGATAAAAGATACAAACAATGAGTAATAAATCATAAAATAGTAATAGGAGAAGGTAATAGGGAAGATGAGAAGGATAAAAGCAATTCAGCCGTACTACATGGGTAAATATAGGCATAAGAGAGTACTGCGGGAATTCTGTGTTTAACAGAGTGATGGCATGGAGGGAAAAATTATTTTTGTGTCTAGTTGTTTCGGCATGCAATGCCTTATGCCTTTATTTTACCTCTTTATCTTATCCTATGTGTTTGGATGCGGTGGCTCAGTGGCTAAGACACTGAGCTTGTCGATCAAAAGATTGGCAGTTAAGCGGTTCGAATCCCTAGTGCCACGTAACGGGGTGAGCTCCCATTACTTGTCCCAGCTTCTGCCAGCCTATCAGTTCGGAAGCACGTAAAAAATGCAAATAGAAAAATAGGGACCATCTTTGGTGGGAAGGTAACAGCGTTCCGTGCACCTTTGGCATTTAGTCATGCCGGCCATATGATCACAAAGACGTCTTTGGACAGCGCTGGCTCTTCGGCTTTGAAACAGAGATGAGCACCGCCCCCTAGAGTCAGGAACAACTAGCAAAAATGTGTGAGGGGAACCTTTATCTTATGTGTTTGTGTTCAATAATAAAGTTTAGAAAACAATACTGTGATAAAAGAAGCTGTTGTTATACAATCAATAATGTTCTTCTTTGCATGAATTCCTGAATAAATTTTGACAAGTGATTTCAAGAATAACTGGAAAAAGTTTATTTCTTTATTAAATTTATATGCTACCCATCTCAAAGTGACTTTAAAATAGTGTATTTATTGCATGTTGCTCAATTGCATTATATTTAGATACTTGGAAGTCCTCGGCGGCTTTGTGATTTAGCAGGTCCCTGCTCCACAGAACCAGAATCAAGAAAGAGATCCATTTCAAAAAGAAAATCCCATCTGGACCTTCTTAAACTGTATGTACCCCATTGTTTTACAATATTTGATAACTGGATTGCTTGATTGCTTGAACAAAGTATTTTCTTCTTTGACAGTATTTCATTCAGTAGGCTTTCTATCATTCTAATTAGGAATCTTCTTCTTCAACTGAGAGTGCAGACCTAAAAGGCTAAGATAAATAATTCTAAAATGAGCAAAATGTCTAATGGAGATTCTCGGGTCATGTTTGTCCCAAAGTTGCTTTTTAAAAATACAACTGGACTTTCTTTGTTTTTTCCTTGAATACTTTTTGCTTCTCATCCAAGAAGCTTCTTCAGTTCAGAATAAAGACCTTTGGGTCTAAAATATGCAGGTATGCATCATAGATATTCTGACACAACAGCAAAAAAATGTAATTACAACATCTGTAGGATTTTTCCTTTGGAATACAATCAATGACTGGAATACAATCAAAGGCAAGAATTTGCTTTATCAGATGATGCCTTTGTTAATTAATCACATGGATCCAGTTAATCAACTGCTCGCTCATTACCAAAGAGATGAAACCATCCCTCTTTTTTACAGGATAAATTCTTTAATCCCTTGTATAATTGATTTAGGAGGCATAACCAGGGCTGGGCTTCAAAAATTTTAGCAAGGGGTTCTCTGCCCGGTTGCTGGGTGGGTGTGGCCATGGTGGGCACGGCCTAGTCGGCTTCTAGCACCACGGTGGGGGGGGGGCATTTTTGCCCTCCCTGGGCTCCAGAAGCTTTCCTCAAGCCTCCGGGAGGGCAAAAACGGCCTCCCCAGGCTCCAATGTCCCTCTGGAGGCTGGAAACGAGTCCATTTACGGCTTTCCCAAACTTCTGGTAGGCCTGTTTTTCGCCTTACCCGCTTACCTGCATGCAAGACAGGCCGTGTGAGAACTCCTGGGAGGGGCGGTGTGGGAGGAGAGGGGATGGGAGTGTCCAGCCAGGAGTGGGATTTGAGGGTTCTCCAAACTGCACAAAATCTTAGCTAGAGGTTCTCCCAAACCCCTGCGAACCCCCAGCAGCCCACCCCTGGGCATAATAGTAAAGAGTGTCTTATCTTTCTTCACATTGTAGAATCTTGGATGGGATGACTGAAGCCTGCGTAAAAGGTGGCATTGAAGCCTGCTACGCCTCAGTGTCCTGTGCCTGTGCCCTGCTTGGAACTCTGGATGAGTTAAGTCAAGGAAAGGGCCTTGATCAGGAGCAAGTGCATCTGCTTCTCCGACGGCTGGATGAGTTAAAAGAGGGGTCAGAGACCAGTAGAGATTCCATGGAGATCAACGATGCTGATTTTAGGTGGCAAAGACGTATCCTGTCATCAGAACATGCCCCCTGGGAGCCAGGCCATGAAAAGAGTCCTGACATTAGCATTAGTGTTACCACAGATACTGGTCAGACAACCCTAGAAGGAGATATGGGACAGACGACACCAGATTCTGACATTCGTAAAAATTCTTTGCAATCCCCAGCTGGACAAGCAGGCAAAGAAATTCATTATAAAGAGCCAGAATCGGAAACAATTGACCAACCGGATGTAGTTCAACGGAGCCATAATGTTGTCTATCCAGACATAACTAATTTCCTTTCTGTTGATTGCAAGGCCCGTTCGTGTGGATCTAGATACAGTGAGAGTAATTTCAGTGTTGAAGACCAGGATCTTTCCAGAACTGAATTTGATTCATGTGACCAATATTCCATGGCAGCAGAAAAAGACTCTGGAAGGTCAGATGTGTCGGATATAGGTTCGGATAACTGTTCTTTAGTTGATGAAGAACAGACGCCACGAGATTGTCCTGGTCACAAGTCTTTACGAACTGCTGCCCTTTCCTTGAAGCTACTTAAAAACCAGGAAGCAGATCAGCAGAGTGCCAGATTGTTTATTCAGTCTCTTGAAGCTCTCCTTCCTCATCTTATAGCTTTTGCTACAGTAGAAGAGGTGGATTCGGCTCTCCAGAACTTTTCTTCAACTTTTTGTACAGGTTTGTAAGCTGCTCACTTACTTTCCCATTAATGTTCTATTATTGTATTAGAACATGGGTGTCAAACTCAAGGCCTGTGGGCCGGATGTGGCCCACGGGGTATTTAAATCTGGCCCGTGGGGCCTGCCTGGACATAGGAAAGGACCAGCCTGCGGTGCCTCTGGCACCCAAAACGGGGCACGGGGGTACTGTGAGCCTACTTACCTACTAACCTACCGGTTTCTCCATGTGTTTGCGTGTGTGTGTGTGTATCTCTTTTTACTTTAACTAAGGAAACATCTGACTCCTTGTGGACTTCTTTTTTAGGAAAAACCTATGAATGAGAGGTTATTCCAGTGTTTTAATTGTCCTAAAAATCCATTTAATACTTATTTTTTTGCATAACCAAATCTGATTCAGCTATAAGTAGGTAGTATTCGAAGTCAGTACAATTATTTATTTTGATTTTATTCATCGTATTGGTTTTTAGAGCTTCTTCAAAACTCAACAGGGATTCCAATGGTAGTGGGGGATTGGTTGAGAGAAACAGGGCCATATCTAAAATTACCCAGAAAACTATCATTAAACCAAAGTTACCCAATGCAGCACTGTAGCTATTACTCCAACCATGTTATTGTTTACTAGGTGGTTTCAATAGTGTAAGTTATCATTATTTTCTACAAATTAAAAATGACTGATGCTTAGTTCTTGTGCATAATTCCCATCTCTCTGTATTTATTAGACATGATGCTTTCTCCAGGAATTGAAGGGAGTGTCAGCTTTAACTTCCAGAACCTGATGAACGCAGATAGCCTCTATGCAGTCTCTCACTACATACTCCTGCTCAACCTGAAGCTGTCAAATGCAGAATACTATCGGAAGAAACCTGCCCAGTCCCCTGTATTATTGGTGAGGTCAAAGCCTGCTTTGACCCCTACAGTGATGAACATTTTGCACTTGGCCACATCCCGTTCTATAAATCTCCAGTTCAGTGATCAGATTTAACCTTTTTTCGGCTCATGAGTGTGAACAGAATAATCACAGTTGCTGTATCAGAGATCAGTTACTGAAAAACAGAACATAGCTGCATGAATTTGAAGAAGAGAGATGCATGAAATACCGCAGAGATTAAGATGTCTATTTCCTCTGTTTCGGTGATTTAGGATTTAGATTTTTAAACACCCTTTTGAAAAGCATTACTCAGAAAACAAATCCACAATTAAAAATGAATGCAATCTTTCCCTCCTGATTTAAACACAGGGAAAGGGACATTAAGGCCATTCCTTTTTTGATGTACACCAGTTCATAGTGCCCTCAGTTCAGTCAAACACTAAATTGCTAAGAAAGTTAAAGAAAAGGAAATAATTGTTCAGTGAGATAAAATAAAAGAGGGGAGCACACAAACTCAGAGTGCTCATGTATAATTCGATATTGCCTCAAAATGGAGAGAGAGAGGGGGGAAGGAAGGGAGAGAGGGGGAAAGAGAGAGAGAGATGCTGAGGCACCCTTTGTAAACATAGCAATGCTTTTATCTCTGTTGTGTGCTGTATGTCACATTTGTATGTGTAAAATTCCTTAAGAAACAATACATCTAGGTGTATCTTACTGACTAAATGAATGCTCTTTCATTCTGCAGAAGGAATTCATGAAACAGGTCCAATCCAGTGGACTATTGATGGTATTTTCTCAGGCCTGGGTAGAAGAACTTTACCATCAAGTATTGGAGAAAAATCTTCTGGGGGAAGCTGGTTATTGGGGAAATCCTGAAGAGCATAGGCTTCCACTCATCACTATGCTGACAGGTTGGTTCCATAACAGTGTTGCCCTTTGAGTCCTATATAAAAAGAGGCATGTGTGCTAACATGAACATAAGTGCGTTTATCCCAGTGTTTAATATATTAAATATTATGGGGATCCATTTGATATTGCCTCCTTTTCCAAAAATAATTGGTGGCTGAGCTATTAGGCTTAATTATTTCAAGTTGATCTTCATGACTTTACCAGTGCCGCTGAGATGAAAGAAAGAATAAGAGTGATGCATCACAGATGATTTATACAGATGTTTTCCTTTGCAGACATTGATGGCTTGGGAAGCAGTGCAATAGGTGGGCAGCTGATGGCTTCGGCTTCCAAACAATCTCCTCTATCCCAGATCTGGAAACCAGATGATACATTGATGGCAGGTGAAGAGATCTGCACAGTGAGCAGCATGGCTCACATGTCATATATCAGTGTCATAGTTTAAGCTAGAGATTTAGTTGTTGATTGAAAAGGAAATGTTTCCTTTTCAGTGTCTTCTATATCTGCCTGTGTGATTCAAATCTCATTTAAAATCTGGTTCCAGCTTTTACCTGTGACAGTGAACTATGCTTTTTTTTTTCTTCCATGTGTGGCATTTCACAGACATCATTAATGTTATGGTTCATATTGTGAGGGGGAAATGTGTGCTTAATTTTGGAATAATTCACATCCTTTGAAATAATTTATCATTTTCTTTCTGTTTCTTTCTCAACCTTGGCCTCACTTTGTCCTTGTCTTATGAAAATCTCCTCTGCCCTTCTATTAGCTCCAAGGGAGGGGATATGATCCCATAAACATCTGTGAAAGTTATTTTTCTGGGCTAATGTCAATATGATGGAGAGAATTTCCATCAGGATCATGATTGGAGGAAATTACCATTCCCCTCCCATCCCTAGATGTAACTTCTGATTAAATATTTAGCATAGTTAGAATCAGTGGTGAAATCCAAATTTTTTTACTACCGGTTCTGTGGGCGTGGCTTGGTGGGCGTGGCAGGGGAAGGATACTGCAAAATCCCCATTCCTTCCCCATTCTTGGGGATACTGGCAGGGGAAGGATATTGCAAAATCTCCATTCCCACCCCACTCTGGGCCCGCCAGAGTTGGTATTTGCCGGTTTTCCGAACTACTCAAAATTTCCGCTACCGGTTCTCCAGAACCTGTCAGAACCTGTTGGATTTCACCCCTGGTTAGAATAATTCCTAAGACTGTCTTTCATTTTTCTTTGCTTCAGGAGTTGCTTTCGCCCGATACCTTCTAATTGGTTGCTGGAAGAATTTGATTGATACCTTATCAACACCTCTGACTGGCCGCATGGCAGGGAGCTCCAAAGGATTAGCATTCATTCTTGGGGCTGAAGGCATCAAGGAGCAGAACCAAAAGGAAAAGGATGCCATCTGCATGAGTTTAGATGGGCTAAGGAAGGCAGCTCGGCTCAGTTGTGCTTTAGGTAGACTGTATTCATTGGCATAGTTTTCATTTTTAGATAAATCTGTGCACTCTTTCAGTGTCCAATAAGGAAGCTTCAACAAGGGGGAATAATAAGCTTTGTGATTTTTCTCCTTCTGGGTTACCAGATGTTTAGCAAATGCATGGTTAATGGCTCCTGGAATGAACTATAATTCATCAGATGTTTTCCTCCTGATCGTAGGAGTTGCTGCTAATTGTGCATCAGCCCTTGCTCAAATGGCAGCTGCCTCATGTGTTCAAGAGGAGAAAGAGGAAAGAGATGCCCAAGAGCCCAGTGATACCATTGCTCAAGGTACGACTTCTCAGATGCTCACTGGCTCTCCATCAAGATATTCATGATCTCCGTATTGCTCATTTTTTGCCCCTTTACTGCAGGCTAGTCTTCTGCAAGATCAAGAATGCTTTCTTCAAGCAAAGAAAGAAAAGCTTTTACAGATTTAAAATGGGCAGAATCCTATTGCATAAAACAAGAATAGAAATTTTATATATACAGTCTCTTTAGAAATAGATTTTATTATGGTGTAGTATTGTCACAATAGGTTACAATGTACAGTTGACTTTTCCAATTGTGAAAAGGCTTAGCAGGGTCGGATCCAATTCATACTTGATGGGAGATAATCTCGGACTATTAAATTTGACTCAGTTGGGAAAAAAAAGATTCCCAGAGTAGATGATGGCAGACCACTTCTGTACGTTGTCAAGAAAATAATATGAATGTATCAATGTAATAAACATAAGTGGAACATGACTCAAGGGAGACTTTTATTTTATCCCCAATAAGGTTTGACTGGAGTGGCAACCAAGAATCCTATAAATAAAATAACTAACTATAGCTGGTAATACAGAAGTGGGTTCTACTTACCTTTACTACCAGTTCGCAATGGGGCCGCGCACACTCTTCTGCACATGCGCAGAAGCGTTCTGATGACATCGGGGTCGGTGGGTGGAGCCTCTCGCCGGTTTTACTACCGGTTCTATAGAACCGGTGCGAACCGGGGGCAACCCACCACTGGTGGTATACAAATGTGAGATTATTTCCTATCTACTGTTGTTTTCAGGCCCGTTTTCCTTCTTTGTAATAGACACAAATATACAGAAGGGGAAATGGATTTGAACCTTCTGATTCTGCCCAACTTGTGAGTTCAAGTTGTTTTTGGTCCACATACTTGCACACACACTTGCTGGCTATCAGAAAAATTGCCCATTTAACTTGTCTCCATTCAACATTTTTTTTTTACCTTTTCTGTTGAATATTTGAAGGTTGGGAACAGTGCCAATGGGACTGTTTCCTTCCTTTCCACTCCATGGTTTAATGTAGGTTGGGGCAATGTGTTTGTTTTTTTAAAAACTGGAACTTCTTTTGGGTGATGACACTGGAATGGGCAAAACAGTTTTCCTTAAACATTCCACCACCTAACGGCAACCATTTTGACTCTTCACTTACAAAGAAGGGAACAGAAATAGCTCAATTGAGAGGGGGGAGTGGTGCTTCCATACTCTCCACATATTAAAAACCTCCAATCCACCACAGCAAAATTAAGAAATTCACATTTTTAACCCACCCACCCCACTCTGGGTCCTTCAGGGGCCCATCTCAGACCATTTTTGCTTTAATTTGCTGAAAAGTTATAAAAAGGCTCCGGGGTATTTATATATTGCACTGAAATTCAATAGGCTTTTAAAAGATATTCTTTTCTGTCTGAATATATAATGATACAGTAAAACAGAAAGTGGAGCAGAAACTGGAGCAGATGGGGAAGGCGCAAGGTGTCTGCCTCCACACCGCTCATGTTTTATGCATGGATGCTGTTCTCGCTGTGGGATTGGAGATGGGAAGCCACAATCCAGACTGTTGGCCTCATGTGTTTAGGTAAGGAAACGCTTTGGTTGAGTCAATTTAGACTGTAACGTCTAAATTGCTTACAAACAGCTTTCTCCAAAATGAACTTGATACCTCGCAGATTGCTTAAGTTATTATCAGCTGCTTTGCTGTAATTATTCTGACTCCTTTAAAAAAAACAAGATATTATCCGTCTCTTTATTTAAAAAAAAAAAAAGCTTTATGGAAGGTTTTGTAGTAATTAAGCAGGAATGCAATATTGCGTTTTCATATTTTGCTCTATGCATTTTAGAATTTGCAGATTTTACTCTACATAACTGCAATTTCTGAATTCCTTTTCCTATAGCTGTTGCTGCCAGGAGCCCTGATTCTCAACTCACATAAAGGTTTTAAGAGTTCTTCATGTACTTGCCAATCCCCACAGTTTAAAGCCCTTTGTCTAACTCAGGGGTGTCAAACTCACAGCATCACAGTTTGGCCGGGAGTGGGGAATCCCCCTCGTTGAGATGTGCCCACCGGGTTTCCGCGTATTTCATCAGCCGAGGGCTCAGGGTAGGGGTGGAGGAGTGACGGTTATTGTAAAGGAAGGTCTCAATCCTAGGGAGGCCACTGTACCTCAGATTGCCGGATGTGAGTCTCTCCTTGTGAAGTGGGGCCATGGGATGCAGGTGGGCCTGCTGGTTGCGTACCTGGCTCCCTGCTGCGTGGCAGCGGCCCTGCCCGAGCTCCTCGGCGTCATAGCCGGGGTGGCGGTTGAGACCCCCAGGTTAATGGTCATGGGGGATTTCAACCTGCCGTCTATCGGTGAAACTTCTGAGGTGGCTCGGGAGTTCATGGCTTCCATGACAGCCATGGACCTGACTCAGTTAATTCATGGCCCTACTGCTATAGGAGGACACACTCTGGACCTGGTTTTTATCTTTGAATGGTCTTGATATAGGGGATATAGTCATTGAACCCCTGTCATGGTCAGACCATTCTCTCCTTAGACTTGACCTTCTGACCGCCACACCCTGCCGCAGGGAGGCGGAGCCGTCTAGGTGGTTCCGCCCCAGGCGCCTGATGGATCCTGATAGGTTCCAAATGGAGCTTGGGCCATTTCCTGAGACTCTGGCTCACGACTCGACGGAAGACCTGGTGGCCGCCTGGGATAGGGCGGCTGCTGGTGCTTTAGATTGGGTCGTGCCTTTGCGGCCTCTGACCCAGCGCCGAATCGGCCCAGCTCCTTGGTTCTCTGAGGAGCTGAGGGAGATGAAGCTCCGGAAAAGACGCCTAGAGAGTAGTTGGAGGGCTAGTCGTTCTGGATCTGACCGAACACTAGTGAGGTCTTATATTAAGACCTACTTAGTGGCGATAAAAGCGGCAAAGTATAATTACTTCTCCGCTCTTATCGCGTCGGCAGATAATTGCCCAGCCGCCTTGTTTAGGGTGACCCGCTCCCTTCTCCATCTGGGAGCGTGGGAAGACCCCTTGCAAGGGCATGCTGAGGATTTTGCCTGTTATCTGCACGACAAAATCGCTCAGATTCGGGACGGCTTGGACTCTGACTGGGTGGGTTCAGGCGATGTGTCTGAGGTGGGTCTTGAGAATGTCATCTGGGAGGAGTTCGATTCTGTGACTCCCAAGGACGTGGACAGGATGCTGGGGAGATTGAACGCAACCACATGTTTATTGGACCCGTGTCCCTCCTGGCTGGTGCTGGCTACACAGGAGGTTACACAAGGCTGGCTCCAGAGGATCATTAACGCTTCTCTGAGTGAGGGTGTCTTGCCTCCCGCCTTGAAAGAAGCCTTCTCTGGATCCGGCTGTTCTGGCAAACTACCGTCCTGTCTCCAACCTTCGCTTTGTGGCGAAGGTTGTTGAGAGTGTGGTTGCGCGACAGCTCCCACGGTACCTGAATGAAGCTGTCTATCTGCATCCGTTCCAGTCCGGCTTCAGGCCTGGGTACAGCACGGAAACGGCATTGGTCGCGTTGGTTGATGATCTCTGGAGGGCTCGGGACAGGGGTTGTTCCTCTGTCCTGGTCCTATTAGATCTCTCAGCGGCTTTTGATACCATCGACCATGGTATCATGCTGCGCCGGCTGGAGGGGTTGGGAGTGGGAGGCACCGTTTTACGGTGGTTCTCCTCTTATCTCTCCGACCGGTCACAGTCCGTGTTGGCAGGGGGGCAGAGGTCGACCCCGAGGTACCTTGTTTGTGGGGTGCCACAAGGGTCGGTCCTCTCGCCTCTCCTGTTCAACATTTATGTGAAGCCGCTGGGCGAGATCATCCGTGGATTTGGGGTGCGATGCCATCTGTACGCTGATGATACTCAGCTGTACATCTCCACCCCAGACCACCCCAACGATGCCCTTGAAGTGATGTCCCGGTGCCTGGAGGCCGTGCGGGTCTGGATGGGGAGGAACAGGCTTCGACTCAACCCTTCCAAGACCGAGTGGCTGTGGATGCCGGCGTCCCGATATAGCCAGCTGGTACCAACTCTGGCTACTGGGGGCGAGTCAGTGACCCCCACGGAGAGGGCTCGCAACTTAGGCGTCCTCCTGGATGCACGGCTGTCTTTAGAAGAACATATGACGGCCGTGGCCAGGGGGGCTTTTTATCAGATTCGCCTGATACACCAGTTGCATCCCTTTCTGGATCGGGACTCCCTATGCACGGTCACTCATGCCCTCGTCACCTCTCGCCTGGACTACTGCAATGCTCTCTACATGGGGCTCCCCTTGAGGAGCACTCGGAAGCTCCAGCTGGTCCAGAATGCGGCCGCGCGGGTAATTATGGGAGCGACTTGGCGCTCCCATGTGACACCCTGCCTGTGCGAGCTGCACTGGCTCCCGGTGGTCTTCTGGGTGCGCTTCAAGGTATTGGTTCTCACCTTTAAAGCGCTCCATGGCTTAGGGCAAGCAATGCTGACTGACGACCCCCAGGGGGAGGGCCTTCTCTGTGGGGGCACCCGCCCTCTGGAACGAGCTACCCCCAGGAATACGACTAATCCCGGACCTCCGGACCTTCCGTCGAGCTTTGAAGACCTTCCTATTCCAGCAAGCTGGGCTGGCTTAAAATTTTTAAAGGGTTTTTTTAAGGGTAATGGGTTTTAAATATTTCGGGAAGCAAATTGGATTTAATTCTGTTTTAAATTATTTTAAATTTTGTATTGTATGTATTTTAATCTGGCTGTGCACCGCCCTGAGTCCTTCGGGAGAAGGGCGGTATACAAATTTAAATAATAAATAAATAAATAAATCACGTTGTCATCACGTGACCTATTGTGAATTCCCCCCCCCTTCGCTAAACCGGGGATGGAGGTAGCCAGTGTGTGACGCATCTGGCCCTCGGGCCACAAATTTGACACCCCTGGTCTACCTCCAATCCTTAAACTTCACTTACCAGACAGCTGCACAGATGACCACAAGATGGCGGCTACAATATACATAAACCCAATGTTCTTTGCTGTCACATAGTGCTCAACAAGTGAAACAGTGTTCCATAGTTTTAAGGAGTTTTGTTTTTGTTTGAAGTCAATCACTAAATAATACAAAAGGGGAAATGCAATATATGGAGTAACAAGGGTATTATGTATACCAATTGGAGGAGGTTTTTCACATGGTGGATGATGTTGAATAGGACTAGAATTTCAGATGAGAAACCGTCAATCATGGGCCTCAGAATATTGCGTTTTTAAAGCTGTATATATCCCAATTGAACATAAGAGTACAGTAATATTACTGGATGCAGTAATATTTAGAGCAGCATAGTTTCCTGCTAGCTCTGGAACCAGAGAGGAGGAGGGGTGAATGTGATTTGTGTTTATCACCTCAGAAGCCTTCAGTATTAATGCTGTATCATTCACTAGCATAAGACCTGGGCATTTTACGGCCCTTCAGTTGTCCCTGTCTGACCCATGGCAGTGTCTCCAGTGGGGGGGTGGGGATGGAGGGAATTGGCAGGGTGCAGGGCAGCAGTTCTCCACAAAAGTCCCAGTTTCTCATGTGACCCCTTGGGCAAATTAAATGCCCACCCCTGCACTAGCAACTTCCTTCTCTCCCCCCCCCCTAACATTGTGACTTCTCTCAAGTTATCTCTGACCAACCTATTTTTTTTATCTCACCTGTTCTAGAGCTTAATTTTCAAAATCCCATGGGTTATATATAAAGAATTCTTATATTAAGAATTCTTGATCATTCTGCTATATCCCAGCTGAAATATTTGGGTAGGGACTGACAACAAGAACCAGGAATGTGCATGTTCCCAGATAGGAACGTACAGTAGTCAAATCAAAGGGGACAAGACAGGAGAAGGAGTGGGAAACTTCCTCATCTTTATTTTGCTACTGTACTTTCCACTTACAAATTTCATATATAAGTTGTGGTTTTCCCTTGCTTCTATTACATTCCTCTTATTTGCTTTGCCTTTTAAGAATTCAGAATAAAAACCAATAGGCCTTAACCTTAAAATTACAGTTCAGGATTCATTAACATTGTTTAACCAGTACTAGGCTTCATAATTATTACCTGTCACACATTTTATACAGTACTTGATATTTGTAAAAATATCAAATACTATCAAAATTATCCAAAGATTGGTTCTTGAAAGATTATTAAGAGGTTCCCCCTGCTTATTTGACATTTATCTCTATCTAACTGGGTAGAGGGGTAGGTATTTCTAACTTTCTCTCCATGTAAAAGCATTCTTGCACAAATAAGCTTAAGTGTAAAACTTCATTAGCCCAGTTAAATTTTGTTTAATTCTGCTTATTTAACCATCTCGCTAGAGCTGCTGTGACTAGCAGAGTATTATTAATGAAGATGTACTGATTGTAGCTCAGGTTATCATTTTAATTTGTAATTAGCCTATATGCTTCTTGTGTTTACAGATTTACTAATTGCTGTTGAATTGGTCCCTACAGTGGCACCTTGGTTGTTCGTATTCTTGAAATAACTGAGGATGACCTTTAAAGGATAAAATGTTTGATATAACCAATGAGATTTGAGAGAATAAACTAGCAGAACCATCCATGCTATGGTTACTTTCCCACTTTTATTTTCAGAGTATGCGAATACATCAGCACTCTGGAACATGTCCATTTCAGTGATGGCACTTCTCAGCCACCTGTAACTATCACCCAAGCCCAACAGGGGGCAGTGGCACTTCTGGGTGAAGTTCAGGCTGCAGACTTTCCCCAGGAATTGATTCTGGACCAAGAGGCAGCCCTGAGGAACAACCCTGTCATCCAACCAGTATCCATTCAGGATCTCATCAAAGAAAGCAGTAAGGGAAGAGCTTTTGATTTTCGGGGAGGCAGCCTGATGACCGGGAGCAGTGCTGCCAAAGCTATCCTCACCCTCTCTAACCAAGCTGACAGGTATTACTAACAACATATTGTATGAAGTTTTGGATTTATTTAATATCCAACAATGGGGGAACTGCTGCCATTTTCACAACCTGGGTCAGTTTAATAAATGTCCAGAATTTGTGTGTGTGTGTGTGTGTAGATGGCTGGCCCCAGAGTGGGGTGGGAATGGAGATTTTGCAATATCTTTCTCCCAGGAAACGGGGGGGGGGGAATGGGAATTTTGCAGTATCCTTTCCCCTGGAGTGAGGTGGGAATGGAGATTTTGCAGTATTCTTCCCTTGCCACGCCCATCAAGCCACACCATGCCCACCAAGCCAAGCCCACAGAACCAGTAGTAAAAAAAATTGAATTTCACCACTGGTATTAGGGAACATTGAAATTTATGCTCATGTGAGATGGGTAGCCATACAAATATGACAGACAGATGTTAAACAGATGATAGACAGACAGACAGATAATTCTTAGGTCATTGTTCTTATTCAGTATCTTCCCATTTTGAAATCCCTATGCATGAACATAACAGCAGATACATGAAAGGTAGAAGAGTCCATAACTTGTAATCAACTAGTCTTCTAATTTAGTGATGAGAAATCTAAATATGCCACCCCACCACATTCCATTTTTGTAGCTCCAAGGGGCCAAGAAAATTGTCTGTGAAATTTAGATGCAAACTGCCAAAAATAACAATGGAACATGTCATAAGAAAATCTGAAGGGGAAGAGGAAGTGGTCTATAATTGCTGTAAAGTTAGATACATAAAGAATTCATATTGCTCTCTTTAACTTGCATTGCCAGGAATAAATGCTGCAGCCAGTTAAGTTATCCTATGCTTGATTATTGTGGTTAAAAGTTGGTTTGCTTGAATCTAATTATGATTAGTATCATCTGATAACATTGTAAAGTGTTTTGGAAAAAGAAAGTGACAGGTTCAAATTCTGCCTTCTCCTGGTGTGTAAGAAAAGAAAATAGGGAAAACACACAATGCTCATTGTGGTTCATTCTCAGCATGCTGCATAATAATTGAATGTTATGTCCTTCATGATTTTTGTGTTGCCACTTTTCTCAAGTGTCTTTTCTGTATAATGTCTTTAAACTACTTTTTTAGAAATTATATTCTTTTGATATATATATATATATTTCTTATACATTTCTATCATAAATCTACCATAAATCAGGATTTCAATATAGATTGTATAGATATTTGATTGTACTATTTCTGTGTTTAATATATTCTCAATTTCCCCCCTGTGTTTTGTTGGTTATCGAACTGATCAAAAGTTGAGTTACTCGAGGTCAAAAAAATCAAATTAGTCCTTGCTGGTTATATTAGGATTCAGAAATACCTCATTCCTTGTTTATTGAACTGTCACTGCTTTGTGTTTCTTACTGTTATATCTGTGTGCTAAACTCTTACCCATAAAGGAGAAAAAATACATGGTAACTCAGGTCTGCTTAGTTGCTTATATGAAAAGCTTTGAGAGAAAGATTTGATAAGGAACGATACCTTCTGCCTCTTTCCATGAAGGCTTTTTGAAGATGCTGTGGACAAACTGAATCTGATGGCTTTGGGGGGTTTCCTGTACCAGCTAAAAAAGGCCTCCCAGTCCCAACTCTTCCAGTCAGTTACAGACACAGTCGATTACTCTTTGGCCATGCCAGGTATGCTTCTGGAACAGGTATCATAAACGTCTTTCTTTTATTCTAATTATGGATGCAAGGCTGTTAACATACATGTTCAAGAACGTTAATAATGAAGGATCTGCACAGGTGCTAGTTCTTGTGGGGATTCAGATTAAGAAGCTGAACTTAACCTTCAAAGTTTTCATCAGTCTGGAACCCATATTTCTGAAGACTCAGCTGTCTTGGTTATTAAGATCTTTCAAAAGGGGCTGCCCATTCTTGCTATGGGTTGGTTTTTTATAAGACAGGGACTTCTGTATCACCTCCCAAGCTGTGAGATGTTATTTCTTCAAAGCCGAGGTTAGTCCCCAGATTTGATTTTGAAAAGAAGTCAATATCTGTTTAACCTGCCTTATTAAAACTACTAGTAGAAGGTTTTAAATGTTCAACAGATGAGTTGTATTTTTATCCACCATTCATTCTTTCTAAATAAACAATGTATTTCACTGTTAAGATTGGCTTAATCAGTTTTTTATCTGACTTTTGAAATTTCCTATAATCACATTGTCTTTTCTCAAAAAAGTTACCTTCACTGACCCAAAGGTGCTTTTTCAAGAGGCAGCTGGACTTTCTTATTTTTCTTTGAAGACGTTTCACTTCTCATCCAAGAAGCTTCCTCAACTCTGACTGGATGGTGAGGAATGGAAGAATTTATATTTTTTGCAGACAGCTGGTCAATTGTATTATTTTAGGGAGTCGTTGATGCCACTTGGAGGTTTGTCTATGTCCTCAGGGTTACCTGAGTAGTACAAGTGGATGTACAAGTACAAGTTAGAGCTGAAGAAGCTTCTTGGATGAGAAGTGAAATGTCTTCCAAAAAAAAAAACCAAAGTCCAGTTGCCTCTTGAAAAAGCACCTTTGGGACAACCATGATCTGGATGACTGAGAATCTCCATAGACATTTATCTTCACTGAATGCAAGAAATGGTGCAGAAAATAGATACTTGTGAGCAAGACTTTTCAGCGGTACCTTCCCCCAACCCTTGCTTCCAGTCTGTAACATCCTAGAATGTCCTAATGAGGCACAGACTTTATTGTCTTTTTGACATTTGAAAATATTTTTTTTAATTCTCTCAGGCATTTTAATCAGTCTGCTAATTTTAAACATATATAGTGTTTAGTAACTTTTTAATTATTTTGCCCACTGCTTTTATTTTTTTAGTGTTTTATACTTTAATTACTTGATTACTGTGTTTTATTGTATATTTTAGTAGTTTTTAGAATTGCACAGTTTGTATTTTATTGTGCTATAAGTCACACTGGGGCAAACTGCCTTCAAAACCAGGCACACTGGTTTTGAAGGGTTATTTTCAAGATGTAAATATAATGAATAGTAGGGAACAATGAAGAAGTCGGATGTGTATGTATATATTGCATTATTTTAATCTTTAATTCATATTACAAGATAATTTTACTCATTCTTGTAGGAGAAATAAAATCTACCCAAGAAAGAAGAAGTGCCCTTCACTTGTTCCGTCTAGGAGGAGCCATGCACCGAATTGTGAGGAGTAGAAAACGGCCTTTGCTCCATCTTATGCGCTGTTGGCACCTAGTGGCTCCTCACTTAGTGGAAGTGAGTGAAATTGGGGGTGGGAAGAGGAAAAAAAATATAGAGTTTATACTATTTTCACATTGCAATTATTTTTATTTTATTTTATTTAGTCGACTGAAAAACTGCCTCATTTCAGAGATTCTAAGGCAGTGTGATGGCTAATCTTTTCTGGACCGAGTGCCCAAAGTGCTCATGCGTGTACAAATCCACACATGCATGCATGCACTCCCAAAATGCAATGCGTGTGCGGCCCTTTTGCATGCACCCCGCCCCCCATGCATGCACGGCAGAGACCTGAAGACCAGCTGGCCAGGGGGAGGCGTGCGTGTATGTGCAGCAGAGCTGAGCTGGGGTGACAGCTCGCGTGCCCACAGAGAAGGCTCTGCATGCCACCTCTGGCACGCATGCCATAGGACGTCCATCACGGTTCTAAGGCAAGAGTGTCCAACCTTGGCAACTTTAACATTTGTGGACTTCAGTTTCCAGAATTCACATGCTGGAAGTTGAAGTCCATAAGTCTTCAAGTTGCCAAGGTTAGACAACCCTATTCTAGGAAGTATATTAAATCTGGTCTGGCCTAACTCTCCCTTTTAAATTGGGCTTTAAATGTTTTATATAAATTGGAGGTTTTAAATTTGTTTCTTGAGCCCAAATTATTTAATCTATTTTTAATAGCTTTTAACTTTTGTATGTTTTTTGTATTTTTATCTTGGCTGTTCACCGCCCTGAGTCCTCCGGGAGTAGGGCGGTATACAAATATGATATAATAATAATAATAATAATAATAATAATAATAATAATAATAATAATAATAATAATAATAATAATAATATCAAAATACAATATTGTACAAGGAACAATGTTCTTACATTAAAAAAAAAAAAGAAACATTAATGGACCTGTTTTATTACCAGAGGCCTTCTGGAATAGCCATATTCTAACTATTCTCTGTAAGGCCATATGAGTGGGGCCATCGTGCCTTCACATTTAAGTTGTTCCAAAGGAAGGAAAGAAGCAGCCACTAACATCTTATTTTTTATTTTATTTTATTTCAAATTTATATACCGCACCTTCTCCCAAGGGACTCAGGGCGGTGTACAGCCAGATAAAAACATACAATACAAACATTAAGAACAATTAAAAGAATATATATTAATTTGGCCCCAGTTTAAAATGACAAACCAATTAAAAATTAAAAATTTAAAAATATGTTAAGCCAGCCCAGCTTGATGAAAAAAGAAAGTTTTAAGGGCACGGTGGAAGGCACCGAGGTCTTGGATTCTCCTTATCTCAGGGGGCAGCTGGTTCCATAGGGTAGGTCCATCTGAGTCCAAATTCTCTTCCATTTGGCTTCCTGATAGGAGGGAATTACCAAGTGCTCTCCATTCACTTGGATAAGATGGATGTCTAAGATAACCACCTCCCAAAAGATACAGGGCTTTCTAGGTAATCATCAGCATCCTAAATTGCACTTGGAAACCAACCAGCAGCCAATACAACACCTATTACAGCAGCATAATGTGGCAATATCGTGACTGTACTATAATCATATAAGCAATCATACTTAGTATTAGTTGAAGTTTCCAAATGAGCTAGTCCCGTGTAGAGCAAATTGCAGTAGTCCAGATGGGGTAACCATCTTCAGAGTATCTAGTTAAGGTGCATAAAAAAAAGCTGTGAAAGTAAATGAAATTATGTAAAAAAGATAATGCTCTAGGACAGGGGTGTGGAACTATGGTCTTTTTATGACCTGTGGACTTCAACTCCCAGAATTCCTGAGCTAGCCATAAAGGAGCCATAGTTCCACACCCCTGCTCTACGGAATATTCCTCTAACTTGGTGCCTTCCAGATATATTGACCTATAGCTGTGATGGCGAACCTATGGCACAGGTGGCACATGGAGCCATATCAGTGGGCACGTGAGCTCAGCTCTGGCGGGCATGCACGCGCCAGCCAGCTGATTTTTGGGCCTTCTGGGCCCACCAGAAGTAGGGAAACAGGCTGTTTCCGGCCTGTGGAGGGCCTCTGGGTGGGCGGGGAAGGACGTTTTCACCCTCCCCAGGCTCCTAGAGAGGCTCTGGAGCCTGGGGAGAGCAAAAAACAGGCCTACCAGGTTAGCCATCACTGGCCTATAGTTTCTGCAGCCACAAAATGGGAGAGGACGCATTTGTTAATACAAATGCTGAATGGGGATGTTAGAATTTGGAAGACAACAGTTCCTGAGGAAACCATGTGAGGTGACCTGTACTGCTGTTGTTTTCCATATACTTATATAATTGGCTTTTTGGTGTTTAATGAATCTAATTTACTTGCTTATTTTTGTATATAGTTCAATTCAGCTATAGTATCCCATATATTTGGTGCATCTTACAATTATTATTTTTCTAAACATAAATACTTTTGTCCTCAAGTTGAATTTGATCTACAGCAGGCAAATTATGTGCCAAAGCTATCCTGACAGATTAGTAATACCTGTCAGCTTGATTAGAGAGGGTGAGGATTATATGTGGGGAATAAAAGAAGCCAAAACAAAACAAAAATACAGTAACCAAATAATTAAATTTATTTATTTATTTATTTATTTGATTTGATTTTTATACCACCCTTCTCCAGCAGTACTCAGGGCGGTGGACAGCCAAAGTAAAAACACAACATACAAAAATTAAAACAGTTTAAAAGGTATTAAATAGTGTCGGCCACAATTTAAAATAACCCAGTTAAAATTAATTTCAAATTAAAACCAAAGGATGGGATCAAGCCAGCCGGCTAGATGAAATAAGTGAGTTTTAAGGGCCCGATGAAAAATCCGGAGGTGCGGTATCGTGCGTATCTCTGAGGGTAGGTCGTTCCAGAGGGCGGGTGCCCCCACAGAGAAGGCTCTTCCCCTGGGGGTCGCCAGCCGACATTGTCTGGCCGCCGGCATCCTGAGGAGGCCCTCTCTGTGAGAGCGTACTGGCTGGTGGGAGGCAATTGGTGGCAGAAGGCGGTCTTGTAAATACCCCAGCCCTAAGCTATGGAGCGCTTTAAAGGTGGTCACCAACACCTTGAAGCGCACCAGGAAGACCACCGGGAGCCAGTGCAGTTCGCGTAGGAGAGGTGTCACATGGGAGCACCCCATCGCTCCCATAATCCCCCGCGCGGCCGCATTCTGGACCAGTTGGAGCCTCCGGGTGCACCCCAAGGGGAGCCCCATGTAGAGAGCATTGCAGTAGTCCAGGCGGGAGGTGACGAGTGCTTGAGTGACCGTGCGTAGGGAGTCCCGATCCAGAAAGGGACGCAACTGGCCTATCAGGCAAACCTGATAAAAAGCCACGGCCATCATATGCTCTTCTAAAGACAGCTGTGCGTCCAGGAGGACGCCCAAGTTGCGAGCCCTCTCCGTGGGGGCCAATGACTCACCCCCAATAACCAGCGATGGCGCCAGCTGGCTATATCGGGACGCCGGAAGCCACAGCCACTCGGTCTTGGAAGGGTTGAGTCGGAGCCTGTTTCTCCCCATCCAGGCCCGCACGGCCTCCAGGCTTTGGTTTATAGGTATAAATGCTTTGGCTTATAGGTATGACAACCTTCCTTAAGCTTAGATTCCTATCAGAAGGTCTATGTTTTCTTCAGTTTTCTTGATCAAAATATTTTCTTATTAACAAAAATATTATACATTTTGCTTCTAATTCTCTCGCTGCAGGCCGCCTGCCATAAAGAAACGCATGTTTCTCGGAAAGCTGTTTCTTTTATCCATGACATCCTAACAGAGGTTCTGACAGTCTGGAACGAGCCACCTCATTTTCACTTCAACGAGGCACTTTTCCGTCCCTTTGAGCGCATCATGCAGCTTGAACTTTGTGATGAGGACATTCAGGACCAGGCAAGCTAGATTTTGGTTAAGTAAGGAGGATCTGACCTCAGATTTTTAAGTTTTGATTTTTTTAAAAAAAATATTATATGCCCAGTGGATGCAGTTTTGCATTTGTTTATAGAGGTAGTCGTGGACTGTTTGAAGTTACCACAGATCTCTCCAAACTACTTACCACCCGCTTTAGAAATTATGATGCGTTCACAAAAGCGGTGTGGTCACATGATCCCATTTTGGGCTCTTGGCAGCTGGCTCATCCTTTATGACCATTTGCAGTGTCTCGCAGTCACACAACCACAATTTGTAACAGTTTTGCTGTTTTTCCAGCATTTACTTCCAGTTCCCAACAAAATTATTGGAGAAAATGATTTCTTTAACAACTACAGAGTTTGCTTTTAACAGGATCAGCATTATGTGTAACACATTACTGTGAATAGTTGAAACAGAAACATTGATCAGTTGTATCAGGATAGAGATGTCCCACACAAAATTTTGTTTTGTTTTGCTAATTTATTTTATTTTATCTTATTTTATTATGTTATTATTTATTAAACTTGTATTCTGCCCATCACAGGACAGATATTTTTAGTGCTATGATTAGAAACATAGCTGATAAAGAAGTTGATCGTAGTAATCCACATCCTGGTTTATTTGATGTACACATATGAGATCCATGAAGGTGTAGTGCCATGTTTAGAACATTCCAGAATTTAGGGGTTTTGTTTTTCAGGCGCTCCTCAACTCAGGGTTTTTTTTTGGTAAAGTTTTTTTTATTTTTTACATAAACATACAATGTATTTTTGCTGAACAGAATATTTGGCCAGTTAACAAATTTAAACAATTTTTAGTCCTCAACTCAAAGGACTCAACTCAGTTCTGATGTTCATATTTCTCGCATTTTCCCATGTTGTCCTCTACACTACTGTAGTGTATGAATTCACGTAGTAAATAACCGAACACAAATTTCATTATATGTCCAGAAATTCACCGAATTTAGTGGACCTTGTGAGTCTGAACTATATGTTGTCGTTATTAACGATTACCTCATACATGGTTGCTTGCAGTTATGACAGCGATGAAAAACTAACTTTGATCTATCCTCACATTTATAACCTTCACCAGTTTGTAAAGCAAAATTGAAATAAGCCACAAGCACAATTACTCATAAACCTGGTTGCCATTCCTAATGAGAGATCTCTCTGTCATTCGTTTCCTTGATCCCAGTGAGTATGTTCTGAGCCCAGCGATCCAGCTTATCATTTTCTTTATGTTGGTTGTTTTCTTTGTAATGCTTTGGTGCTTCAATTATACCAGGTGGTCACATCTATAGGAGAACTGGTGGAGGTGTGCTCAACTCGAATTCAATCAGGCTGGAGACCATTGTTCAGTGCTTTAGAAACTGTGCGCAGCAGCAGCAGCAAGTCAGAAGTTAAAGAGTATCTTGTTGGGGAGTATTTGATGGGTGAGGTTCTCTAATTCTCTCTTCCCCCTCCCCTACTTTATGAATTAATTTCTGAAAACCAATCTGTTACAAAATACTGAAAAATACTGACTCACCTGGTAAATTAAAGCTAATACAAAACTTTGTTGCAAAATATTAAAAATAATCAAATATTTCTATTTGATAAATAAACCTTGATTTTTATTGCTTCAGTTTTAGCATATTTCAGGAAGAATCTAATGATTTATGGTAACATAGCTCTGATTTCAGGGGTTGGTTCTACTTACCTTTACTACTGGTTTGCAACGGGAACGCGCGTGTACTTCTGTACATGCACAGATCACCCTTGATGATGTCAGGGTGGGTGGGTGGAGCCTCTCATCGGTTTTAATACTGGTTCTATAGAACCAGACAGAACCGGGAGCAACCCACCACTGACTGATTTTTTAAAAAATCTCTATCTATTATCTTTGTGCTTGATTTTCAAAGCTACACATAAAGCCATTTAAACAATCCATATGATAAATGTCTTTAAAGTTAGCAAATGTTGACAACCATTTTCACACAATACTGTTTTTAGTCCTCAATACCTCATAATTTCAGCATGAAAATAATCTGTATTTATCTTTGTTCCTGGTGACCTCAAGGTATTAGGTATATACAGGGAATGCCATGCCTACTGTTCACTGTAGCTAATCAGCAGGAGCATGCACGTCATCAGATTAATATATTCTCTCACTATTAGGGCTGCACACCCACAAGACTTTCCATCCAAAGTAGAGACTGAACCTCGGGGAGAATAACTTTTTAAAGAATGAGGCTAAGTTTTCAGCATATCCAGACTACAATAACATATTAGTTGATTAGTTATTCTTTTTAAAAGTTTGGGTGTGTTGATTCTGGTCTGGTCATAAATTTCTTGTTTTCCTTTGCCCAACTATATTGCTGTTCCAGGAAGAATTAACTCCCTTTTTATATCCCTGTAATCCCTTAATTCGGGTTAGAGTCAGGGTCGCTATGTGGTGCTGAGCATTTACTGGACAGATGCCCTTCCTGTCGCCACACGGAGTTCGCAGCAGATATTTTTTTCTTTATGCCGTAGGAGAGAAACATCTGCTTCTCCTAGGATTGAATTCTCAATCTTCCAAGTGGGAGGCAAGTGTCTTTACTACTAGGCCACCACACTGCTCAAATATTACAGAAATCCAAAACAAAAACAAAAACGCCAAATTACAACCAACAAACTTTGCAAACTGAACTGATGTGAAATTTGCTGACCCTAGCAACCAGTTTTTTCTCTGAAAGTATTCATCCCTCCAGGCATTTAATAATTAACGGTTATCCAATTGATAGTCAAAGTTCCAGGCAGGTGCTTAACTGAGGCAGGATGGACATTCTTCTAGTTTCTTCTCCTTCCAAACTGAACAGTTCAATCAGTAGGGATCCATGATTATTTTGCGATTACACAATTAATTATGCAGTTGCATAATCAGATGAAGATGTGTAGTACTTTTATTTAACTGTTTTATAGCCAATCTCCCTATGGTAGGGCTCTATCAGCTTTATCAGAGGAACATGAAGCAGCAACATGAAGATTACAAAAACTCATGCTTTCTAATGCTAATGACTATTTACTTGGGTTTTTTTTTCAGCACAGATATGTTATTCTTCTACATGAATGAATGTTCTTATAGGAAGCTGCTTCATGCTGAATTAGACCATTAGCGTCCCCTTTATCAACAATTATTAGCAGGTTCTATAAGTACACCTATCTTTGTATAAACCTGCTTGGGGCTTAACTTTAAAATATAATTTTAAGATGCAGAGAATATACTTCAAAATAAGCCCACAACAAATCATATTATGTGCTCTGAAACCATTCCGCTTCTAGAAAACGGAACATTTTCTAAATATTTTCTTTGTCTCTTAGGAAAATGCCAGGCTCCAGTGTTTGATGTCTTCGAAGCGTTTCTAAATACCGACAACATCCAAGTCTTTGCAAATGCAGCCACCAGTTACATCAT
Source organism: Arizona elegans (assembly GCA_022577455.1). Classification (NCBI taxonomy): domain Eukaryota; kingdom Metazoa; phylum Chordata; class Lepidosauria; order Squamata; family Colubridae; genus Arizona; species Arizona elegans. Next base: position 247,673,742 of record JAKOOJ010000001.1, read on the forward strand.
ATGTCTTATGAAGTTTGTCAAAGGATTGGGTAAAACTTTTTTTTTTTTAGGAAAAAAAATGGGCAAATTTTATGTCATATGAGGATTCATGTTTGTTGAAAGAGATGGCAAGCAGTGTGTACTGGAGAATAGCCAACACCAAGAAATACTTCTGAATGCAGTTAAAACAACAACAATTTGTGATTTTCTTTTAATGAATACGGAAATACCAGCTCTATGATTTATGGAAGTGGACCCATATGAAACTTTTATGATGTTCTGTGGCCATCCATTCCTACCCCCATAACTTTCCAAGAATGCTGAAGAACATTTCATTGTAATTTAGATAGCTCTTTTGTTATTTTCTGGAGACTACCATTTCCCATATTATGCCTTCAATTAGCATTCATTAACAACTGTAGGAGAGTTTTATGCAGCTTTGATAGTGCTCTAAATTCAGAATTGACCAGACTCTAAAACCCAGGAGTGCAGACAATTGGTGCTGAAGATTAACAAGACGGTCAGCATATTATTTTTTTTAGTTTTAACAGCTTTAGTTTATAATACAAAATACAAAAGTACAAAAGCAAATAGTAGGGAGGAAAAGGGGAAGGGAGAACTGTAGAAAAGAAGAGAAAAAAGAAAAAAGGTGTAGACTTCCAACTCCCTCTAGTAGAGTAGAATAAGACATTAACATCAAACCTCAACTTTTTACTTTTGCATGATACTATAAACTAGCTACCTCTATAACAACAAATCTATATAATCAATAAAACCCAAAATCAAAGTTTCTTCCACCTCAAGCACAACGTCCAGAAATGGTTTCCAAATAGAAACAAAAGTACTTGTATTCTTTTCTTTGATCAAAATAGTCAGTTTAGCCATCTCTGCTAATTCCATCAACTTTTGCAGCCATTTGTCCATTGTAGGAATCGAAATATCCTTCCACTTCTGTGCATAGGGTAGTCTTGCTGCCATCAACATATATAACAGGGATGTCAAAGTCACATTGTCACGGCGGTGGCACATGACATATCGGGACTATTTTCCCCTTCACTAAACCGGGTGTGGGCATGGCCGGCATGTGACGCATCCAGCCCATGGGCCGGGAGTTTGACAGCCTTGATATATAACATCGAAATTCCGATTTTTTTCTAAGTCTCTTTCAAAGTCAGCATTTTTTAAAAGCCTTTTATTATGGAAATAAAAATGTAATAGAAGGGCACCCTCTGGCTTCTCATGATTGGCTACAATCAAAATGAATTATGTTCCTACATATAACAACAATAGGCAGGAGATCTCAACTCCTCCCTGGTCCATTTTGTCTCTTAACTCTTCTGTGTCTTGCTGTCAGATAGGTGGCAAATAAACAAACAAACAAACAAAATCCTTCTTAGTGGTGGAACTGAAAAGCACAGGAAAACAATCCTTGGAGTAAGGACATAGTGTAGTATGTTTACTTCCAGCAGTTGAACCCTAAGGAAAAGCTAGAGATACACGGGCCCTCCAGCATTATATTTGATCCCTGAACCAAGCCAACAATTTCTGTGTATACTCCCAAGCACTTTTTCTACCTTCCCCTATCTGTTAATCCTTTGAAACCCTGTTTTATTTCTGTGCCTGAGTTAAGCCTTTCTGGATTTGATTGATACATAGTTCATAACAGCAATAGTCTTTTAATGTATCATGTCTTACCTTTTCCTTTCTCTCCTCACAGGGGAAGCAGACTGCAAGGATATTGGTGACTGTACATCAGGATACCCATCTACAGATTTGTGCCTTCCTGCACTTGATTATCTCAGGAAGTGTTCCCAGGTGGGCGGAATGAAGCCGCACAGATTCAGCTGTCATTCCATCAAGGCACTTAAATGAGTTCCTAATCAGAGGCTCTTACACACAGTGAGCCTTTCATGTGCATTAAAGACCTGGCTTAGTGGAGAGGGCTACATATTTCAAATCTCAAGTGATACATTCTAGACTGAAATAGTGTCAGGATTGGTGGCTTCCCCTATTGTTTTTATTATAATGCCACATTGTTCACTCCTAGATGTGTGAAGTGGCAGAGGAGTTTAACACTTAAATTCTGTTTGTCACAATTACTGTTAAATTTCCAAGTAATCAGCATTGACAATTGAAAGCATATGGTCAGAAAACGGCCAGTGAAATTAAAATCACAATGAAGGATATTGTTTCAAAGTTATGTGATGGTCCATATTCTCCATTCTCATATTTAGCATCATTTTCTTCTCTGCCACCTAATCATTGCTGCAATTCGTTCTGACCAGCTAATCTATCAAAAAGTAAAAAAATATTTTAGCAGTGGTTTTTTAAAAAAATATCTACCTTAATGTCATGATATGCCAATGGAAATCCCAAATCAATCACACCATGTCCGTCCCTTTTTAGCTACTTGCCAAAATCTACAAAATGCCCCTGAAGCCTATTTTTCTCATTGGGAAATTTGCTAACTTACCCCAAAGGATCCAGGAACGATCCGTGAGCAGCGAGGAGGGCATTGAATGTGTCCTTTCTGAGTTTGACGATGGCACAGGTAAGCAAATATGGCTTATCTAATGAAAAATGAACTTCAATATCACATACTAAAAATGTGGTCCCTTAGCTACTGTATGCCATATGAAGTTCAAAAGATAGATTAAAATTGATTCATTGAAAATATATATATGTAGCACCCAAGGATTCAAATCAGAATTTGACATCATTTCCATTTGCCATGGAGATAATTTGCTAGAAGGGAAAAGCTGCAGGCATAAAAGTTTTTAAGAAAAGAGATGAAGGCTTAAATTTATCTTTGATATTAATTCCCCAGAGAACTTTTTTGGGGGAGCCTAAAATGTTAACACAGAGCTAAGAGGTCAGTGTCATCTTCTGTTCTTGATTATTATCAGGTATTGTAAGTGCTTTAGAAGATTTCCTGTAGCAATGAGGAATGAAATATATGTCCTTCAGGGTTCTGTCTAATTATAATTCCCCTCATTCCATCTGAAGCAGATTAGGCACCTGCACTGTGCAAAGCAAATCTGCTTGCATAAATTTCTTCCCTGTTATATTACAGCCTTTAATGTGCAGATGCAAGCTGGAGCCTAGCCATTGTGGAAAAAGAAAATGGCTCCAAATCTGATTTCTAGTCAGTTCCAAATCCAATCTCTGGTCTGTTCCAGATAGGGAAATGTAATTCAGCTACTATAAAGGGCCAGATCTGCTGTAAAACCTGCAGTTGCTATAACCTCTGGTTTACAGAATGTCCTCTTGTCTAAGGAATTTCAATTGGAAACTCGTTGTCTATTTGATTATTTGCCAAATTCTCAGTTTCTCTCCATTCCTCATTTCTGCATGACTATAACAATACGATCTACGTCTGAGAACAAACAGATCGCTGATTTAAAGAGAACAGCAGTATTTCTGCAAGCATCACTATTTCACGATGCTATTTTTGAATGTATGTACAATGTATATCACAATATAATGCCTTCATTCAGCAGAGAGCTACATATATCTTTCTGGCTCTGTCCTTAGTTGGAGCCATTTCTAGTCAATATCGTAGATTTGCTTTTTGTATATACCTGTTGCGGTTGGGGAAGAACATGGGCCAGTCCTGAAGTTCGAGGAAGGCTCGGACGATGGCTGCGAGTTGGAGGCAGAGAGGGGTCCAAGGCCATCTGGTAGTTCTTTGCTGCGTCCAGAGTCTCCGGAGTCTGACATCAGCGAGGCAGAAGAACAGCGTCAGCCTGTACCCAGTGTGCGCATGCGCAGAGCTGCCAGGAGACAGGAACAATTAAGGAATTGAAATCAGAGTTGGGAGTAAGGCTTGGAGATGATTGGCCCCTCCCATAAGACATAAAAGAGAAGCGAACGGAACGTGAGCTTCTGCAGGAAGCAATTAGTTCATCTGGGTAAAAGCTCTGGAAAAGCTCAGTTTGATTCTATGCTAAATTTGGGCTTGCCCTGCGTTTGGCAATTAGTTCTCTGGCAGCATTCCAAGGGAGATAAGGTGAGTGTTTGTAAACACTCTTCTGAAAGATTGTTTATCAAGCCTTGCGGACTGTAAATGAAAGTAATTTACAGCCGTATGAATTTAAGAGGTTTGCTGGGACTAAGTTTGTGCTGTTTATTTTCTAAGGAAGCCTAGGCCAGAACAATACGCTATTTTACAATGGACCTGGATTTTTATTCTTTTTTTAAAAAAAATATCTATTCTAGCTCACATTTCTGCTTATATCAATAATCAAAGTGACTTGCTCTCATCCCCCTTTTGTGACAGTCCTCTATTTTCCTATCACTTGCGTCATCTAGGGTTTTTTTCCCTCACTGAAAATAAATATGTTAACAAGAGAAAGGCAATATGAAAAAAGAGCAGAGTGGTGCTAATTACTTTCTGAATGGAAGTAGGCTAAGTGGATATCAGAGGTACAAATGGGCTGTGTGTAGTTTTTCAAGCTGGTCAAACAATTTGTCCTTTTCTTTTTCACAAAGTGGATAATCCTACTTTGGAGGAAGGTTCGAACTAGGTTGTGTTCCTCATTGATTATGAATTTTTTGTTTTTAAAAGGCTGGCCCTTTGAATATGCTGTTATATCAGAGTAGAAGAAAATATGGACACATACTTTGATTGTGGTGTATTGCATGAAAAAAGTGAATGATTTGGCAGTCAAATTTGGGCAAAAGGATAAGAGAAGAACAATTCAGATAGCAGATGCTCATATGGAGAATTTCTTTTCTGACAAGCCTGGCATTTGGCATTTAATTAGCCTTTACTGGAAGCCAGGAAGACAGAATTCAGCAATTGCAGACTGTAATAAAATTAATTGAGCCTCTTACATGCAGGCTGTAATAAAATAAAAACAGACATAATTGGAATAAAAAAGTATGAATCTGGGGAAAACACAGAAAGTTTATCATATATTATCCATATCCTTTTACATAAGATTTTGTTTCTTTAGGCCTTATTAATGTCTGGATCCTTCTGCTAGAAGAGCTAACCACTGCCATATCTAATTGTCCTCGGCAACACCAGCCTCCTACTCTGGATCTGCTCTTCGAACTACTAAGAGATGTTACCAAAACACCAGGTAATTAACCAAGTTGCAATGCAAAAAAAAAATAAAAGCACATCTAATTTCCACAACAGGGGTCAAAATCTGCAAGTCATGGCATCTCAAAAGAAGTCTTGCCCCAAAGCAGTGGGCCTTATATAAAATATATATATATATATATATATATATATATATATATATATATATATATATATATATATATATATATATAAAATGTATGCCTCCATTTTGTAGATTTTGACATGCTTACAGGTACATCCCACCACTGCCACTGATTTCCACATCTGCATCCAGAGATGCTTTGATGCCAGTTACTGTATCTCAGACTACTGCAGAGGCTTTTTGTGGAAAAAAAAAATTGCAGAACATTTTCTGAGAGCATGCTGTGTTAATTAAGTCTAACTGCTGTGATACAAACAAAATGGAGGATCAGAAATTGAGAAGAAAAGCACGCCCAAGGGCACCATTGTCTTGTAGTTTTCATTTGTACTCCATGTTTTATAGTATTATTAAAACTGGTTCATGCTGGTATATTTATATTTTGCATGATAGTTGGTAATTTAAATAGGAATATATTGATCAAATGCTACTGTACTTCTTTGGACCCCAAATTAAAACATTTAAAGTTGACAGAACAGGTTTAAAATAGAGATAGGGAGTGCCAAAGGGAGTCACTTTGCAATCCCTTGAAATTTCTATGAATATACTGCAAAAGTCAGTGGCAAACAAATAATGCTTACAGTACATGAGTGAGTGTGTGTGTGTGTGTGTGTGTGTGTATTTTGTCAATAGGCTTAGCTCATTATGAAATTAAAAACCTTTTAAAATAGGGGGGAAACAACTCCAAAATTCTGACACTTTCCCCCCAAGTTACCATTTTCTCACAACTTGCTCCCTTTCGTGGTCAGCATAGGTTATTTAATTATAAGCAAGAGAGCTGTTAAAGATCCTGAGCTTGTCAGCTGGAAAATTGAGACCTAAGCGCTGTGCGACAGGGTGAACTCTCGTTACTTGCCACAGCTCCTGCCCACCTAGTAGTTCAAAAGCATGCAAATATGAGTAGATAAATAGGTACCATTAGGTGGGAAGGTAACAGTGTTCCATGCACCTTTGGAGTATTGTCATTCTGGCCACATGACCATGGAAATATTTTCAAACAACGCTGGCTTCCTCTAATAAGAAATGGAGATGAGCACCACCCCCTAGAGTCAGACATGACTGCCCAGGGGAAATCTATAATTATAGGCGATTGGGATATAAATTCATAAAAGAGGTACAGATTCATAAATACAGCTATTTAAAGTCATTTTATAAGTCTATTGCCAGTAAAATACTATTTCCAGACTGTATTTCTTTAATGTGACTATATTCAGGATCAGAAAAAATATATGTTTATCTCAGAGAAATCATATAAAAGCTGGTTGTCACACTAAACTTAGAAACATATGTGAATTTTATTTATTCACTGTTTTAAAACACTCATTAAACATTTCATTCCAGAAGCTCTAGATCACGGGGGTCAAACAGGTGCAGCATCACGTTGCCGTCACATGACATATCACGATGGTTTTCCCCTTCGCGGAGCTGGGGTGGGTGTGTCCTGTGCATGACACATCCAACCCGTGGGCCACCAGTTTAACACCCCTGGTCTAGATGTTTTACAAAATTATGTCTATATCTTATGTCTTCCTGATACAAAAAAGAAATGCAAAGAAGATGGCTAGAAATGCTCAGCTAAGAATAGCCCCATCATCTCTTTCCTGTCCATTTTTATTTTCTGGTCGTCAATAGGCAAGCTGTAGTTCTTCAGATATTATGTAGCTTAATTTAGCATACCTCCCATGGTCCATCTTAGCTGAGACTGCTAGGAATTAGAGTTCAACAATAGCTGGAAGTCCATAGTTCCTCTCTAGCGTAGTCTATCAAAAATTCCTCTTCTTCTCTGCGTTCTTGAGATATAGCACCCAGAGTATGGCCATGCATTAACCTAAGCATATATTTGAAGGGGGAGGAAATTCTTTATCCTGCTGTTTTTCATCTTTTAGGCCCAGGATTTGGTATTTATGCAGTTGTACACCTCCTTCTCCCTACAATGTCTCTTTGGCTTCATCGCAGCCACGGCGATCATTCTTACTGGGATGGGGCATCCGCTAATTTCAAACATGCCATTGGCCTTTCCTGCGAATTAGTGGTGGAGCACATTCAAAGTTTCATACATTCAGGTGAGTAAAGTACATCTCACTTGTTAACCAGGTGGCAAATTAACATGACTATTGTAGGTTCATGCAACGTAATCAAAAGCACGTGGGTTAACCATTGAAATGAGAAAGAGGCCATATTAAAGTAAAACTGGTTTACTTTCTCTATATCAGTGGTGGGTTGTCCCCGGTTCGCACCGGTTCTATAGAACCGGTAGTAAAACTGGAGGGAGGCTCCGCCCACTGACCACGATGTCATCAAAATGCTTCTTCGCATGCGCAGAAGAGCGAGCGCGCGCAGCCCCTTTGCAAACCGGTAGTAAAGGTAAGTAAAACCCACCCCTGCTCTATATAGTTTTATATTTATTGCTGATTTCTATTTCAGCAGACAAGGAGAAAATGGAATAATTCAGGTCCAATTTCTTCGGTTTGTAGTGACATTCCAAAAATTGAATTGAAATTGAAAGTTATTTATTCAGAGATTTCAAAAAGTAATTGAAACCTACTTATTTATACATGCATACATAAATTTTATATAGCCAACCAGTTCACTGCAGACTCTGGTCTACTGACAATAATAAAACAAAAACAAGAGCAGTCCAAAACAGTTAAAACAATTATAATAAATCAATCAATATATTGTGTACCATTGGGTACTAAATAACTCTCCTTCGGTGGCCTCTTCTAACTACCTGGCCCTAGTGCTTGAGACAAAATGCAGATTTTTAATGTCATATACAACACCAACAGGGTCAGAATCATCTGGATCTCCAAGACAGGCACCATGAAGGCAGAGAAGGCACATCTCCTGGGTCCTGCAAGATAACACTATTTAATAGAAGGAGGAGCCTAGAACATGGGTGTCAAATTCATCACATCACGTTGCCATCATGTGACGTTTCACGACATTTTTTCCCTTCGCAGAGCAGGGTGGGTGTGGCCTGCGTGTGACACATCCAGTCTGGGAGCCGCCAGTTTGACACCCCACTTTATTGAATCTGGTGGGGCAAGCAGAAAAAAATGAGAGAATGATGATCCCAAAGCATCAAAACTGTACACAGTCTCATTGTGATACCATCAGTGGTGTTGTCCCAAAGGTGCTTTTTCAAGAGGCAACTGGACTTTCTGGTTTTTCTTTGAAGACATTTCACTTCTCATCCAAGAAGCTTCTTCAGCTCTGAACCAAAAAAAAACACCTTTGGGACAACCATGACTTGGATGACTGAGACATTCTACTGCGTAGTAGTAGAACATAGATTCCAGGCATTTAAGCATCCTTGGATGCTTCTAGTTAGAATACTGGACTGTTGGTTTTTTTAACAAGATTAAACAAAACCTTCTGCCAAAATAGCAAATTGTGCTCCAAAACAAAATTTCCGATGGTTCACAAATTGTTCTTGCATATCATAATTTGGTTACCTATAAATCAATACCGAAACTCTAATACACATGGCAGTAACTAGTCAAACTTGGTTAATCTCAAAAACCTAAGTACTTGAAGTGGCTAAGACACTGAGCTTGTCGATCAGAAAGGTTAGCAGTTCAGCGGTTCGAATCCCTAGTACAGGTCTCCTGTGTGAGCAGGGGGTTGGACTAGATGACCTCCAAGGTCCCTTCCAACTCTTACTGTTAAAGCACTTGGATAGGAAACCAGAAATGTTTTTATTCATTTATTTTATTTATGTATTTATTTGTGTATCATCTTTTTCATTTTTACAAATGCAGCAACTCAAGGCAGTGAACATACCCAATACTGCTTCCTCCTCCTATTTTCCCTACAACAGCTGCCCTTTGTTCCCTACAACAGCTGGGTTAGGGTGAGAGAGCGAGTGACTGGTCCAAGGTTACCCAGCTCGCTTTCATGGCTAAGGCAAGATTTGAACTCATGGTCACTTGCTTTCTAGCCTGGTGCCTTAACCACTAGACAAAACTGGCTATAATTAAGTGGTAAATGATTTGGATGAAACGGAGCAGTTCCATACCTATTTTCAAAAAAATAATATAGCTCTATAATATAGCTCTTCCCTAAGCTCAACAGTAAGCTCAAGTAAGTAAATGAAGGTAATACTTTTCTTTCTCTTTTAGATGTTGGCTATGAAAATATGATCAACACGATGCTCAAAGATCTTTTCAAGTTACTTGTAGCTTGTGTAGCAGAAACCACAGAGACCATCTCAAGAGTCGGGTGCTCTTGTATCAGGTAGTACAGATTTTCTTTCCATAATTGTTCAACTGAGAGTGAAGTAAGCAAATATTTGTATCCTTCGAGTACCTAAAAATCCTGTTTGTTTCCTATCCAAACAGATCATTAACACTAAATGAAAGGTCAAGAAAGAATGGAAGTTATACTCCTCTTTTTATTGTTGTTCTTTGCTTTAATTTTGTGATACGTTTTCCCTACATAACTTCCTGATTGTACACGGTAAATTTATCACTGCCTAAATGAGTATTATTTCTGTGAACCTTTCCTGGGTGACATAGACATGAAACTCTAATGCAAATAGACTCAATACTTCGATAGCACATAAATCTCTTCACAATTCTCTGACCTAGCTGGCAGTTCAATAAGGACTATCACCTGATTGTCGACTGAATGGATGGAATCCAATAGTCGTCTTCTAATAACTGAATAATTCAACAATTAGTATGAGAAGGCCACCTTTTGCCTGTGTAGACTTTGGTACATCTTCTGTACAACTGTTCTGAAGAGATGGGAAACTCCCTCAAGGGTGTGAAGAGAGGAGAAGTTAACAGATTGACAGTTGGAAGGGACCTTGTAGGACATCTAGTCCAACCCCCTGCCCAAGCAGGAGACCTACACCATTTCTGACAAATGGCAGTTTAATCTCTTCTTGAAAGTGATGTGATGACGCTCCCACAACTTCAGAAGGCAAGCGGTTCCATTGGTTGATTGTTCTCACTGTCAAGAAAATTTCTCCTTATTTCTACGTTGAATCTCTCCTGATCAGTTTCTATCCATTATTTCTTGTCTGGCCTGCGAGTGCCTTGGAAAATAGCTTGACCTCTTCCTCTCTGTGGCAGCCTCTCAAATATTGGAACACTGCTATCATGTCTGCCCTGGTCCTTCTCTTCACTAGACTAGCCATGCCCAGTTCCTATAACCGTTCTTCGTATGTTTTAGTCTCCAGTCCCCTAAACATCCTGGTTGCTCTTCTCTGCACTTTTTCTAGAGTCTCGTTGAAAGAGTACAAGCAAATTCCAGAGATCATTAGATCATACCCAATGATAATCAAATTTCTTCCACCATCTTGTGCCTTCTCTACAGATATGTACTAGTGACAGCTGGTCCTGTTTTTACTGAAGAAATGTGGCGTCTGGCATGTTGTGCCTTAGAGGATGCTTTTTCAACTACTCTTGAACCAGTGAAGGTATAGCCTATATATGATTAAAACTGATTTTAGCAGTTATCATTTTCTTAAATGGGTTCTTTTTGGGTGTGCTTGTGTATGCATATGTGTGCACACAGTTATTTATTCATACACACATTATTTCTTCCCACATACAGAATTTTATGAATACTGATGTGGCAGCATTGTTTCTTTGAACTCACAATTTCACAGAGATAGGGGTGCTTTTGGGATCACCATAATGTACAGATGTGGGCCCTCTTTTCACTAGAAGCCATGCTCAGGAGTTTCCAAAAGGAGGGATTCTATACATGTTTATACAATTTTTTTTTAAAAAAAACTAGATGTCTTATAATGATTAACAAAACATAAAAGACAGAAAACCCAGTGGATAAAAAATGCTTATAATTATAAATAACAACATAAAATTAATTCAATTCTTCTATTTTTAATTATTTTTTATTTTTACATATTATCGATATTTGTAAAAAAAAAAGTACACAGAAAATAACTTAGGGCCAAAAAAACCCACACACACAAAAAGAAATGTTTTTAAAAGATAATATTGTTCCATCTAATTGATATTAAATTAATATTAAATTATGAAGTATATTATTTACAATTAAAATAGAAACAAAAAGCCCTAAGAAATAATATTAATACATAAAATTAAATGAAATATGAGTGACCTAAAATATATCATTAGTTATTTCATAACAAAATATCAAATATACACATACAATTGTATGTAGGTCTTTGGTTATTCGGGTCTTCTCCCACGTAAAATTGGAAGTGTCTTGGCGACGTTTCGACGAAGTCTCATTCGTCATCTTCAGGCTGGTGTTCTCGGCTTCGTGCTTCCAGGAGCAAATATACAATTGTATATTCTTATAAAAGATTATGAAACCTATGACAAAAAGAAAATATTTTTAAACTATAAAATGTTTTTTTCAAAAATTGATAAATTAAATCTACTAAATCTATTAAATCTACTAATCCATGATATCTGGACCACTAATATATTTGCACTCTCTCAATGTACCGTAATTCTCTTTCTAGTGGTGCGTATAACCAAAATTCCTCAAAGATAGTCAGATTCCTTTTTATTCCTTTTTATAGAATCTATACAAAGGGGGAATTCTACTGTTGAAGAGTAATCTGTAGTTACAATAGAATTCAAAGGCACCAATTAGACTTGTCAGGCGCAAGCAACCAAATCCACTTGTGAAGAGTTCAATTAACTGTTTTATTGCTCAAGCCTATACACAGGAATCTTCTCAGATTGATGGTTTGCACCTGGGTGTCACTAGATAAGGTTTGGTGGCATTCAAGGAAAGTCAGACTTTGCCCTCTTGTGCCCATGTACAGATTCCAGACTAATTGCTCATTTGACTCTTTCCCCTGGCTCAACTTTCTTTTACATCTTCCAGTTAATACTATAACCAGAGTATAAGCCATGTTGCTGTTGACTTCAATAATCTTTCGTAATGACATTACATGTTTATTAACGATAGCTATAAGATCATCAGCATATCAGAACAATTTACATTAGTATGCCCTTTGGCTCTTCTGCTTAATTGCTTTACAGTCAGTCCTTGACTTCCAACCAGTTGCTTAGTGACCGTTTGAAATTATGATGGATACCCTCCCCCCACTCAAAACTACTTACACGGTTTCAAAATTCCAACACCTTCCCCTACAGTCATGTGATCACATTTTGGGTGCTCAGCAACTGGCCAGCATTTATAGCTGTTTACAGTGGTCACATTTACAATGGTTTTGCCAGAAACCGGCATTGCCTTACAGTTTCCAGTAAAAACTGACCCATAGCAAACAATGGGTTCACTTAATCACCACAGTTACAATTGCCGCAAAAAAATTTATAAAATTGGGCCAATCTATATGTTGACCTGCCTTACGACTGTCACGATTATGACTATAATTGCCAAGATCAGTTATGGTGGTAAGTCAAGAACTACTGTACTTCCCATTAGTGAACATTAGTTGCATGTTTAGTTTGTGAATCTTGGTTGTCCCATCTTACAAAACATATCAACTCAATATCAGCTATGATATGAGCCAAAATTAACTGTACCTTCAGGTTTATATTGGAAAAACAGAAAAGTATGAATAACAATACCGTAGTGTAATATGAGAAGGAACTATTTAGCTTTGCATATTGCTTAAGATATAGTTTATTATACCGATAACATTTTGCCTCTCTGTAGAATCTGTTGGGCTATTTCCACAGTGGCTCTGAAAATCTGAGCGGTGATGCCTGTGAGATGAAAATGGCAGCTCCTTCCCTCTCCCCAAGTGCCGAAGCTGAATACTGGAGAATAAGGGCGATGGCCCAACAAGTAAACAACTTTATTCCATACTTAACTGGTCTGTGCACGGATGCGTTCTTAAGATGTCTTAACACTACCGATAAAATCAGTGCTTAGCTTTGACTAGATTAATTGGGAATTCATTTGGAGCATTTTAACCATGCTCTTGAGTTGATTTTATGTTATCAGGTCTGTAAAGATGGTTTTTTTAACTTAGGGGTGGGCTTCAAATATTGTAGCAAGGGGTTCTCTGGCCAATTGTTGGGTGGACGTGGCCACGGTGAGCATGGCCTAGTCAGCCTCCTGCACCATGGCGGGGAGGAGCGTTTTTGCCCTCCCCAGGCTCCGGAGGCTCTCTTCCCAAACTTCCAGTAGGTCCGTTTTTCACCCTCCCCGAGCCTCCGGACGTGCCCTGCACTTACCTGCATCCAAAACTGGCCATGTGGGGACTCCTGGGAGGGGCGGAGCAGGGCCAGCCAGGAATGGGATTTGGGGGTTCTCCCGAACCCCTGCGAACCCCCAGCAGCCCACCCCTGGTAACGTAACTGACTTCAGTTATCTAAAGTTAATTACCCTGACATATATCTATACGATTTTATTTATCTGTTTATGTTTAAAGTTTCACCCTTCCGATTCAAGGGAATGTTCCCTGCACATTGATGTCTTCACTGAGTTGAATAAGTTTAGGTAGGCAAGAACAAGAAACCTTTTGAAATGAAAAAAAAAATGTAATTCATTGAGTGTTGGGGGAGGAAATATCAGTTATTCTGCTGGGCTGATTTTGCCTGTTGAACAACTCCATTTGCAGTGCAGATCGAGAAGGAACTGCCTTGAGCTAAGTGAAGCCATTGAGCCAACAACAACAACAAAAAAAAAAAAAATGCCAGGGGAATATTCCGCACGGTAGTTCCTCTAGTCTTGCTGAAGTCCTCTACATGAGATGGCTTTGATTAAGAGAAACTTGTTTGTTTTTCTTATATTTGTTTTAAATGTTTTTTTTTTAATACGAATAAAGTTTGTTTTTAAAAAATTTTTTAAAAAAGAGAGAGATGGCTTAAGTGAATAGGGCAAGACTCAGATTGTCTCATTTTAATTCCAAATTGCTTGCTCTGGTGCTGACTTGCCTGCAGTTCCTGAATATCAATAAGGCAATAGCACATTGGTATGATTTTTTCCCCCACAGGTGTTCATGTTGGACACCCAGTGCTCCCCAAAGACACCAAATAACAAGGAAGGATTTGAGCATGCTCAGTCTTGTCTGCTTATTATTGAGCTGCCTCCTGATAAGAAGTCCAATGGCCACTCACAGAAAAGGTAAGAAACAGATTTCTAAGATTAAGCAACAAGCAAAATGAGACAGATGAAAAGCACTTTATATTCATATTCCTATGAATATGGTGCCTTACCATGGAAAATAAAAGGTAGTTGGGTAATTCAATAGATCAGATGTTTCCAAACTCTGTTCTGAGTCCCTTAAATAATAAATAAATATGTGTAAACAGAATGAATGGGGTTGAAAAAGAAATAAATATATCTTTTTGTCTTTAAATTTTACTCTTTACACCTTGGCATGTTCAAGCTTTGCAATAGAATAAGGAACATAGACTGCAGCAAATGTTGATAGTGCAAGATTTTTTTTTTTTTTTAAAAATGGTGATTCTCTTTCTGAGTTGCTTATGACCCCAAAGAAGTGCTGATTTACAGTTTGAGAAGTCCAGCATCACATACGGTCTTGCCTCAGAATAAGAGTGTGGTGTTGAACTTCATCAAATATCCTTGGCACCATTAGTGCATGCTTAAGATGCAGACCCTCCCAGAAAATCATAGATTTGCACCTTTAATGCTGAGTTAGCCAAAGTATGTGAGAGAGAAAAGGGAACATATGTACAGTCCGATGAAATTTTTTTTTCAAGAGGTTTTGCAGAAAGCCAACAGCCCCTAAATCCAGATTTCTGGGTTAATTGTGAGCATTGGTACAAACTGTGAATTCATTGCAGGAATATAATAAAGGACATTCATGCCGTCCCGTTTCTCGACCTATTCTGATTGGGAGCTCATTCCTTAAATTTTTTTTTTAGCAGGGATACAAATGTCCCTCTTTACAAGACTTGCTACAACAGTGGGTTTGCTGTTTGCTTATTTTATATTCTCTTGTATGTCAATCCAGAAGTGTTTTTTCAGTTTTGTTTTCACTTAGTCGAGTTTCTCTTTTTTCTGTCTGATTTTCCTTTATAATGCTGCAACCAATACACAGGAAACTTGGGTAAGACAGAGTTTCTTTCCTTCAATGCAATTTCAAGCCAACATCCAAATCATGTATTTTCTTAAATGGCATTTGAGATACAGATATTTATCCACAAAAAGTATCCCCTTAGCTATTGAAGAAATTGAAATAGATATTTAAAATGAACTGCTATTCCCTAACTATCTAGTTTAAAAGGGAGACGCCTTCCTATATTTTAAAGACTAATTCAGCAAGGAAGAAGGCCAATACAGTTACAATTTCAGTTCTTGGGTGAATTGCAACCTCTGTCAGATGCATTTACAAAATGCATTATTAAAATGAAACCCTTGAAAGTTCCTGTGTATATTCCACCCTTCCCTTTTGCCACACTGCAATGTTCAAATATGCCATGGTGAGACATTTGCTACTTTGCTATGGTAGTAGTGAATGTGTTACCAAGGACAACAACTTCTCTCCATGCACAATTTCTGGCACATTGTGATACCTCACTGTAAAACTTGCACGCATGCCACAAGAGAAAATATCCCTGCCACTTTTACTCCAAACTGAAATGTGCATTTTGGCTAGTCTTTTACCTAGCATTCCTCAGAAAGCCACAATTTTCTTTGGTGCCAGAAAACGAATGCCAGTAGTCCACCACCAGAGAGTGTTAAAACACAATGAAAGCATTATAAACACAACAGCAATTAACAAAGCCCACACATTGTAAGAACAAGTTGCAGATGATAAGCAGCATTAGTTAATGATAATGTTTACAGCAAAAAAATTATAATGATTCTGAGATGGTTATTACCTTATCACCAGAGGTTTCTTGGAAAAAGAGACTAATATAATTGAGAAATTTGAGAAACATTCATGAGGTTCTAAATTCTCTCTCTTTCTTTTTCTGCTACACGAAGTATCCCTTTCAGAACAATTGTAGTGAGCCTGCTTTCCCACCAAGTGCTGCTGCAGAATTTATACGATATTTTGTTGGAAGAATTTGTGAAAGGGCCCTCACACACTGAAGAGAAGGTAATACATCAATTGCCAGAAACCAAACTCTCTGGTTTCCTCAGGTACATTTCTATGCAGAACTTGGCTGTCATCTTTGATTTACTATTGGACTCCTACCGAACAGCCAGAGAGTTTGATACAAGGACTGGGCTGAAGTGCTTGCTCAAAAAGGTATCTGGCATTGGTGGGGCTGCCAACTTGTACCGCCAGTCGGCTATGAGCTTCAATATCTACTTCCATGCCTTGATCTGTGCTATTGTGACCAATCAGGAAAATATCACTGCGGAACAAGTGAAGAAAATCCTTTTTGAAGATGATGAAAGGAGCACGGATTCATCCCAACAATGCTCTTCAGAAGACGAAGACATTTTTGAAGAGACTGCTCAAGTCAGCCCACCAAGGGGGAAAGAGAAGAGGCAGTGGAGGGCCAGGTTGCCATCTTTGAGTGTTCAGCCCGTGAGCAATGCCGACTGGGCTTGGCTAATCAAAAGGCTTCACAAACTCTGCATGGAGTTATGTAATAACTACATTCAGATGCATTTGGATTTGGAAAATAGTGCCGATGAGCTCCCTGTCTTCAGGGGAGATCCTGTCTTAATCCTTCCAGCCTTTCAATCAGAAATACCCATACCATCTACTGGATCCCTTTCCGGAAAAAATACCCCTTCAGAAGATGATAGAAGCCAGATTAGGGACTCCCTCGCTGAAAACCTCACTCCTAAGGGAAGTACAGATATGATGCTTCTTCCACCTTTGAGCCCCAAAATGGAGAAGAAAGACCAAGGCAGAAAAAAAGAATGGTGGGAGAGTGCTAGCAACAAAATTTACAGCATAGCAACAGATAAAACGATATCAAAACTAATGACGGAATATAAAAAAAGAAAACAACAGCAGCATAATTTGGCTAATTTCTCCAAAGAGATGAAAGCTGACAAGAAAGGGGATCCGCTCGGCACAAGAGGGCCAGATTCACCTCTCCCCCAACGGCCACAAAATCTGATCGATCAAGGCCAGATGAGGCATTCCTTTAGTGCAGGGCCAGAGATTCTGAGGCAAGAAAAGAGGCCACGCTCCGGGTCGACTGCCAGCTCATTCAGTATATCGGTCAGGGATGGAGAGGCACAAATACAGGTAAGAAAAAAGGAGAAGAGAGGAAATAAAGGGGAAAAACTTTAAATTTGGGAGACCTGCTTTTGCCTTTCATATTGGGGCACTTGGTTTCCTAATTGGTTTTTAAACAGAGACCTATGATCATATAAAATAAATTGGTTTTTTAAACAGAAACCTATGATTATACAAAATGTGAGATGCTTCTGACTACACAATGAGTCTTAAGCATATTGTATTTTTAGCAAAATGTTCAGGTGTTGTTATATACATGAAGATATACACCTACATATAAAGTGTATACATGCAGCTTCTTGTCAAAGGTGTCTTATTCCAACTTATCTCCACATGAACACTCTTGACAATCATCTAAGTTTCTTCTGCAGCTCGGAATTTTTTGTGATTAATTCAGATGTCAACAAGATCCTTGTGAACCTTCCCAGAATAAGTTGATATCCAATACGTTCTGATTCCGCTTAGTTTAATTCGTTCAGTGTAGTCACCAACTGTTTCCAACCAACTCTGGGTGACGTACAATAAATCTTCAAGGTAAATTCCATGCAGAGCACATTGCAATAGTTATTTCCTTTTAGTTTTTAATTTCTGGCATGTTTGTCAAGTCAGCATTTTTATGCATCTTGACTTGGATCAAGTAGATATAGTTGATCAACTAGAAGATAGAAAAGGGGTTTCTAAGTGTCCCTTTATTTAAATAGATTATTCTCCTTTCTTGGATAGTTTACACTGATAGCCCTATTACTCAACCCTGGGAGAACACTTTTGATACCGAACTGCCTTATGTTCTTAATAATAATAATAATAATAATAATAATAATAATAATAATAATAATAATAATAATAATAATAATAATAATAATTTTATTTCTATACCGCCCTTCTCCCGAAGGACTCAGGGCGGTGTACAGCCAATTTAAAAACACAAGACACAACAATAATTAAAAATTAAAATAATTAAATAGATTTGGCCGATTTAAAACCCCAAAAATTTAAAATACCCCAATCTAAAATTATTAAGTTGATAGCCCGGCCTGGCGGAACAACAGGGTCTTCAATGCGCAACGAAACACCCGGAGGTCGGAGATCTTACGTATTTCCGGGGGCAGTTCATTCCACAGGGCTGGGGCACTTAACACTGATACTGCATTTCTTCTAAAGGTGTCCTTCCTATTTTCCCTACTGTTCTATGTGCTTCCATTTGTCTTTTGTATTGTCCTAATTTATAGATTTACTTGTTCCCTTTTTTCCCCCTCCCTCTCTCTCTTTGCATTGTTTTAGGCATGGACCAACATGGTCCTGACAGTTCTTAATCAGATTCAATCCCTACCAGACCAGATCTTCATCGCTCTACAACCAGCGGTATTTCCCTGCATCAGTCAATTGACTTGCCATGTGACAGATATCCGGGTTCGTCAAGCTCTGAGAGAATGGCTAGGAAGAGTGGGCAGGGTTTATGACATTATTGTGTAGAAGACTTTAGTTGCCTTATCAAAGAGAGACTGAATCTAAGATACTTCAAGGAACAGAAATAAAGTGCATTTGTTGAAAACTTGTCTGTTAAAAAAATGGTAGAAAGATGTACATCTGCCCATTTGCTAGTCAGTAATAACTAGCAAGCTCTATCCCATGCTGTTAAATCTTAAGAGCACAGTGTAGTCATACTCATAACACCAGAGAATGTAATATAGCAGAGTATGACAGAAAGAGCCTTTGTATTAAATTTGAAGTAGGTATTCGGACAGGCTGATATTCAGACAGACTGACAGGCTCAGTTTGTTTGACACTGCATATTTTTTAAAGAGGGGGAAAAAAGTCTCTTTCACAAGAAGGTAGCAAAGAAGATTGTGGAGCAAGGAAAATAATGAGGAATGAACATAATAATGTTATAGGCTTTGTCAGAATTGACAGTTGAGAATGTAATGATTGCTGAAATGTCTGTACAGATTTCTCTTACGTCTTTAATGAGGCATCGGATCCTTAAGCCATCTAAATTTAAAACAATAATTGTACCAATGAACAGAGGAGCCCATTTATTCTAACCTTTATAAAACATCTTGGCCATGAAAACTAGGCCTCCAGACTTAGGAAGTGACTATATTTCAGTGTGATTATAACAGGTTTTCAGACAGAAGTACTTACCATCTTGGAAGTAATGCACAGGCGCCATGAATTATTTCATATTGCTATAAGGCAGTGTTTCTCAACCTTGGAAGCTTGAAGATGGGTGGACTTCAACTCCCAGAATCCCCCAGCCAGCGCTGCTGGCTGGGAGATTCTGAGAGTTGAAGTCCACCCATCTTCAAGCTTCCAAGGTTGAGAAACACTGCTATAAGGTGTCTGCCTAAAAATTGGTAGAATTGTCCAATGCTCATTTGAGAAATAAGTTTTAGTCATTTTTCTCATTTTGGTGCAGATCCAAGACCAAAAATGTATTTTCTCTGTTGTGTAAATTGCAAATGCTACTTAGGTTTTCTGGATCTATATTTTTGCTCATCCCTTCACTGGGTGTTAACAAATGCTGTGAAGTGTGTCCCAGGTTTTCTGTTTTCAGGCTTTTCCATTTGTATTGCCTGGCTTCTCTGTCAAGACAAAAGAATCTGAAAATTAGACACGTGACTAGAATATGTAGAGTTATCAAATTTTTGCCCTTACAACAGATCTGTAAACTAGATCGCTCTCAGAGATATTTAGTGACCTTTGTAGTTTTATGGCCAAGCAGAATTATCGTTCACTCATCATTCTTTTCTTAAACCAAGCTGGGTGACATCCATAGCTGAAAATAAAGAAATGTAAGAAACGTTATCTTAATTATGGGACAGATTGAGTCACCACATCTATTTATTTACTACATTTATACAAAGTGTATAAATGCTTTCTCTATGTTTTCTTACAGAGAGTAAAGCATAACTTTAAATATTAGTGTATAATTTAATAGGCTAGTTACAATTGAGAAAAGTAGACACAAGGAAGGGAAAATACACAAGTTTATATAATGTGGCCATTACATAAAAGGCAGTTCTTGTAGAAGAAAAAAAGAGAAAAATCAGTATCTAATTTATGGGAAACTGAGGTGATGAAGGTAGCTGGCTGGTATGGCTGTGAATGGAAGGGATGAGCAGCCAGTTAGGTGTTAATTCTAGTAAGGGAACTTGGGAAAGGCAGCTGTCACCTCATCTTGCCTTCATAATAGCATTTGCACCCTGACAACTTCTCACACTGAAATTGGCCACAATTGTCTTAACTCTGGAAATATAGAAGGCTCAGAGAACATGACAGTGTTTTCCATCCCTCTATTTGACCAATAGCAGAATGACTAGAACTCCACCCACCTACCCAATTTCTCTGTAATTATCATACAGAAATATAAACTCCAAATCCCCCTGAGAAGTTGCTCTGATGGGAAGCTACATGAGGTGAGGTTGATTGGAAAAATGCAAACAAAGCACTAATATCCTCTGGTGGTTTTTCAGCCAATTCAACATCAACCCTTTCATACACTCAGACACGAGTATGGATTGTACACGTGAAATCACTTTTATTGCTGACAATTTTTCCATCAGCTATTTTTCCTTACAGCTGTGACCAGGGCTTAATGATCCTGGTTGGTATGCAAGGTGAAGGAAGATAAATACTAAATATTGGAAACTTATGGATCAAGATACAATGGGTGGCAGAGGAGTTCAGGGGCAGATGGCAGGGGAGGAATGAGATTTTTTTATCAGTGGGAAAACCAACAACCCACAAGATCTGCAGAGATAGTGATTAAGCTTCTTTGGATCAGTCTGGTGTGGAGCTGATGCCAGAGGAATTCAGGACACTGGTGTGAAAGTGCCTACAGGCAGCTGGTGAAGAATGAATCCCAGCTACACCAATAAAGGGGAGCTCACTTTTGAACTACTGCTAAAACTGAACAACTGGCGGTCACGTTTCACTGCTCCAAAAACGATATGTGGTATGTGAGCCCACACACTTTCTCTTGTCTTACATGAATGTGATCAAACTCTGCATCTGCCTTCTCTCTCTTTGTTAAGTCACTGTTGGAATATGCCCAAATGAGAGCAGTAGCTCTTGTATCAGCAAGTGTTAGAGGCACCAGAAAAGTATTCTGTGTGCCACGTTGGGAAACAGTTGGGATCAATCTTATGAGCAATGCAGCATTGCCTATTGTGCTAGCCTTCATTTTCAACTACAGGCATCGAACTGATTGAGTGGAAGAGCCTTAATCGGCCTGCCCTAGGATGCCTTGCAGCTTGCTTGAACAGTAAATAGCCCTGTTTCCTTTGCTTCCCCGCTTTCTCGTTCAGTTAACAGAAGACTTTGAATGTACAAGTTGTGTCAGCTGCTGCTGAACTCTAGTGATTGTCTATTATGAATTATGGAATTCTTTGTCAGTGCTATGCCCTGAGATGATTGTTTGATTCTTCTATTTGTTTGTTCTTTAAGGTTTAAATAATGCTGTGTTTCTATGGTTCTTTGTGAAGAGGGAATTGTTTTCGGGGAACATTTTCACATGGTGTACACCTACATTGTTTGTTAGTGAGATCTTATACATGTACTCTAGTTTGTCACTTTGAAGCATCTGTTGACTACATGGTAATTTGAGCAGAGAGAAAGAATCACCTTACTCAAGATTTTTTTCATCTGTTCTCCTGAATGCTGAAAAAAAAATGTTTGGATTTCAAGTGTTGCTTTTCAGTTCTGTGCTGTTGGGTATAGATTACTTGTACATGCTGCGCGTGGAATGACAAAGTGCTAACATTTTGTATGTAAAAAGTGAAATAACAAAGTGTAACAAACTTGTAGGGCCACTATTACAAAAGCAGGCAACAATTTATTATTATTTATTTCAAAGAAGGAAAGTATTACACATTCCTGCCACTACCAAGAATGACTATTGATTGTAAACCATTTCAGATTGTAAACCACAAGGGCAAGCGGTAGACACACAACAGTTCCTGCTGAAGATCATAATATTATTTATTTATTTATTCAGGGTGACTGAAAGTATTACGTAACTCTAAAATATAAGTTAGCTGAAAGTTCAGCCAAACTTAAAGAAAAACATTCACTGGGCAGAAAAGGGAGAATGTGCCTCATTCTGAGGATAGGTAGATAATGTTAAGGGAGGAAACTAGAGATTTAGTTTGATATTTAATGGAAAATCACTGAGTGGGAGGACAAGTTTTATTTTTCATGGTTTCCAACTGCTATAGACTTTTTATGGAAACACATGCCATAAAACTGGGAGGCACATTTGCCTATGGTGCTTTTGGCCTTGCAAGCGAGCCATGGGTGCACGTTTGTGGAAAGAGCCATTAGACTTCATGTGTGTGCCAATCTAGCTTCCCTTTCCATTTTCTAAATGACCAAGCTCTTGTGAGCCCAGAGCTCATGTTTGCATGTTGATCCTTCAAAGGCCCTCCTGGGTCAGGGAATTGCACTTCTCCAGTAGTGCCTGCAAAATCAGACAGTCATACACTCAGTGACTTGGTCTCCACACGTCTCAGAATGACGAATGGGCAGGGGAAAGGACATTCTTCAGGGCAGAAGCTTGCACCCTTTTTCACTATGCAAAGTTTGGGTCGTGATTATGGGATCTAAGATGGAATTTGCACATTCAAGGAATCAGAGGGCAGTCACAGAATGTAATTGTTCTGGATCCATTTTATTTGTTTGTGTCCATAGTGCAAAAGCAATTTATAGTGGACCCTGATTTCCATATTCTAAATATTCCCCTCCTAACAGCTGCCCATGATTTGGAGGCAGAAGTAGGAAAAACAAATGCTGACAGCAATGACAGAAAGTGTAGGAGTTAGAACTTTCACACAATACTGTTATGTATATGCAGAGTTGTTGTCTGCGATGGCAGCTGGCAAGTTTTGTTTCGTACCATAACATTCTGGGAGGGGGGTGGGGGGAATGCTCTGCCTTAACTGAAAGGAAAGTTGCTCTACCAAAATGAAAGAGGAACTTCAGTCTTCAAGCAATTTATTGATTAACCAGGTCCTACAATTATTACTTTCCCCAGACAGATCCTATGCCAAACAGTGAAATGCAACCCCCAAAGGAGCATTTTCTCTCTTATACCAAAGATCCAATTTGTTAAAAAAAGAAAAGAAAAATAGTGTTGCTTGCCACAATTGGGCTTGTATCACTAGATAGACACGAAAAGACAGGAATCCAAACTATTTTGAAGGGGACAAAGACATTTGGGGCCCCTTTCCAGCCAACCTTTACTCTTGGTTATGCATAGTCTTTGGTCAAGATATGCAATTCTCTAAGCACTTGAAAATTTGGAAGAAGGTTGGGTATAAAGAACTATGACGCCAGGATGTATTGAGACCCTCAAAGGGTCTTCACAGTTTGTTGTCTTTGGGATTTGTTTTATGGTGGCCGATGAAAGCCTATAAGGAATATCTGTTGACAAAATGTCTGGATCCTGCAATAGCTTTCCTTGTGCTCTTTAAAATAACTGCCCTAAACCCTTTTCTTCTATTGGTCTATGTGGGGAGGGGAGAGTGAGGGACATCCCTGAACCATTTCTCTCGTGTGTATGTTTAAGAACAGTTCGTTGTAAGCCACTTTGCAAAATGTATTTTGTGTATATTTTGTTCAGAGGGAATTCTTAAAGGAGGATATTTTAAAACGAATCATAATTATTTGTGTTGCTTGTGTTATAGAATAAAGAAACTATTAAAAAAAAGTAAAGCAAGTGTGGAACTTTTATTTATTTAAATGAAATAATTTTATTTGGAAAGTTCAGTAGCACCGAACAAAAATGCTACTGAATACGATAATTAGTTGCATCCCCTTAATTTTGGAATAATTATCTTTTTTGTCCTGTTAAGACAAGTGACTTGAATACCCCCAGTTGTCATTCTGAAAATACGATCATGCCAAATCTAAAGGTTAACAGAAAATTGTTGGCAAGTAATTTTTCTGTTATTTCCCTTAATTCATCTTTAAAGACTGTGTAAACATTTCAAGCGTGAGTGTTCCAGCTGCACTAATGAGCAATTTTATTTTCATTAATGACCCCTGTCTGAGAGACTCCATATAGGAATATACCCTTCTTAATCTGTTTAGACTTTAGAGTCTTAGACTTTCCAGTATTGCAATAACTGAACTTGTAAGAAATGTTTCAGGGAAGAATTGGGTCAAAGAATCTTTTCATCCCTGTTCCTTTTGGTACTTGGCTGTGAATTCTCAGACAATCCGACTTGGGACAGAACAAAAGGCTGTCTTTGCTATGTCTCCTGCCTGCAGGTGGCAGGCCCTTAAAGACATTGTGGCCCACTCAGAGAAACAGCAACACTGGCAGCGGTCAGATAGTGGCATGGCAGCTATTTTGGTAGTCCTTCTTTAGTCATCAGGTGCTGCACAGCAGACAGTTTTACTTGACTTTCTCTGTTTGGCCCTGTGGTGCTACAGTGCTGTGTGTTGACCAAGCCTAGAAGATGTTGCTATAGGCAGAGGTGGGTTTCAGCAGGTTCTGACCAGTTCTGGAGAACCGGTAGCGGAAATTTTGAGTAGTTTGGAGAACCAGTGGTAAAAATTCTGACTGGCCCTGCCCCCATTGATTCTCTGCCTCCCAAGTCCCAGCTGATTGGGAGGAAATGGGGATTTTGCAGTAACCTTCCCCTGGATTGGGGAGGGAATGGAGATTTTACAGTATCCTTCCCCTGCCACGTCCACCAAGCTATGCCACTCCCACCAAGCCACGCCCACAGAACAGGTAGTAAAAAATGTTGAAACCCACCACTGGCTATAAGGCAGAGGTCTTCAAACATGGCAGCTTTAAGTCTTGTGGACTTCAACTCCCAGAATTCTCCAGCCAGCATAGTATAGCTGGCTGGAGAATTCTGGGAGTTGAAGTCCACAAGTCTTAAAGCTGCCAAGTTTGAGGACCCCTGCTATAGGGCATCCTTTTTCCTAATGTCTGCATTGCTCTGATGACTTTAGTTGAGCTAATTATGAAGTGACTTTGCGATCATTGCCTGACAGTCCTGCCCAAGAAAGAAATTACAATAAAATGTCCGTTGTACCTATTAGGGTTTATCAAATGGATTTCTAGAGTAATGAGCTGAACCTATTGATTACAAGTAATGAAAACTGTCATTAGTCAATTACCATGATTGAACTGCAGTGGCGTGATCTTGAAATGGCTGCACGGTGGTCCTTTCATGCATTAGAGGTTGGAACTAGAGAGGAAGGATTTAAATTGTCTCTCCTTTATGGCTATGATCCTTTTATAGTGATTGATATTTGCATTCTGATCATTGTTCTTTGCTACGGTAAAAGAATTCTAGGCACTCTAAAGCCTGAAAGCATAGAATATGCTGCCCAAGCAACACTTAACTACAGCCCCCAAGTCCTCAATGTCATTCGGATGCTGTCTACTTGCCCAGAGGGGATATAATGAATATGTTCTACAACCCACTCTAGTCCTTTCTAGCTTGACCCATAAGCTATTCTCTTTCAATTCATTTTGGAGTTATAAAGGAAATTAAGTGGGCAGACATGGAGATTTCTAGAAACAGATTTGGAGTTTATTATAAGAAGAGGGGAGGCAAACAAGAGAATATAATAATGCTGACTTCTCATAGTAAATATAATTGAATTGCCACCTAGAACCTTTCTGCTTTGCCTAGCTCCTTTAGCAATATTATATGAATAATAACTGTTGATAATAGAGAATATTGGTAGCCCTGGGGAGTCCTTGGTCCAAACCCTTTTTGTAAATCCAAAATAGAAAAGTTATCTAAGATGCTCGTCTGGTCTATTATTTGTATGCCTTTTTTAATTATTAACTTAGTATGGGACAGCCTAAAAATTTAATAAAAATAAAATAAAATTAAAAGCTCAGCTGATTTCTGTAAATGTTATGTTTCATCTTGTTCAATATCCTTCTTCTGTAGTCAGTAGTTGGTCATCTTTAAATCAAGATTTAAGTCAATATCATTTTTGTTCAATAAAACTTATACCTCATCTATTTTATCAATAATAATAGAAATATTGAAAGTAATTTCCGAATTATTTGTTCACACAATACATCCATTGTTTTGTTTGCATCTGATGTCTTTTAAAGTCCCATTATCATGGTATTTAAATGCATTTATATTAAATCCATCGGAATCTGTAATCCCTATATAACTTTATTTTTTTAAAAAAATGTAAACATCCTTGTCATGTCAATTCTAAAAAGACTTATTTTTTTTCAACTCGTACTGAAATCTTATTTTGATTGAAAAAAACTTACCCAGTGAAAGTCATAAAATTTGCCACCCTGGAGGTTCTCAATATTTAAAAAGTATGCAATTCCAAAGTGATTAAGAAATGAAAATTGGCAGAACTTTGAGTCCAAAGAGGCTGCATTAAGCCTATGAGTTTAGATGGAAACTTTTCTCAACTCCCAGCTGCTACGCTCCCTAATGCACAAAAGCATTAATTCCTGTGGTTTACTCAAAGCTGTCTGGAGTGTCTGTGGCAAATCTCAACATCTCTGCTTGTCTCCAGAGAGTTTTCACTGGCCCAGATCCTGCCCCACATTTCATGTCTGTTTTTCAAGAACATCTTCAATTTGCCATGACTCCCTGAAGTCTTGTATTATTGTATTGTTAACTTTTTGTTAGGCATAAGTGTAGAATTCAAAGCGAGAGGTAGTTTTAAATTTCATTTAAAAAAATATTTAGGGCATGTGACTATCTCTTGTGAGTGAGTGTGTGTGTGTGAGAGAGAGAGAGAAAGAGAAAGAAAGAGAAAGAGAAAGAAAGAGAAAGAAAGAGAGAATGAAAGGATTAGGGTTAGTGTATTTGGGTCATTTAGACCAAAAGTGAGTCAGAGTTCATAAATCATACCATGACATTGTTTAATCACTATTCATTTACTGAACCACAGTTAGCTAATTTAGATTCATAATGTGATAAGCCATAAACCATAATTTACAATGTATAATAGCTTGGTCAATGGTGGGCTTCAAAATTTTTTACTACCGGTTCTGTGGGTGTGGCTTGGTGGGCATGGCATGCCTTTGTGGGCGTGGCAGGGGAAGGATACTGTAAAATCTCCATTCCCTCCCGATCAGCTGGGACTTGGGAGGCAGAGAATAGATGGTGGCGGGGCCAGTCAGAATTTTTTACTACTGGTTCTCTGAACTACTCAAAATTTCCGCTACCGGTTCTCCAGAACTGGTCAGAACCTGCTGAAACCCACCTCTGAGCTTGGTGTATGCAGTTCACTAAAGCTAAAGTAAAACCAGTTACCTTATATGATAGAATGAACCACTCTAGATGTGAAATGATGCCCCTTTGTAGCCTGGGATAAAAAGCAAATCATTTTTTTTAAAAAAAATAAATAGAATGCAGAAGTGGGCCCAAGTCAGATTACAATCATGGTATTAGTGGAGGCGAGTAACACATAAACCTCTTTGTCCCCACCACAATGCTGCTCTTGATATAAGTTAAGAGCTTTCCTTATTAGGGTCATTTCCACTCAGGCCTGTAGTGGGGACCAAATGTTAATATCCACTCTCTGGGCCAGCTGTTGT
This sequence comes from Arizona elegans, assembly GCA_022577455.1. Lineage (NCBI taxonomy): Eukaryota > Metazoa > Chordata > Lepidosauria > Squamata > Colubridae > Arizona > Arizona elegans. The sequence continues at coordinate 247,701,601 of JAKOOJ010000001.1, forward strand.
GTTTTTCATGCAGTGCATTCAAGGCTAAAACGTAAATAATCTTACTCTGAATAAAGCATTACTTACAATAGCATCCTCCACCTGGCAACTTTTTGAGGCATTTACCAACAATCCCTAGGTACTGTTAGCCTGTCCAACCTTTAACTATATTTCCTGGGAAATTTGGTGGTTCTGACCCACTGCATCTGCAAGACTTCTGTTTTCAGGCTCTATAGGCAGAACACGACTCTGTTTCTTGTTCTGTTATTATTTATAAGCCACCAGGATTATGATACAAAGTTGGGTGCTCTATAGTTCTTTTAAATAAGTAAATAAGATTTGGAGTTATCGATGCTGGGAGGGAGGCGTTACCTGTTTGTCGTCCTTTTTATATTTTTTAGCCCTTTCACAAAGCAGGTTATTATCATTTCTGGTAAATAATTTGCCTTACCAAACAACTCGAAAAGGCTGCAAGATGACACAACATTTTACTTTCAGCTGGCAGATTTCCTAATCAATGGCTGACCTTCCTTACATTTTATTTTACAGCTCCTTCATTTATTTTTCAAGACCCAAAGTAATTACGATAATCTAGTCTGCTGCCTTATGTTACAAAATCGATACAGTTTCTACCGAGTTGTCTCCTCTAAAAGTCCAAAGCTACTCGTGGTGGCTCTGTTCGCCTCTCGCTGATGTCTCAGCGCCCTTTCGGAGCCATAGTCTGTGAAGCAGAAGATCTCGTCTCAGGTTTCCTGTCCAGCAGGAACAAAGAACATTTGTGATTTTTTCATTTGCTGGCTTCAGATCAGATGTTTTGTGATGGAAATAGCACTCATTAAATATTTAATAGTTCAAATTCCCCCATTTTGCTAAAAAAATAAATCCTCAAGGTTATGTCTCCTTCAGCAGGATCAGTGAGCTCGTGAAATAAGAAGTTGCTAGAGGTTGGTGAGAAGTGAGGGGGGGGGGACAGGAGTGAAAATGCAATATCCTGTATTACTTGATAAAAGAAGAAAACCTTCTACTATTTCAGCTCATAATAGCAAGGCTTACTTCATACACTGTCCTTTAATGACACATATCTAATGATTATCACAACGAAGCCACTAATCCTTAGCATCCATCATGGAAAAATGGTCCCCCTCCTCTGTTGGTTTCCTTGTTCTCCTTTCACTGCAAGGCAGTGGTGGGTTCCTCCCGGTTCAGCCCGGTTCCGCTGAGCCAGTAGCGGTGACGATATGATGTCACCGAACCGGTTCTGCCCCGCCTCCCCCCACCCCCCGCATTATTCTTACCATTTATTTGGCCCCACCCCCATCTATTATCTGCCTCCTGAGTCCCTGCTGATCGGGAGGAAATGGGGATTTTACAGTAACCTTCTCGAGGAAATGGAGATTTTACAGTATCCTTCCCATGCCATGCCCACCAAGCCACACCCACCAAGCCACACCCACAGAACCGGAGGTAAAAAAATGTGAAACCCACCAGTGGAGTACATGCAGAAAGATTTGTCTCCATATATTTGTCTAGCCAGCTACAGCTACGTATCAATCTAATTTTGGCTTAAGGGTGTCTGGCTAATTGCTCCTGAAGGGTTAGCTGGCTTTCTTTGTATCTTCAGCCTGCATCTAAGGCCAGCTAGCCAAGGTTTTCCATGGAAATTAAAGCGGTGCTTTCTATCTTCCTCTGACAAAAGTCTTTTGCCGTAGAATACTGCAACACTGCACTGTTTTCACCACAGAACACATTATCCTACAGAAAGGACTCAATTACAACATTGACGATGCTAATCAGTTAGAATTCTTAGCAGCCTTAGAAACTACAGGACTTGCCACAGAAGAGGCCAATGATCATAGCACAGATCCATAGTAAAGGAAATGGCAGCAAATTAAAACTACATCTTTTGAAAAACTACCCACACTAATATGAGTGCTCTACTACCAAAGTAACAACTCAATTTCCCCACAAGTGGAGCTGTGGAAGAACATTATTCAGAAGAGCAATCATGATCTCCTGTAGTGGCACTGGCTACAGTGAGTCACTTCTCCTCCAACCAAAACCATCACATTATGCAACTTGCAGACTTGGTTGCCAGCCTACTCCATGGGGAGATCTCTTCCATGGTATGTTGGTGGGACACATGAGTGGTTGAAGTCATATTTAAGCCCTCCAAATCTCTCAAGCATGTATACAGTAGAGGAGCTTCCCTATAAAGTAGAAAGGGAAAGTGTTTTGTATTTTTAATAAGGGGGGCTTGATCTGGGTGTTATTACTTCTTACAAAACTTACAAAAACATCCATACATATGTTCTGTTACTTTGATTCCTATCCTGTCTTTGGAAGCCTTCCTGACTTCTCACTAATGGTCAGGCTGGCTGGAGTTATATGGGAGTTGAAGTCCACATATTTGAATGGTACCCAAACCAAGAAAAGTTGATGTATGTATTTATATACCATGTTTCCCCAAAAATAAGACCAGGTCTTATATTAATTTTTACTCCAAAAGATGCATTAGGGTTTATTTTCTGGTTAGGTCTTGCGGGAAATACAGTACTCAATGCATCCATCTGGCTGACAATTTTAACTGGGGCTTATTTTGGGGGTAGGGTTTATATTACGAGCATCCTGAAAAGTCATGCTAGGACTTATTTTCCAGTTGGGTCTTATTTTCAGGGAAACAGTATTTATATTTCATATTTTTTAACTGTCCATCTTCCTCAGAGAGGGGCTCTGTCTGTATGTAAATAACATATTGTAAGTGTTCTTCTCATCTACAATTCCACTCTTTTGGGAGATTGTTTGCAGCAGTGCATTAATGTGTTCCATCTAAAATGACTTCATAGTTCGTTTTAGATAAGGGATTAGATGACTGAGATAACAATGATTCTTATCTTCCATATATTAGCCACAACACAGATAACCAGAAGATGAAGTTATGAATAACCAACCAAAAACAAGAGACCTACACTGGAATTAATGTAATAATATTTTTTTAAAAAATAATAAAATGACTTAGTTAGCTTGCAAACTAACCTTTGCCATTTCAAGACTGGAGTCAAAAATACAAATGGTCTAAACACTGTTTCTCAACTTATTATTATTATTATTATTATTATTATTATTATTATTATTATTTAATCTTTAGTGAGATTCACAACCTTTGAGGCTGGTTAATAGCTCAGCAGCTCGAGTCCTAACCAAGGACCTAGGAACTGTTAAGGTATCGTCGAAGGATGTAAGCTGTTCTGAGTAAGGTGGTTTTTTGTAGAGTCAAAATGTTCAAGTCCGGCAAATTTAGAATTTCTAAATAGCGGGGTAGCCCTTTGGGTATTGCTCCAAGGGCTCCAATTACAATCGGGACAACACACGATTTCTTTTTCCACAGTCGCTCAACTTCAATTTGCAAGTCCCGGTACTTTGTGATTTTTTCTTGCTGCTTATCTTCAATCCGTGCATCACCAGGTATTGCAATGTCAATGAACCATACTTTTTTCTTTTCAACTATTGTTATGTCAGGTGTGTTGTGGACCAAGTGCCTGTTGTTGTTATTATTATTATTATTATTATTATTATTATTATTATTATTATTATTATTATTATTTTGCTTGTTGCCCTCTTCCAGTCTTATCTCCTGTGTCCCCCTCATCCAAATCCCATTACCAGTTATAGACAAGGAACAATGACTACTATGTTTTCTACAATCTACAATACAGTATTTGTAACATAATATATTTTGCTATGCTGTGCTCCCCCCGCCCCATTACATGTTTTTCACTTGTAACCCCCCTGAAATATCCTAAGTCTCCCAGAAGGCCATATGGCCCCTGGTTGAAAATTTATGATCTAAACCATTTGTTACTTTGCCAAAAAATTTCAACAGAGTTGCCAGGAATCATAATAATCAGAGGTAAAGAACACTCTTTTGTATGCTTTTATAAGAGATAGTGGAAAAAAATATTTTGTTTCTAAATTGAAAATATTATGGGACTTTGTCACACCTTCACATCAGGATGTTGTAGTTGGGTAGATCAAGCCCCATGACAGGCTTAATTGCAATCCTGGTTGGGAATTAGCCCCATTTGTATTCAGAACTATTAAGTCTAAATATATATAAATATATATCCAACATAATTGAATGATGAGCATTTGTGTTACCTAACTATGGGATTCTCGCGAGTGTGGTTAAAGAAAGTTATATAAAAGAAAGTGCCATGACTCCTTTCCTGACAAAGTGCACTGTTGTGAACTGCACCCCACCCCGAAGTGATCATATCCATTCCTGTTTTCTGCTTCATGCCAATTTTTTCCACCTTTGATTTTGCTAAATTAAATCAGCAGCTACAATTTCCAGAAGCCTGACAACAAATGCCCTCTTCAATAATGCATATCTCAATTCAAAAAACTTTCCCTTGGATGTAGAGACCACATGCTTATTGTCCCTCGTTGATCTTAGAAAGAAAATGATGTTCCAGTAGTTTGAGCAAAGGGCCAGCACAAGGCCTTCACAAGGCATCAAGTCTCAAGCCAGCAGGCATCATATATTACTCATCCCACCTTTGTCCTTTCTCAGATTTGACACAAAATTATTTGAAAGGTTATTTTACAGTCCCTTTGCTTTGATCACAAATTTGCACTGGAGGTTCAGGCATTGTGTTCCACTTGTAACTTTGTTTTCTCACCTCTTCTTCTATTTTTCTTCTACCCGAAATCACCCTACTGTGTCTCAGTTGTAGAAATCTGGATAGGCAAGAGATAGCTACAGGGAGACCCTGAAAACCCATCTTTTTCCTGCCATCTAGCAGTCATCAGAGTTTGTGCAGAATGGGTATGCTATGCCTAATGAATCTCATTAAGGAGAAAGCAATAGAGTAGCTAGATGTAGCTAGCTTTGCACAACACAATTATCTTAAAACGTAATTTGTTGCTTATGGTTTGCTGTTCTGCAAACCTAGCAAAAATGATTACTTTATTCAGTGTGTTGTAAGCTTGGTTCGGTTAATAAATAGCTGGGATGCAATACAAGTTCTGATGGGTACTGATTTTTAGTTGGCAGGAGATATCTGTCAGAAAGTACACTTGTATCTTTCTTCCATTTCCCTTTCATCATCAATATGATTTTTTTTTAATTTTTAATCAAAGCAGTTTAAAGGGTCAGGTTTCAGTTTAGTGGCTTTAAAAAGTTGTTGCATAAATTAGCAAAAGAACAGGTCCTCTCCAAATCGATTTAGCTATTATACACCCAGCCAGATATATCATTGAGCATCCTTTATAAATTTGAGAGTGCTTGCAAAATGCAGTCAAGTTCAGTCGTAGGATATTATTCTGAAATAGGAATATATAAATCAAGTCATGAAGCAGCTCCACACCAGTTATCAGTCAGCCATCTCTATCCATGTACTACTAAAAGTCTAGTACCCTGTTTCCCCCAAAATAAGACATCCCCTGATAATAAGCCCAATCGGGCTTTTGAGCACATGGCAATAAGCGCTTATTTCAGGGTTCAAAAAAATATAAGACAGGGTCTTATTTTCGGGAAAACACAGTATCTATAACCTTTAACTGGGAAAAACAGTGTATCACAGGGCAACCATTTTTGAAACAAGGGATCTCAAATGGACTAACTTACAGAATGTGTCCAAAATCCAGGACTCATAATTCCCATGGAATTGAATCTTGGTAAATTTGTGGTTGTTACAATACTATCACTGGCTTGTCCCACTCTAGCCTTCTAAAGATCAAGTAGACTGGTTCCATCCATTGGATGCTGGAGGGCGGTTAGCTTGGTCAAGCTGGCAAGAAGTTGCTCCTGCTCTCACTACTTTGTTGTCCTTGGTCATTCTGTTTCTCTGTTTAAGTAAGGAGATATCTCTGAATTCGGGGTCATGGGTTGTCTAGGGGCAATATAAAGCCTGTCTACAGTTATAATTTATTGCCACAGGGAAGGCTGGGTGATACTGTCAAGTGATTGTATGGAAGACTTCTCTGTGGTGTGAGCAAAGGAATGGTAAACAGTAACATGAAAGAGGAAGGAAGCAAGGACTTACTAAGAATGGCCTTATTAGAAGAGGCCATTCAAAAAATGCTCCAGCAGGCGGCAGGACTAGGCCCATCTGTTTACATTTAGAAGCTGAGTAGGGCTAAGCCTACTTAGTGCTAATGGCCAGCTGGATGCAATATGGGAAGCTTAGTGGCCTAGAAGAGAGAAGAATGGCCTCCTTCTGCCCAGCAATTGATAGTTAAGCTCTTCAGGAGGTTAATATCCATTGATAGCCTAATTAGATCTATCAGTTTTGAGCTTCAAAAATCCAGACAACCCCTAGTTGGCAAAAAAAAGGCTGTCCAAACCTTTGCAGACCAGTTCTGAAAGCCTTATGCCTGATCTCTCAAGAGCCCATCTAATCTTGTTTTTTAAAATATACAAATTATTTGGTTATACATCTCAGATTTCCTGCTTAAAGGGGGATCGTTGGGGGCCCTTTGGAACTCTGCCTGGCTCAATCAGCGGCCATTTTGTTTTCATCGGGGGTGCAGCGTGGCTTTGTTTTCTGACTGCCTGGCTCCATTTTGTTAATTGCTGCCTGGATCGCCCACCTCCTTGCCTCTAAAGACCAGATCCTGTCACAGTGACCTGCCTGTGTTCCCCTATAGCCTGCATGATCGCGCGGCCGCGCGGCGGGCCTCTCTATCACCGCCTGTCAGCTGGGAGCAATATTTTTCACTTTTAAGGACTTAACTCTTCCCTGCCTTAAATCACTGGGAGAAACCTCTGAGGCCTGCTTTTAAATCGCTGGGAGAAGCCTTTAATTTAACGCTGTATATTTGGGCAAGCTAATCCAATTGGACCCTGTCTAGCCTAATTCATTTACTGATGGCCGCCATTTTGTTTTTCATATACTGACACAGCGGCCATTTTGTGGAGTTTCCGCGCTCCCCTTTCAATTGCTAGTCTGAACTGTTGGGTGCTGAGGGTCCCTGTGGAGTTTCTGCGCTCCCCCATTGGCATTTGATCACCCTCGTTCTCTATTCTGGTCTAATTCACCATGCCCAAAGCAGCCTCCAAATCAAAGCACGGCAGCAAGGCCGTAGCTTCCTTTGCTGGCCAATCAGATGACGCATATGTTACCCCTCCTGTGCCTGCCCAGACCCCTATTGTGGCTCCAGCTCTGCCCCAGAGGCATTATACAGGGCATAAAAAACATGACGGTACTTCCTCTAAAGTGGAAAAGCGCCTTTCCTTTAAGAAGGAAAAGGAAATTATTGTTAAAACCTCTTGTCAGACTTCGATGCTATCTCAAAATAAATGAATTTCCAAACTGCCAATCTTTAAGGAAATCTTCTCTTTATTCGAGCACAGCAACCGGATCATGACTTGATGTGGACAAGACTGACCTTTTGCCCCCCAATCCCTCCCTTTCCGATCCCCAATTATCTGCTTCTCATTGGCTATCTTCCAAGTCATTCTCCTGACTTCTTGTCTCGTCATTTCACACCTCTGTTCTATAGTTTTGAAACAAAATCCAAAGATCTTCTTCCCACTCCATTGTTGTTCCAATTTAGTTGTAAAGATTCTGGACAGGAGTGCAATTAGAGTGCCTATTTGCAAAAGGAAAACATGAAAAACACATTCACAGTGTTGGAATATTTTTTTCTTTTATCTTTAAAGATTGGATAGGCAGTAGTGAATACAGTAGTAATATTATTGTATAAAAGCTGACTTCTCAAATAAAAACAATAGAGATATAGTATCACATAGTAAAACCCATGCATACCTATGTAAAGGAAGCAGGGGTGAAATGCTCCGGTTTGGACCGGATCACCCAATCCAGTAGCAATGAAGGCGGGTAGTTCGGAGAACCGGTAGCAAAAATCCCTGCCCCCCCACCACCTCCATGCCCAGCTGAACCACACAATCATCAGAGGCTTTTTTTAAAAAAATTTAAAAGCATTTTTTCTACAACCTCTTCGGCCGAAAAAATGCTTTTAAAAGTAAAAAAAAAAGCCTCTGATGATCGCGCGGCTCAGCTGGGATCGTCAAAGCCTCTGATGATCCCAGCCTCTGATGATCCCAGCTGAGTTGCCTGATCGGCAGAGGCTTTTTTTCTTTTAAATGCCTCTGACGGTCCCAGCTGAGTTGCTTGATTGGCAGAGGCTTTTTAAAAAAAATGGCCACGCCCACCCAGTCACTTTATTTATTTATTTATTTATTTATTTATTTATTTATTTATTTATTTATTTAATTTCTATACCGCCCTTCTCCTGAAGGACTCAGGGCGGTGTACAGCCTAATTAAAAACACAAAGACAGACAGAGTTTAAAAATAATTAAAATTATTAAATAATAGGCACAATTTATAAAACCCCAAATTTAAAATCCCATTTAAAACCAATTAAAATCTTTACATTGATAGCCCAGCCTGGCGGAACAACATGGTTTTGAGGGCACAGCGAAACACACGGAGATCAGAGATTTTACGAATTTCTGGGGGCAGATCATTCCAAAGGGCAGGGGCTCCCACAGAGAAGCCCTCCCCCTGGGTGTCACCAGCCGACATAATTTGGCCGATGGCACCCTGAGGAGACCCTCTCTGTGGGAGCGAACTGGCCGGTGGGAGGCTACTGGTGACAGAAGACGGTCTCGAAGGTAACCAGGTCCAATGCCATGGAGCGCTTTAAAGGTGGTAACCAACACCTTGAATCGCACCCGGAAGACCACTGGGAGCCAGTGCAGCTCGCACCTCACCACCACCACGCCACACCCACAGAACCAGTAGTAACAAATTTTAGATTTCACCACTGAAAGGAAAGTATATCTTATGCACAGAAAAACACATATCTAGATGAAATGCTCACTTAAAACATCTGCAGCAAATACGTGCAATTACAGAATTTATGATTACAAAAAACTTTACTTTTTTCTATTATACATTTTTTTCTAAGAAAGTTCCAAATCATAAGGACAATTTTTTTCTGTTTCATGGGAAAAGTCAATAAGGGGTTTCCAGCCCAGATATTATTGTTTCTTTAATCAATTTAGCCACCTCTGCTTGTTCCATTGTTTTGTTGATCTTTTTAACAATGTACCAGATCCATCGTGATAAAATCCTACTGATGATTCTAGAGATATGGATTCCAAAATGTCTGTATAAAAGAAATGTTTTTTTTAAAAAAAAGTTGATAATTATAGTTGGACATGATTAAAGTATTTGATAAATCAAATAGGAGATTCTGTTGTGAGGAAAATTAATGTTAATGTGAATATCCTTTACTATTCTATTTCACAATAGAAAGGATAGCATGTCTGCAATAAACAAAAACCATCCCTTTGTAAAACAGGGTTCATATTGAGGTCATATAAGGATAAGGTTACATTCTGTTTTATGAATTATTGCCATTAAAAACACCTAAAAAGCTTTACTAACATAATTCATGCATAATAGAGGCCCAGAGGGACTTGTACACATAGTGAAACATAGTAAAATAATTAGAAACAAACCTAAAGAGATTAGCCCAATGGCAGGTATTAACCAAATGTATTCAGCCAGGGAACAAAAGCAAACTAGCACATTTGGGACAAAAAGGAAACATCTTTGCATTTGGATAAAGTGCTTGGAAGTCAGCATTTATTTATGCTGACAAAAGGATCCTGTGATGTTAGCAGTTTGTGACTATTGATAATTACTGAAATTCTTGTCATCGTCAACCAGGTGTAGAGTTTACCTGAAAGAATGATTGGATGTTTTATATTCCATAAAATCTTCATCTACATGGGGTAACACAGACATATTTCCCCCCCCCCCAGACCTACTGGGTTGACATACCCTGGACCTGCCTTACGTTCTGGTATGCTACTTTGTAGTTACAGCAGGGGTGAAATGCACCCGGTTCGGACTGGATCGCCTGATCCGGTAATGATGGCGGCGGGTGGTTCGGAGAACCGGTAGCAAAAATCCCTGGCCGCCCCCCATGCCCAGCTGAGCCACGCGATCATCAGAGGCTGGTTTTTTTTACTTTTAAAAGCATTTTTTCTACAACCTCTTCGGTCAAAAAAATGCTTTTAAAAGTAAAAAAAAAAAGCCTCTGATGATCGTGCAGCTCAGCTGGGATCGTCAGAGGCTTTTCAAAGCATTTTTTTTTGCAAACCCTTCGGCCGAAGAGGTTGTAGGGAAAAAAATGCCTTTAAAAGCCTCTGGCAATCCCAGCTGACTTGCTGATCGTCAGAGGCTCCTAAAAGCATTTTTTTCTGCAACTTCTTAAGGTTGTAGAAAAAATGCTTTTAAAAGTAAAAAAAAAAATGTTGGCCATGCCCACCCAGTCACATTACCCCCATACCAAGCCACGCCCACAGAACTGGTAGTAACAAATTTTAGATTTCACCCCTGAGTTACAGGTAGTCCTCAACTTACAATCATTCATTTAGTGACTGTTGTGTAACTTCGACTGTTCAAAGTTACGATGGCACTGAAAATAGTGATTTATGACCGTTTTCATACCAAGAGGATGCTGCAACCATTGCAGCATCCTCTTGGTCACATGATCAAAATTCAGATGCTTGACAGCTGGTTCGTATTTATGATGGTTGCAGTGTCCTGGAGTCATGTAATCCCCTTTTATGACCTTCTGACAAGCAAAGTGAATGCAGAAGGCAGCTCCACTGAACAACTGTAGTGATTTACTTAACAATTGTGGGCATAAAATGGGGCAAAACTCATTGAACAATTCTCTTGCTTAACAAAAGAAAAATTTGGCTCAATTGTGGTTGTAAGTCGAGGACTATCTGTATTGCTCCCACAACTTATCTCCCAGGGAGCATCTCATTAGGCATCCTTTCCCTAACCCCGCTTTTTAAAAAAGATTAAATTACAAGAGTCTGTACTGTCCTTTTGGCAAACAGAATATAATAATAATGTCTAAGATACAACCTCTGGCTTTGTTGCATGTAGGTTTATAATCAGTGGTTTCAGTTTTCCCCTTCCCCACTGGGAAAGAAATCAATTTCATAAGAGATAAATAACAATCTGGTTTTGATTTTATTATTAAAAAATAAAATCAAAAGAAAAATATATATATGAAGTCTAATTTATAAAAATGCATACATCATCTTTAGTAGACCATGAGATTAGAATTATCCATAATAATTAATGATGATATTATATTTATTGAGATAATTCTTTTGGGAGAACTAATAATTCATTCTTATTGCCTATTTCTTTCACCAATCCTAAATATACACGTCTTTTATCAGCTTGGCCGGAAATCGTTGGTGATGAAATGATTTATTGAAAAATCTTAAAAGAGACCTCACAGAATCTTTGCCACCATCTGTAATGCTGGTTCTGCAACAAAAAAGCTGTCCCTTTTCAGTTTTGCTCCACTTTATTATCTGAAACTGAAATTGAACCTTTCTTTTGCAAATTTTTAAATATGTAGATAGTTCATTCTTCCATTTGTGGGAAGTCTAATCTTCCTGATCCTGGTTTCAGCCACAAGCTACTATTTCAGAGGTCTTTTAAGAGAAAATATGGCTTGGCATATTTCCAGTTTCCCTCTCATGACATGCAATGAATTGGTGCAAAAAAAATATATTTTCTTTCCCTTTTGGGTAGATCGGCAGTGGTGGTGGCTATTCCTCTTGGACCATTTGTACCTTGGGACAGGGCCCCTGAATTGTTTCTTTGCATTCTCCTTCAGTATTTCATGGTGAAGTTAAGACAATCACATCACATGCCAATATCAAGCTATTGATTCAGAGTTGGAGAATATCATGGTGAAGAGCCCACCCACCATATATATTGTAAACAATATATATACCATCCCCATTCTTGTTAGTATTCTCAAACAATTCCAAGTTTGCTGAGGCTGGATAAACATTTTTCAAAAGATAAACCAATATCCATTTCCAGAAAAAAAAAGTTATTGCTGTATGACTGTCAATCAGTCAGTCAATCAATCAATCAGAAGGGACTGTGGTAGTCTTCTAGTCCAACCCTCTGCTCCAGCAGGAGACCCACTGCTTCCAACATTTTCCACCAGATTACCAAGAACAGGTGATATTTGTAATTTCTCAGGTCTCCCAAGATGTGTATTCCTACTTCCTCTTTTTGCTGGCCATTTCTAGTCTTCATGGTTCAGGCATTAATTTTAGTTATATGGTAGATATCATATATACAGGTAGTCCTTGTTTTGCGACCATTTGTTTAGTGACTGTTTGAAGTTACAATGGTACTGAAAAAAGTGATTTACAACTGGTCTTCACACTGACAACCAGGGTCATGTGATCAAAACTCAGTTGCTTGGCAACCAGCATGTATTTATGATGGTTGCAGCATCCTGGAGTCATGTGGTCATCATATGCAATTTTCCCAGCTGGCTTCCAATAATCAAAGTCAATGGGAGAAGCTGAACTCATTTAATGATCATATGATTCACTTAACAACTATTGTTATTTGCTTAACAGCCAAGGCAAATAAATTGGCCTTGCTTAGCAATGGAAATTCTGGTTCCAATTGTTGTCGTAAGTTGAGGACCCACTGCTTCCAACATTTCCCACCAGATTACCTAGAACAGGTGATATTTGTAATTTCTCAGGTCTCCCAAGATGTGTATTCCTGCTTCCTCTTTTTGCTGGCCATTTCTGGTCTTCATGGTTCAGGCATTAATTTTAGTTATATGGTAGATATCATATATACAGGTAGTTGAGGACTACTTGTACTATGTCACATATCTTTGACACTTAGCAATTTTACATTTGAATTCCTTGCATGGATACCAATGGGACTAGATGATTTCCTTTGCTTTCTTTCTGCGTGTTAATGACGAATAGAGCATTATGTCGTTGTTAAACAATTTTATCAGATGTTTCCCAAACAACGTTAAGATCAGAATATAGCCAAAGGGGAACTAAAAGAAAGGTAAGAACCACCAAGTGATCATGCTGACATCTTAGTACTCTTTATCAATAAAAGTCTTGAGTATAGAAACCATTTGGAGTCTTTTTTTGCTTTGAATAATTAAATTAAATGATTGAAACATAATGATACTTATCTGTTAAAAAAAAAAGCCAGGGAAGATTAAAGAGCAGAATTAAGCCCGTTAGATGTGTCATTGAAAGCAATCATATATTCTCAGTGACTAAAGCCTTTTCTAGCAGCAGCCTCTTTTCGGATTTATCATTAACATCTACATCCTAATACCTCTAAATAATTCAGAACAGCTTTCAGCTATGCCCTTGCCTGCCTAACAGCAACTGCTTTTGCTATTTACATTGCATCCAAGTGGAAATATTTCCTTAACCCTTAGGGAGAAGTAAGCATTTTGTTAACTCTCTATAGCATTAGGGCTCCCTTCCTCTCCACAAACACATTATGCATATATATTTATATATAAATTATGTGTATATGGACTATAAATGTAGACAATGATTTATCCACAGAGCTAGGACCATGTGCACTCAGATTTCATGGAAATACCCCTTTAATAATCCTAATGCAGGCAACCATCCAATCAGAAGGCTATCTCTTCCCTGATACCTGATGCCAGCTTCCCTGGTAATGTAGGCCACTGAAGCAAATCCAGAGAGATTGAGTTAGAAGACAAAATAGCATCCAAGATTCGTTTGGTCACTGCTCTACCCTTTCCTTCTTCACTGCCAGGATCAGGAGAGACTATCAGCATGGTTTTCACCTTAGGCATTCCAAGCTAGGCCTCGTATCAGGGGGAGGGGGGAGGGAAGAGGGAGGTGACAATATTAAAAATAATCCAAAAGAAGACCACAACTGAAGAGGAAGAACGAGGAACAAACCCACACGTCCATGAAAGTATGCGTTGGCTTCTGGATAGTGGTAGCTGGAAGAAATTTGGACATGCCGATAGGGGAAATTATGACTGGTTAACCAGTGAACAAAGTGTGCCATTGGTGGAAACAGAGCTACAGGTTTGTATCATCTATATCTTTTGCAATTTAGTTCTGTTCTTTTGAGATTTCTCGTTTCAGGATGACAAAGGATTTGTGATATAGACATGGGGGCAAGTACTTTATTTTACATCAATTGCACACTGTCCTCCATGCAATTGTTCCTTTGTTTCACCGACTGAAGTGGAAAAAAAGTTTGCAGAAACTGATGTAAATATTTACTTCAAAACTTACCTTAACTTCAAATGGATATTTTGGCTGCTTTTGAATCTGTCATTTCATTTCAAACCTATTTCATTTTCAATCTTTCTCTCTGCAGACCCTTTGACTGATATTAGAATAAGTGATATTCAGCAAATTTTGTTTCCTAGATTATATTACTTTTCATAATGTTGTGAGTGACAAAAGGGGAAGGCGTGAGAGATAGATCAGAAAGGCTACCCTGACAAGACAATCTAAAAGAGATTTTGAGGACCATGTGGAATTATTTTTCTCAGTATTGTTTACAGTAACCTGTAAAATAATTTAGTCTGGTTTTTTAAATAAGAGCCTAGCTGAACTGTGTCAAAAATAAAACTAATAACAGGCTAGTAATGTAATTCTCTGCATGTCTATGCTGAAGTAAGTCCCACTGAATTTAGTAGAATATTGAATGGAACTTATTCCTTCTAAATATTTCTAGGTCTCCTGGTTAGACAGAATAACTTACTGTGATAAGACCAGAAGAGTAATAGTAGTAATATGGACAGTAAACGATTGCAGTGGTGTTTTTTGTGTTGATGTCAACTACCATAAGCATGAATGTGATCCTTCACATTTGCATGATTTCATAGAATTGTTCACAATGCATATTTTTTTTTGTTTGACTATGCCTAAAATATGATTTCATTCATCTGAATGTCTAACCTATTACTATACTAAAATAAATAGTGTTGAAGTTAATACTGAATGACTTTGATCTGTGATGGAAATTCTGTGATTACTCATTTACATCTTCACAGCACTACTTGATGCTAGTCAACATGTTTTGAATCTGAATATGGTGATTCATATCTACACACAGTATATTTAAATATACTGTGTAGGTAATTTTTTTTCTCTTCATGATTGAAATAGCTTATAATTTATGCATCATTACCACAATGAGCCAAACTCCACTCACAGTAATCAACCACATTTTTTTTTTTGCTTTTTCTCTGCCTTTGTTTAAAATTCAAAAGTACAGTCATATGTTCATAAGAGTGCATAGGAAAACACTGAAGAGAGAAGCAGCCTAGAACTAAGGAGAAATTTTCAACGGTGAGAACAATTAACTAGTAGAACTACTTGCCTTCAGAAGTTGTGGGTGCTCCATCACTGGAGCTTATTAAGAAGATATTGGATAACAATTTGTGTGAAATGGTGTAGGGTCTCCTCCTTCAGCAAGGGTTGGACTAGAAGACCTCCAAGATCCCTTCCAACTCAGTAATTTTATTATTATGTTAACCCCTGCTCTGCAGTGATGAATGTGTAAGTTTGGCTATAAATGTGTATTGTCCTCATTGATTTATTTTGAAATCCTGGTTAGGAAAATGTTAAAACATTGTATAAATCAACAAGTTTTTCTTGTGCCTATTTATTAATGAATGAAGCAATTCTACATATTTTTGAAAAAATAGTATTAGTCATGTCTGATTCTTTTTCTATGTTTTCTCAACCAAAATATATAAGCCAGGCAGTATGATCAGGTGTAAATAAAGAGCACTGTAAAATGGTAATGTTTGTTACATACAAGAAAATTCAGGGCAAATTAAGCAAAAAATTTAACATAATGTATTTGGAAGATATGTGCTTTTACAGATTGATTAAACCAGCACAGATATTTTGCAAAAGACAGATATTCTGCAAAATTAGTTTAGCAAAGTATTCAAACAGAATAAAAGTATGCACTCTATAGTATAATAATTCTTTCAAACTGCCTTCAAGGCTTCAGATACTGTAAAAACTCCAAAATAATGTCAATATTTTAAATAGGCAAGCTATCTACAATGCACATTTTGTATTGTGTTCAAAGCACAGAATACTTAGTCAACCGATGATTCATACTAAAAATCTGCAACAAATGATATCATTGCTGTTGCATTTGGAAATATTGATTAACCTATCCATTCCCTCATGAGATATAAAAACCAGATACACTTAAGTACAATTTGGAATACATCCTATTTATCTTATACCATTAGGCTTAAAGTGGTAGTAAAATAGAATCAAATATAAAAGGTTTGCAGTTTACTTTCTTTTCACAAAGTATTTATTTTAATAGTAGCACTGCAATATTTGATATTCACCATAATCCTTTCTACCATATTATATACCATTAAATATGTATTGAGTATACAATTAAAGAACAATATAAATTTTTAATTTCCCCTTTCCTTCCTAGTGACAATTTCTCTATTTACAGTGCATTCTGGAAGTATTCAGACCCCCTTCACTATTGTCAATTTAGTTATGCTGTAGCCTGATGCTGTAGTTGTTGAAATTCATTTTTTTTTTGTCTTTAATTCAGGGGTGAAATGCTCCTGGTTCGGACCGGATCGCCCAATCCGGTAGCAATGGCGGCAGGTGGTTCGGAGAACTGGTAGCAAAAATCCCTGCACACACACCCCCCATTCCCAGATGAGCCATGCGATCATCGGAGGCTGTTTTTTTACTTTTAAAAGCATTTTTTTCTACAATCTCTTTGGCCAAAAAAATGCTTTTAAAAGTAAAAAAAAGCCTCTGATGATCATGCGGTTCAGCTGGGATCGTAGATCTGACAATCCCAGCTGAGTTGCCTGATCGTCAGAGGCTTCTAAAAGTATTTTTTTCTGCATCCTCTTCGACCAAAGATATTGTAGGGAAAAAAATGCCTTTAAAAGCCTCTGGCAATCCCAGCTGAGTTGCCTGATCGTCAGAGGCTTCTAAAAGCATTTTTTTCTGCAACCTCTTTGGCCGAAGAGGTTGTAGAAAAAATGCTTTTAAAAGTAATAAAAAAAAAAGGTTGGCCACGCCCACCCAGTCACATTACTCCCACCACCACCAAGCCCCGCCCACAGAACTGGTAGTAACAAATTTTAGATTTCACCTCTGTTTTAATCTACATTCAGTATCCCATAATGACAAAGTGAAAACAGAATTTTAGAAATGTCTGTAAATTTATTAAAAAGAAAAAACTGAAATAACACATTGGCATAAGTACTCGGACCCTTTGCAACAACATGTGAAATTTAGTTCTGGTGCCTCCCATTTCTCTTGATTGTTGCTGACATGTTTCTACACCTTGAATGGAGTCCACCTGTGGTAAATTAAATTGATTGAACATGATCTGGAAAGGTACACATACTCCTCTCTAGAAGGTGTCGCAGCTGACAATGCATACTGTAGCAAAAGCCTTGAGGTCAAAGAAACTGCCTGCAAAGATCAGAGACAGGATTATTGCAAGGCACAGATCTGGGGAAAGCTACAGTAAAATTTCTGCTGCACTGAAGGTACCTAAGAGCATAGTGGCCTCCATAATTCTCAAATGGAAGACATTTGAGGCAACTAGGATTCTTCCAAGAGCTGGTCGCTTGATCAAACTGAGCAATTGGGGGAGAAGGACCTTAGTAAGAGAGGTGACCAACAACCCAATGGGCACTCTGACTGAGCTCCAGAGATTCTGTGTGGAGATGGGACAGAGTTCCAGAAGGACAACCATCACTGCAGCCCTCCACCAATCTGGACTTTATGGCAGAGTGGCTAGACAGAAGCCTCTCCTCAGTGTAAAACACACGAAAGCCTGCTTAGAGTTTTTTCCTCACAGTCTGAGGGTCCTCCAGGTGCTTTTTTGCAAACTCCAAGCGGGCTTGTGGATGCCCAATGTTTTAATGCAAGTGTAAAATAGACTGAGTTTGTGTTGTCATTTGCCCCAATGTCTATAAATATAAATCATTATTTGCTATCTGACATGATTTTATCATGAAAGTGACATGCTTACATACATTGTTTATAATCATTCCTATGTGTTTTAATACAAGTAAAGTAAGAAGGAAACCATGGGCCCTGTTTTCTGCAATTGTTTGAAATAAGATTAAATCTGAAGAATGATAATAATTTAACAAAAACAGGATGAAAAATAAAAATAATATATACATCCTTGACAAATCTATTAAGGCAATTCACTATTCCTTTTTTAATTGTTAGATGGTTTTGACAACACAAAATATAACAATAAAATAGATGTCAGCTTGTATTCTCAAAAATATGGTGTCCTATTCCATTTAATTAAGTTCCACAATTCTGCCTAGAAAGGTTCCCATTTCCATGTATGCCTTACATAAACAAATATTTTTATCCCAGTTAAATTATCATTTAACCAAAAAAAATCCTTTGGTTATTAGCATAAATTTCTTAAAGTGGCACAGGTAGATAAATTTAAAAGAAATGAGTACCAAAGGGTATCTCTTAAAGTAATTTAAGCACCCTACCAAAATCACATTGGATAAATAGCAAAAACTGTGATTTATTTGGCAGCAAAACTAGTAGCTGCTTATTCATCATCTGTCCTGTCTGGGTTTTTTAAAATCTATTTATCCTTATCAAAGTTTAAGAGAGTACTTAAATGGGGGAAGAAAAATTTAGAATAAGGGGGAAACCCTAGGTTATAGTTACTTCTAGCATGATGAGATAAGTGCATGGATGAGGATAAATTAAGTTGCAAGATAATATGTTTATATGATTCAGTCATAATTTTAAATAGATTTGGGAAGTGTCAGTTGTGAAATCATACTGGGGAAGAGTAGTTTGCCAAAAGTACACTGTACTTCCTTTGGGAAAGGGAACATACAAAGACATCAGGTTTTTAAAAAATCCGTCACTGAGTTGCTAAATCAGCCAGCCCTCTGATAGCTATAGAGGGAAACTTAGAGAAACAGTTGCTATCTGATAGCAGTAGAGACAATATAAGAGAGATAAACATACTGATCTGGGATCTTTATTGCGTTCCATCTGGGGAAACTTTCTGTTTCAGTGGTGCTTTTCCAGTGGGATAAGGGCAAAGAGGGCATTTTCAAATTCTACAAATGCTACTATAGGTGTTCAAGGATGCTCTAAATTGGGATAAGAGGGGATGCTGTAGGATAGTTCCCCTCTAACCTCCCATTTTCTGAGATGTAATTAAAAAAACTCCTGTCAAGAATTGTTCTTATTGGCAGGAGAAATTAGATATAATCAATGATTTTGGGTTTTGATGGAAGCAATTATTGGCATAGAAAAGGAGGCTACGGAGTCTTTGTCTATGGAGATTTTCAGTCATTCAGGTCATGGTTGTCTCTAAGGTGCTTTTTTCAAGAGGCAACTGGACTTTCTGGTTTTTCTTTGAAGACGTTTCGCTTCTCATCCAAGAAGCTTCTTCAGCTCTGACCCACCATCCAATCAGAGCTGAAGAAGCTTCTTGGATGAGAAGTGAAATGTCTTCAAAAGAAAAACCAGAAAGTCCAGTTGCCTCTTGAAAAAAAGCACCTTTGGAACTAGAGTCTTTGCACTTGCTATTTTCAAACAGCCTCTGAACTTCCATAGTAAGGTTTTCCTGAATGATAGGGGACAGTAGAAAATGCCAATTTATGTCTCCGAGGCTTGAAGGAGAGATGGATTAGCCCTTAGGTGGAGGCATTTTCTAAGTGCAAGTGAGAACCTGCTTGGAGGACTGATTGGGCAGTATAATTGCTCGGTTGTGCACACTCTGAAACCAGCACTTTCTGTGAGATCTATGTTTATGGTTTATTGATTTGCTTATTTCAATGGGTTTGGGCTTTTTGGATACTGCTTTTTATCTGCATTGAGATGGTGTTTTTATGAAAGGCAGGATGCACATAAAATGAAATTGGCAAAGGCCTGATACATATTCTTGTCTTGGTTTCTCTTAGAGTCAGCATAAAGCAAGTTCAACCAAAGAAGACATAGAGCCATTCCTATGCATCATATTACCAGCTACCGTGATGCTCTTCCTGGCATTCCTATTGCTCTTCCTCTACAGACGTTGCCAACGTCGTAATCCTCAGGCTCAGATCTTTAGCATTGACTTGCCAGAGTCCCTTCCAGAGCACGAGGTGACAGATTTTCTCTCTGTGCTTCCCTGGAACAATGAGCAGAGGTTCCAATACTCCACTCTCCTGCCTGAAACTGCCTTTTTTGCTGTATGCCTGCCTCCGTCATATGAGGAGGCCACCATGAAGGCGTCCATAGAAGAGGACCATGTTCAGCAATTTCAGGAGCCAGTGCCTCCTTACGAAGAGACCAAACAACAATAAGCACACAGAAATCCTTTCGGTCAGGGTTCTCAGTCTATTATGACTTCTGAAAACAAAGCAAGAAGAACTCAAAGCAAGGCAATCAGTACAAGCACAATGGAGCTTCAAGGGATTAATTTTAACAGCATCGATTTCAAAAGGAACAGATATTGAAATAGCTCACCAGGCAACTAGACTGGGTGAAGGAAAGATTAAATTTGACACCGTGCCTAGGAAATTCTTGGAGTAAATGACATACAGATGTTTTAGAAGGTAAAATTGAAGTGAATTGGATTGTAACAGCTGTGTTGGAAAGCAACTAGACTGGAATTATATACATATATATAATAACTGAAAGGGCTTTAACGTTTGTAATGCAGTAATATTTCTTAGACATTTTATGAATTCAACAAATAATCAAGTTTACATATCAAAATACTACAGATTATACATGACTTTTGAAATGTATCTGGAGAGTAAGGTCTCTGAATGGTACACACAATAAATGTGCGGTCTTTTGAGTGTTCAAGATAAGTGGAAAATTTGGAGATTTAATTATTGGAAGGCACAATAAGATACCTATACACCAATGCGGTGGTTTTCTGCACTGTGTACAAAATAATTTCATGGTTTTTCTACTTTTAAATAGAACAAATCCTGTAACCTTTTAATTCTATATATAAGATAAAGTTAAATATGGCTACATTAACAACAATAAAGTATTTAAAAATTGTATTTATTTATTTTGCTTTTCAGGTAATTACATTTCTCTCACTAGAAAATCAGTCTGTCTGTCCATCCATCCATCCATCCATCCATCCCTCTATCCAATCTATCTATGTCTCCCTCCCTCCCTCCATATCTATCATCTATCTATCTATCTATCTATCTACCTACCTACCTACCTACCTACCTACCTACCTACCTATCTAATCTATCATCTCTATCATCTATCTATTTGCAAGAACAACCTTTCCATAAGGACTGTTCTATCTGAGTAGATAGGCTAGGAATACTTTGGTGTCTTTCTTTATACACTGTCACCTTATAGGAAATGTGCCTTTTCCCTTGCCCCTCCAGAACCCTCTTCCCTCTGAGGTATTGTAGACCTCTATCCTCCTAGCCTTCTAAAAGGCACTGAAGATTTAACCAAGTGCTGGTATAGGATAAGGTGACTGTATGCCAGAAGTTTAACTTGGGGCCAGGTTTTTGTTTTGTTTTAATATTTATGGTTTTAACAGTCTTAATATAGTTTTGAGTTGTTTCATTATAATATTCTTTAAATCTTGATTGGGAGCTTGGTATAACAATGGTGTCTATATAAATGTTTTGAAATAAACATTGAATTTTTAGCTGTATTTCAACACCATAGTTTTAGATATGAACCTAAGAAAGAAAGAAAATTGAGAACAATTATCACAGCTATTTTGATCGATAACGTTTCTATATGAATGTTTAGTTGCATAGTTTTCATAAGTCAACAGGCAAAGTAATGCTTTAAGTAATATCCATCAATAGGGGTAAACTTACTATTTAACTGATAACTAACATTTTACATAGACAAGTTAGTAAAAACAGAAACAATTTCTTGGTAAATTAGAATTGTCTATAGGTGAGATGGGCAGCATACAAATAAAATAAGTAAGTAAATAAATAAATAGCTACTGTAATTGATGTGGATGCTTTATTCATATTTATTTCAAAAAATCAGTTATTTCAAAAAGCAATTGCCTGTTGTCATCCAGATAAACATTTTAGGACAAATGCATTCTAACTAAGGAATGAATTAACATTGTTTTGCTGAACTAGCATTCTACATTTTTTAATTAAATGATTGCATTAGTATAACCTCTCTAATACTGTTATTATAGCTATATTGCTTATTTATTTTTAGTAGAAGTTGTTAAGAAATAAGTTGGAATTAAACAGGCCAATCCTCTTTATATTCAAGTCACTTGACTGACCTTGCCTTTCTAGTTGGACAGATTATTGCATCAACATAATAAATATTTGAAACCAATAGTTTTCAGACTGTCTCTACTTTCTTAGCCTAATAATAGTTTACTTTCTATCCCATTCCTACTTTATCTATCAGTGACTACCAAGATCTCTTGGCAATTCACAATAAAAAGATAAATCCATAAAACCAAATTAAAATTAAGTACTTTGAAAACACATTAAAACTATTAATATTTAGAAACTTGCTAAAAGGTGAGTATTTCCAAGCTCAGGAGGTTCGAAGAACATAGGAAA
Source organism: Arizona elegans (assembly GCA_022577455.1). Lineage (NCBI taxonomy): Eukaryota > Metazoa > Chordata > Lepidosauria > Squamata > Colubridae > Arizona > Arizona elegans. The sequence continues at coordinate 247,724,028 of JAKOOJ010000001.1, forward strand.
TTATAGAGGCGGCTCTGGATGTTAAATAAAGTCTATACATATGTTCACAGTAAGAATATTTGAGATTTAGGTAAACCTGAGAAGTAGTGATATGGTAATCCTTAATTCTAATGCAGTCAACAGTATTTCCTAAATCCTGTTGCTACAATATCTAAAAAGGCCAGTCTTATATGTAGTTCTCAAAAAGGTTGAGTATATAAGGTCTCCCATACAATTGGATGGCTAGATAATTGCCATTCTTACCAGGAATGTCTATGAAAATTCTCGGTCATAGTTGTCCCAAAGGTGTTTTTTCAAGAGTCAATTGGACTTTTCAAAAAGTCCAGTTGCCTCTTGAAAAAGCACCTTTGGGACATTCTTACCAGGGTATTGCTAATCTCATTTGAGAGTTTAATCTTACTTCTTGTGACATTTGGGAGAACAGAGTTGGACAGGTAATAAACTTATTTTTATATTGATTTATGCAGAAGCAATTGAAAGTTGCAGCATAATTATTATTCCTGGCGGTTCTAACAATGAGCTTTTGTGCAAGTGAAAAGTATGGAAGAATGTACACCAACCACCTGCAGTTGAGCAGCCTTTTCAAGTGCATTATTTTGCACAATGATTCAGGTGCACATCCAACTGTCCAACCGATTTTAGCTCTCTTACTCTGAAACCTTGCCGAAGTTCACTGTTCTTTCCCTGAAAGTTTTGCGAATTGCCTGTGTTCTTACCCCAAATCACACAAGAAGCAATGGGTGGAAACTAATCAAGGAGAGAAGCAATTTAGAACCAAGGAGAAATTTCCTGACAGTTCGAACAATGAATCAGTGGAACAACTTGCCTCCAGAAGTTGTAAATGCTCCAACACTGGAAGTTTTTAAGAAGATGTTGGACAACCACTTGTCTGAAATGGTGGTAGGGTTTCCTACCTAAGCAGGGGGTTGGACTAGAAGACCTCCAAGGTCCCTTCCAACTCTGTTATTCTATTCTAAGAAGAAGAATTTGGCATTCTTACAAAAAAAAAAAAGTCTTGAAACACTGATTTCATTAGAGGACCCTCATCAAATCCTAACAAGCGAAACCTCCTTTGCTTGCTGCTTGGGCTTTGCGGTGCCAAAGTGCCAAGCGCGCGTCCCTCCCCGTATATTCAAAACGAGAGCGTGGGATTGCGAAGTGAACATCCAGTTTGTACTTCCAACATGGAAAGGGCGCAAACTTCGAGTGCCAAACTTTCCTCCGCACCTCCGAGCGCCAGAAACGGCCCTTCCCCTTGGCCGAAGCGAAAGCCCAGCCCCGCCGTCGGAGCAAGCGCCCCGTCCAAAAGGCAAGCAATGCCCTCAGCGAAAAGAAATGCAGCGCTGTGGGAGTGAGCGGGCGAGATAAACACGAATGCCTTCTGCTTCAAAGAGCCCTTTTCATCTCCCCCTCTCCTCCCCCTCTGGGCCTCTGACAGGAGGCCATGAGCTCACTCCTTCTTTCCCCTCGAGAGACCGTGCCACACCACAACAAGCGACGTCCCACACCAAGCGCCACCAAAAGCAGCAGCTTTCTTCCCCCCCGCCCGCCTCTTTTCTTTCTCCCTCCGGCAAAACAGCCGGCCGAGACTCCCTTAAAACCCTCCCCATGGGCGTAGACTATGCCGCCCATTCGCAACCAATCAGAAAACCGAATTCTCCGTATGCTTCCCCCCCACTCCACCAGCAGTTTCTTTCTGCTATTTTCGGGGGGAGGAGTGGAGCGGAGTGGAGAATAATGATTCTCTCCGTCCTGATTTGAGCAGCCCCGCCCCACGACTCTCGAGGCTAGAAATGTTATGCCCCCCGCCCTTCCCCAAACCCTGTTGCCTTTTGCAAAAGTTCCTGCTTGGGGGACCAGAGAAGAGGCTAACCGAAAGGTAGGGATAAGTTTTGTTTTGATAAGTTTTAAAAGTTTTTAAAACTTAAGTTGATGAGTTTTTAAAGGGGCGTGCATAAGCGCACCAACCTGCCTACCGTCCCTGTCCCAATGTTTTCTTGTATTCGTATCCTTTTTACGTATTTATAATTATGTTTACACTTGTATCTGTCATAAAATGCATGTTTGACGAAATGAAATAAAAAAATAAAAGTTGTGTTTTGAACTACACATCCATCCCATAGGCCTTTTTTTTTTTACCCCCTGGAAAAGCGCTGTCCCAATTGAACTCTTCGAAATCTGAACGGGGTTCAGGTTTTGAGCCCTTTGCTGAATAAGCGAATCGAATCGGGCAGGATATGCCAGGCGATGCAATGGCAGTGACAGTTCCTGAATTAGGACTTTTATTCTTTGGATAGAGAGGCACAACAAATCCAAAGGAGCCCTGCTGGTCGGTGGCATGCAGAATAAATGGTATTAAGGCACACATTTGGAAGCAGTGCAATTCTGAAGTGCTTCTGGAAGGAATGCAAGAGTTATCAACTTAAGGAATGGTGAATATAGAAGGACTTCAGCCTTGAGGATTCTACCAATTGATTCTACCAATTCTACCTACTTCAGCCTTGAAAGTTCTACCAAATTGATCAACAGGGTGCTGTGGAGGACAACTATACAAACCCAGTTAAAAGAACAGGGTGTCTCAGAGCAAACTTGTACCCAGAAAGTTATTTTGCAGGCCATATCTGTGTTTACAGTCTTTTTTTAAAAAAATAATTTTTACGATTAGATATTTTTATATAGGCTTAAAAACTACAGAAAGGAAAAAGTAGAAAAGGAAGATGTAAAGATAAAGTGAAAGATAACAAAAAGGAAAAGAAAAAATGTAAAGAGGCAACTTTTCATCTTTGCAGCTGTTACACTAATTACATCTCCACACTCCCACACTATATATGCTTTTCTTTTTTTTAAACAAGCCTTTTTAATCAATAAATTCCAAAATCACCAATTCATTCTATCCATTTTCAGCAAATGCAACCATAAAGGCTTTCCATTTTTATAAAAGTAACTGCTCCTTAATCAAACAAGTCAACTTAGCTATTTCTGCAAACATATTTGCTTACAGTTTTGTTACTCAGTTCTTTTCCTTGTTTTCTTAGCTGTAGTTTTTCTTCCTCTCGTCAATTTAAGAAGTTGAAGAGATGAAGAGATAAAATGTTTGCTTTATGTTGTAGTTGTTAAAAACCTACAAGCTAAAATCCTTTGCAGATCCTCTTTCAAAAGGATTGAACTTTATGAACTTGTAGGTTTAACCCAGAAAATAGAAGAGCTATAACTTTGTTCCTTTTGTTTATATAGAATGTTCAAGACTATAAAACAAGCTCTTTTTTCTTCTGGCTTGGAGATGCCTAAATGGACTGCATTACCAAATCAGGTGACTTTACGTTTTCATTTCCAGCCTTGGTTTAGCCTCATTCAACAAGTATTGGGACTGATTCTCCAAGTTATCTTGAGAGATTTAGCAATAGCAATAGCACTTAGACTTCTATACTGCTTCACAGTGCTTTACAGCTCTCTCTAAACAGTTTATAGAGTCAGCATATTGCCCCCAATAATCTGAATCCTCATTTTACCGACCTCAGAAGGATGGAAGGCTGAGTCAACCTTGAGCTGGTGAGAATCAAACTGCAGAATTGCTGGCAGTCAGCAGAATTAGCCTGCAATACTGCATCCTAACCACTGCACCACCACACCTCAAATTTACAGACCACAAAGGATCCAGATTAAATTAACCCGAATTAACCCAAAGAGATTGTAGAGGCTAAATCCATAGTGTGTGGTTTCGAACATTAGATAGCAGGAATTTCCTGACATGCTTCTAAGGGGGCCTAGATGCATATAAACACTGTAAATTGTTGGAGGCACTAAAAGAGAAAAGTTGAAAACCAAATTGTTGGGTTTCTTTTTTACTTTTTGCTATTGTTATTTTGTCTGTTTTTTCTTTAATATGCACAAACAATAATAATGCAGTGGAGATCTTAGTATTAAATAGTAAGCTTAAATGGAAACCTTTATTGTATAACAAATAATTTTGTGTACATTGCAGTTTATTAATGCCACTTTTACTTTTGGATGTAAATGTTAAATAACCTTATGACTGACATTTTAATAATCACAGTTAATATTGATATAAATATCTTTTTTTTCAACTTTTAAGTTATCTAAATATTAATGTCAATAATTTCTAGTCAATACCAGATGCATACTTTTATGCCTAAATAATATAATGTTTTACTTAGGTTTTATAGTAATAAAATGTAGTAAAACAATAAAAAGTTTTCTGGCACAATTGCCTCTACTTCAGTCTAGCCATGCCATAAAATCTGCATCACTGGTACTTTGCATAAGTTATCACTACATATACCCTGTTGTAGATGTGACTATCCCAGAAAAAACAATATTAAAGGGACAATGTGAATTTCCAACTTAATTTCATATGGCCCCTATTCCTTGTCTACTCTTTGAGCTCAGCTGAGTTAGGAGGCAGAATTAGGAAGGAGGCAACCTGAGCTTCTCTCACACGCTTCCATTGTTCACCAGCATGAAAATTGCTTTGTTTATGTAATCATCATTGTCTTTATTTTCTTGGCTCCTTTCCCCCTTCTGTGATATTCCACATCCTATACTGTTGCCCACCTCTCTTTTGTATGTATTGACATTATGCAATGCATGTTAGATTCTCCTTGGCAGCTGCCCTATAATTAAGTCCTATATCCTCCTTAGATAGGAAACTCTAGGATACTCCAAATAAACTCTTTATCGGCCATTTTGAATGAGGACTTGGGCAACAGCAGTCCTTGCATATTGATTGTGCTATGTCCTCATATAAGTCACCTCACTAGTGAGATGGGCGGTGTATAAATGTAATAAATAATTAAACTTTCCTTCAAAGATAGATTGACCGTGTCCTTGTTTGAAATGACAAACAGACATAGCCAGACCAAGTCTGTAGTTGAGATAACAATAAAAGGGCAGCTATCTTGATCTGTTCATATGATGCATGAGCAGGAGGAGCAAAGTGCTGAGTGTTCAAATTGTGTGCTTGTTCTGCCCTATTCTTGGCTTTAAAAGGCAGTCTGTTATTCTTACAGAAGGATAAGGATAAGGATAATTTTATTTCTATACTGCCCCTCTCCCGAGGGACTCGGGGCGGTATACAGCCAGATAAAACACAATACAAATATCACAATTTAATTTTAAAAAATTCTTAAAAGTATTACATTTAAGGCCAAAATTAGCTTAAAAACCCAAAAAAATTAAGAATTTAAAACTCAATTATGAAGCTAGCCCTGCCTGTCGGAAAAGCAGGGTCTTAAGAGCACAGAGGAAAACTCGGAGGTCAGAGATCTTGCGTATGTCCGGGGGCAGTTCATTCCAAAGGGCATGGGCTCCCACAGAGAAGGCTCTCCCCCTGGGTGTCACCAGCCGACGGCATCCTGAGGAATCCCTCTCTGTGGGAGCGAACTGGTCGGTGGGAGGCTATCGATGGCAGAATGTGGTCTCGTAAGTAGGACAATGCTTTAATTCAACGGCTAGTTTCATCAACTTGTGATTAGTCAAATTAATTTTGCCTATTCAACTTGAATCAAATTAACACTAAAAGATTTAAAAATAGTGAATTAACAACCACTTTGCTCAAAAAGCAAGATTCTGGTCTCAATTGTGGTTATAAGTCAAGGACTATCTGTACATCAATTTTTTCTAGCAATTCCATAAATTTGAGCAGTCAGCTGACTAGTTCATGGGAGTCAAACTTGCCGCGTCATGTTGCTGTCACTTGACATATTGTGACATTTTTTCCCTTCACAGAGCTGGGATGGGTATGGCCTGCATGTGACACATCCTGTCAGTTGTGGGCTACCAGTTTAACACCCCTGGTATAGTTTAATGAAAAGAAGGACTTGGGGTGCCATGATAACAGTGTTCCAATATCTCAAGAGTTTCCACAAAGAAGAGAGAATCAAGCTATTCTCTAAAGCACCTGAACACAGGAAAAGAAGCAATTGATGGAAACTAATCAAGGGGAGAAGCAACCTAGAACTAAGGAGAAATTTCCTGCAGTTAGAGCAATTAATCAGTGGAACAAATTGCCTCCAGAAGTTGGGAATGCTCCAACACTGAAAGTTTTAAAGAAGAGATTGGACAACCATTTGTCTGTAATGGGATAGGGTTTCCTGCCTGAGCAGGGGGTTGGACTAGTCACTAGAAGACCTCCAAGGTCCCTTCCAACTCTGTTATTCAATTCAGTTCTATTCTAACTGAACAAATAGCCATAAAGCAAGGGCTATAACTACTCTTTTATGATATCTGTCTGGAGATTAGCCTGTCCTAACCTGACACCTGTCAGGTATATGGAGGCCAAAACCCAGAATCTCAGCGTGGATAGCTTTGTTAGTATCACATTATTATGGGAATTATGGCATAAATATGTTTGAAAGGTGTTTCAACTTCATGAATGTTACTTGGAATTACTACCAAAATAGAGAGTAAATCTATGTAAAGCCCATTTTTTCTTTGAAATAAAAACTAGACATTTGACACTGGGATGGAAGAGGATAGATCTTATCTATCTTTAGTACTTAATTCTTTAGTAATATTTTGCACTCAAAATATTTTTTCTAAACATTTCTACCATAAAGAAAAGTGTGGTTTTCCTTTGAAGCATGTAATGCAGATAGATGGAAATTTGACTGAGGAAATGACTAAGAGGGAGCTAAGTAGCTCATCCTTAATTCTTTCCTTGAATCACTTCACAACCCTTTCATGGCTACTTCTAATTTTTAAAGTATCACAACATTAAATACATCTGTGAATATTCTCCCAATAGGGTCATTCACACGTTTGAAAAGACTTTTGAGTGAGCCTAGTTACTAGTACATGTGACTCATAAAAACAGCAGGTTTTTCTATGTAGAGCCAGTGCAGAATTACTTGAAGTAGCTCTTTTTCAGCTTTGGGCAGAAGTCTGGAAAAACTTGGGCTGCTTTAATGACTACAGAGATGTACTGTGCATATGTTCAGAGCATATGTCAAGCACTTTTTTCAAATACTTTTTGAGGTGTGCACAGCAATTGTACCTAATTGGGCTGGGTGTGCTATAAGATGTAGGATGCCAGTAGTATTTTTAAATAAAGTTGAAAAAATGGGTTTTAAACAATCCTCCTGTCAGTACAATGCCTCCTGTTTGAAAGTATTCTATCCTTTATTTCTTTATTGTTTATTTATTATGTTACATCCTACTTTTCTTCCAATGAGCTCTAGCCAACCCTTCTATTCTCACAACCCAGGGTGATTCAGGTATGGCTGACCTAAAGTTACTGAATGAATGTCTATGGAGATTCTAAATCTTCCAGGTCATGGTTGTCCCAAAGGTGCTTTTTAAAAGGCAAATGGACTTTCTTGGGATTTTTCCTCCTTGAATATGTTTCGCTTCTCATACAAGAAGATGCTGAAGTTCCAAGAAGAACTGAAGAAGTTTCTTGGATGAGAAGCAAAACGTATGCAAGGAAAAACAAACAAAAAGTCCAGTTGCCTTTTGAAAAGCATCTTTGGGTTACTGAATGAGCTTTATGGTTAAATGTGGGTCTGCCCTAACCTAAACTAACTCAGTAACATTTGTAATTTAACAAACCATAGTTTAATTTGTGTTTTATTGGTATTTCAGTGAATTCCTTCAGAGTTTATGATATGCAAATAATTTAGTAACAATGTCATGATCTGTGACCTGAACTTCTTTTTAAAGGCATCCGATTATGAAATTCGACAATATGAACCTGCCAAATGGGTGTGTACATCTCTTAAAACCATAGACTGGGATGCAGCCATCAATGCTGGCTTCATGAAGCTCTTTAACTATATTAAAGGCAAGAATGAAAAAGGTAATATACTGGGTATTTGGGCACCAATTATGTATCCTATTTTTTTGAAATTGTTCCTCTTTTTTCACATAGAAAAATTCATGTCACACAGACATATTTCATCATTTCCCAAAATGTGTTGCTTTCCTAAATGTCTTACATGCATACTCTAAAATCTTTTATTGGAAGCTGTTCTCTATTTTTTGGCTAAAGGCACATACAAATATTTTAATAGACATTTCAAAACATGGATAAAGATAACGTCTTAAAGTTATTAGAAAAATAATAATCCTGAGGACATTCATTTTATCAATTATTGTATGGTCCAATTGCCTTAGTCCTCTAATTTTTTTTTTAATTGCAAAAAGTGTTTTAATAATTGCATTGGAACCAATTTTCTTCTGTAGTAGTCAGGTACATTTTAAAATATTACTCAAGTTACCTTATTTGTAGATTTAACTGGATTTCTGCCCAGAAAGCATAGTAGGTATATTTGGTGTTTGACTGAGTTGGCTTAAGCTTAGTCATTTGATTATATTTATTTTGTACGCAGTTTAATATTGAGCTGTATGTTTACCCAGAATGAAATTATTTTAATCATTGTTTCTGGCTGATGATAGTATTATTTAATGTATGACAGATTTCAGGATTTTAGCATCCTAATTTAAAGACTTAATCCTTAAAGTTTAGCAGCGTGTTTAGTTTGCTTCTTGGTCAGGCTAATGACATGACTTTTCCTGCCTTTTGCAGGAACAAAGATAGCTATGACAGCTCCAGTGACATGCTATGTCCAGCCAGGAGCTGGCCCGTTCTCCGAGTCCATCACAACAGTTGCCTTTTATTTGCCATCTCAGTACCAGGCAAATCCACCCAAGCCTTCAGAAGCAGATGTCTTCATCGAAACTAAGCCAGCAATTACGGTTTTTGTCAGGTAAATATTGACCTCTGGTTTATTGGACTGTAAAGGCAAGGAGGGTATAGAAAGAGATGTTATGTTCAGACATGCAAAGTATTGTAATCTTACAATAAAAGTGTTAGTACGCATTGGTTAGTGCTTCATGACAAGACTGGGTCTCGGTATATCACTTATATTTAAAGGCCAAGTTGATAGCAATTGAAGTTTTGAAGTTTAATAGTTTTTTTTTTTTTAAAAAGCTATACAGGTAACACAGTCCCTGTTTAAAATATCTACATATTACTATCTGGTGCATATTACTAACTAGCCAGTTGATATTTGTGAGAGACAGGTTCTCTCCCCCCCCCCCTTTCTAGAGATCTTAATGTTGAATCTGTTAAAGTGAAAGATAACTCTTGTATACAACAGCTACTTTTTCGTAATGGAGTATATCAGAGCTAAAAGCTATTTAAAATTGTTAATAATTGTTGACTGCCACCTTGTGGTAGATAAAATGCGTTGTATATGTTTAAAATATTCTGGGATTTTAAAAAGTCTGCTAAAATCAAAAGTTGTCAGACGTTCTCAGATACTTTAGTAATTATAAATTACTAAATATACAGTTTTTCAATTTCTGAGCAACTTTGCTTAAGCTCTAACAGTTCTACAAATAATAATAATAATACTAAAAAGAAATTAGAGGATGAAAACAAGTATTCTATTGAAGAAATACCTTTGGTGAAAGGTATTTTATATGCCATTACAGGAATCTACATTTGCACCTTCTCTTTTCTTCTTTCTCTTAAAACAGTGTTTGGAATTGGCCCCTATGTTATTTTTTTTAAATCCACGAATCTCATTGTTCGTTGTATTCAGAGCTAATTTATGTTTGTTCAGCATTCCATGCGCATATGAAAACATCACGAGGGAATATTAGTTTGCTGCTTTTATATGGATGGATTCCTTTTGTGAGCAAATTAAACAAAGGACAGATGATAGATGGCTAAGAATAACATAAAGCAATGCTTAAATTCTGGGGAAAGTATTTCATTAACATTAAACTTGAGTTTTGACTTCATATGTTTGGTCTCGGTACTGCTTTGTCAAAATATGTATGTCTGTTCTTAACAGATCGTTTGGAGGATTTGCTAAAGCTAAAAGAAATCAAGATGAAATACAGGCCCTTGCTGAATGTTTAAAGCGGGATGGAAGAACATTTCAAGATAAGATCTACTATACTGCTGGTTATGACAGTCCATTTAAGTTGCTAAACAGGCATAATGAAGTTTGGCTTATCAAAAGAAGCTAAAATCTTTGTACAGCAATACAAATTATAAGTATTAACTTTTAAATGCTTAATTTAAAAGGGAGGAGTTTTCCTTATATATGAAAGCTGGGTTTTTGTATATTTTTCTAATGAATTTCTTCGCTTTTACCGTTGCCTAAATTTCTATACTGATATAAAATTGATCTTTTTTTTGCTAAAATATGGCTAATAGAGTAATGCTAATAATTATTTTATAATATTTATAATCCTTGAAAGTGTGATGAATTCTATTTTGTAGGAAATTAACTCAACTTTCTACAAAAACAGTAATGCTTAAGCCTTTTTCACTAAATTGGAGGCTTAATCTGGGGAGATAGGAAATTTGAAAGGCAGGTAAAGCAACCTAGAATCTCCATGAATCTCACAGTGGTTTCTAGAGTTTTGTTTTTCTTCATTAGGAGGCAAACTGCTAAATTGCATTATTTTGCTGCTAATCTTTGCTGTAAAATCAAGCATAATGACTTCTGATAGTCTTGAGGCACTAATTAAATCAAAAGCCATCTCAAATTTCCCACTTCCACAGCGAAAGGAAAAGGGGCAGAAATTATGTCTCTCTTGCATTACCTTTTTTCTCTTGGGGTGGGGGGGAATTAAAAGGCAAAACTTTTGAACTGGCCAAGAAAGAGGTTACTGGGCCAGGAGATCCTATCTGCTTCCCTTTAGCCCTTTTGGAAATGTTACCTAAAAGGTAAGAATGTTAACGCCAATCCCCAGCTTCCTTTTAAATCAAATGCTGGTCTGAGAATTTTTAAACACTTCCTGTGTCCTGTAAATCAGGGGTTGCTGAATTTGGGAGGCACTTGTGGCCTGTTTAGGGGACAGTTTTAGAGTGAGATTAAGAGCAGCTTGCTTCAAAGAGGCCTCCCATTCCCTTTCATCTCCTCAAAATATTGATTGTGGATCTTAATTCTTTGAACTTTGCCAATCCTTCTTCTGAATAATTATTGAATATATAGGTAGTTCTTGTTTAGCAATTGATTCTAGCAACTCAGTTATTAAGTGAAGTGGTTGCTATGTGAAAATCATGTAACTGCTTATGATTTTATTTCAACTTTCCTTCCCCCCTCACCTTTTTTAATACTCATCCCAGTGCTAGAATAATTAACTAGAATATAATTTGTATTTACATTCATTAGAGAAGACTAAGATGGCACACAATAGGCAAATAGACATTGAAAGGAATGCAGTAGGTTGGCTGTTGTGTTTGCAACTGCTTAGGAGGCAAAGAAAAGTCTTCAATGTGAAACTGATTAGGATCTTGTCAGTTTCAGATAGCAAGGGTAGTGGGCCGGACTGTTCTAATCGAATTATTAAGGTCACAGAGCTGACCTTGTTTACTTGTAGTTAGAACTTTGAGGGAAGTTCTGTGTGTGAACAAAAGCAGTTCAGGAAATATAGCTTGTTTAAGCAATCTGCAATGGGGCAAGGAAGGGGGAAAAAACAAGTCAGCCAAAGGACAAAGCAGTATAGTGCTGACTGACCGTTGTGACAAACACATGACTTGATAGAGACGCTGCAAAGGTCATAAATGCAGGCATTAGTCGCAATTGCATTTCCAACAGTTATAACTGCAAAAGGTCACTCTTTGAGGCAGTCGCTGAATGAAGACTACTTGTCCTTAAGGAGGGATAGCCTTAATCGGAAAACCAGGTTCCAGTTGATGGTTACACTTAGATGCCACAATGTATGTAAATTATCATTCACATGCTATAAATATTTAAAAACATTCATGCCTGAAAGAGTCGATTATGCTTAGATTCAACTGACATTAGTTTGTGCTTTACTTTTGGGTGAAAATATTTGTGAACCCTTGAAAGCTATAGTGGAGGGAATTTAGCAAACCAACTCACTAGAGTTCAATGCTATTGTCTTCCAAATAGCACACAGTGAGTTTTTCTACCATGGAAACCTGCAATATTGCCAATCCATGTTGCTATAATGAAAAGTAGCGTAACTTGGCCAGATAACAATGGGCCTTCCAAACTCCTACATTAATGCATTATTAATGTATGATTCCCACTTTTACTGCATTATAAGCTGTGTTATTTTTATTCCTGAAAGTTTGTAAGGGGCTATAGATCTTTTAAAAAAAAAAAAGGATTAATGTAAATTCAATCCTGGTACTTCAGCTAAAATACTTATCACAGATCTCCCAGTTATCCTGCATTTTATTCAGTATAATTAATGTGGAAAACTACTAATTGTATTGTTGCTTCTAAATGAAATTGTATTGTATACTGTTTCTTCCTCTTGTTTTGTATATAGATAGTCGACTTAAAACCAGTAGCTTAGTGACTCTTTGAAGTTATACTCCCCAGGGCTACTTACAACTCAGACTTTAAATTCCAATGGCTACTTCCATCATATGGTTGTATTTTGGGTGCTTAGCAACCAACCTACCTTTACGGCCATTTGCAGCATCCCAGAATCACGTGACCACAAATTATGCCTCAGAGTTTACTTTGGGTTTCCAGCAAAAAATGCCCATTGTGAATAATGGTTTCTCTTAACGACCGTGGTGTTAGCTTAATGGTAATGGTGAATAACTTAATGACCACTGCAAAACAGTTGTAACATTGGGGATGGTCACATAGTGAACCATTTAACAACTGGCATGATTTACTACCATAAGTCTGGGCTCAATTACAGTCATAAGTTAAGAACTATCTATATAACAGGGAATAGCAAACTGAAAGATACAAAATATACATATTTTGTGCCATAATTAATAGAAAGAGGAAATATTTCTTTGTACATATTGATCTCTAAACTGTAGCAAGGCGTAAAAACTCTCACTTTTAAAATTTCATGCCTTCTTACAGTTGGCCTGATCATACCAAACATTAAAAGTGCTTTTAGTACTAAACAGAAGAGGCAAGTCTAAAATTAGACATTGTTTATAAGCAATTAAACGGTTTACTAATATATACTCAAGCCCACAGTATTTAAAATCAAATACTGTAGTTATAACTTTACTAAAAACATATACAACGTTTTCAAATTATATTTGCTTTTGGGAACAAATCCTTATTTGGCGAGTATGCTATTTTGTAAAAACATCTTGGTTTAATAGGTATTGTACAAATACATTGGTTGAAGCACAAGGAAAACAATGAAAATAAACATGTCTGTATATGGCTGATATATGTGCAAGTAAGTATATTAAAAATGTTCTGAAGAACATTTCACAGAATTCCACAATGTTAGTTTTCCCCACACCAAGCTGATCCAAATGTTCTAAGGGAATCCAGCAGTATTCCTGAAGTAAATCTACTAGCATATTAAGTGGTTTATAAGAATTGAAAAGTCAGTTTGTAGAAAATTGCCCTAAGGACAATTCCTCCATGGTTTGGAGGAAGAAGAGAACATTCTGGAGTTTCCTGGAATGTTCAGTTTCTGTAATAACATTTTGCACATACTTATATTCAAGAACAATTGAGTCTTTTCAATACATACTTATACTTAGAATTGAGAAATGTTTGTTTTTATTATCTTTGCTTATTCTATTGAGACCAAGAACCTCACTTCATTCATAGGTGTGTTTGTGTGCTTACACACCCACATACACATGGATGCGAACACAGCCACACACAATGGATGCAAACACACACATGCACACAAAGCTTGCTAAACCTGCTCAACAGCCAAATCCTCTGGTCCTACCTGTATTGTGTGTTAAACATAAAGCACTGTCATTGCCATAGGTTGGGTTTAAGTACAATAATTTCTAAACCTGTGAGCCTTGTCTTGGATTATATTTTCCTATTATTGGTAGCATGACATAGAATCTACACAACTGGTAGATTTTAATGTTGTTTATTGGAAACTCATCCCTTTGATATGAATGAGTGAAGCATGATGGGGTATACTCCTATGCCCTACATACCAGCGGTGAAATCCTGCCAGATCTATCCAGCTTGTGTGAGCTGGTAGGGCCAGCGGCGGGAGGCTCCGCCCACCTGCCAGAACGTCATTACATCCCATTTTATACCCTCTGCGCATGCACAGAAGAGGCAGGAGCGTAGTGAGAGTGTGTGTGTGTTCACATTTCCGATCCGGTAGCAAAGGTAAGTGCATTTCACAGCTGCTACATTCTTTCTGCTTACTTCAATATCTGCTTTCTCCCTCTTCGCTGCTTGCTTCAAACTCCCTGGTTTGAGAACAAATACTGGAGCTAGATTTTTCATATGCTCATAGGTACAAATGTTTGAAACATTTCTAAACATTCTAAGAGTTGAGTACACATTGCTGAGTTTGAACACAATATTAGGCAAAACCTGGCTCAAAAACAGTAACTGTGTGGGACCTTAAGAGTCCTAGTGGACGATCACTTAAATATAAGGCAGCAGTGTGCGACAGCAACCCAAAAAGCTAATACAATCCTTGGTTGTATAAACAGAGGTGTAGAATCAAAATCACATGGAATGTTAGTACTATTTTGTAAAGCCTTAGTAAGGCCACACTTGGAATACTGCATCCAGTTTTGGTCATCACCACATTACAAAAAAGATGTTGAGACTTTGGAAAAAAATGCAAAGAAGAGCAATTAAGATGATTAAATATTTCCTTGGAGACAAAAACATGAATAAAGGTTGCAGGATTTGGGTTTGGCTACTCTAGAGATAAGAAGGACTAGGGGGGACATGATAGTATTCCAGTATTTGGGAGGTTGCCACAAAGAGGACAGGGTCAACTTATTTTCCAAACCACCAGAGGGCAAGACAAGAAACAATAGATGGAAACTAATTGACGAGAAAGCAACCTGGAATTAAGGAGAAACTTTGTAACAGAACAATTAATCAGTGGAACAGCTTACCATCAGAAGTTGTGGGTGCTGGAGTCCCAAAGGTGCTGTTTCAAGAGGCAACTGGAGTTCTCTGGTTTTTCTTTGAAGAGATTTTACTTCTCATGCAAGAAGATTCTTCAGCCCTGAAGCGAGCTGAAGAAGCTTCTTGGATGAGTCCCACAGATGCTTTTTCAGGAGGCAACTGGACTTTCTTGTTGCCTCCTGAAAAAGCACCTTTGGGACAATCATGACCTGGATGACTGAGAATCTCCATAGACATTAATCACTGGAGGTTTTTAAGAAGAGGCTGGACAGTCACTTCTCTGAAATGGTATAGGGTCTCCTGCTTGAGCAAGGGGTTGGGGTAGACCTCAAAGGTCGCTTCCAGCTCTATTCTGATTGAAATAGCAATAGAGTTCTCAGTCAAGATAGGCAGAGCAAGATGGATACATAATTTCAATGTGGTTAATTTATCTGAAATTTTGGAACTAAAATGCAGTGGGTTTAAAAAAAAAAACATACCGTGCTGATGTACCCTCACAGCAACCACTGTGTTTTCGAGAATGATGGGCATTATTGCAAATGTCAAAGCTACTCTCCCCATAAAAAAAGTAAAATACATTATTATTATTATTATTATTATTATTATTATTATTATTATTATTATTATTATTATTATTATTATTTCAATTTATATACCGCCCTTCTCCTATTGGACTCAGGGCAATGCACAGCCAAGGATAAAAAACATGCCAATACAGAATTTAAAATCAATTAAAAGAATTATACAGCTTTGGCCCACAATTTAAAACAATCCAATTAAAACCTAATTTACACTTAAAAAGCTAAAAAACTAAAAAGAGCTAAAAAGGGGGGGGGGGTGTCACGCCAGCCCTGCTTGATGAAAAAGTTTTTAGGGCACGGTGAAAGGCCCGGAGATCTGGTATCCTTCGTATCTCTGGGGGCAAATCATTCCAGAGGGCAGGTGCTGCCACAGAGAAGGCCCTCCCCTGGGGGTCGCCAGCCGACATTGCCTGGCTGACAGCACCCTGAGGAGTCCCTCTCTGTGGGAGCATACTGGTTGGTGGGAGGCTATCGGCGGCAGAAGGCTGTCTTGCAAATACCCAGGTCCGATGCCATGGAGCGCTTTAAAGATGGTGACCAATATCTTGAAGCGCACCCGGAAGATCACTGGAAGCCAATGCAGCTTGCGCAGGAGAGGCATCATATGGGAGCGCCCTCTTGCTCCCATAATTCCCTGGGCGGCTGCATTCCTCAAGGGGAGCCCCATGTAGAGAGCATTGCAGTAGTTCAGGAGGGAACATGGAATATTCTCCTTTTTTCTTTTGGATCTTTCCAATTATGTGGGTTATCATTCTTCGGAGGAAAATCAAACATATAAGAGATAAGCACCATTTAATAAATACATTTTAATGATAGCATCTGGATTTCCCAATATGATCTTTTGCTAATGTTTGTTTAAGAAGATGTTGTATGGAAACAGAATGGTCATTAACTCAAGTCGCAAGATGACAAATGGCAGCCTTGTTTATTAAAGCAGAATCACAGCATTGTCTCCATCTTCCTCTTCAGTTGAATGAAGACCCCTGAAATATACAGTATTAACAATATAGAGATGGAGGGCAAAAAAGGAGTCAAGTGTTTTTCATCAAAATAAATTATCTACATACAGGATTTCTCTTAACATCTAAAAATGTAGAAATTCCAAACTCTGAGAAAACAAGAATTACCTTAAGAACTTCCATTATGTACAAATATTATAAAAACCTTACAGACTATCAACTTATGCAAAATTCCTTTTCAAAAATTAAAAGCTTCTTTACAAAACTGTGAGCAAAACTGCAGTTATTTTGTCTGTAGTTTTCTTTACAAGGAAGAAAATGTTGTTGGTTTTTTTAAATCAATGATAAATTCTGAATAAACATTAAAGTCTTCTAAATAAGCAATGTTATTTCCCCAGAACGAGGAAATGCTGGCTATTCCTAAAAAGTAAAAGTAATTGTAGTGCACTCTTTGGTAACAAAAAGACAGTTACTGTTGAAACTTTCAAGTGATATGTTATTCAAAGCTCTTCTCCCTTTCTGACAAACGAACACTAACAATACAGTTTAATAGAAAAGGAAAATGTATTCTTCATAGTTCTATGGTGTAAGTTCTCCAATGTTGCATTTACTTTAAAACCGAAACATTAATGGCTGCTTATTATGTTTCTCCTGAATATACATCTACATCCCCATTATAAGCCTGCAACTATTTCAGGTCTCCAAAAGGATACCTCAAACTTTATTCAGAGAAACCACACAGAATAAATGGCTTCTGAAATCCAAGCAGATGGATTGTAATGTGGCTGCACAGCAGTCACTTCTGTATCACAAATGTTTTTTTTTTCTTTTCCAGATGTCATTTTCAAAATTTAAACCAAACCCTTGTTATATTATTAGGACATGGTTAGCTCATAAGAGGAGTCTAGATCACATCAGAAGCAGCAGTGGGACAATGCCTTGTCCTGCTAATAGGCTGCACATTTCTTTCAAATAGTCCCTGCGGTAAGTTTACTAAGTTTTATAAATATAATATTTAAAAAGTTACTGCCACCTGTACCACAGAAGCTTCCCATCGTTGTTGTTTTTGCAGACTTACTTAGTTTTTTACACCCTCAAAAAAGAAAAAAAAAGCATGCTCAAACTAGAATCCAAGAACTGTCATTACTATTATTATTGTTATTAAGGCTTGAATGCAGAGGTCTGGTTACTAGTTTCTTCCAAACAAAAAAGTCAGTCCAATTGAGTTGAACAATATCAGTGTACTGCATCATCTATACAGTATCCCATACACAAATTCACCCTAAATTGTACTTAGACTCGGTGCCTTACTTGTTATATATGAAAGTCTAGCCTCTTAAACCTCATTTAAACTTTTTTTAAAATAGTTTAAATACTAATATTAAAAAAACCAAGGGCATTCTGGGTTACCCATTAAGATAACAAGTCCTTGAGCATATTGTCATCCTCAGCAGAGTCTCTATTTTCATTAATATCCATATCATCACTCTCAAATACATCGGGTGGTTCCTCTTCTGAAAACCTGCGAGTTCTGTTTTCTGCAGATTCAACTACTTCTACATCACCCTCACTGATAACAGTCATAGGGCTACTCTGGATCCGGTTTCGAGCACTATACTTGCTACTTGCGGCAGAGGGCGGGGTTCGAGATCTGCTGTATCTTGTGCTGGATAGAGACAGACTCCTTGGCATCAGGCCTTCGCTCTTGGCCCATTCCTCCTGGGGCCTTTTGGTCTTAGTCGGGGAACCCACTATGCTCTCACTTAGATCTCCGATAGAATCTACTTTAGTTCTTTGAAATCTTGGGTCTGTATTCTTTAGCATCTCTGCTGCGGACATACGAGAACTGGTGTCGGAGCGGCTCCCCTTTTTAAGAAGGAGCGCTTTGAAGTTGTCGTTGCTGGTGCTGCTCTTGCGAATATTTCTCTGAATTGACCCCGCCTGCCTCAGGGAAAGCAGG
The DNA here is from genome assembly GCA_022577455.1 of Arizona elegans. NCBI lineage: Eukaryota > Metazoa > Chordata > Lepidosauria > Squamata > Colubridae > Arizona > Arizona elegans. Next base: position 247,742,371 of record JAKOOJ010000001.1, read on the forward strand.
TTTGGGGAAGAACCAGTAGGTGTAACTGGGGGCGATGGAGAATGATTTACAGCGTGATCTTCCTCAGAATCTTTGCGGCCAAGGACTTTCCTTTTGGATCTGTGATTGAGTTGGAAAAAACAGGGAAAAGAAAGTTACTAGCCTTTCATCTAAGGACTTATTTTGCATCCCAATACGAAAAAGATAATAAAGTAGTCTTCATTTAGTGATTGCCTCAGATAGTGACCGCAATTACAACAGTGATAAACAATTTTATGACCAGTCCTCATATTTACAACCTTCACAAGAGTAAGCTCTTGTGTAAAACAAGAGTAAGTTGAAGTAAATTCGTAAGCACAGTTATGCTTTCACTTTATGACCACCTTACTTGATAATCAAATTGTTGATCCCAATTGTAGTCCCAAATGAGGACTATCTATACTTGTTAAGAAGGAAATATATGAATACAGTAACTACTGTTACTGAACTTACTGGAAGTGTAGTTTTGGCAAAAATGGAATTGTATGCCATATTTCAGACATAAAAGTGTTTTTAATTCCCGGGCACACAACTAAACCAAACATTGTGCATGTAATTTAAAAGTTTCTTCTGTTGTTGTTTATTTTGTAAAACAAATATTTGAAACTTGCTACACATTACTTTTAATGAACACATATTTCCAATCTAATCATCTCTTCCAATCCAATAATCTCTTCCAATTTACAAAATGTGCACGAATATACATTTCCCAATGAAATTGCCAAGGGAATGGAATTAATGAAATCAAAATAAAATTTATAAGCTCTGTGGGAAACTATCAATCCAGCAAGCACTCTACTTTCCTATTAAACAGCAATTAGCAAATTGGGCACAGTGTTTCACTATTTAGCAACAGCACTCAACTAACTACATTTATGGTCACATGGTGAACAGGATATTCATTAAAGCAACAATAAGGATATACATGGAAGGGAAACCCCCCCCCCCCGAATATATAGTTTAAAACAGGGAACAAACATGTGATCATCTGAATTGCATTCCAATACAAACTTTAATACCAAGCATGTTTGTCCAAATACAACAACAATCTTTAAAGTAACTCAGAAATAATTATTGGAATAAGTATGGCATAATTTCTGGTCTCTGCTGCAGTAGACTTGAATTACGGTTTGCATTTAATTAGACACAGTGTATGGCAGCCCCACCAATATAATTCTATCCCTGGAAGCAATACCCATCGCAGAAGAGGAAGGTACCAATTCAAAATGGCTAAGCCTCCAGATAAAAAAGGAGGGAGGGGAGTGATGCGGCAGAGTAGTGGAGAAGAAAACTGTACTATGGTTTCTGTAAACATAATATTATAATTATAGGTTCTAACCAACATATTTCTGTTGATATATTCTGCCCCTAAAACAAAAATTAGGTTGTATATTTTTATGTACTTGCAGTAGTACACATCAGCAAGAAATATTAAGAACAATGGAAAAATGTTCTTTTTCCATATTCAGTTTGACAGGGAGAACAATTTGTTAATACAAAATCAGAAAAGATTGGGAATGCAGATTGTATCACTGTTGTATCACTGTAGCAAATTGAGCGGTGATACATTCACATTACACTCTGTTGTGTAATGCAAACTGCCGCTCTCTATTTCTGTTTTACACAAATAATCTAAACAGCACCTGTTGTTTTATATAACTGTGCAATACAGACCCCCCCTTAAAGATTATCATTCAGAAAATTAAAAAATTTAAGAATACAAAACTATGCAATTTAAAATTTCATTTGTGAAAATGTAGTTTTCTTTCCCTAAGGCCTCTCTTATGTATCGTTCTTTCTGTCTTGCCTGACAAGAAGCCTCCTCTGACAAGCATGTAAAGTCTGTGACTATCAGAATGATAACATGTATAAGATAACTGATCTTAATTGATATTATGATATTAGTTAAGATATGGCAACCTATGGATGTACAATATGTAATATGAAGGCGCCTATACAATAACACCTGCAATGGTGATAGAAAAGCACACTCACTTCATTATGATATTCTCTCACATGTAGTTTTTTCTCTATTTATTTATTAAAATTTTATCCCACCTTTATTACTTTATAAGTAGCTCAAGACAGAGAACCTATACATAATACTCCTTCTTTCTCCTATTTTCCTCAAAACTACAACTCTGTGAAGTGGGCTGGGCTGAGAGAGAATGCTTGATCCAAAGTCAGCCAACCAGGTTTCATGCCTAAGGCAGAACTAGAACTCAAGAGTCTCCCGCTTTCTAGCTTGGCACCTTAACTGCTAGACCAAACTGGCTCCATATCTGGTCTTATTCTTATCATGACTACTACTCTGCTACTACCCATTTATTTTATGTACCTAAACCTTTCTTTTCCTCTTCTTCTTTCTTCTTTCTTCTTCTTCCCCTTCCCCTTCCCCTTCTTTGGAAACTATCCTCAATTTTTTCACTACACTAACAAAAATTCTCTTTTACAGAATTAAAATTGACAATTGTGTCAATTATCCTAAATTTAACCCAAATAACTGTCATGAAATAGTGTAGTCCCAGCTGCAAAACTGTTCTTGCTGTCATGCTTTAACATTGCAGGACCTTGCTGCTGTTACTAGATTAATGAAAGCTGGTTGGTAGGTCTGTGCTAAAGCTTTACCCTCGTGGGCTCTGCAAGTGATGACATGATGCATGTGTAAAAGGGTGGGCCTTGCACGATGACACTGCTGTCATCAAACGACCCATGACTACCCTTCCACATGCAGACACAGGAAGACACTGTTGATTGCAAAATATAACTTGGACATGATTTGAAGTCATCTTTACAATGATTCCTATCCTTTGAAAGTCAACAGAACATTCTACCACACTGGGACATAGCAAGAAAATATTTGTGCCTCGAGTAACTAAAGTGTTGTAGTTCCTGTGCATATGAATAAAAGCAGGCAACATCTTGGTGTGCGTTGGGCAGTCACTTTCAATTTTACTTTGAAACCAGCTCAATAAATGGCAATAAATGACCACTAGATGGAACCAATGCTTCATGCTAGATACTACAAATCGTTAATATGATACTTTCTCTATTGAATTCTCCTGAAGCATTTTTAGAGGGTGTTGGCTCCTAAAAATTTATCACCAAAAAAAGTTTACATTGACTTCACCCAGCCTTCCTGAACCTGAAGCTCTGCGGATGCATTGGACAATAACTCCCTCAAAAGATGTTCATAATTCAAATCATTTGGGGGAAGCTAAAGTACTTGAAATGTGTACCTATAATCATTTCCTCTTTTTAAATTAAGAAAGAATTGGATTAGGGTAGGGTTTGTCGGTATTGCACGTTGATAAAGCAGCATGTCATCTTTAATTAGATTATGGCAATCTCTATTCTGGCTATTGTCGTATGTTTTTCCCTTATGATGGTTATGTTGTGTTTACTTGCCAGTTTAAGCCAAGCTTGCCATGAAGCATTAGAGTTGAGCCTCTGTCCCAAACTGCACCAGGAGTAAAAAAAAAAAAAAAAAAAAAAAAAGAGAGAGAGAGAGAGAGAGAGAGAGAGAGAGAGAGAGAGAGAGAGAGATGGAGGGGATGAAGAGAAAGAAAAAGATACACAGAAAAAGCAATAGTATATGTTAAATCATGTAGACTGAGACAAGAATGCAATCAAAGAAGGAGCCACCTGGTACCAAGAAGAGACCATGGCTGATCATGTAATAAAACATGATTTTGTTGGTAGGAGAGTTAAATTTTAAAATGAATGAAACATTATTGTAAAGCAATGAAAGGTATTTCCCCTACATACAAGAGATGTGGGACATGGATGTATTAATTAATGAAATTTGGAAAGCACAAACGTTATGATAGAAGAAATATACTAAAGAAACTACAAAGGACACCCAATGAAGTAACCTTGTAAAAACAATTTAAGCAGTACCTGTGAATGGCTGCAAAAAGATCCTCAGTCGTCCTTGGTCGACTTGGCACTGCCATTATCTCACTGCCTTCCCCATAGCTTGGGCTCTGTAGCAAAAAGCTGCCTGCTGCATCTGCTTCAATTGCTTCAGCTAAAATACGAGGATGAAAAAAACAACAACAAGCAAAAATGTAATCTATTGCAATAGTTAACAGAATGACAAATGAACAAATACAGTCTGTACATTTCTCACAAACTCTGCAACAATTGGACCTATCTTTTAATAACGTTCTCAGTAACTGGTGTCCATGAAAGGCTTTTACTGGTTTATGAAGAAAATTAAACCCTGGTGAAAGTTTTTGGATGGAATCAAAATGGAACCCTTCCCCCAATAAAGAAATCATCATCACCTTAATTTAGAACCTGTATTTTAATCCCAGGATTTTTTAAAGAATAGGGATAAAGCTAATAAAATCCTAACTAATAAGGTTTTTTTAAAATAAAAGAATTAGGTAATAATTTCATTATACCCAAAGTAACCCGAGCTTTCTGGTTTTCCTTAAGACTAGTATGAAATTATATAGACGACATGTAATCTTTACCATATACAAAGTAAAAATCTTTACTGTTCTTATGATGTGACTCTCCATAATTCCAGATGTGATTGGTGACTAATAGACTAGGTGAAAAGACAAAACACAGTGGAAAAAAACTTACAACTTTCATCCTCTTGAGAAAACTGCTTCTCTGCTCCAGAGATGCTGTCTACATTTCTGTCTGGACTGCTTCGTTCACATGAGGAAGCCGTCTCCTCCTGCTGGGGCTGCAGAATAGAGACCCTGGTTTCACAGGAGATAGGACTCGCAGCTCCTCCTTCTGATACAAGACTGTTAGACTCCATTTCATAGGAACCGAATCCATCGGGATAATTGTTAACCTGGCTGTACTGTGCAATTTCAGCATCCTTCGTAGTTGTACTCGGAATGCTTTTTGCTGTTTCACCCACGGCTATTTTCTCTGTTGTAACATCAGGCTGTGGGGGTGGCACAATCAGGAACAGTTTGGGTTTCTTTGAAACAGGCGGTGGCTTCTTGTTTGGCAATATATCCTGAGGCTTGCTGAGAAATCCAGATTGTTCCTGAAGGGATGAACATGCAAGATTACTACGAGAGTCTTGGTTCTGCACCAAAGCTTCTCCAGCTTTGTCTGGTTGTGACTCTCTGGCAAATGAGTTAATTATGCTTATTGCATTTCTGGGCATTTTAGCACTGATAGGTTCAGACCTTCTGCTATTTGGGCAACAAACAGAAGCTCTCTGGGCTTCATCCCCAACTGCATCCAGCATGTCACTGTATCCTCCTGACAAATGTGATTTGAAAGGCAACTCAGCAGGAAAAGAATCCTGTTTTTTTTCCTGAGGACTTGCTTTGGAAGCAGACTCATCTGACTGCTCAACCTCTGACTTCATAGCTTTCTTCACTGACCTCAGCTGTACCATCTGGAGAGCTTCAGTAGTTATTAGTGGCATTGCAGGCCTTGGGACATCATCCTTATTTAAGGGCTGTTTTGCATTGTTGCAAGAACCGTCCAAATTATGTTTCTTGAAAGAGTATGGTACAGGTTTATGGCCATCTCTCATGAATTTGGGATCCAAGGGTGGGGCTGGGGGAGGAACTGAAGTTGGAAAAGTGGGTAGGAGGTGATGAGAAGAATCAGGAAGTAATGAATGAGAAGAATGATTTGAAGTATCTTGATTTTTAAACCATTCAATATTCTGAGGAAAAGAAGAGTTTGTGACAACATCTGGGGGAGGAGGTGGAAAATTTGGTGATTCAGGTGACTGGGGAAGATCAGTAACATCTGTTAGGGGAGGTGGTGGGGGAGGAAGAAGAGGGTCATTGGAATCTGAAGATAGTAGTGAAGATGATGTAACTGGAGGGAAGCTCAGGGTAGGATCAGGTTTCTTCATAGTTCCTTCAGCAGATGTATTTGATGACAGAGAGGTGGAAGAGGAAGACACTGAAACTGAAGACAGCAGACTTGATTTTCTTTCAGGCACTCTAGGCTTCATCTTGGACTTCGCATTTCCTGTTGACATAGACTTTAGAATGACAGGCACTGGTGTAAGTGCTGTGGGTGTGTTCGACTGGCTAGAATACCCACTAGATGGCGATGTAACTCTCTGTGATTTTTCTGGAGAAATAGCTTTTGTTTTGGCCACTCCAGAGGGCACTTGTGGTATAGAAGCCCTTGACCCATCACTAAGGTGACTAACATTATAATCAATTAACTTTGGTACAGTATTAGAGGGATGAATTGATGTGGATTTTAAATGGTCATCTGGAATCCCAGGATAATCACTGTAGTAACACCACTGATCAGTGTATTCTGATTTGATGCTACTTGTGTCACTCTGGGCTGGGGTGACTGCACAGATGGAATACATGTTCAGTCCTGTGGCAGACATCATGCTGCTACTGGCACTCACAGTGCTCTGGCTACGAGACCGCAGTACCCAAGGATCATCATAATCACTGCAGGGACTTTGTGACGGTGAGCTGCCATTTTTGCACTGGAGGTTCAGTTGCAAGGAATGTTGAAGGCTAGCTATCAGCTTATCATCCAGTACTTGTCCGCTAGACTGAGGTTTATTCTTGGGGGTTCTTCGAAGAGAATCTGTTCTAGAGGGTGGGAGAGGTGGTTTTTTTGCCTTTTTAAAAGAAATGTTACGTGTGAGTGACTTGTCATTGGAACTTGCAAAATCTTCCAGAGATTTCTTTTCAGTTCCAGCAAACACATTAATGACACTATGCCTGGGATTTGCAAAGCCATTTTCATTGCAACTTTTAACAGACTGGACATCTGAATCCACATGCATAGAAGGGTAACAGACATCACTGTCCACAGAATATAAAGAGTGTGAGTCTTCTTTGGCTAAGACTCTTTCAAGGGTGTCAGAGCTGGAGCAACCTGGAATGGCACTTTTTGACATGTGTAAGGTGGTGGTGTCATTTCCACAATGTTTGAATCCACAGTGCTTTGCATTTTGTTTAACTTTGTCCTGTATGTTGTCCACAGTATAACTTGATTCACTTCTACCATTGATGTCGTGAGAATGGCTTGATGAATGGTGATTGTTCCTAAAATTATAAGTCACACTTTGGGGGATACTTTCTGTAGTTGCTGTATCACAAAAGGATACAAACACCATTACACCGTTGGATGAGATAGTGGTGTCTGAGGAATGTGAGTGATGTGTTGAGCTGGTGTCACTCCAGGTGCCATTAGAAGAGTGATGTCGCTCTTTTGCATTTATTGTGCCACTGCCAAGATTGTCTCTAGGCTTTAGATACAAAGAAGAGTTCACCATTTTCCTATCTATTGTCTCGGAATTCTCTGCTGGGTTGTTATTCATAACGTCTGAAGAGGCTGATAGGGAAGATTTTGGTGTGATGATGGTAGAATATGCAACACGTGGAGAGATCATACATGTTGTGCCTTCTGTTTTTCCATTCTCAGAGTTTAATTCTTGAGATTTTGGCCTCTGTAGCCCATTTATCCTACAGCCATTCCTCATATCATCCATTCTTTCATTCTCTTGCCACACACCTACGTGATGTAACAAAGGTCCATTTTCTGTTGACTTGGAGAGGCTGTGCCTACGTTCAAGTAACTGTAGGGACACTCTTGCTGCAGACCGAGGTAGACTGTGAAAGCCCAGGTCATTAGTTAGGCGAGAAGTAGACATGACTCCAGCAGAATCACTCATCACAGACATGTTTCCAGAAGAACTGGAAAGCTGTGACATCTGGGCTGCAATTCCTTGACCTTTCTGTGCACGTATTCGCCTAACTGAAGGTGGCACCACTTTAACTTCTTCTGTCTGACAGCTGGAGTCTTTGGTGCCACACTGCTGCATAGAAGACTGACAGCTCTCAAGTCTTCCTAGTGTAGAATAATGATCAGGGACACATAATGAATGGCCCCGGATGTCATGTTTGCCATTGCCAACTGTAGATATTAAAACAAAACTGTTAGAAAAATAAATATACAGCATTGTTATAATTGCATTTTAAAATGTGTCCGTTAATAAAAAGTTTATATAGAACTCACATTTACATACAGGCTCCAATATGTTCAGATATTCCTAATGAAAGACTCTTGGCGTGTTTATATTTGTACTCTATATTGCAAATGTGATATATTAGGATTTTTTAAAAAAGACAAAAATAGATGAAAACGCATAAAGACAACCAACAGCAGGCTAGTAGGTTCCTTGTGTGCTGCAATTCAAATATATTTTAAACCATATCAGCTGGCTCTATTGTCGAATCCAGCCCACAGCAGCTCCTTTGTGCCGTGCCATGGGGTCAATATATCTCCACCCTTTTTAACATCTACATGAAGCCGCTGAATGAGATCACTCATTCAGGAGTTGAAGTATCATCAGTATGCTAATGATACTCAACTTTATAATTGAGTATCCAAGTGTGCTGGTAATCCAAGTGATGCCCTCTCACAGTACCTGGAGACAGTGGGGGGCCCTGGATGAGGGACAACAGGCTTTGACTGAACCTTGGCTGAACCCATTCAGGCAAGACTGGATGGTTTTGGGTGCATGAAGCTTCAAGATCTGGGTCTTTTAACTACATTTAAAGTTCTGCATGGCATGAGTCCAGGTTACTGGAGGAACCTGAACTTTGGAACTGGCCAGCCCTGGCAGAGGAGGCATGCTACGGGCCCATCAGTCAAGGAATTTTGGCTGGCAGAGTGCAGGAGGGAGCCTTTCTCTGTCATGGCTCCTGCACTTTGGAATATCTTAATCCCTAAAGTGAAATTGGCTTCCACCTTCTGACCTACTTTAAGGGCCTGAAGACCTGCTTCTGCCAGATGAGTTGGAGCCCAAGTGGGTAAGTTTCATACTGAAAAGGGATTGATAAATTAAGAGGCAATCCCACCTCCCCCCATAATACATCCTGCTTCCCCTCTCCCCATCCTTTAGCTATAATTTTATCTTTGAGTGTCATAATATTTTATTTAACAATAAATCTAATAAATAAAGAAATAAATATTCCACTCATTCCTGAAACTGTTTTCATATATAGATTCCAAATAGGAACATTTTTTAACATTTCTATAGAATTTTCCATACTAAAAGCTGGCTGATGATAGCAATGTAATATGAAAACCTTGCATAACATATGATGATCAGCAAAAATAACAGTAACTCGCCATTGCTATAATTTAGGAGATAAGATGTTATCTTCCAAATAACTAGCACATATCTGATGGAAACCTGAGCCCAAGTATGTGGAGGACATTGGTTGTGTATCTCTTTCTGCTGAACATCATATCCACTAAGATGTGGAATTTATTGTCAAAAAGCTACTAGAATGTAATGGCTACTAGACTGAGATGTCTTTAGAAGAAAGGGTAGATAAAGTTCTTTGGAAGAGGTCAATCAAAGGCTATTAGCATTAAAATTTATTCTACTCCAGCATACACAAATGCCAGTTGTAGAGGCAAGAAAGGTGAAAAGAAGGTATATTTTCCAGCCTGTGAGACATCTGATTGGCCAGTCTAAGGAACAGAATCCTGAATTAAAATGTGCTTTGATTTAATCCAGCAGGACATTTCTGAAGTGAATACTTACAATAACTGTTTAATTGGGTTATTAGTGTATGGATTTAGATTTCTTTTCCTTGCAACTTCTGAGGATTGAACATTCTCACTTTCTACATTAATAAATTGTCCTCTTGACTGAACAAGAAATTATATTCACTGTAATTTGCTGTTAATCACTCTCTAGGCAACGCATGCATAGAGTTCTTTTCTTATATGCCATACAAGTACTGATTCCAGATGATTAAGTCTAAGATACCTCTATTATGTTTGTGCACTTATTTTCTCTTTCTTTAACATTCATTTTCCCAAATAAGCTCCATTTAATTTGAGTTTCTTGCATTTATTTTTAAAATTTGAAAGTAACTTCTTGATTCTCCTAATTTTATCCTCCTCCAGAGATCCCTTTCCATTGGCAATACAAATAGGATGAAGACATATACACACATGGAAAATAGAATTTTATAACCTTGTGTAATTTTTAAAAATTGCTTTAAAAAGCCCTGCTCGGCTTTCATTGTGGTAAATCTTGGAAGTTGTGGATGGGCCATGGGTTCCTGTATCTTGAAAAAGGCAATTACAAGCTATCTTTTCTCTAATGCAATATGCAAGGCATATTCTAAATGGGTTAGAAGTAAGTGGTCATCAGAAAACTGAACAGTTGCTAGCACAGAGAAAGTAAACAGAAGAGGAAGAGAATAATAAAAGCTGGTGTTTCACATTCAGAATTCTACATGAGGATCACAGGCTCTCATTTATAAAATCACTGTGGCTAACTGTGCATGAAAGGAGGATTGGATTCCATGAACTTCAGTTCCTCCTATCTCTCTTGAAATTAGAAGCACTTTAAAAATGAAATATGATGCTGCATGAGGACCTGTCTCAAGAGAGAGATAAAGAGAAGTAAAATTCCAATTGTGCACAATTTGGAGGAAGCTGTAGACGTTATTCAAATTACCCTATGTTTTAGTTGTTTGGTCATATTCACCTTTATTTAGCATGGATTTCTTCTAAAAACACAATCATAAGGACCTTCTCTTATTTTTTTTAATTGTTAGAAATTCCAGTTTTGATATACATGCAGTTGTTCTTTGCATGGTGCATAAAGCCACTGCAAGATTAGTCTGAGACCCCAAATCACATAATGCTTTATCATCTACAAAGATTTTAAATTAATTTTTTATATGAGTTATATCCAACTTCCCTGTTGACATCATTCAAAGGATGTTACAGGTAGTCCTCATCTTATGACCAATTCTTTTAACAATAATTGGGAACCACAATAGCCTCAGAAAAAATGCTTTTTGGCAGTGGTGAAATCCAAATTTTTTTACTACCGGTTCTGTGGGCATGGCTTGGTGGGCGTGGTGTGGCTTGGTAAGCATGGCAGAGGAAGGATACCGCAAAATCTCCATTCCCACCCCACTCCAGGGGAAGGACATTGCAAATCTCCATTCCCATCTCACTCTGGGGCCAGCCAGAGGTAGTATTTGCCAGTTCTCCGAACTACTCAAAATTTCCGCTACCGGTTCTTCAGAACCTGTCAGAACCTGCTGGATTTCACCCCTGCTTTATGGGCTGTAAGTCATTGCAAACATGGTCATGTGATAATGTTTTTAATATTTTGATCTGTTTAATTTTCAGTTTTAATATGATTTGATACGCTGTTTTAACATTAGATTGGGAGCCACTCAGAGTCGGTTAGAAGAGGGGCAGCTACATGTTTTTAATAAATAAACAGAATGTTGATTTTGGAAAGTTATAAATGGGCTAAGGGTCCAGATGAGTTTAAAACACAAAGAACGCACTCGCTATTCTTTCTTAGTGACCAACATACATTCATTTGGAACTTTTAAGAGGCTATCAGACTGTATTGGTTTCCAAAAGCGCAATTCAATGTTATGAGTTTAGTTACGATCAGCAATTAATTGAAATGGAATACAGTTCTGATGAGCCATACCTAGCTCTCTTTGGATGTTGTCAGGGACTCCTGTAATAGTCTTTCGCCTTTTCATTTTCTTCGGCCGCCTTACCACAGTGTCTGTGTAAATCAAAGACCTCCGTATGCTGGCTTGGCGGTCAAAATTCTCCCCTGATGTACAGTAGAACAAGCAAAGCACCATTATTTTCAAGCAGACTGACATCATGCACTTTCTTCCACTTGCTTATAGTAGAAATGAAGAAAAGGCATTAATATATGATGTTAGCACGGTCATACAAAGCAGGAACAGATACAGCACTCTGCAACTGTAAGGCTTAAAATGTAAAAAAAAAATTAAATGCCTATGTCAGAGGTGGGCAAATGTGGCCCCTTTATGACCTGTGGACTTCAACTCCCAGAATTCCTGACCCAGCTTGGCTGTCTCAGGAATTCTGGGAGTTGAAGTCCACAGGTTGTAAAAGGACCACAGTTGCCCACCCCTGGCCTATGTGGATAATTTCTTGGTGATTTGATCCCTGTGATTTTGGATGATCTGGGGTTAGCCTGGGTTATCAGGTGCCAGCACTAGAAAACGTTGCTGACCCTTCTACTAATTATATTTAGTAGAATGTGTTAAAATTTGTTGGATTCACAAAACACTGTAGGTCATAAATATAGACATGTAAACAATAGTGTTTACATAACCTAAGTCAAATTAAGACCTAATCAGCACAACCAAAAATAGGTTTTCAAGTGAAAATGGTTTTGGAAAACATTTGAGATACATGTACATACTGTTACATATAACATCAAAATATACAGTATTATGACTGTATGCTGCCAAAAATGACTTATTTATATCTGTATGATTCTGTAAGTCTTAAATATATGTGTGTGTGTTTGCCTAATCATGGAATAAGGAATATTTTTTATTTAAATCGGCTATCTCTGATCCAAAAGATAATATACTCTATTTCATTCTGATCATTCACAAAAAGCATACTAAGTCATAGCATTACTGGATAAACAAACTATAATTATAATGAACTGCTTTCCCACTTTCTCAACTATGTTTAATCTATCACCACTGGATGCTACATTTGCTGAACCCTTTGAATCAAAATGAGGTTTAAGTAATTTAAGATGATTCATGTTGCATGTACAGAAGTAAGCCTTATAATTGACTATGTGCTGCATCATAATGGACCCAACAGCAGTTTTCCAGGTCAGATAGTTATAGACATTTCCATTTTTTTTCAGTGAGTTAATAAGTTGACTACTTGTCAATAGCCATATTTATATTCTGCTCTTGTTTTTATTCTTTCAGACAGATTACAGATCAAATATACTTCACATTTTTGTTTTTGTTTGTATTCACAAAATATTTGATTTAAAAGTTTCAGAAAACTAGATTAAATTCTTTCAACTTGTCTTCACTGTAGCAAAGGGAAAAAAATACAGGTATTTGAATTGTTCCATACTTTACATTTCTGACTAGCCAAGTTATTTCTCACTGAAAAGTATCTTTAGCATTGCTAGAATGTGTTGTTTATGGATCGTCCCTAGATCAGGTCAATTCATCAGATCAGTTTTAAGGAAAACATGGGATATGCAAATGATTTAAAAGAGATTTTTTTTAACTTTACACATGAATATGTTCTGGATTATAACAACACTATAATCCAGACTAAAGGTAACTTGTTTTGTCTTCAGTTGCATGGACAAAAATTTGGGAGTTTGAGAAGATGATGTTGTATGTGAGCCCAAAGATATCCTGTTCTTGTTAGATGGAACATCTCTAATGTTAGGAGTGAGGGAGCATTTGCAGTTGAACAAATTAAGAGTTTCAGACCATCAACTCTGCTCTGTTCAACATACCAGGGAGCCTCTTACATTATTGCTTTTATTTGAACAGCAGTACTTCTGCAAAAACTACAGAAAAAAATTCCTCAGATGTGCCACTGTTGTTAGTCATTAAATTGGCTCTTGGAAGAAGTGCCAAAAGCCTCTCTATTCTATAAAAGTAGTACTACAGCTGTCTACATCTCATCCCAAATTATATCAGTATCAGACTTTGCAAACCAGAGAGAATGTTCAGAGAATTAGATAATAGCTGTGTATATTCACACTTAGAAGGCTCATTTTACTGATCCTTTTTTCACTAGAATTCTCATTCAGTCTTCAATTTCCTATCATCAATTAGAATAGTGTTATAAGTGGCCATTTTATAAAATGTTTATGTAGATTAGTAAGGTACTGCTTGAGCTTGTCTAGCACACCTCTAAAGAGGAAAATTGTTTGTTATCTTAAAATTGCACTCCACGATTTTTTCATATGAATTTCTGAGCCACTTTTTTTTGCTGTAATTTACATTTATACAGAGCTGTTTAAATTTCACTTGCTAATTGAGAAGCAACCCAATGAAGCTAGTTATATGTAAGCAAATAAAGGCTTTTAACTTTTACTTGAGACAACAATCACCAAGTAATATCTACTACTCCCTTTCCAAGTATTTGGGTAAAACCACATCCAGAGACACACAACAGCGTTAAGAAAAGAAAAAGTTGCTGGTCTCTGGAAAAGTGTACTACATCTTGTATATCCCGTATTGTATATCATGTTCAAAGCAAGTTAAATTCCTGCTAATTCATGAGACTAAATCCACTCCCAAAGCTGGTAACAATTTAGCAGTTCGTTCTCTTAACTTAAGTCTTCAGTATATTCATATCAAGTTTTAGTACTAGAATTTATCTTACTAGAAGAGCACTGACAGATGAAACTAAAGGTGGGAAGGCATTACGTCCTTGCAGACAAGTGAAATATCATGTCCATTATTAATTAATTTTATTTTACAGGCTTTTAATTTTTAAATAGGATATTTAAAGTTAATATTAGTTCAGCAATATTAATATTTTATTGTAATAAAATCCACTGTGGCTGGCCTAGACTGTCATAAATAATATTTCTATGGAAGAAGAAACAATGGATTCTTATGACCTAGTCCTTTTGTCTCACAAAGACCAGAGACATATATTTAATTATATATTTATTTTCTTACCTGAAAAGAATATTTTATCTAAAAAGCAAATATTTGGGAGGACAGATTTATAGTGGAATCTTTGTGTATTTACTCAGATATAAATAGCCATAAAGCATGAAAAATGAACACTTTAGCAGAGTTGACGTCTTTCTGCTTTAGGATCACATTACTCTCTGATCCATGTTTTAAAATCCCTGTGTCTATCTTTTGTGGGTCAAATAAGATTAAACAATTGGCATCTTCCCTATTAAATGTTTTTGACTTACATGTACTTTTTTATCTTGTTTGCACCCATGACTGTAGGAAGATACTTCTGCTAACATAACAGGACTGTCCCCATTTCCTTTGTCCTCTTGATATCATGTGTTCTAATAACAAATCTGAAAGGATCTCTATATCCACCAGATCTGGAAGGCATTCAGAGACTGCAGAACTGAAGAGAAACCAATTCAGTGGAGCGCAAGACTATATTAACAAAGAAACTCCAACTGAATACAACCATACATTTTTAAGAAGGCAGAAAATAAGGGGTGAAAACTCCTATTTATTAGTTTTCAACAATTTAATTTCCACAAACATTTTTTTTTTGCTCTTCTAGGGTACATGAATTTCTGTTTTATCTATTTCTTCCTTTCATATTTTTTTTTACTGAACCCTGATCGCTGAGTTATATTAAAATTCTCTCAGAAGGTAAGACTAATAATATAGTTAAGCAGATATTAGTCACCACATTGGAAAAAGAAAGCACCTGTGTTAATTGATTATTAATGAAAAAAGTCAGTTGGTTTAACCGATCTTGTAGATTAGCATGTGATTGCAATTCAAAAATAGTGCCTTGAGTCTGACATTCCTTTTTAAACAGGAAAGAACAAAACCCAGATGGATTAAGAATGATGAATCCCTTGTAAAGGACCAAGAATTCAAGTTTTCAATCTTTCAGTCGTGCTTCTCTTCTTGTGCCTCTGAGAAGGAACCTTCATGTTTTCTAAGGATCAGAAACATCCCTATATAGCTATAGGCTATATAGAAAACCAGAAATAACAATTGCTTGGTTTTTTTGCATCAACTTCCTGAATTATGACCTAACCTATCATCATATCCAGAAAAAAAAAACCTAATTCAGCTATGCTTGCAATCTCCTTCTATAGTCTTTTTCAGATTCTTGATGAACAGGTTTTAGGGCTTTTGCAAGTCAATTTTTTTCTTCTCCCTGCTTTCCCTCTTGCTTAATAATTCTGGCAAAAATGAAAGCTTGCTAATTATTCTGCTCTGTCTTCCTTAGAGAACAACCTTACTTTCAATTTAAATTCTTTTATTATGGGCCAGTGGCCTCAGTCAATTTTATTTTAGGTCATTAAATCTTACTCATCCTTTTATGTAGCAAAAATATTATTCCATAACAACACATATGATACTAGAAAACACATTTGATAGTGAATGAAATGAGCTACATATTTTTTAAATAAACTTCTTTAAAAACTAGCAGAAACATTATTATGAAACAAGTCATTAAAGAACAAAGATTACCCTACAGAAAGTTCAGAAGTATAACATTTCAGCATTTTTCAGAATATTTAATCATTCAGAATGAGTTTTGAAAGGGAAAGAATTCTGAAATTGTAATATTTAAAGACCCTGATGCTTATCATCTGTTATCATTATTTAACATAATCATTGCTTTCTATAACAGTATGATTTTGTTCTAAATATCATAAAGAGATGCCATAAATCCATAAAATTTAAAGTCTACCTGTTACATTAATAGGGATAACATCAGTTGGGACTGCCTGAGCCTGTTGTCGCATCTTTTCCTCTGGCGTTGGCAGTGGAAGTGATTTGGTCCAATTTGTCTGAGTGTTGATGTCAGATAATTCATCAGGAGTTGGTGTTTTGGGTCTTTTGACAGGAATAAGCTTCTCCTCTTCGGGAGAAGGAGTTGAACACTATAAAAAAAACAGTATATCATTAATTGTATGGATTTTATAAAATTTGTTTTAAAAAATTGCAGCAAAAGATAAATTAGACATTTTTCCAGCTACATATTACCTTATTTTAAATAAAGCATTTCTACTGTGAACAAGACATTGTGACAGAATTTGAAAAAATGTTTTTGACACCTGACTCAAATTCTTATGAGTTTTGCAGAAGATTTTTAATAGTCAAAACAAGAGTAATCCACGGTTCAATTCTTACTAAAGCATTTAGTAAGAAAGTAATCAAACATGTAATGATTCATTCCATTAGTATATTTGTTCTTAAAGACAACAACTGTAAGTCTATTAATCTATAACCAATAGGTTAGTTTTTCTGCAATATTTTCACTTTCTGGAACGTATTCTAATGCAAACCCATTTTCTTATATTTTTCTTATATCTTTCTTATATTTTTAAAAATTTGATTAGCTTTAACTTTAGCAACAGTGATATATTAGAAAAGCGATGGTTTTGGATTTCATCATGGAATTCCATACTCCATTTTTTTCTCACAACAACAAAGTATCTTGGGATATAGGAAGTTGCAGAGTGTCACAGATTATGAACACTTGAGAAGTTATTGAAACTACTATGCAACCTTTATACTCCCAACAGTTAATATATTCTTAAGTTTTGATAAATGTCCATTGCAACATTAATTTGACTCAGCCTTCCATCCTTCCGAGGTGGGTAAAATGAGGACCCAGATTGTTGGGGGCAATATGCTATTTAGTATACTGTCGATTGTTGTAAGCCGCCCAGAGTCCTTGGAGAGTGGGCGGCATAGAAATATGATAGATAAATAAATAAATAAATTTGACTAAATGACAGCATTTTGTTATATAAGAAAACTGAGAATAGATCAAAGTCTGTCTCAAAATTACGTTAACATGGATACATTTATAGGAATTTTTATAATAAATGCAAACGGACAAACTACAAATCAAGGAATGCAGGTTATTATGTCAGTTTGGGTTAAAACTCTGCCAAAAGTTGAGAATGACTTCAGTGAGAACATAAATACTTAAGAGCCTCTTAGAGTCTTGCCTATTTATGAATATTTCATCATAAATCATCACAACTGTGATGCTCAAACAAAACATTAAACTAATATACGTATGGCAGTTTCCATAAGTTCCCAATGAGATTTCTGACCATCACGGTGTCCCACGATCAAATAAACTGCAACCTTCCCTGCCAGCTTCCCACAAGCAAAGTCACTGGGAAAGCCAGTAGCAAGTCAAAAGTCGTGATCGTGTGAGGTCCTCTCTTAATGATGGCAACTGGGGAATAGCCGGGATTGCAGTCTCTAAACAATGCAGTGACATGATATTGTGTTTTATGTTCACATTTTTTAGCGATGAAAATTCTGGTCCCAATTATTGTAATTAAGCGAGGATCACTTGTACAATAAATGCTATATCCATTTGTTTCATCTCTTAGAAGTGTGTGTTTTTCTGAAATATGACACATGCCTTGGTGGAGGAAAAAAAGTACATTATGAAGCTGCACTAAAGCAAAGCAAACTTAATCATACAAACAACTTAACAATAAATCATGAATTACTGTTTACTTCCAGGATAGCCTTATAATCAACTTATTTTTTTAAAAAAAAATTCCCAGGCCAGAGCTAGTTTTGAAATTATATAACTGGAAGAAAAGAATACAAAATACATAAGAATAAGAAACCTATCCTTTTTGAGTGCAAGATAGAAATAGCAGAATGGATTTTTATTTATTATGCAATAATAGCCAAAGGGGATGTTTCTTCTCTCTTGTGTTCACTGAGAATGGAATAATACTTCAAGTATGGTGGTGCTGTATGGTAAAACAAAACAACATATTTCAACATAATCCTAAACATACTGATTAACAATCCCAAAATAGTAACTGTCACAAGATGATGACCCTGAACTGAATTTTTTTTTTAATATGAAAAGAAATAAAATTGCATATATTAAATAGTAAAGTACCGTATTTTCCGGCGTATAAGACGACTTTTTAACACATGAAAATCATCTCAAAAGTCGGGTGTCGTCTTATACGCCGGGTGTCGTTCTCCTGTAACCAGGCAGACCAGCCCAAAAGACTCTAACGAGCCTTAAATGGCTCTGGCGATCGAAGCTCTGACGATCCCAGCTTTGCCTGCTAATCAGGCAACTCAGCTGGGATGCCAGAGCCATGTTAAAGGAAAAAACTTTTTTCCTTTTACGTGACTCTGCAAACTCTGACGATCCCAGCTGAGTTGCCTGCCAATCGGGCATCGCAGCTGGGATCGCCAGAGCCATCGATCCAAGTTCTGACGATCCCAGCTGCGTTGCCTGCTAATCAGGCAACTCAGCTGGGATCGCCAGAGCCCAGAGCCCTGTAAAAAGAAAAAAGTTTTCCCCCTCCAGCTTGCTTACCTTAGCTGCTAATCGCCACGCTTGCCTTGCTTCGCTTGCCTGAATCCATTCCATCAGCAAGCCACTTTCTGCCTGCAAACATGCAGGCAGGAGTTGTGGACTTCAACTCCCAGAATTCCTCAGCCAGTAAAAACAAAGCTCACTGAGGAATTCTGGGAGTTGAAGTCTACAAGTCTTAAAGTTGCCAAGGTTGGAGACCCCTGTTCTATTGGGTAAGTTTTTTCCCCTTTGGGAGCTTTAAAAAAATAGTTAATTGGGGTTTTTTTAGTTGTTCTTTTTTAGACCTAGCCATTTAAAGTTTAGGAAGTTTTAAATTTAGTTTTCATATAAAAATAAAAATAAAATAATATTTGTGCAGCTTTCTGAGATGTGGTGTGTTTCTGTAGTGTTTCACTCTAACTACACAAACACACAAAATCTCACAAAGCTGTATGTGGAATTTTGTGTGTGTAAAGTGTGAAGGTTGATTTTTTTGGGCTTTTTGTGGCTGTGTGAGGTTCCTGCTTGTTGCAGGGGCCATTTTGGGTCTAGCACAGCTGCTTTTACATTGTGAATGAGCCAGTTGTGTTGTGTTGTGTTGTGTGTGTGTAAAGTGTGAAAGTTGTTTTTTGCGCTTTTTGTGGCTGCATGAGGTTCCTGCTTGTTGCAGGGGCCATTTTGGGTCTAGCACAGCTGCTTTTACATTGTGTTGAGGCAGTTGATGTTTTTTAATTTTTATTTGGTGTGTGTTGGAAGAGGGGTAGTCTTATATGGCGAGTATAGCCCAAACCCTATATTTTAACAGGAAAAGTTGGGGGTCGTCTTATACGCCCAGTCGTCTTATACGCCGGAAAATACGGTATATTTTTGTTTGGAAAGGGGACTATTTATAGCTATAAATAAACACTGTTTAATAGCATTTATAGCATTTAATACAACAAGATTGCTGACAAAGTGGGAAATCTATGATGGATCCACAGAACAAAATACTAAGATATTTACCAGCAGGAAAAAAAATGAATTTCTCATTTAGTTATTGCTATCGAACAGTTAAACAGGAATTGATCTCTTCTAATAAAAAACTGTTTTAAAATTTTCTCAATATTTTAGTGCAGTAAAGTATTTTGATTCAGCCACTACTTTTAGTGCACCAAATCCCACTTGGGGTCCTAACATTACCTAATAGGAAAGGTATTTTTCTAGGTCATTTCAATCTGAATGTTGCTGAAAAACAGTTTCAATGTTATCGCAACTGATAAAGAAATGTAAACATGGATGGCTTGTAGCAGCTGAAGTAATGGGCTGGCGTTATCTATTACTAAATGTCCTAAAATTTCAATTCTAGAATTCTTAATATTTTGGGAGAGTGAAATTTAAATCCAATATGAGATTATTGTAACAAATAAAACTAGACAAAGAAATGTTTTGGTATTAGGAATTCTTCTGTAGGATCAATACAAAGAAGAAGAAGCCTAATGTACATTTATCTTCTGTCTCCAGGGACAATGTAATCAATCAATCAATCAATCATCAGTCAATCAAACCACTACTCACTAAATGAGGGAAGTTTCCAACTAAGATAATTTAATAGGAAGATGCCCATAACCATTACATACAAATTCTATACATTAATGGGTAGAAAAATTCCAGAAACTAAAGAAAATGCAAAAGTAGAGCCTTTCTATTGAAAAAAAATTGTATATTTTGCATTTATTCAGTTTCACACTGTATAGTTGATAACTTAAATCCCTTACACAGCAATGCTATGCACATTTAATTGGAGCATATCCAACATGCATTTTTATCTAACGTACCTAGTTAAAGTAGGCAAATCTAAAAAAGATAAACAGCATCAGGTATGCTTAATATTTGGATGGAAAACAACCAGGAAACCCCATGGCTTTATGCTAGACTGGGAAACTGAACATTTTTCCAGAACAGAATAACAAACCAATTCCGTATTCAAGAAATCTACTTGGACTGTCAAAACAGATTCAGGAACTGTGCTTGCAGAATTGTGCTCTTAATCTGATGTTTTTAGGATCTTAATATCCTTTAATCTTAATATCCTTAATAGGATAATATTATTTTTCTTGATACAGATTTCCAAGTGCATCTGTCTTACATAGTCTTATCAAAGAAAGGATGATGTTGCAGCACATAGAACTATATTTTAATTGGGGTTCTATATAAATAAAAATTTCTCTTTAAATAATGCAGGCGTATCAATAACACATATGTAACACATATATCAAAGTCCTGTTTAATCTTTGTACAATGGTGTTTAAAAGTTATGAACTTTTGAATTTTTAATAATCCTGCATAAATATGACCTAAAATGTGATCTGCTCTCCAAACAAGTTCTAAAACTACAGGTAAATAAAGAGATGTCACGTTGATTTAGAAATATTGAAAATTCAAAAGAGTTCACAAAATTTTAAGCAGTGCTGTGTTCTTTTTCAGAATGTAAAGCTACTCATTTAAACAAAAATCTATTCCAAGCAATACCAAAAGTTGGACTATTTTAAAAGATTTGGGAGGAACCTAACTGTTAATCAGTCATGAATCCAGCTGGTTGGTCTTCTTCTTCTTCTTCATTCATTATCACAGAATTGAAAGATTGTCTTTAAGGGGGGCTGAATAAATTAATGGAGGATGTGTCTATCAAAGACTATTAGTCTTAAGATTTAATGAGGACAGTATGTTTTTCACTGAAAGGTGATAGTATACTTCAAAATAATTGTAGGGGAACAATGATAGAAGACATCTATCAGAAGATTCTCCATCTTCTGGTATGAACATCCTACAGTTGACAATGTGAAACATAATTATGGATTAGGATGAGCATTGAGTTAATCTAGCAGGGCTATTGTTCCTATCACTATCACCAGCATTTTTCTTAGAAAATATCAATTTAGAAAATATTCAAGCAACAGCTTTCTGATTACCTTTTCCTTTTTGAAATCTACAATTACATCACAAGAACTATATAAAACAACAATAACATTTGGTTTTCTTGTTACCCTTACACTGTAGGAAGCCAGCTATTTGTGGTGGAATTCTGAGATATGGATTGACATCCTTTTGATGGTCAGAAGCCAGGCTGAATCTTGGATGACTAAGGATGTCATACTTTATATTTGTGTGTATCTCTCTATCTATCTATCTATCTATCTATCTATCTATCTATCTATCTATCTATCTATCTATCTATCTATCCTGTACTTATAAAAACTGAGCCATTCAAGTCTCAAAACAACATACAAATATTTTGATTTCTTACAATCACATTCAGAGAAGGATTCAGGGATTGCCAAAAAGGAGATTTGGAAACTGCATAAGGTCCTTCTGTAAGATGTATGAATTAGCAAGACCCTAAGAGTTTGTCACTGTTCATTCTTACATGAAAGATTTTAAGAAAGTTTTGAACTTAAATTTAGTTTGGAAATTCAATTTTATGACAAAATGTACAATGCTTTCTGAAAGTTAGTAACTTTCCACAATGCCCATTTAGAAAACAGGAAAAAAAAAAACAGGACAGCAAAAGAAAAAGGTTCAAATTTGCCAAGAAATGAAATAATATTTTAAAAAGGATTAGAGAATTTAGTGTTACTGCACAGTGTTTTTCCCTGTGACATGAAATAAAGCAGCAGGAGTAATTTTTAAAATAAGAGCACTGTTAAGAAGAGGATACTCTAATGTGACAACAGCATCAGGCTGCGGGTATTACAGCTGGATGATTCTGGAGGGGGCTTGATACCTTGATCGTCCATGACATCAAACAACAGCAGGCACTTAAGCAAGACTGAGGGAGGCAGTCTAACAGACTAGACTGTTGGGTGAGAGAGAAAAAGAAAGCAAATGAGTGACGAAGAGAAATAATGAAAACACACAGACATAAAAAACAGACAACAGACACAGTATGCACATCACAGTACAAATAATTAAAAAAAACAGGGAGAAGTTGTTATATGCAGACACACCTTTTCCACAGAACATATAATGAATGCAAGAGAGGAACAGAAAAAGGATATTATTTGGATCAACCAATTCAGTGTGTTTACAAGTGGGAACTGTACTTAAATTAGCATCATCAAGTCTTAACATGACAAACACCTCAACCTGTGCCAGGGATTACATGTCTGTGCATAACGATAATCCAGAACTAATGGTAAATCAAAATAATATACAACTATGCCTATATCAGGTCAAAGAAATTATCTATATTGCCCATATTATCTTCTCTGACAACCAGAGAAGAGTCCTGAATAGATTCAAATCACCTGTTACTGAACTCTTGCGGGCTCTATATCTCTGCTTTTCAAAACAATCATTAACGTTGGATTAATAGAGCAGTCAAGTAATTTCACAGGTTTCCATTTAAATGTGATGAAACCATGCACAATATTTACTATTTTAAAATTATGTCTCAGTTATAAGAATTACAATGTAGATTTGAGTTTCCATGAAAATGGTTGCCATTGTTACATCAACCAGTACATGTCATATATTTTTCAATCAGCAGCTCTTATCCACCTCCTCAGTGTACAGTATTTGATTATCAAGCCTTTAGTTAGTGCTATATAAACTAAAAGGATGTAGAGAACAAAAGCTGAACATGTCGGGGCAGATAATCTGCAGCCTCAGAGCTACAGGCAGTCTAACTCTTCTTTTTTTGTGGTCCTAGGACCCAGTGGCTTAAAACCAGTGGTCTGATTTCTACCTATTTTGAAGAGGAAATGCATGAAAATTGTAGTCTAAATTCTAAAATGGGAATATAAGGATTAAAAATGAAAGGTTACTAAATGTATGAAATTATGTGGTGCATGGTCCCCATCTATTTAGCCTTCAACTACCCCATATGTAAACTATGACTTTTGGGCATAAAAAGGTTGTTGCTTACTTCATGGTGGAAGGTTCTGCAGAACATTAATGCTCTCTAATCTTCTCCATGCCAAATGTCTTGATTTACACCTCCTGCCCACATATTCACCAAAATAAAATGACTTTCCTGGCCCGTTTCTTGTTCTTGCTAAGCTGCCTACATCCACCCTGGACAATGACCTGGTCTTTACCTTGCCGACCAAATGAGAAGAAGTAGAGGTACAACATGAATAAGAACAGATTTCCTCTATAAATGGGAAGCCAAGCATTTTTAAGAGGTTGGAAAACATGTAGCGATGGGAGCTGAGCCACACATTAATGTTTGGGAAGGAAACAATAACTGATACACAGAGAAAGCTGCTAGAATAGGACAAGCTGATTAAAGAAAGAGGGAAGGGGAGGATGAGTCAATGATGCATAAACCCAGTTTTCTTTCTGTAAAATGACCCACTCAATATTTTAGCTTATTGTTTTGTGCTAAAGCCTCCTGTACTGATTTATAATATATAAACTAACATAACAAGTATGCTGTGAGGCATATTAATTAGATTTTAAAATTTTATTTAGAAGTACTAATGTGCAGGTATACCTTTAATGAAAAATTACCTACAAACAGAAAGCTAAAATATTTTCACAGTAAAAATCTTTGTGATGTTTTTTGTTAGAAAAAGGACCCATTCTGTTTACTGAAACTTTCAAGCAAATTACCACTCTGTATGTTACCTTGATGAACAGGTTGCTTACCTATAATTGGCTCTTTGAATGGTCATATGTGCATTCACGCAGTCTTTCTTGGGAATTTTCCAAAAGTGAGAAATATTTTGGCAGGAAAGAAGCTTCACTGTTCATGCTTGAGGTTTCTCTTCTACTTCCCCGAGACAAAACAGCAGGTACAAGAAGCACCTGAATTTATCCAAAATAGTCACTAGAAAGGGGAAGGTGTGTGGGTTGCGTGAATACACAGATGATCTCTTCAAGACCCATAGTTACAGATCATCAACTCTTTTTCTTCACTGAGGTCTCTAAGTGCTTCTCACATATGGGTAACTAGCAACCTTATCTTCTATGTAGCTTATCATTTGAACACCAAAGACAACACATCTCAGCCAAAGGTAACATCTGTTCAGGATCAAACTCTCATGCAATAATGCTTGACAATTACCAGTGGTTGAGAACATGTATATTTGCACAATTGTAGCTAATGCATCACCTTTGGTCCTTCTTGAGCATACTGTACTTGGCAACTCTTATTTGTATACTTGGTTACAATTCTACCCGACTACTGTAATGTGCTCTGGTGAGGCTATCTTTGAAAAGTGACCAAAAATTGCTGCTAGTGCAAAATGCTTTAGTAGACCGCTAAGCTGCACTGGCTGACAACTGTCTATCAGACACTGTTTAAGGTTACTTTCAAAAGTAGGTCTGATGATCTAAAGCAGAGGTCTTCAAACTTAGCAGCTTTAAGACTTGTGGACTTCAACTCCCAGAATTCTCCAGCCAG
The DNA here is from genome assembly GCA_022577455.1 of Arizona elegans. NCBI lineage: Eukaryota > Metazoa > Chordata > Lepidosauria > Squamata > Colubridae > Arizona > Arizona elegans. Next base: position 247,767,593 of record JAKOOJ010000001.1, read on the forward strand.
CATAGCATAGCTGGCTGGAGAATTCTGGGACTTGAAGTCCACAAGTCTTAAAGCTGCCAAGTTTGAGGACCCCTGATCTAAGGGACTAACTTTCCTATTATGAACCTGACTGGGTACTTCAATAAGAAGACAGGCCCTTTTGAAGATTCATTGCCCCAAGTTTATCAATCCGGTATGCAGAAGAGAGATTTCTCCTATGTGTCTTTCAGGCCCTTTTGTTAATTGAAATGACTGTGGGTAATCAAGATGAGAATAAATTAAGATGGGTGTACAGGTAGTCCATGTTTGGCAACCACCTAGTATAGTGACCATTCTCAATTACAATGGTGATGAAAATGTAACTTTCTGGTCAATCGTTGCATTTACAACCTTCACAGGTCTTTAAAGCAAAGGAAGCTGAAGTCAGATTATATAAGCACAATGGTAGTTTCCAAGCTTCCAGTCCCAATTGTGCTTGCTAAACAAGGATTATCTGTAGTATCAATCAAGTTGAAGACTAGTTTGGGATTTAGTATGTTCTGGAAAATAAAGCATTCTGCCTGAAAAAGCTGTCTGTAGCTAGAGACTCCTTCATGGTCCACAGAAGACTCCAGACCTTCAGCTGATAGTGGTTTTAACTGCAGAATTGGCATAATTATATTTACTGCATAAGCTGTAGGCTTTTCAAAGTCAACCTGATCTGGGAACAACTGTAAATGCCTCATTTGCCACATGTAGCAGTCATGTTGCTGACTGATGTATCCCATTGGACTATATTATTTTGATAGTGAATGAACTACACTGATCGCTGTTCAACAAGGTCAGTACCAAGCGTTGATGTTACCTTTCAATTTGGTATTAATATATGAGCCTGTTTAGTTACGTGAAAGATAAACTCAGACAGATTGTAAGCTGCCCAGAGTTACCCTGTGATAAGATGAGCAGTCAATATTTTAATAAATAAAATTCAAATGAGGAGGTGCCTCCTTCATCAATATGGGAAGAACATCTTAATAATTCCAAATTGTTCAGGCTTTGAAAAAGTTGTCAAATATTTTTTTAATTTTTCTTTTTAATGTTCTTTAATTCTTCCTGATGTTGTTCAGATATTGCTGTCTTATATATATCTCTCTTTATATGTGTGTGTGTGTGTGTGTGTTTTCCTCTAGCCAGGTTTTCCCTATGTAACCAAGGTTTTTCTGCAGCCCCAGCTCAGCAGAATCACACCCACTCGATCCTGGTTCTGATTCTACTGAGCTGGGGCTGCAGAAAAACCTTGGTTATGTAGGGAAAACCTGGTTAGAGGAAAAACACACATAAACCCTACGAAGAAGTAAGAATATATATATGAATGATATAATATACAATATTGCATGATGGCATCTATACTTTAGTATTCCTTCCCTCTCTCTTCATGAACTGCTTCTTCTTTGCTATTTTTTTAAAAGAAACATCTCAAAATATATTTTTTACTCGTTAGATCTTCTTTTAGAGAAGTCATGCCTATTTGGGATTACATGACATATAAATGAACTAATTAAATGCTGCATAAGGGACAGGTGTTACAAAGATATGATGTTATCAATTCATTGTGGCACAAATAATTCAAGCAAGTAATAGAATAAAGAAGACAATCACATTGTGTTCACACCGTACTTATCAAATAACAAACAAGGGAAAGCCAATAAAGGAGTGGTCCTGTCATTTATGGTATGTTCTATGGGACAATGTGATCACTACAGAGCCAGGGTATTTACAAGGGAACAATAGTTCTTTCTATTTGTTCATAAAAGCAGCAAAACCTAACCTAGCCAGTTTTTAAATCAGAGCCTTTGTTTGAAATAGTACCTGGGTATCTGCACAGTATTTTTTTCCCTGCAAATTAAACTATTCTAAAGAACTCAAACAAAATGCTTTTGGGACAGAACATTTTAAAATCTGGTTTATCATTTTCAAATATGGAACATTACAGCATATAATGCTGTGCATTATATTTAACATTTCTGCAGTATTTTTCATTTGTTTTTTCAAGACTCTGCTGTCTCACCTTCTGTTCAATTTCTTCATAATCATCTTGGTAACTTCCATAGATTGGGTTGGATGAAGATGAAAATGTTGGACCCTGAGAATAGTATTGAGAACTTCTATAGCCATCTCTCCGAAGTTTGTCACATTCTGTAAATGGTAGGGGAAATATAAGAAAAAGATACCATGAACTATTGCTGAGTTACACATAAATTCCAAACAAGAAGTACAAATAGTTCCAAGGAGAACTGTAGCTAGTTTTATCCTCTTTAATAGTTGAAAAGAAGAAAATGTGGCTAATTGATGTGGCAATGGGAAGAGATAGAAGAATAATTGAAGAAGATCAGAAAGTATCAAAATCTGAAAACCAAAGTTGAAAGTTTATGGCAAAAACTGACTGTGGTGGTCCCAGTCCATAAACCGGCTATGGTGATACCGTACCAAAAAAAAAAAAAAAAACCCTAGATGGCACTTAGAAATTCTACTCATTGATAATAGTTCCATCTGTCAATTACAATAGGTCACACTGCTTGGATTCACACATATTATGCTAATACATTATAGTTTAGATTTGTATTACAAAACACACAGTGCCTGACTTTAGATGAAATTTAAGATGCTTATGAACATGAAATCACTTAGCTGTTTAAAGACATACAGAATCATTCAAATGAAGTAGAAACTTCTCAGGGGTGGGTTCTAAAATTTTTTACTACCGGTTCTGTGGATGTGGCTTATTTTGTGGGCATGGTTTGGTGGGGGTAATGTGACTGGGTGGGCGTGGCCAACTTTTTTTTTTTTTACTTTTAAAAGCATTTTTTTTACAACCTTAAGAGGTTGCAGAAAAAAATACTTTTAGAAGCCTCTGACGATCAGGCAACTCAGCTGGGATCACCAGAGGCTTTGAAAGGCATTTTTTTTTCTACAACCTCTTTGCCTGAAGAGGTTGTAGAAAAAAATGCTTTTAAAAGCTTCTGATGATCCCAGCTGAACCACGCGATCATCAGAGGCTTTTTTTTTTTTTTACTTTTAAAAGTATTTTCGGCAGAAGGAGATTAAAAAACTGCTTTTAAAAGTAAAAAAAAAAAGCCTCTGATGAGGTGGGCAGGGTAAGCGAGCGGCGAGCAGGCCGGGGACTGGTTCGTGGGCATGGCCAGCCAATGTTATTACCGGTTCTCCAAACTACTACAAATTTTTACTACTGGTTCCTGCGAACCGGTGCGAAACGGGAGCAACCCATCACTGAAACTTCTCCTATGGTCTTTGACTAAAAGTTATCAGAGTTACATTGTTGATACAAAAGTAAAATACAGAGGTATCTGCAAAATTTGTCACAATGCAGGGTTTGCACTTTTTGTACATGTGTTACAACATCTTATTAAAATCTTACAGAGGAAAAATTTATGGCACAAAAAAGGTTCCTAGTTACCACATAATACATATCAATGATGATTAAAAACAAGAAAAAAAATTTCTTTCTTTCTCTCAACACACACACACATATACACCCCTCGTATAAAATTCCAACCCAATCAAATTTGGGATTTTTCTAATCTCAGTTTATTCATGAACTCTTATCTGGTTTCTCTATTCTTTCTCAAAAGCAGACAAGCAAGCACGATTTAAAGAAAAGCAAATTCAAATATGCTGTAAGTCAATTCCTTGAAACATAAAACTGTTTTGACTGAGACCAGCAACTGAATTCCATCTGAGAAAAATGTTAATTGCAATCTTCTGAACAGAGTAGAATGGCAAACTTTGCAATTAAATTAAAGGTGCAGGATTATGCCAGATAACCAAGCTTGATTGTTTTCGCATCATCTCCTGAATTCATCATGTTACATAGTTACTTATCTCACTTAAATAATGCAGGAAACTCAAAACTTCTAGCAAATGAAGTCTCCCTTTGTTAACAAAGAGCATATTGCAAGCAGCAAATAATACATCGGCAGAACCTTTTATTACATAGATTATGAAGATTATGCAGTTCTGAAAGCCACCTATAGAACTCTAAAAGCTGTTTTTTAAAAAACACCTGGCTTGTATTTTTTTTTCTGGTTTAATTGTTGTGTGTCCCAATTCAGTCTATTTCAAAGAAGGTTTGTTCACTTGGCAAAATGCTGAAGTCTGGTTTTGCATATAGACTAGGAAGCCTCAATATATGTAGCACATCAGCCAAAGTATTCATTCCCCCCCCTCCTTCTTATGCATCTGGAATTATGTGGAATGTTTAGCATCTGTTCATATGGGTTATAGAATTTATGCGATACTGCAATGTTGTTGTAACACTGTGATATTTAATTCCTGGTAGCCACCCAGAGTCATGATGTTGAGTTGATGACAATGAAGGAAGGAAGGAAGGAAGGAAGGAAGGAAGGGTTAGTCATTTTCCTTTTAGCGGGATGGGAGTAGACTATGTGATCAAGTCTTGAAAATGTGGTTACACAATTTACGTATCATAATGCATTACTCCAAGTCTCCATGTAGCTATGGTATATGTGGTATGCGGTACTACATTTATACAACACTGAAAACTTTTGCTGTAATAGCACAAACCACAGTACAATCACAACTCAATCCTCTGACTCTTCATAACAATATGATGCTGTTTTTTCACTGAATAGGATTCTGATAATATTTTCTTTTTATTATGGTTGTCTATTTTCCATGCCATTTTTATAGCAGGACTACTAGTCAGAAAAGCTTTGTTTTATATTACTTCAAATATCATGTTTTTGAGGAAGAAGCTACCGTATTTCATTTCTCATACATGGAACGCTTCCAACAGTAGGTACTGCACAAAGCATAAAATGCATGAGAGAGTTCATTATTCTTCTAGGGATGTAGAGTCCAGGGGTACAATGCTAGACTACCACTCCTGCCTTCTAGATTACAATATGTACAGTATTTTTAATAGCCATTATATTTAGGAATTCTCCATTAAATCTATAGAGAACATTTTTAGTAATCTGAGCACAAGTCATTAATTTATCGATTTGTGCTGATGATTGTTTTATTTTTTTACAATGGAAATCAAGTTTAACTTAAAGTTAAATGATTAAACCATGAGAAATCTTTGTAGTAGAATGGACTAGTTGGGAGTTCTTTGTAAAAGTATCTTCAAGCAGGGTGGATTTGATTTAAATCGAGTTGATTTAAATCACAATTTAAATCATGATTTAAATCACTAGTAAAAAGGCTTGATTTAAATCAACTCAATTTAAATCAAATTTTTAAAGAGCAACTGTCGTCTCTGCTACTTCTTTGACCCACTGTTGACTCACCGATAGTCCCAGTGTTGCAGAATATACAGCCTCATGCTACATAACTAAGCTCCATTTCATGCTGAATAAATTAAATTATTTATGTATCTTAAATAGAAAACTATCTTACAATAGATTTTTACCCCAAAAGTTTTTATCAAAATAAATTCGATAAAAATAAAAAAAAATCAGATTTAAATCAAAAAAATCAGATTTAAATAAAAAAAATCTGATTTTTTTAATTTTTTAAAAAAAAAATCATTGATTTTTATCCACTCTGTCTTCAAATAAATCAAAGTCCCCTTGTGGCAATGACAAAACCATGTTGTTTTCTTGATAGCCATATGACAGTGATGTGCCATGCCTTCCCCCCAAGGGTATGTTTGTTTTTCAAATTCTCATACTTCACAGTACTGTGATTTCAGTTCTTGATTATATCCTGTCTACGCCCCAACCTTGCTTAGGTGTTTCAAGATTTACCATGAACACTTATGTACTGCCAAATGCCAACTTTTCCTAAAGCTAAGGGTTTAGTCCACTGATAATAGCAATCTCCTGTTCTCCAATTCTTTTCCACTGAGCAAAGCAGAAAAGGGAGGAAAATACCAGAAACGTGGGAAGAAATGGACTTGCAATATGCCCCATTTTGGACCCATCCATTATAATATACAGATATTCCACTAGGAAAAGGTAGTTAATGAGATATTCCCCGTCTCTTCTTATATATATAGATATACATTTTTATCATTATTTACAATGCATGTAATGAAGACATGAAACTGGCTAGTTCTGAATTAATCTGTTTCAGAATTAAAGACTGACCATCTTTCCAACAAATCTCCCCCAAAAGGGAATGGTGGCAACTTATTGATAGTTATTGAAAATCATTGAGTCCTCATATGAGGATATAATTTTTAGACCATGCATAAATCCATTAATAACGGGTACAGTAGTACAAAGGTGCTGATGGTTAATGTAATTGCAACAGCTATCTGGATCATAAGTGGGCTTTTAAATGCAAACTCTTTTGATTCTGATAAGGATCTATTTCTGTCTAACAGTCTAAATATGGCAAACTTCAGCAATGAAGTTTGCATCAAGTGGAACAGGACCCATTCCTGTAGACTTAAAAAAAAAAAAGCCTATCAGCAGCAGAAATGAGATGCCACAAGGACTGTTTCATATCAAGCTTAGTTTTTTTTTAAAAAACATGCTAACAGCAGCACTTGGGCTGTTGCTGGGAAAAAAAAAATATCCCAGCCTGGGAATATAAAGCAGATTCATGAACTAAATCCGCAGCATATTTCACTGCAGTTTTGGGGGGGGGGTGTCTCTTTTTTTTAACTGAGTCAGGAATTCTAACAGATTGGCTGGTTGATTTTTACATTTTTGACAATGACATATTGTATAATAGTTATAACTGCTTAGTTCTCAATAGCTTGGTATAAAAGCGCTACGTAGGCATATACCAACCTGACTCTTTCCCCACCTCCCAACAAGCAAATATTAAAGTCCCAAAATAACATTCAGATATCCTGCTCTGAACCCTCCAATTTTATCATTAGCTTTAGGGCTGTGATGGCGAATTTATGGCATGCATACCTGAAGTGGCACGTGGAGCCATGTCGCCTGGCACTCACGGCATCGCCTGTTCCTCTTCTGCGTTTCTGGCGCGCATGCGCCTGAGACAATCAGTTAGCCTTTTTGCATGCGGCAGTGCCAGGAACTAGAAGAGCTGGTTTTCCGTTTTCCTGTGTGAGCATGTGCATTGGCCAGCTGATCCTTGCGTGCCCATGCGTGCCAGAAACCAGGAAAAGTAGCTGGCTGAAACCGCAAGTTTAGTAGCTGAAACCGGAAATTCATTTTCGGGTGCTCGCATGTGATCTAGGCAGCACCTCTTCTGGGTTGCGGCCCAGGTGCGTAAACGCTCCCTTTTCGGCACTCGGTGCCAAAAAGGTTCGCCATCACTGCTTTAGGGTCAGCATAACATGTTGCAGCCTCCCCTCAAACACAGACGGGACTAGACACATTCACTGCAGCAAACTGTTTATATAGATTTCAAATTAATATGCTTTTTGAGATGAAGGTTGGCTTATTCATTCACTGGTCACTTTCTTGGTTCATAGGACCATCATAAGAAGAGTCCCATTTTTGGGATGATGAGTTGTACACAATTATAATCATCATCATCAGAAGATGTAGTGTGATAGAAACAGAACCTTTGTATTTGCAACTCCCTGAAATCTATTCCAGGGAACTGGGGCATACTGTAGAGCCAATCTGGAAGCCTCACTAAGACATACAACATTCACTGCATGAATGGAAATCTATTAGTGCAACGTTGGAGGTAACCCAATTATGGAGAAAGAATTAACATTAGGGCTGTTTTAAATGTTAATGACTATTTCGTGAGTTTTTCCTGGCTGCTGCGTGTTTTAATTTTTTTGTATATGCATTTGTTTTTATTCACGTTTTATTATCATTAGCCACCTCAGGTAATGTATTTGAGATGAACAGCCATATATATATATATATATATATATATATATATATATATATATATATATATATATATATATATATATATATATATATATATATATATATATATATATATATATAAATTAAATAAAAGATTTTAAGCTAACTGGCATAAAGTAAAGACAAGGCTTGCATCTCCAGCATTCCAAGAAAGCACTAAAGTCATTGCCTGAATTCTTCAAATCCTGTAGGGAGGCAGAGAAAGAACATTGAATGCAATTATCACCATAAATTTGTCACCTGTTCAGAGAAGGAAACAGAGCAACAGATGGGTGAGGATTTGCAGAGATAATAAAAGAGGAAGGTTTAAGAACAAGATATGTTTCTTTAGTAGGCATGATATCTAGATTACAATGGGATCCCACTGCTGAAGCAAAAGCTTTGTCTCAAAGTTAATAATAATTTAAGTTCCTTAATAAGTATTGCCTTGCCAAATATCATCCAGAGAGAACTGAATATTGATGATTCATGTTATGTTCTAAGCAATAAATGTTGGGAAGCATGCTTCACCCATTACGTATAGGTAAACAACAATTAACTACATTTATTTTCACAATGGAGAGGTAAGTGGGCATGACTGAGGCAATCACTCCTTATTATCCATAAATGCACAGGGTAGATATCTAAATTACTCAAAGACAAATGGACAGGATCACCTTGAGCACTCCCTAGTGACAGCCTGTCAAAAAATATCATCTGCAAAAGACTGTTCAGTTTTGTGCCCCCCTCCCCCATTATGCCTCTTGGGTTTTCTACTTATCACATTTTTCCGTCTATAAGAAGCTCCCATGTATAGGACGCCCCCACCCCCTTTTCTTACCCAAAATTCAGAAATTAATATTTTCAGCAATCAAAGTTTCGCTCATGAGGCTAGTTTGCAGAGATAAGGTATCGGCAGTTTCGCAACTATAGTTCTCATCTCATAAGATGCCCCTTTTTAGGTAAATGTATTTAAGAAAAAGTATTGTCTTATACACGAAAAAATACGGTATGCCAACTGTTATTTTCAAATCACTTCCTTGTAATTCTCTGATTGGTAGAATGAAAAAGGGAAGTATTTAATTCTAGACATGATTTTTACTTTCAACTTGGATTTTCAGCACAGAGCAACATTTTTCATTTATACTACCGGTAGTCCTCGACTTACAACAGTTCATTTAGTGACCGTTCAAAGTTACAACGGAAATGAAAAAGTGACTTATGATCATTTTTCACACTTAAGATCTTTGCAGCATCCCCATGATCACATGATCAAAATTTCAGATGCTTGGCAGTCAGTCCATACTTGGCAATCGGTCCATACACGGTTGCAGTGTCCCAGAGTCATGTGATCATCTTTTGCGACCTTCTGAAAAGCAAAGTCAATGGGAAAGCCAGATTCACTTAACAACCCAGATTACTAACTTATCAATTGCAGTGATTCACTTAACAACTATGGCAAGAAAGGTCGTAAAATGGGGGCAAAACTCACTTAACAAATTTCTCACTTAAGAGCAGAAATGTTGGGCTCAACTGTGGTCATAAGTAGAGGACTACCTGTTCTTCTACCTTTTGTTTACTGCATTAGAGTAGCTTGTCTTCAATCCTGAATAAGGAAATGAAATTCAAGCTGTGAATTTTGCTATTCAATTTTGCTGAATAGAAAATAGCAGTACATTTCTATACACAAAAGTATTTTGATATTTCTCATATAAACACATATACTCCAGAGTTAGTTAAAAAGCTTAACAGTTAGAAACTCCTAGCTGACCTTGCTTGATCCCAGGATCATATGAGGATGGAAGTCCACCAGATAATTCCAGAATTTTAAGAATAGACACAGATTTGAAAAAGCATCCTGGAAGAACTTTTATAAATCCTTTCTAAGAAAACTTAACAACTGTGTCCATGAAGACACCAGATGCTCATTCTGGTTTGTAGACTCTACATTTTTGTAGAGTCTATAAACCAAAGATTTTAGAATATCTTTGGAATAGCATCCAGCCCCAAAACAGAATCTTCTGATCATTTCCACCTGGAAGTTCTGGAGAAATGAGAACCCTTTAGAGGAGTCTTTGGTATGCATAGGTGCAGAAGAGAAACATGAGAGAAGTACCCATACAGGATTCAGCCTGTTTCTGTAATATGGATGCAATCTACAACCTTCTAATTAAATGTTTTTCTCCAAATACAATAAAGAGCAATAAAGAGAGTCAAACAATGTAAGTACCTGGTTTTTCCCCTTTCAAAATAGGGCAATATGATCTCATCACTTACCTTCAAAAATACATTTATAACTGGAAACTAAATCATTTTTTAGAATAGCTTATCAACCTAGTTCAGTTTAAAGCTTTTATTGCATAATTGTCCTGCCACATTTACAACATTTTATGAAGGTCCAGATATTGCTGTGCTCTCATTTTTTAACTAGCCTATTTCCCCATCAATAAGTTTTTATTATTATTCTTTCTAGAGAAAATTTTACTGAGGAAGAAAGGTAGAATTTCTACACAATGGCTTAGGGCCTGGTTATTTACGGGACCGCCTGCTGCCGCAAATGGCCTCCCACCGGCCGGTACGCTCTCTCAGAGAGGGACTCCTCCGGGTGCCGTCGGCCAAACAATGTCAGCTGGTGGCATTTCTATTCTTGTCAACCACTTTTGAAACCAACTCTTATCATGTGAGGTGAGAAATTACAGAGCACAGAGATTTTCACTTAGGAATACATTTTCCATACTGAGATTAGGGCAGCAGTCTTTCCCAACTAAAATCTACCATATAAAACCATATGTCATTTAACATTGAGCACTAAAACAAATTAAAAACCATTTCATCAAATATTTCTGGAAGCAAGAGGGTTAATATTTTCATATTAAATATTTGTTATTCGGTTACTAAGTTCTGCTTTTACATTAAACAATTAATTACACTATTCAAACAACTCTGCCTACAATGAACTTTTCAAACAATAGTGCCTGATATTCATGTTTTTAATATTCATGTACAAAACAAACTCTACCCAAGGTATCAGCTGATTTTTTTAAAGAAACTTCAAAGTAGCAATGAGATTTAAAAAAAAATATGCCACAATACAATCCAAACATGCAAAAAATGGAAATAGTGCATTAAGAACACAGTTTATCAGCTTATATTTCAGACCACCCTCTTATTTTCTTAGCAGTTACCATTCTTCTTAATTTTGTGTCAAAATAATTCAATAAATATCAGGCTATAGAAATGAACTAATCTGAACTAGTCATTTGTCATAACAAGTAATTTGTGCCATTTCTATGTTCCAAATTTTTTCTCTACTGGATATTCTTAGACTGGGAATTCTCACTTCCTGGGTTTTGGGGAGGGATTAAAGGCAACATTGTGCATAAGACTTCAAAGTGACAGAAAAAACCTTTTTGGTTCCCCAAACACATTAGTGAAAACAAATGAGTTTGGGAATGAATTCTGGAAAAACTGGAAAAGTAAAGGACTTTGAAAAGATAAGTGAGCCCTTAAGGAAACAAAGGGTGGCATAGGTGTGATCTTGTTGACTGAACATGTATTTGTAAAGTTCCTACCTCTCAACACCGACTTCAGATTCAATTTGGCTTGACGATGCAGCTCCTCTACACAGGGCGGCCTGGTGGAAGGTAAAAAGACATTCTCCTGCTGATGCCAGGGAGCTGTATAATGAACTGTCCATCTACTCTCTTCATCAAGGTTGGAGACAGCTATAAAAGAGCAGAAAGATGGAGATACATTTAATGCCGTGTTAAACACTAAAAGTTAAAAAAACGAAATCGCTTGATAAACTCGGAGAAATGAAAGGAGTAATAACAACCATTTTGATTGCTCACTCTATTTTATGTTAGAAAGGCTTTTCTGTGGTTTGCTACAACATAAGTCCAACAGTTTGAAAAACAGAGTAAAGCAGAGTATTTTTTTTATTTCCTTCTGTGTTTATGTGACTCCAACTGAAGGTAATTCCAGATAGTTTTTTTTTTTTAATGAATGCAATACAATAACATACAACAAAACACAACATCAGCACCATCAGCAGCAAGCAATAAGACACTTCAAATGAAACAAAGACTTAAATAATTTCCCAAAGACCCTTTGGAAGACCCAGGACTTAACATAGTACAAGCTAAGGCCCAGTCTGACCTCAGGGGATATGCATTAGTGTTGTACAACTCTAATGGAGTAGGATTGTGATTTGAAAGGATATGTAGCAAACTGTATTAGTGCAAGCAAAGTATTGAGGCGACTAGCATCTCTGGAAGTCTTAGCATTTTGCGATCCTTCCCAGGATTGTCTCTGCATATCTGTGCATGCACAATCATTTACATTTACATAAATTTACATAAATTCATTTACATAAATTCATGAAAGGAGTAGACAAAGTCAACCTCAGAGGACAAAAGCACAAAAGCAAAAGGAATCTCTTGGGATCCAAGCCACTTAGATAGAACTTTATGATTAAAAACCAGCCCTGAGCGATATAAAAGAAATACCCATTAATTTATTTAGTTCCTCCTTTTGTCACTAAAAAGAATGACAATATTTGCACAAATACTTGCACTTCGGAAACAGTGTATATAACAATGTGGGACACCGTTCTATTGTATCCCACCTTGTCTGACTTTTGGAAGTTGCTTAAAACTTCCAGAGGGCATTTGAATTGATTCTATCTTTGGGTATACTTTGGTTGTTCATTTCATTTTATTCTACACTTTTACAGGGTTTGTAGAGTATTCATTTGTATACTTTTATTGTATAAAATGTCTTGGGTGTTTTATATTGTAAACTGCAAGCTTCCTAAGGATTAAGTGTTTATAAATGTAATTAAATAATTACAAAATGATTCAAAAGAATGACATATTCCAAGGACAGATGAATGTAATTTTAAAACAGGCAGGAAAAAAAAACACACTTTAGCTCGCCTTAAAAGGTCTGTAAAGAACAGCTTGTTTGAGGTCTAAATCAGGGGTCTCCAACCTTGGCAACTTTAAGACTGGCGGACTTCAACTCAGTGGTGAAATCCAAATTTTTTTACTATTGGCTCTGTGGGCGTGGCTTGGTGGGCGTGGCAAGGGAAGGATACTGCAAAATCTCCATTTTCTTTGTAAATACAGTAATGAATAGACAGAATTCTGCCTTCATTTGGTCTTCACATAAGATGAGTTCTGGAATTCCTTGTCTCCTTGGATGACACTATGGTGTTTTGCACAAGTGCTTTCTATATCTTCATGGTTTGCTAAAATAGAGGATCCCAACTCCAGGCCTGTACATGTCTACTAAAAAAAATGTAGGTATGCCCTTCACAAAGATCCAAAAGTTGATATAAATTGTAATTTTGTGAAGGAGTTATTAGATGAGGGTGTGTGTGTGTGTGTGTGTGTGTGTGCGTGTGCGTGCATTCAAATAAGTGAATAAAATTTTATAAAGTGTTAAAATCAATACCCTCAAAATCAGGAAAGCGTTGATACTTGGATGGTATTGTCTATGGCAGTGTTGGCAAACCTTTTCGGCATGGAGTGCTGAAACGGGAGCACGTGCGCATGTGTGGAGGAGCACAGGAAACCAGAAGAGCAGCTCCCCGGTGTGCCTATGCGGGAGCACCGGAAACCGGAAGAACAGCTCCCCAGCGTGCATGTGCGCACTGGGAAGCTGAGCTTCCGGTTTCCGGAACGCACATGCATGTCGGTCACCTGGTCTTTTGGTTTCTGGTGCACATGCGTGCGCAAAGACCAGCTGTGCATGTGTGCCAGAACCCGGAAGAGCAATGGGCGATGGCTGACGTGTCCGGAGAGATGGCTCTGTGTGCCACTTCCAGCATGCGTGCCATAGGTTCGCCATCACGGATCTATGAACAATCATCCAGTCGTCCATCAGTCATCCAGATCCTAGTTGTCCCAAAGGTGACGTCTTTGAAGACATTTCGCTTCTTATCCAAAAACTGAAAAAGCTTCTTGGATGAGAAGCAAAACGTCTTCAAAGAACAAGAAAGTCTACTTGCCTCTTGAAAAAGCAGCACTTTTGGGTTGGATGGTATTCCTCTTAAGAGATGCAAAACTCAGCAGCCATCTTTTATTGGACTTTATTAACAAAGCACAAACTGCTATGTAACTACAGGTAGTCCTTGACTTACAACAGTTCATTTAGTGAAATTTACCAGAGGGTTGAAAAAAGTGACTTATGACAGTTTTTCACACCTATGACTGCTGCAGCATCCCCATGGTCACGCGATCAAAATTCAGAATGCATGACAACTGGTTCATATTTATGACGGTTGCAATGTCCTGGGGTTATGTGATCACCTTTTGTGACCTTCTGAAAAACAAAATCAATGGAGGAAACCAGATTTGCTTAACAACCATGTTCTAACTTAACAACTGCATGATTCACTTAACAACAGTGGCAAGAAAGGTCATAAAATGGAGCCAAACTTGCTAACAAATGTCTCATTTAGCAATACAAATTTTGGCCTCAGTTGTGGTTGTAAGTTGACGACTATCTGTTTTAATGGAATATGTGCTGAGAAGTTATGTAGGAAAGTAACAACACCATTAGTGGTAAACCTGTCTGCATTTTTAATTAACCAACTGGGATAAATGATCTTACAGGAAAAAGCCCTCCATTTCAGTGCAGCTACAGTATTTTGGCCAGCCTATGAATACGACCGGTTTGCCCTTAGAGTTTTCCATGCACATCTTACTAATGGGAGTCAGCAAGATCTGCTTGAGGAATTCTAAGGTCATCCTCATTTATTACACCATATATTACAAGGACCATCTCATGCAGCCAGGTAGATCATGCTGACACAATGCTTGACTGCCTTCTTAAGCCTTGCTAAAGAAACCCCAGGCCTGCCCCCCTCAAAAAAAATAATGAACAGAAAGATGAGCCATCTACCTGACACTTCGATCACTTTCAATCTTTACTTATAATGAAGAATGGATGAAACAACGGTGAGGGAGAAAACAAGTTGGAGAGAAAATCACAGGCGCTGAATACAGAATTAAACTAGGCTTGCCACACAAATGCTGAGAGCAGGACTATTGCCACCAAGTTTCCTTTTGAGTTAAATGCAGAGTAGCTTTGTTATATCTATATCTATATCTATCTATGAACACTATTAGCAAGTTAAAACAATTTGTGATCTTAAATAAGGGCTGCTTGAACATCGGGTTAAACTGAAACCCTTGAAATACCTGTGACAACTTTGGAGAGAGCAACAAAACAAAGCAAAGGGATCCTGCATTAGTTTTGCATGAGCATGGTGCTGTAAGGACTATACAAGTCTTCAGCTGGTTAAACATCTCTATACAATCGCCTCTTGCCTGTATCAAGTTTCTTTCAAGATTACTATTGCTGGGTTGCATCAAAAAGCGTTTCTCCCTTTCTCTGTGGGTAATTCAGGCACACAAAAGAAAAACGAGGAAGCCGCAATTCAAAACTTTACAAGCTCAACAAAAGCTCGGGCAGGTGCTTAGGGCACCGTTTAATAAGCTGCCTCCACACAATTATCAAAGCACAGTAAACTAAACAATGCTATGTACAGTTGGAGAAATAAGAGCAGGTTATGCAATGTTTTCGTAATGCTTCTGCCAAAAATCTAAACAGATTTTTTTAAAACAACCAAAACACCATGCCTACTTACTCTTTTTCTTGAAAAACTGTATTAAGGCTTTCAGCTTTGTGTTGATAAGCACTCCCATTTCAGTAGGGAATGCCTTGCTCACTCCAGGTTTCCATAGAGAGCGAGAGGTATCGTGCAGAAACTAAATTCCAGCGCTTCCCCAACAGTTCTTACATTTTCTGCTAACTTTGTTCAACCTTACGCCACCCCTCTTTTCCTCGTTTTCTTCTTTTAAAAAGCAAGCTCCCCGTTGCAGTGAAACGTCCCACCAATTAGAAACCATTAACAGCCCTTGAACCTGAAAGCCTCCATCGGAAACATAATGCTGTGCCTGCAACAGCCAGTTACAATGTGAGGAGAAGGTGGGGGCGAGGGGAGCCAATCTTTGTTCATGTTTGCATGGAAGCAAGATGGAGATTTCTGCTTCAATGCTCATTCATAGATTCTCCCTTTCTCCCCCACCCCTCCCACCCCCCACTTCTCTTAGGAAACTAAGAGTTCTTCTTTCCTCTGCAGACTGTACTTTACAAAGATGAGTACAATAAATGTACATCGTCCCCCCTGGCATTGCCTTAATGGGATCTTCAAAATATTTTACAGGACAGAATACTGTATGAGGTAGATGCTTTAATGGGCATCTTTTCTCATCCTAGCCTATTGTGAATAGGATTTTTTTTTTTATTGCTGGGACAGTAAGATACACAGTTTTTTCTTTCTTTCTAAACCCATCGTTTTCTTATCCTACCAAGGATTGTCTTTATAGTCAGCATGATTCCAGCACAGCTATAAAATTCCTATAGATCTGTTGTGTGTGTGTGTGTGTGTGAATCATAAAGTGTCTTTCCTTTCGGCTGCTTCTAAAATGATTTTCCTTTAAATCATTCTGCCAATTTCTATTATACCCAAGTGTCTATAATAAACATCACTGTACAGTTTATCTTTCCATTCGTTCATTCATTGACTCACTCACAGGATTTGTTAAAACTAACTTACGGTTTACAATTCCCACTTAGGTAAAATTTCTATCTAAAACGTCTTAAACAATATTGGTAAGTGAAGGATTTTTGAAGTGAAAGCATCATCGCTTTTGTCTCTTTGGAAGCAATTCACAATTTTTGCAGAGAACAATGCTAAGCACGCTATTAATGTGCTTAGCGGGGCATGCCTGTAGCACAATGCTGAGGCTCAAGAAGTCAGACTGCCCTTTCAAAGAAAGACCAAGCAATGCCTTAGCTTGACACTGAAAGGAATTCTCATTTCCCCAAAGAAACACCAACAGCAGGGGCCATCTCAGTCCTTTCCATAGACTCAGATTGGAATACCATATGCGTTAATAGTTTTCCCCTTTAACACTTCAACCAACTTTGTTTCATCACAGCAATGTAAATGGGTAGACAATGCATGTGTCCCTGATTACCGTAATAACTTCTCTTAAAAGTTGCATCAGCGTGTACCAGAATAAAACCAGTAAGCAGTGCAAAGGCTTATATCCATCTTAATATGGAGGCAGCTAGTACAAGACTGACAGAATAATGAAAGTATTATTGAATTATGCACTTTTAATATTCAATGGTGATCAATGAAAAAAGATGTATTTGCTGAGAAGTTTCAGGCTTAACTGTTTTGAACTTAATTTTCCAAAGTAAATGAATTCTTGTTGACTAGTTTTCTCTTTATAATAAAATGCTACTGTGAAGCACTCAACGAAGCTTGAATATTTGCAAAATCACAGGTAGAAATGAAAATAATGTAAGGTAAGTAGAGCATGTATCAAATTGATGACTACAATTCATCTGGTGGGCATGAACACAATACATATTTCAATGTCCAATCTTCAGTGGGTTAACTCTCAGAATAATTAACTGTTTAATGACCAAAGTTATAACAGTTCCCCAAAAATTACTTACGATCTGTTTCAAAGTTAGGACAGCCCACCACCACCACCACACACACACTGTTGTCATGGCATTGCATTTTGGACGCTTGGCAACTGGCTTAGTTTTACAGCCATTTTGCAATGTCCCATGGTCATATGCCTGTGATTCACATTTTTTTGTCATATCTGGTGTTTACCTCCGTTTTCTGGCAAAAAGACCTATTGGGAAAAATTGACTCACTTAAAGAATGCTGCATTTGCTTAATGACTATGGCATTCACTTAATGACCACAGCATTTGCTTAATAACAGCTGCAAAAAATGTAAAAAAAAAATCCAGTCATATGATGCTTCAATTTACAACTGCAATGACCTACAACCATAAATCCAGGTTCAATAACAAGAAGTTTTGTATTAGGGGACATTTTGTTTAAAAAAAAGATAGAAAAATATTTTCTAAAAGAGTCGCTAGAGATATAGACTATCTCAGCCATACAGTATTGAGAAGTCTTTCCTCAATATTTAGATGAAGTTAAGGGGGAAATGAAGATATGTCCATGTGCGCCTCTTTACAATCCTGTTATTAGCCCTGCAACTTTTCATGATTTGGAAAGAAAAGTGATCAAATAGAGTTTCCTCTAGTTTTGCACAATTTAAAACTCTGAATATTTTAGGATAAATGAAGAACCCCAAGAAGCTTGGAAAAATTAAAGGAAAGATGGCCACAAAAATTTGAACAGATCATTTATCCATCTATTTAGTTTCAGCAAAAATGATGTGATGTATCAAGAATTTTAATATTGATGGCTGTATATTATCAGTACTATATCTTATTTTGGCTGTTAAATCAACATTTAATTAAATGTGGAATGCTACTGCATTGTTAATAAGCCTAAACAAAATAAAACTGAACTGTTTTCAACTTTAATTACAACAATGTGATTATTGTAAGAGGAAAGATTGCCATGTTTAAATTTTTCACCCTACTGGCATAAGAATGGTTTAAGTGATCATTTACATGTGCTAGGAATGAAGTATCTAATCTCCACATGTTCCAATTCATTATTTTGCTGTTTGAACCTATATTTCTAAACTGACTTTTTCAGTCTTTACTTTCCCACATTTTATTAGCAATAATCTTTAAGAATATTCTTGCTTTACAAAAATATTTCATATTAGATAAACTAATGCTGAAACAGACATATTATTTCTGATTGGAATTCAGGAAGTGCAAACTGAGGTTGTAGGTTAATGCATATGTTCGTTATATTAACATATAAAATATTAGTAGCCCTCGAATTACAGTCATTAGTTTAAAGACAGTTAAAGTTACAACGGTCTTAGAAAAGGTGACTTACAAGCCGTCTTCGCATTTATGACTATTGGACCAACCCAACAGTCACATGATTGCAATTCGGGCAATTGGCAATCATACAGTCATACATACATACATAATAATTACATACATTAATAATTAATGTATATCATTAATGAATAATATATGCATCCTGAAGTTATATGATCACTACCCTGTTTCCCCCAAAATAAGACATCCCCTGATAATAAGCCCAATCAGGCTTTTGAGCGCATGGCAATAAGACAGGGTCTTATTTTCGGGGAAACATGGTATTTGCAACCTTTTTTGCTGATTTTGAGCAAAAAAGTTCTATTAGGGAAGCTGTGCTTAATTGCCAAGCGCTGGGGAAATCAGGAATTTCAGGCAATTCAAATGAATATAAAGATTTATTGCAAGCTGAAGCTCTCTACAAGAATCTGAGTTACCAGCAGTCAAAGCAAATTGGCGGTAGATAAGAGTCAAAGGAATTCAAGATGGGCTGGACTTAAATCTCTTGTAGTCACACAGGGACTCATGACAGATGAACTGTTTGACTCCTCCCTCAGGTTCAATCTGATCATCTCCTACCAATGACTATGTGATTTGCTTAACAACCACTGTAAAAATTGTCATAAAATTGGATCCAACTCAACTTATTATCACAATGACTTATGATGGAAATTCTGGCCCCAATTGTGCTAGTAAGTAAATGACCACCTGTATTCTATATGATGAAGGACGGGAAGATTCAATTTTCACTCTACCATGAAGATGACCTTGGATAAGTCACCATTTCCCAATGCAATCTACTTTACAACAGGAAACAGAATTTATGTTCATGATTGGGAATTCTTTGAAGGATGGCTATAATATAAACTTAGTAACAAATAATGCAGGCTAATGGAGATTTGAATAATGTTTGGGCATGTTAAAATATAATACATAAATTTTAAGGGCTTTAAAGGATAATTCTTTCACAGTACCATTAGAATAAATCTGGTAGCAGTTATTCAAACCAATGCACTTCAAACGGCATAAGCTCTGGTGAGATACAGCTCATTTTATCAGATGCTTAGTGTGCTACCATAAAGCAATATGGTAGCAGTGGCTTGATTAAACAGTAGCAACCAGAGATTGGACGTTGTCTTACCTGAACGTCCCTTTTCTGGGCGCTGCGTACACTATCCATGAATGGGTTAAATCCTTCAGCCTTTGGCAATAACTGACTGAGAGCTAAACTTCCCTTTCCTGCTGCCACATCACACCGCCAATCACATGATCCCCAGTCTGAACGAAGGCGCAGCAGACCAGAATTTGTCAGGTAAAATAACATAACTTTATTAATAACCAAACAGCAATAAGAAGAACGATCACCAGGCAGGAAGCCAAAACCAAGGGGAGGGTATGGATAGTGTACGCAGCGCCCAGAAAAGGGAGGTTCAGGTAAGACAACATCCATTTTCCTGTGTGTTGCTCCCACTATCCATGAATGGGATATACCCAAGCTCAAACCCCACAGGCGGGAAGCTGACTGCCTCCAGTGTCCTCCTCTGCCAAAACCCTTTGAAGTACCCTGTGGCTGAAGGACGGCTCTGCCGAGTTATAAGCATCAATTTTGTAGTGGCGAATGAACGGTGACAACGAAGACCAAGTCGCTGCTCTGCAAATATCTGCTACTGACGCCTGTGTTGCCCAGGCCGCCGTCGTGGCCACACTGCAGGTGGAGCGTGGTAGAATCCTTCCGGGCAGTGGTTTGGAGTTCAAGTCATACGCCAAAGCGATGCACGCCTCAATCCACCTGCTCACCGTGGAGGCTGAGATCTTCAGGCCCATGGAGGCTGGGTTGAAAGATACCAAGAGTGCTTCCGTACGGCAGAATGCCGTAGTCCTGCGAATATATAGGTGAAGGGCACGACGAACATCGAGGGTATGCCATCGTTTCTCCCTGTGGTTGCGAGGGGATGGGCAGAAATCTGGCAAGATGAGCTCCTGAGCCCGGTGAAACCAGGAATTCACCTTGGGGATGAAGGAAGGGTCTAGGCGCAGGATCACCATGGTGTCTCTGAAGATGCAAAGATCCCTTCGGACCAAAAGCGCCGCAAGCTCTGAGACTCTCCTGGCTGAGGTAATGGCCAGAAGGAAAGTCACCTTAAAGGATAAGTACTTGAGAGCGACTGACCCCAATGGTTCAAATGGGGGGGACATCAGGGCCCGCAACACCAGTGGAAGATCCCATGACAGATAACGGTGTACTGGGGGGGGCGTAGATTCGTGGCGCCATGCAAAAAACCCCTTATGAGTGGGTGATGTGACAGTGACTGGTACGGTGGACACGAGATGACCGTAGACAAGGCCGCTGTCTGACGACTTAGGGTAGCTGGAGCCAGCCCGTTGTCCAGATCAGTCTGTAGGAATTCGAGGATGTCTTGAACCGCTGCAGCTGTCGGGTCCACATGGTGTTGGGAGCACCAGCGACAGAATGCTCGCCATGAAGCCTCATATATGCGAGCCATCAAGGGCCGTCTGGCTGCCTGGATAGTGCTGACGACCCTATCCGACAACTTGTCCTTCTTTAGAATGACCCTCTCAAATGCCAAATGGCCAATTGAAGCCACTGAGGTTCTGGATGACTGACCGCCCCGGCAGAGCTCTACCTGATGTGGCAGAAGCAGTCACGGTTGGCTTACGGATAGTGCTACGAGGTCGTCATACCACGTTCTTCGAGGCCAGTTGGGAGCCACTAGTAGTAGATTGGCTTTCTCGGCCAGTAGCTTCCGAATGAGACGTGGCAGGAGAGGGATTGGCGGGAAGGCGTATAACAGGCCGCTGGGCCACTTGCATCATAGAGCATCGTGGTCCTCCGCCTGTGGCATTGGGTAAAGAAATATGAAGCGCGGCAACTGTGCATTGGCCGGAGTCGCGAACAGATCTATCTCCGGAGTCCTGAACCGGGAGCAGAGGTCCCAAAATAGGCGGGGATGGAGTTGCCACTCTGCTGGATCTATCAGTTCCCGACTGAGCCAGTCCGCTCTGACATTGGTCGATACCGAGATATGATCTGCCCTGATCGAGAGATGTGTTTCCGCCCAGGTGAACACAGCCCCGGACTCGAACATCAGCATGCGGGACCTCGTGCCCCCCTCTCTTTTCACGTGAGCCTTTGCCGAGATGTTATCCATCAGGATCAGGATGTGATGGCCTTGTACTGCGGCTTGAAACTGTCATAGAACCAGTTTGATCGCCCGGAGCTCCAGGAGATTTTTTTTTTTTATTGAAAAAGTTTTCAAGTACAAGTTTTCCCCCTTTTTCCCCCCCTCTTCCCTAACCCCCCCTCTCCACCCGTCCCCCCCTGTGACTTCTGCACAACAATAGGTTATTTCATAACTAGTTACATACATAATATCTTTCCTTTCCCTTACTCCCTCCTCAGAATACTGACCCTTAGCATATTATTCTTATAACTCCCATTTTTACGATAATCTGCCCTTTTTCTCCTCCCCTAAACTTGTAGTATATTATTACAATTTAACATTTAATCTTTTATATATATTAATATAACATTTTAAAGCGACCTTCTCCCTACATCCAAATTTAACATTTATTCAATTCTATCCAATTCCTCCACTCCCCTAAATATATGACTTGAAATCCTACAATACAATTCTAAATATAATCCACTGCCCATTTTACTAAGATATACACATATCTATATATGCATTCCATTTTGTAAAAAAAAAAAAAGACAATAACTTTAAATTTATAATCCATGTAATATCTTCTTTAGTGTCTTTCCACTGGATTGTTAAATCCTCCACTCCCCTAAATATATGACTTAAAAATCCTTTTTCATAAACTAATCAATCAATAAACTAACCTATTTCAACCCTTCAGTTCCTACAAAATCATGCAATACAATTCTAAATATAATCCACTGCCCACTTTACTAAGATATACACATATCTATATATGCATTCCATTTTGTAAGAAGAAAAAAGACAATAACTTTAAATTTATAATCCATATAGTATCTTCTTTGGTGTCTTTCCACTGGATTGTTAAATCCATCACCCATAATAGGGTAAAATAACATGCTGGTGCAACAGTTTATTCAAAATCTTCAATCATCTTCTGCCCCCATCAGTAGTAAATATCCTCGCATCTGTATAAAAGTAAAAACAACCACCCGAGTGACATTATAATTATATCCATATAGTTATAGTTGTGGTATTCATCAGGATTGTTAATTCCCATCATCCTACTGAGTAACATCCAGATCATCTGCATGCCCCGACATAACTCTCCTGCCTTATAACTCAAAATAATTATATTTACCAAAAAATAAAAATAAAAAAAAAATCCAGAGTAAATGATTCAAATCCAACAAAGTGAGGCTCTTTTCACATCCCAAAATCACGGCATTGCAGTGATCTGCCATAATCCTCAGGATAGTATTAAACAATTGTTCGCCTCCACTATCTTTTCAAATATTCATTCGTGTTTTAAAGTCCCTGGCTTCACTGTTGCATGGTTTAGAAACTGCTTTTTCTATGAGATCTATTTCTTTTCTTTTTCTTTTGCGGGTTGAATTTCCATCCTCGTTTCTTGCCTACCAGTTGTGTGTCAGCTGGTTGATTTTCATTCTGCTTTATGGGTTGTTCTTGTTGGGTTAGTTTTATCATCTCATCTTTCTTCTCCGTCACTTGTATGTCAACTGATTGATTTGCGCACTTGTCTGTGACTTGATGGTTCATCAGCTTGGTGTCGGATGACACTACTCTCTTATTTATAGACAGACCAGCTGGGGTATCCAGGGAATCCAAAGACAATTTATCTACAACAGTCTCTGTAATTTGATATCGGAGCTCCAGGAGATTGATGCTGCTGTGACTTTCACATTGGGACCACTGGCCTTGCGCCACTAGGTTGCGAAGGTGAGCGCCCCACCCCCGAAGACTTGCGTCTGTGGTGAGTATCAATCTGTACAGGTCTAGGAATTGAGGAGCAAGGGAGACGTCCACTACCTGAGGGACAGACGAACTTGAGAAGGTATGATCACCTCGTGCTTCGAGTTGGCTTTGCCTGCCCTTTGGAAGGGGAGTAGGAACCATTGTAAAGACCATGAGTGTCTGCGTGTCCACGGAACGATGCCGAAGCAGGAGACCATCTTCCCGAGTAGGGATGATAGTTGCAGTAAGGGGACTCTCCTCCGTGTCAAGACCTGCTGGATTAGGTCTTGAATGTTCTGGACTCTCTCCGGGGACAGGAATACCTGGCCTTTGGCTGAATCTATCTCTGCCCCCAGGTGAAGAAGTCGGGTGGAAGGCTGCAGCTGGCTTTTCTCCAAGTTGATTGTGAAGCCGTGTTCTTGGAAGGCTTTCAGAACCAGATTCATGTCTCTGCCCGCCTGGTCGTGTGACGACAAGAGGATCAAAATGTCGTCGAGGTAACAGAGAACTCGCACTGGAATTGCTCGGAGTGTGGCTGCCACTACCGCCACCAACTTGGTGAAGGTGCGAGGTGCTGATGAGAGTCTGAAAGGCATTGTGCGGTACTGGAAGTGCTGACCCATGAACTCGAACCTCAAGTACTGACGGTCGTTGGGGTGAATGGGCACATGCAAATAGGCTTCTCGTAGGTCGACCGACTGGAGCAGGTCCCCCTTTCTCACTCCCGCTAGAATTGACCTGAGGGAGTGCATTTTGAACCTGCGGTACTGGACCGCCCGATTCAGCCGTTTTAGGTTTAAGATGCCCCTCCAACCCCCGGAATTCTTGGGTACCAGGAAGAGGATTGAATAAAACCTGGAGCCGTGTTGATCCGGCGGCACCGGTTCTATGGTCCTTATTTCCAGCAGGTGTATGATCTCTTGCGCCATCAGGAGTCTGAGCTCCTTGGAATGTGGAACCGGGCAACATACAAAGCGATGGGGAAGAGGTCCGGAGAATTCTCTCCCCGATGAAATTGTGTGCTGCACCCACAAGTCCGCTGTTGACCGAGCCCATTTCTGGTGGAAGAAGTGGAGTCTCCCGCTGATGGAACCTGCAGCTCGAGCGTCACTTCCCCCTCCTAGCGGTTTTGAACCTGGCCCCCCGAAAGGGTCTTTTGGATTGTTGGGACCGGCCGCGGTCTCGAAATTGGTGTCTGTCTTGCTGTCTATCGCTGCTCTGAAATTGAGTGCGCTGTGATGGGGGCCCCCTGGGCCCTGAGTTGAGACGAAAGGGCTGCTGGTGAGTATATGGTGTGTATCTGCGCTCCTGCCGGCAGTAAGCCGACGGGAGTACCCTCCTCTTGTCTTTGTCTTCGACTAGGACAGGTTCTAAAGGTGCCCCGAACAGTTCGGGAGCTTTATACGGGGCTGCGGCCAACTTCCATTTCACCTTAAGGTCGGCTTTCCAGGAGCGTAACCAAAACAGTCTTCTTGCTGTGACGGTCGAGGCAAGTGCCCTTAAAGCAAACTTCGCGGAATTTAAGGACGCATACGCGGCGTATTCAGTGGCAGCTATGATCTTGTTTATGTCTTGATGTAGCCTGGTGTCCTCGGGAGGAAGTCTTTCCTGTAGTTGGCATAGCCCTATTGAAAAAGGAAGTTGCTGTTGCTGATCTAATTGCCCAAGCCACCGCCTGATGTGACTTGCGAAAAGCCCACTCTGTCCTTTTGTCCTCAGCTTTGAGGCCATCCAAGGCATCCGTGGAAACCATCGAGGAAGATGACAAGGTCGCTACTGGCTGGTCCGATGGCAGTGCCAATAAGTCCTCCAGTTCCTGGGCCGAGCAATAGAGCTTCTTGTCCAAGCTGCTTGGAGTCGTTAGGGAAGCCAGCTGCCCCCAGGAGTTCTGGATTACGTCCGAGAACAGTTGTGGGCAGGGGATACAGTCCTTTTCCGGCTTGGAAGATTTGAAGACCGTGGGGACCTGTGGTCGAAGGCGAGGGTGTTGTGACCTCCCCAGGCACTCCCAAATTAGTCATGAGACACGCCTTATGGAGGAGAGACTTGAACAAGGCAGGGCGGAACAGACCCGTGAAAGCTGGCATATCGGGCATCAAGCCCTCGTCCTCTGAGAACTCAATGTCCTCGGGCCCCTCCTCTGCTTGATGTGAGTCTTCTGAAGAAGATGCTCGAGTTTGCGATGGTTGAGGTTGAGCCTGTTGTCGCTGGGGTGCCCCCTGGGCCGCCAACGGCTGTGGGAGAACCCCTGCGGTCTGCTGCAATTCTGCAGCCAGGAAAGATGATAACGCAGTTGAAAACATGGACTGAAAATCCAGATAAGTTGCTGGCAGGGGCCCCTCTGGTGTTCTTAGGCCAGCTGCCATTGGTGTAAAGGTCACCTCCACCACGCGGTGATGAGAATATGATGAGCCCGCAATAGAGACGTCCGGCAATGAAAGTGAAACTCCTTTGGTACGGAGTAATGCTTGGCCCGACTTGGATGGGTCTGGGGTTGCCAGTGTTAAGGCCAAATCAACCAGACTTGTAATTCCGGGCTCTGCCACCCCCCCAGGTGCTGGGGGTGTAGCTTTAGGCAAACCAAGCTCCTGAATTGGTGTTGCCACCGCTGCCTTCTGAGCCTTTGCGCACAGGTGTTCTAGTGCCTTATGGCATCTTAGGGCATTCTTGTCCTGCGTGGGAGGCGCCTTTTCTGCACTGGCTTTGCAGCTGGAAGACTCTGCCCGCTTCCCCGAGTGCTTTCTGGTAGATTTTGCCCCCTTACGAGGTGGGCTTGTTTCCAGCTCCAGGTCAGAGGAGAGAGGGAAATCTGACATGATTGTTTAGTATAAGATGAGAGCTGTCCCCCCTGAAAATTGTTGCCTTGGGCCTGTGGATCGAGTAGATCGCTCCTGTGCTTCCAGGTAGATGAGGCCCGAAGGTCCCCAAACTGCCCTTAATAGTAATAACTCCACGGTTGATGAGATTCACCCCTCAAAGCCCGGGAGCAAGCAGGCTGTAAACTGCTGATTTAATAGGAGCTGGCCACAATGAGGTGACCAAAATGGTGGCCTGAGGGTCCATCAAGATGGCGGCTGCACATGGTGCAGAAATCCAAGGGGCTGGGAAAGCTGCGGTCTCACAGTGGCGGCCCGAGGGTCCTACCACATGCTGCACACAGCTCAAAACGGCCCGAGGAGGCTCTTCGCAACAAGGGAGGGGTTGATTTCCTCACAGCCGCTCCGCTGACAAATTTCCGCTCTCCGCTTGTCTTTTTAAAACCTCCGCTGCTCCCTTGTGTGCCGGACGAGAAGCCGCGATAACGGGGATGGCTGCTGAGTCCAGCCACCCACCACTGCTGAAACGTGAGCCGGGCTCGCTCCGAGCGAGCTGCAGACCAGCAAGGAAGCGAAGCAGCTGCCGAAGCTGAGGCGTGGGCGGTGGGAGCTCCGATGCTGCTGCTCAGCTGACGAGGCGATCCTTCTTTCTGTGCCTTGAAGGCAGCAATCCCCGATAAAAATCAAATAATCAAAAATAAAGTAAAACCCTACACGAAAGCTCTCAGGAAAGGGAAAACTTTAGAAAACAATCTAAGAGCTCTGAAAAACACTTCAGCGTTTGCCAACAACTGAGTGAAGACTGGGGATCATGGGATTGGGGGAGTGGCGTGGCAGCAGGAAAGGGAAGTTTAGCTCTCACTCAGTTATTGTCAAAGGCTGAAAGATTTAACCCATTCATGGATAGTGGGAGCAGCGCACAGGAAAATAACATGGCTTGCCTCTAAGCATATTTTTTCATTTAATGTATTAAATGCATTTGTTATATGTATAGACTATAGAGTGTTAAACCAGTGTTTTGGTAGAGAAAACATATGTACCCTATATCATGACAAATATACTAAGCTACAAGCATTGCCAAATGAGGTATCACAAAAAAACCCCATATATTTCAGTTGCTACATACTTGGTTGTTTTCCAATTCAAACAGATAAAGCAAAAAGTAAATCTTTTTAAGACTTCATTTTAAAGCACGGAATCTCCTCTCTCATGTAATATATCGTACAACCTACTCAAAGAGAAAGCTTAAGAAACAATACTTATTTATTCCAATTAGATGCCATAATAAATCTCTAAGAAGCAAACAAACAAAATATGAAAAAAATCATTAAATCACCTCCCACTGACATTCAGACTATTAATCTAATCTAATATTTCACTGCAGTGGTTATCAAATACTTCTACAAGAACTAATAATAAATAATTTATAAGTTATGAGGCTTTTTTTTTCTTTTCAAACCATCTAGACTTAGCCAACCCCAAGCATTATCCCTCAGAACAAAAGTAAGTTCTTGTCACAAAACCTCTCCCAAGAAGTAATGAATTTAGCTGCCCTCCCATCATGAACTGAACTCTACTCACAATAGCCTCTTTCAACTAGGCAGCCTCAGCCTTCATGCATCTTAATACTGCCTTGGCTCCTAAGAAGTGATAATTAATTAAACTGGGGATCTGGAGAAGAATCAGAAAGTAAGTCACATTTTTCCTTAAAACAGCTGTTAAAAACAAAAACAAAAGCCCAACAAGCTGTGCACCATATAAGCCAAAGCAAGAGCCACACATAAAACATCTTTGAAAAGAAGATTATAAAGTAGGTAACTGCTTAGAAGAAATTCATGGCAGCTTCTTCAGGAGATCAGAAATCCTGAGAAGGAGATTGGTAGACTGATAATAAAATGAGATTATGATGAGAGACAAAGAAAGTAAAAGAAGAACTTCTTATAATTATCTTATTTTACCATAAATAATAACACTTTCCACACACGGGTTTTGATTTAGTATCCTTGATTACTGATTCATTTTCTCTACCATCACAGACTACAAGTATAAGAACATCAGAATAAGGATATAAGATATTTATAACTAGTGTAATGTAGTATAGTATAATTATATTATATAATAAATAGAGAGTAAGATACTAGTATTTGTGAATTGTATGGCCAGTTCACATTGATGAAAAAAAGGAAAAGAATGGGCGGGGAACGGGACGAGGACACTGAGGAATGAAAATAGTAATTTCCTTGACCAGAACTTCTGTAATATGAAAAAGGACAGAAATAATTTACTCCAACATTCACCATTTAACTCTATGCAGAACAGTATAGTCCCCTTAAAATGATATGTCAAAGATAGTCTCATATCCATCTTCACCTAAATGACACACACAGAATACCAAAAGTAAATGCATCGTGTGCCAAATTTTTAACAATTTAGTAAAATACTCATAGTTACATAGAAATATTTCGAGGTCTGTGGTGCTGATATGTAAACGTATGCCTCAAGAGTCAAAATTATAATTTCCATAAATCAAAATATGCATGCAAAATTCAGGAATTATGAGACATATAATCCCAAAACCATGGTTACAATACTTTTATACTATGACTCAGCACAGAGGGTTTTACATGAATTCAACTTCAAAGAATAAATTATGGAATTGTCATAAATGTTATCTTCCAAAACGAGGCTCCATGGCCTGTTTCAAATTTTCAGTTCTGTATTTAAATCTGAAAGTTGGTTCCAATGTGTTCTGTAAGCATTACAACAAATAATTTCATAAATCACCAATATTTAAAAAGAAGTACAAAATATACACAAAATATATTAATAAAATACTTCATAATATAGCCAACAAATTAGCATGCATGTCAGCAGCAGATAGAACAGCTACATATATTTCTACTGTAATCTACTGTAAGGTCAAGGAAGACATGACCCTAAAAAAGAAAATGAGATTAAAGTGTAAACAGTCAATATTACAATCAATACAAATAAATTAGCAACCCCCTCAGGAAATCTCAACGAATAGGAGCTCCAGACTGAAGCTTATCATGTGTCTATGCAAAAAAACCTTGATGCTCCTCTATCTACATTCAGAACTTCTGAACAACAAAGAATCAAAGTCCTCAACTCCTTAATGTCTATCTAGGAACTTCATTCTGTACCACCAGTATGTATCTATAAAAGGGAATATATAAAAAGATTTGGACGCCATCTATCTCCCTCATAGAGCGACCATAGGCAGTGGTTGTTTTTGCAAAAATAAAAGAGAAAGTAAAATTTCAGAATTTTAAATTATTTTAACTCAAAATTATTTTGAAGAAATTAATGTAGACAAAACAAATATGACATACATATGGATCTTAATATACATTAATTTCCACATTTGTTGAAAAAAATATTGTTTTTACATAGCTCCTTCTACAAAGACACGGAATACATTCTAAACTAAAACATTAATAAATAATGTACTGTATCTTTGAAGAGATAGAAGTGCTGCACAAAAGCCTTTATTTTTCAGTGCAATAAATTCCTCCAAGTTTAAATAGCAACAAGTCAGTTCTGCTTCTAGTTACCCATTGATAGCTCAATGCCATTTCTGAATTTGCTTAATTATTTAAATATACTGTGGGTTACCGTCTGATCAGTGCTCTGTTTATTTACTCAGTACTTTGTTGCAAGCTTGCTGGCACTTACTTAGTACATTTACTTTAGCTGATTGCACAGTCTAAGAGGTACCAACTTCTACACAGAACTGTTATCTCAATCATTAACCTAGAGTTGACAGCTAAAAATGAAAATTAACTATTTTCTATGGCTCTAAGCAAGCTTGTTCTGGAACTGAAAGATAGCAATGTAAACCACTTATACTGCCAAGAACATTCAGCTAAGGTGCTCAAGAAATTTTTTTAAAGAGTTTGATCATTTAAAAAATTGTTAAGTATCTTGACAATCAAAACTAAAAATATTAGATCAGATCCATCTTTTGGTCAACTGATTTATCTTTTCCTTGAGAACACTAACAATTTGAAAATTGATCATTTTCTAATTTAACAAAATGACCTTCCCCATAATACATTTGTTTTAATTGCACTATGAATCTGTCACAGGCCATTTCCAGAACAGAATATCATCACCCTAATTCCAGTAAGCTAAATCAGAAGAGAACCAGCTTGATGTAGTGATTAAGGTTTCAAATTAGGAGACTGGGAGTTCTAGTTCTACCTTAGACACAAAGTTGGCTGGGTGACCTTGGCCAATCACTCTCTTTCTAGGAAGCAGAAAGTGTCTCTGGTGGTCAGTGTTTAAAGTTTTATTAGTCAGATAAAATGAGATTAAATATTTCATGAATATTATCATATGAGAATGGAAGCGATGGTAAATCAATGTAATACTTTTTACAAAGACAGCTATGGAATTTTGAAATATATGCTATAAAGATGTTTTTTGCTCAAGAAGAAAGATTTTTAAGGACATTGAAAAGAAGCTAACATATGGGTAACCTGTTATAGTCATTTTTCTGTAGAGAAAAAAATCAGAACAGATGGTAATGATGGGCGAAGCATAATTAGCTACTTCCCAAAACAGTACAACAGATTTACAAAATCTGGAAAAAAGGTAAAATGCTGCCATCTGTAGGCAACCAATAATTACTGTTCCCTTTTCAAATATCACAGCCATTTAAAACATCCTTACCTGATAGGTAAAAAAGGGAAGCTATGTAAGTTTTCTTGTACACAATATTCTTTTTAAGCTCAGAACAATGCAGCCTATTTCTATTCTTGCTAGGTTTTATTTAAAAAAGCTATATTAGTATGGAGCTGGCAGACTACCAGAGCTTAACTCCTGATCACGTGTAAATGTCCATGTTGACTTTCTGTCTCCTATCCAAGCACTAATTAGATCTATCTTGCTTTTTTTTTCTTCAGCAGACTAAGCTAGTATTTTTTCTTCTTCCTTTTTAAAAAAACAAATAGTTTTGAGAAAACAACAAGAGAGAACATTAAAAAATAACAGCGGTATAATATAGATAAGCTAAAGATTTAAACATATGAAGATTATAGCTTTTTAAAATATTACCAATTAGTTGTGAATAGCTATGAATATTACATATGTAATAGTTATGAATATTACATGTACTATAATTACATTAAATATTACATTCTAAGTATAAAAAGCATGGTCAACCAAATATAAATCACTGAATGGAATTGTGCACTGTAATGAGTTCAGTCCATATTACTAAAATTCTATTTTGATTTAAGAATCTCGTAAAATTGAAATGCAGATTCCATGGATAGATAAATCCAATTTTTTGAGAACCAGTATTTTCATTAAACTATCCACACTAACTTCTTTCCCTAAGCTTCGGCTACTCAGAGCTATTTATTTATTGTAAACTGTTTATTATTAATATTATATACACAGCAATGTGAAATCACAGCTGCCAGCTTTTTAGCTGATATTGCCCTTCATATGCACTGAATTCTTCCGAAGAACCTAAAATGTTGTAATGTTGTAATGTTGACCTATATATGTAGGGATCCAAGCATGTGTGGCCTTTTGTAACAGACAGATGGAAATTTTGTCAATGTTCAGATTTTTCTAAGTGTGATCCAGGACTTTTTGGTATGGTACTCAATGTGCTGCTAACCACTGGGACTATCATCTCTGGTTTATGGTACTATCCTGATTTGATTTTGATTTTGTATTGTTTAGTGGTTCTTGACCTCATCAACATCCAATTAGACTATCGCGACATATTTTATATGGGGCTAACTTTAAAGACCATCCGAAACTTCAGTTAGTACAAAATGCAATGGCCCTAGAGCAGGGATGGGTTTCTACCGGTTCGCCCCGATTTGGGCAAACTGGTAGTGGCAGTGGGGGAGGCTCCGCCCGCCCACCCAGATGTCATCAAAAACGCTCTGTGCATACACAGAAGCACCACACGCTACCGATAGCGAACTGATAGCGCCGGGATTTCAATCCTATCCCAACAGGGATTACACCTGTTTTGCAGGTCCTACATTGCTTTCCTATTTGATTCTAGGTGCAATTTACAGTGCTGATTTGAATCTATAAAGCTCTTTGTGGTTTGATGGTAAATAAGTTTGGTGGTAAATAGCTTCGTTTGTGATATGCTTCTATGACAGCAGGTTACATTACAGATAGTCCTTGACTTACAACAATTCATTTACTGACCATTTGAAGTTACAACGGCATTGAAAAAAGTGACTTATGACAATTTTTCAAACTTACAAACGTTGCAGCATCTCCATGGGCACATGATCAAAATTCAGACATTCAGCAAATAACTCATATTTATGATGGTTGCAGGTCCCGGGGTCAAGTAATCACATTTTGCGACCTTCTGACAAGCAAAGTCAATGGGGAAGTCAGATTCACTTAACAACCATGTTACTAACTTAACAACTGCAGTGATTCACTTAACAGCTGTGACAAGAAAGTCAGAAAATGGGGCAAAATCACCAACAACTGTCTCCCTTAGCAACAGAAGTTTTGGGCTCAATTTGTGGTCATAAATTGAGGATTATCTGTACAATTGAATTTTTTTTAGTAAAGATATGATTCTACAGATTCTTTAAGCATTTTTAAAATGTGAAAATCAATCATTTTTATTATGCACTGTTCAGGAATGTGATATTTTATTTCAACCATATTCTGTATGTCTCTGCCAAAGATCACTGTGAAATAATAATCACATATGCCTGTACACGCAGCCACAATGAGTACACCAAAATTCAAGCCCCATAAGGCAATCACAATAAATTAGATAATAAGTCACAATAAGTTAAATAATTCCAGCCACACCTGGAATACTACATCCAGTTTTGATCACATTACAAAGAAGTTGTTGAGACTTTGAAAAAAAAGGGTAAAGAAGAGCAACTAAGATGATTAAAGACCTGGAGGCTAAAACATATGAAGAACAGTTGCAGGATCTGAGTTTGTCTAGTCTAGAAGAGTGGTGAAATTCAGCCGGCTCTATCCGGATTGTGTGATCAGGTAGCGCCGGCGGCGGGAGGCTCCACTCCCCCGCCCTGACATCATCATGTCCCTTTTTTGAGTTAAGGAGAAACTTCCGAACAGAGAGAGCAATTAGCTAGTGGAACAGCTAGCCCGCAGAATTTGTGGGTGCTTCATCACTGGAGATTTTAAAGAAGAGATTGGATAATCACTTGTCTGAAATGGTATAGGGTCTCCTGCTTGAGCAGGGGGTTGGACTAGAAGACCTCCAAGGTCCCTTCCAATTCTATTCTGATTAAGTTTGAATAATTATATTAATAAATGTATTTTTCGGGGGGGGAAATGTTACTTTAGTTAGGAATGTTTAGCAGCCATGCACAAATAAGTGTTTAGAAGAAAATGTATACCAATTTGAATATTTATTTTAATTTATAAAATAAACTTTCTACAGAGTTTGACTTTTGATACATCCTGTGTGTATACAGAGCTAAATTTTAACTATTGCAAAACTATTGAATTACTTTCATTGCACTATAAACTTTAAAAACACATAAGCCTGAGCATAATATTAATACAAATAATTAATTTATGAATTTAGAAAACCTGGGGTAGAGGAAAGACCTGAGCTTTGTTTTCAAAGAGAGGAGTACCAATTCCCAGAAACACAGTTACTAAATGCACTGTTTTGTTTTGTTCTTAAATGTGTTAATATGAGTAACAAAGAGCAGGAGGGACACAGATGGGTTGTACTTAGAATGACACAAGCATTTTTCATGGCTCCAATGTGCTGTTCTCTGCAGATACAATTGGTCTTGAGTTTACTCTGTTCTCATAATGGATTTGCTACAGTGGATTCAGAAAGATCCCCCATATGTTGATGCATGCAAGAATTAATATGCAATTAATAAATTAATCTTATCATCTGGTTTTGTTCAAGAAGGCAGCTGGTCCATATATAAGATGCTAATTAGACAAATTAAGATGAGCCACTTTTGTCCTGTGATGAACTAATAGTTTACGGTATCCAATCCTCTTACGTCTTCTAATAGGGTGTGCCAGTAGATTAGATAAAATGAGGTAGCAGATTTCCTAGAAGACAAAAGGCAAAGACGAAATATATTGTAGAAGTTAATTACTTATATAAATGACTGATGGATCCAGATAGTCTATCTTGTTCTAGAAAGTAATAAAAGAATGTAAAAATTACAATGGGCTATTATTTACCATAGAGACAAGAAAAAAAACTTTTTTTGATAAATATAAAAGGCCTGAGGATCTTTTCTGATAATGTTGAATCTGTAATCTATGTATGGAAGAACTTTTGTTTCAATCGTCAATCCTCTCTCTTAGGCCAATCTTTGCTGTTTTCTTTATTTCCACTGTTCCCAGAAAAGGTAATTTCAGTACTACCATTAGCTATTTTAAAATAGTTATATTTTTATTATGTTTTAAATATTTCATATATTTTCTTTCTGTTTGCTATTCCTTGTTATATACACAAACATGAGGAAGAAACAGAATACAATAGCATCTCATTTAGAAATAACAATATAATTAGTACTGTAGTTTTCTATATTAATTATACTGAATAAGATACAGGAAAACTGGGAGTTCCGCATTAAGCTTTTTAGCTGGAGTAGCTGAATTGAACTCTCTCTATATATATATCCCTCCTTTTTTAAACTATAGCACCTAACAAACCTTCAAAGAAAAAGATTATAGCTTATAGGACAGCAGAATATAGCTTACAGGACAGCAGAAGCTCATGAGATAGAGAAAAAGTGAAGAATATCATATCATCTCCACCAGAAGATTGCCACTCCTTCAATGAAGGCCAGGATGGGCCAATGGCAAGTTCTTCTCAAGAAGCAAGCCAAGAGCAACTGCAGTAGGGCACATACATAAAGAAAAACTTACAAACACATGAAGGAATGCAATGGAATATTTCCATTCTAGTTCTTTCTCCAGAAAAATTGATAGAAACGTCTATAACTTTGATTCATTCTTTTGGTGCATGAATTATGTAAAGGTCCATCTTATACACACACTGGTTCCCATTGCTACTACCAAATATTTTCCTAGGCATTCAGAAACAAATCTTTTAAATAAAACAAATAGCAGCCATTCATTCTATTCTCAACATATAATGTTACAGAAGTCATAAAGCAGTATCTGCTAAAAGTAAGCATTAAGGGCGCATTACAATGATGTTAGACCAACATGAGAAAAGCCACAAAAGAGAGACTAGGACCAAACAACAACGTTAATATTCATTAACTATCATAATTAAATATTAAATGCTTTTAATTTACAACAGTTGCATTGCTTAATGACTGCAGCAGTTCTCTCTTTCAAACATTAAAGCAATTACACTATTTTAGTTAAGGTAATGGGCCTACTATTATCAAATCAGAAAAATCTTAAATTAATGACAGCTATTTTATTACAAAGTCTTTGGCCCTGGCAAGTCAATTTTATACTGAATAAATAAATATCTGTAACTAGGAACTTAAATACTGTTGACTATGTACTCAAACCAGCCATCTGCTAGCAATCAATCTAATTGAGTTTGCATAGCAGCGTGGGCAAGCAAATAATGGCAAAAGGGATATTAAACTAATATTTATTAGACTATGGCTACAATTCTGTCCTTGATTACAAACTTAGTGCTTGTAAATGGACCTTTCTGATTGTTTACCCACTAGCAATGTGCTCATTGCTAGAGCCTAAACAATCAGAAACATCCATTTACAAGCACTAACTCTGTGATCAAGGCAGAATGACAAAACTATTTTTATATGTTGGAACTGGACTCCTTGAAAAGCTGTTCTTTTTACACACCGTAAAGGTTCATACACAACGACCTGCATATACTTTTTTAAGTTAGTATGACAGCTACTCAGTTTATGGAGACATCCAGGGGTGAAATACAGCAGGTTCTGACAGGTTCTGGAGAACCGGTAGTGGAAATTTTGAGTAGTTCGGAGATCCATCAAATACCACTTCTGGCTGGCCCCAGAGTGGGGTGGGAATGGGGATTTTGCAGTATCCTTCCCCTGCCACCAAGCCACACCACAACCACCAAGCCACGCCCACAGAACCGGTAGTAAAAAAATTTGGATTTCACCACTGGGAAACATCAGATACATTTTATCATGTGAGGAGAATGCAGACATAGTAAACTCAATGAGAAAAAATTAAAGATCAGAATAAGGAAAGAGAAGCTGTGCATTGTTAATAAGAAGAAAGAAAAATAAAGGTGTTTGATAAATAAAAAGAGCCTGAAACTAATGTAAAAAGAATGGATAATGGTTGGAAAACTAAGCCTGGCAAATAGAAATGTGCTGAAAATAGAGCAAAGGTGGTAAGTCAAGCAGCTGAACTAAGAACTAACAAAGATTCTGTGAAATACAGAAGCAAACATTTTATAGATATGCAAGAATAATATACAGTAGTGGCCAAAATTGTGGAACCCTTTTGGGAAAAGTGTATTTTTGAGGTTTGAACCACCTTTTTTTTGGAGTAGTACCATAAAATTATATATCAATGGAAAGATAATTTAATCAAGAATGTAATGCTTTTCGATGCTTTTTGAGAGGTAAAAGTGGCTTTTTTCATGGAATTCTAGATTTTAGGCCAAATTCCTGCAGACTGTGCCAAACAGTCCTTGCACTTAACTTCACATTGCATCACACCATTTCATCTTGTATACACCCAGATGATTTTCTTCTGTCACACAGGCACAGTCTCTTAATTCTTCTATCATCACTTTCTGTTGTGCACCTTTTTCCTGCCTTTACCAGTGTGGTTTTGTAGTGACTGAGTCTCCTTATACCTCTTCAAAAACTTAGAAATGCCACCTTTGGATAAGTTTCCACAATTTTTTCTTCTAATTTCTTTATAACTGTACCCTTGTTCACTTAATAATACAATTTTACATTGCTTTCTGGGTGACCAGTCA
Source organism: Arizona elegans (assembly GCA_022577455.1). Taxonomy (NCBI): domain Eukaryota; kingdom Metazoa; phylum Chordata; class Lepidosauria; order Squamata; family Colubridae; genus Arizona; species Arizona elegans. Next base: position 247,804,940 of record JAKOOJ010000001.1, read on the forward strand.
ACTCTTTGCACCATTACTTTAATTTTATTATGTTTTACAAGCTCACTAAATGAAAGAACACAAAAAACCCCAACCAATTTATAGCAATCACATAACACACTGACAAATGTCTTCCTCTCAGCCTCAATACATGACATCAATAACTGAATCCTACTGTGATCTGATTGGTTCATTGGTGAAACAAGATGACACCTGACTGGCTCTCTAAACATTCATGCTCATTGGCTACAATCAGATGAAGGAAAGCTACCTGATATCAACCTAAGGAAGTTGTGCTTTCTTATTCTGGTTATTTGGCTATAACTTTTCATAGAATACAGATAATTGAACAAACTTTGTTGCATTACATTCTTGATTAAATTATCTTTCCACTGACATATAATTTTATAGTACTACTACAAAAAATCTGGTGTTATTAGTCATCAAACCTCAAAAATATACTTTTCCCAAATGGTTTCCACAATTTTGGCCACTACTGTAAAGTATGCAAAAAGTAGCTTTTTATGAATTGATTTGCAATAGCTATCCAGATCTTTGTTTATGCTGATAAAACGGGTTATATATGTAGTTTACTTAAGATGATTTACAGGTAGTCCTAGATTTACAACAGTTTAATGTTCGAAGTTACAATGGCACTGATTTGTACCGTTTTTCACATGACCATTGCAGCATCCCCATGGTCATATGATTAAAATTCAAATGCTTGGCGACTGATTCATATTTTTGACGTTGTAGTGTCCTATAGTCATGTGAGCCCATTTTGCGACCTTCTGACAAGCAAAGTCAATGGGGAAGCCAGATTCACTTAAAAACTGTGTTACTAACTTAACAACTGCAGTGATTCACTTAACAATTCTGTCAAGAAAAATCATAAAATGGGGCAAAACTCACTTAACAAATGCCTTGCTTAGGATAGAAATTTTGGGCTCAGCTGTAGTCATCAATAAAGATTACCTGTAGTTGGTTTGCAGCTACAGTGATGCCATGTAGTTGTAATAATCTACGTTTGTTTCTGAAATGTTTTTGATGCATAGGTAGTGTGATCCTTTTCATAGCTTGTTTTGAATGTGCTTTAGTGGGTTGAGTATCAGGTACTTTTTGATAAAGTTATATAGGTATCCATTTTGTTCTATAGCCAGTCTGTTTTTCTTTCATTCTTTGCTGAAGTGCATTGCTACAGTACTAAAATACTGATACAAATGTTGGTACTTTATTTCTGATCCTGGTAGCAGGTGCAGAACTGACAGCAAATGGACACAGTAGATCAATATGGAATTATGGCATGCTTTAAAGCTGTGTTAATTGTTGTACTATCTGTGCCCCTTGACCTCGGGGCTGCTGTTGGTCTCTGCACATCTGTTATCATCCTTGCATAAAGCCACATCAGCACGCATACACAATTTTTACGTTTATTGGCATGGCTGAATGTTATTTGCTTGTTTACTTTGGGAAGACAGTATGGCAATATATAGAAAAAACCTGCATCATTGGAAAAAATGGGAGAGATTCAGTTGAGTTCACAGTGAAGTAGGTCAGTAGTCAGGCCACTCACTAACAAAGCTGGCTGAGTCTCATTGTTTAGAAGGGTGTCTTGTAAGCAAACAGGCTTTAACATGAAGATGACTTTACTGTATATATTAATTGAAAACCCAGCTGCCATGTATATCTATCACTACATATTATACGCAGTAGTACATAACATCATTATATTTGATTGAAATGTGAAATATTCACATCCTAGTCATGTTATAAATAAAGTAAATTTATCTTGGAAATAAAGTAGAGTTAGGCTTCCTGGCTGTTAATATTATTCTGAAAAACAAAAGACTCAGTAGCCTAAGAAGAAAAAAACAGGAATCATCTACAATGTACAGTAGAGGGACTGTAACAGCCACTTTGTAGAACAGACAAGAACACATACAAGAATACCAATTCGCAATCAGAAGACACAATGAAAATTTCTTATTTTACAGACCATTTAAGAGAGACAAAAAAAAAAAAAAAAAAAAGCTGAGAAAGAAAGAAAAAGACCAGAATGAGTCCTTTCAAGAAGGATATCTCCAAGTCCATCTTCACCTTAATTTGCCTGTTATTTATTTCTATCAAGTTATCAACTCCTGGATCTGCAGATAAGCAGTGCCTATAAGAAACTATTACAATAATCTCTGGTAAATATGCTGATTATCTCCCCATAACCTTTCAAATAAAAGGAAGAATGACCCCGTATTAAAATATTAGAATTCTTGCCTTTCTAATTTTGCTACAATCAGTCTGCTTTTATGACCCTGTATCTGGTAATATAAACCAATAAAATCTGTATGCTCCCTTTGATCAGATTTGACAAATGGGTAGTTTCCAGTGTAATCCAACAACTGGTCTTAAACTGGAGGCCAAGAAACACCAACAGCAGGTCTTGGGCTCCAATTTAAGACCAGTTGTGGGATTACACAGAGACCAATTTCAAGATACTTCTTTAAGTTACAACTGAACTCTGATGCTACGTGACTTAAGTCTTATCCCAGATTATTTATCAACCTCTGAACATACAATTGCACACACAGATGGCCATATCTTAAAAGCTTATTTAAAATCAGTTCTTCTAACTCTGGAATGCACTTTTATTTTAGGTCAAGGAGTAATAGGACAGAAAATAAATGTTTTTATTTCATTAAAATCTAAGAAAAAATTAATACAGCAGCTTCCCTTTTAGTGACTACCTTGATTAGCAAATATGATCATAATCAACAGTAGTTTTTTAAAAATTGACTGGTAAATGTGTGCACTTAGGTATAGATTTCTGTCCCTGACAATAATGTCAGAGTGAGAATAATGCTGGTGTAGCTGCACAAGAGAGGATGTACATGAGATGGCACCAACCAGCAAACTTTGTAGCATATCTCTCTCTCTGCCTCTCCTTCTGAATGGATTAAATAGCTAAATGAAGAGACATTAATGTCCAGTCATATAGTTAATAATTTTGCTTCTGTCATATTTAAAAGGTCATTTTATAATCAAAAGGTCATTGGAATATCTTAAGGCTTCAATGAATCACATATGGTCCTAGGACTTCATGTTCTGTACTTATTTGCCAATGTTTTTGAGATTTCTGCTTAACAAGCAAGAACTGATACAACACACTGACAATGAAATGGTGACTCAGACTAGGATCAAAGCATCAAACCTACCACACAAATAAACTAATTTCAGGTTTTCAAATGTTCAGGCTTTTACACTACTGTTGAAATTTTTACAGGAAGTCATATAATGTTATTAACAATGGAATATATCATTTTGTAAATTACATGGAATAACAGGTTTGCCTGGCATGAACACTGTTTTTCTTCAAGTTTCACGTTTCACCCGTTAAACCCGGGTTTGATATTTTAGAATACAGTCAACAGAAACGAGTACTTTCACTCTTCAAAACAGGTTGCTGCTGATACTGACACAAAAGCCATTTATCTGGCACAATACTGGAGGATTTTAGCTTTTTTTTCATGCAGCTGCTGCTGCATCCGAAAAACAGGTTGCTGCCAAAAAATAAATAAAAAGAAATGCCTCTAATCTAAAGCAACAATAGAACGACAAACTGCTATAGCTGGCACAACCTAGCACTGAGAGCGCAAAGCATTCTTTACACCGATGAAAAGCACAAATTTTACAGTTCAGTATACTAGAATTAGGAATTCAGACACTGTACAATTGGAACAAGATCAACCTGCCAATCAGTGGTGGGATTCAAATAATTTAACAACCGATTCTCTGCTCTAATGACCGGCTGGGTGGGCGTGGCCATGGTGGACGTGTCCAGCGGGTGTGACAGTCAGCACTCGGCCTCCTGCACCCACTTGGGAGCAAAAAAAGGCCGCAGGGGAACACACCCCCTGAACCATGTTTTGGGCCTAGTAGGCCTCCCTGAAGCCTCCTCAGAGTGAAAACGGGCCATATCGCACCCCCTGTGCCTCACTTTGGGCCTAGAAAGCCTCCCTGCACTTACCTGGGAGCTAAAATGGGGCGTGTGGAGACTCCTGGAAGGGGCAGGGTGGGAAGGGGTGGAGCCAGTCAGCAATTTAACTACCGGTTCACCGAAATGGCCCGAACTGGCTGAATCCCACCACTACTGCCAATTCAAATACATTAAAATTATGGATTAATATGTAACCCCTCCATCAGAAAGAAAAGCACAACCCCAATTTTTCACTGGTCCTCAACAACTTCTTATAAGATTTAAAGTTCCAAAACAAACAGTATTTCCTTCAGATGTATATCATGGTAATAACTAATGCAGCACTCATTTTATGAATTGTAGTACAGTATTTTTTTAGAATTAAATACCAATATTAGGGTTACTAACAGGCTACAACATATTATCTATGTAAGCAGATTTAAAACACATGCTTTATTTTCCAACAATTAAGGAGGTAGAAATAAAAATATATCACCCCATTGTTCTTCATTTGAACTACTCTATAAGTAGTCCTCGACTTATAACAGTTCATTTAGTGATTGTTCAAAGTTACAACAGCACCAAAAAAGTGACTATTTTTCATACTTATGACCACTGCACGTTCATCTGATCAAAAGTCAGATACTTGGCAATGGATATGTATTTATGATGGTTGCACTGTCCCAGGGTCATGTCATCCCTTTTGCAACCTTCTGACAAGCAAAGTCAGAAGGGGAAGCCAGATTCATTTAACAACCATGTTACTAATTTGACAGCTGCAGTGATTCACTTAACAACCATGGCAAAAAAAGTCATAAAATGGGGACAACATTCACTTAACAAGTATCTCACTAGCAACAGAAAAGTTGGGCTTAATTATGGCCAAGGACTACCTATATAATATTTGAAGGCTACAAGTTTTTCCTTCAATTTTTCTGCATTCTGATAAAAATAAAACTACCCTACTATACTTAATGTCTTTTTATTCCTTTCCTCTCACTTGCACACACAGTATGTTTACAAAAAAAAAAAAAAAAACCACCAGCAAGAGGAAACAAGATTTATGTATGTGTGTGTTCATTTATAAATTTATAAATCATATTTATAGGCCATATAACTCTTAACAACTTTATGTAGCATATAAGTTTAAAAGAACATCCAGTGCAATGAAAACACTATGAAGGCAGTATCTCAGGGACTAATACATTCAATTCATTGATAAAATTCTTGACTGGGCACATACTTCCTAACTCAGCACCTGGGGAAGGGGTCAGGTTTTCAAGGAGACAAATGTTAGCGCCGCTGGGGATACTATTCCACCGTGGAGATGCCACAACAGAGCAAGTTAGGTCCCTAGGTCCCATCAGATGACCCTGTTTTAAAGATAGGACTTGGAACACTCTCATTCTATCAGATCTTGCAGGACAGGAACAAATAAGGGGAGTAAGACGGTCTATCAGATAGCTTAGAGTTCACTAACTGGATAGCCACATTACTTTGATAAATTCTTCTATCAAAGTAAACAAAAACTATTTAATATACATGGGTGGGGGGACCTCAGCTGCTAAGCATGGGTATAAAATTGCCATAAACATATCTATTTAATGCAACACAGTGCTAATTATTCAGTTCAAATCCTTGAAAAGCCTGTAATTCATACATTATTAATACAATGGATATATAGGCAGACTCTTGTTATATATAATAATTGATAAACAGATCTTCATATCAAACAATGTATATGCAATTTCGCATACCGTTTTGCACTAAAAAAAATTCCTTTCATACTTACACTCAACAACAGTAGTACATAGTTCTCTGGAGTTTCCTCTGATGGGAACATATGGTAACTAAAAGTGCAATCCTATACAAGACTATGCAGAACAAATTCCTAATAATGTTTATAGGTTTGCCATTAGGAATCGCACAGTATGTTGCTGAAAAGAACTCTCTGTATTATGATAGTATTCATTATACATTATGGCTTAGTCCACATCACATTATATTAGCTTTCACTATGGCACCATAGTGGTAAAAATCTCTAGTTGCACATTTTAATGATGATGGCAATTTAATTAGTCAGTGACGTGCGGCATTACTCTTGTAGGCAAAACTGATCTTGGTTTTCACTTGAAACCAATATTGAAAATATGAGCTGTAGCAGAGGGTTATGCCAGTGTGGCTTGTCTAACCTTGTTTTTATAAACATTATTTATTATTCATTTATTTGTTTATTTATTAAATGATTTTTCTGTATTTAGCCACTTGGGCCTAGAGGTTAAGTGTCAGCCCCTCTGGAACCACCTGTGCTTCGCAGGGCAAACACCACAAACGCACAAGAGCTTTGCTACAATGTCCTGTTTAATCGTTGCTTACGCGGCAGTTTACAGTAGGCGCTGAAGTCCCTAGGCCCGTGATGGCGAACCTATGGCACGCGTGCCACAGGTGGCACATGGAGCCATATTAGTGGGCACGCCAGCTCAGCTCTGGAGCGCATGCGCGCGCCGGCCAGCTGATTTTCGGGCCTTCTGGGCCCACGAGAAGTAGGGAAACAGGCTGTTTCCTGCCTCTGGAGGGCCTGGGGGCGGGGTGGGGAAGGCCTGTTTTTCTTTCTTACCTGGCTCCAGATCCCCTCTGTGTATCTGGGAAGGGTGAAAACAGCCTTTCCCACTCCCTTGGAGGCCCTACGGAGGCTGAAAGGGCCCATGTCCCGACTTCCCGTGGGACAGGAAGTGACGTTCCTGTCCCCAGCCTCCGGAGACTCCTAGAGAGGCTCCTAGAGACTCCTAGAGAGGTTCTGGAGGCTGGGGACAGCAAAAAATGTCACTTCCTGTCCCACCAAGAGTTGGGAAATGGGCCCTTTCAGCCTCCGTAGGGCCTCCAAGGGAGTGGGAAAGGCTGTTTTCGCCCTTCCCAGATACACAGAGAGGATCTGGAACTCTCTGGAAGAAAGAAAAACGGGCCTACCAGGCCATCATGTGCCAGGAGTGGGGGGGAGGGGGTTGCGCACACATGCATGTGGGCACGTGCAACCCTCCCACGCACCCTCTCTCCTGGCACATGATGGCAAAAAGGTTAGCCATCACTGCCCTAGGCTAAAACCAAGGAAACTGTGAGTTCTAGTTCTATCTGGACATTAACTAGGTAATCTTGGGCCAGCCATTCTCTCTCAGCCCAACCCACCTCAAGAGTTGCTGTTATGAGTAAAATAGTATAATACAGGCCTGTCAAACTGGCAGCCCATGGGCTAGATACATACATGCAGGCCACTCCCATTCCGCCTCCACTATGGCAAAAAAGTTTCGACACGTCACGATCCGGTATGTGGCACAATCAAGTTTGACACCCGTGGTCTAATAGGATTATTAGATATGTTCACTGCCTTGAGCTATTTATAAAATTAATAAAAGCAGATAAAATATACATAATAAATCTTTTGTTTTTTAAATTCAATTATTTATTCAATTTATAACCTGTCTTAATCTTTCAAACAACTCTAGGTGATGTATAACATACAAAAACAATAAAATTTAGTAATAATGTTGTTCAACCCTTAAGTAATCTTAAAATAAATCTCTATGTTAAGCAGACACCTGACTAGATAGGTAGACAATCTCTGAAGACTAAGGGTTATTTGAATGTGCTGTAGACACTGATTTTATTTTGAATGACTGGCTTTGTAGTATAGAATACGGGTAATCCTCAACCTACACCATAATGGAGCCTGCCCATTATGATTGTAAGACATGATGATCATAAAATGGGACATCACGCAACTGACCCAATTTTACAACCTTTTTTGTGGTGGTCATTTAGTAAGCGTTGCCATTAAGCAAATGTCACAGTTGTTAAGTGAATGTGTGGTCATTAGGTGAACCAATGGTTTGCTATGGAAACGTTTTTGCTGAAAACAAAAAGTAAACACTAGTTTTCAGCGAAACCATTGCAAATTATGGTCACATGGTTACAGCAAACAACTATAAATGTGGGCCAGCTGCCAAGTGACCATGGGAGGGGGCATTGAAATTTAAGAACTAAATCAAAAGTGCTTTTGGGGGAATTGGTCATATCTTTGAATGGCTGGTAAGGGATCAGTCATATGTCAAGGACTACTTGTAAGAGTTGGTACTGTTTGAAAAATTATCTTCTGTAAAAGATATTTACAGTAAAATATTTTACTTTACATTTAAAATAAAACCTCAAGCATATATCTTAATGATGAAAACTGAGCTTACAATTTTTCTTCTTTCAAGGCATATAATCATAATTAAAAACTAAAGAAAAACCTGCCTGCAAACTCATTCAACCTCCATCTTTTTTTTTTTTTAATTTGATTTATATGCCGCCCTTCTCCGAAGACTCAGGGCAGCTTACAATGCGTTAAGCAATAGCCTTCATCCTTTTGTATATTTTTTACAAAGTCAGCTTATTGCCCCCACAAACTGGGTCCTCAATTTACCTACCTTAGAAAGGATGGAAGGCTGAGTCAACCTTGAGCCTGGTGAGATTCGAACCTGCAGTAATTGCAGGCATCTGGTCCTAATAACCAGCTTAATAACAGGGTGCCTTAGACCACTGTACTACCAAGGCATCTAGTTTGTAAACACTGCTTTCCAGCCAAAAATTGTCAAGATAGATGTTTGTCCATACTTTTCCTCATGTTATTCAAAATACATTATCTGTTATTGATGTCATAAATCAATTTTCCTTAATTAAATCCAAGGACAATGTTTATTAGAAGTAAACTAGACTGATTAAGACTAACCTAATCAAAGTCAAGCCTGAGTAAGACTAACCTAATCAAAGTTAACACTAACAAATTCAAGTTATGTTTATAGAATCATATGATAAAAGTGACTACATATTTTTATTTTCTTTCCTAAAAGAAATAGATTAATGTGCCCTTCAGTTCAAAGCGCCTACCTCCCTTAGACACCCTTCCAAAAATCTGTTTCTGGTTCCAAACTTTACATATTTGCTAAGAACATTGCCAAGAAAAGAATTCAAGGAATTTCTTTATATGTAAACTACATAAGAGACAACTGGTGAACAAACCACTGATATCTTTTTTAAAAAAGAGAAAGAAGATAAATTGGCATTTCTAGCAAAGAGCTTTCCTCTGGAGTGCAGTAAGCACATACTCAGGATTTTTCAGACATGGTCTTTAACATCCTATTATTAGCAGAAAATATTTCGCCTACCCCTTCACCAAATTCACAGCTGTACAATAAATAAGAGTATGCAAAATATTTTCAGAGTTCATCCATAGTGTAACATATCTAATTTATTCTGGTCCTCATTATTCTTACATGCTGATACCATACAATGATTCAACCAAATACTAGCTATCCAGCTCTTCCTTGAAAATAATTTGGGAAATCAATAATATTTTTACTTAACATCTCCCCCTCCAATCTCTTACCCTAATTTAACTAGAACAACAATGCAACTCAATTCATCAGCAATTTGAAACCATAGCTATGATATTCAGAGAGTGATTAAACAGCTAACAAGAATAAATGTTAAGATGGTTAACAATAAAGCAGTCACTATGTTTCCACTCCACAGTTTCAAAACTTCTTCAGGCAATGAACAACTTTCGTGTGCATTTGTGCAGCTTTATATTCTTGGTCCCTCGTAGACCATTTCTGTTATCAATTTCTTGCTATCCAGCAGGATAGAATAGCTTCTAGTATATCTTAATTGTCCTACCTCCTTCTTCTCTCATTATCTACTCACTACCTAAAAAGAAGGATCATGATTTTTCTTGAGACTAAAAGAGAAAAGCAACCTTGCTACATGCCACTGCTTTGGCTTGTATTTGTCCTAGTACAATTCCCTTTTTTCAAGCTCTTAAAACATTGAACTTCCTGCTTGTGCCACCCTAGTGCCATACATTGATGATATAAATAAATAAATAAACAAAAAAAATGCTACTTGGGTTTGACCTGGTAGAGTCATTCTATAAGGGAAATGGGCGACCGCTAAACAAGAGAAAGAAAAAATAAAGTAGTTAAAACTAGAATACATTTCAAAGCTTCTTTGATGTGGAAATGCTGTCATTGTACTTTGAGTGCATCCTTGACCCTCTTCTGTTCAGATCCTAGATAGCACATTTCTTTTTAGAGAAACCTCACTTCACAGGAGAGGTTTCATCTCAGTAACAATCTTTGCCAAGATAGGCTGAAGCTAGATCAAGGTGAACTGGTAGGACAGGGGTCTTATCAACTGGAAAACAGAAGGATAGCTCCAGTGCAAATATATATATTGTATGAAGGAAGAGTCCACTATTTATAAAGTTCCAATTGATATGCCTCTAGACCACATCCAACTAGGAGCTCGGTGCCTCCATAGCTATTTCAACTTTGGCTGCCAGAGAGACTAAAACATTCCATAGAAGACTTATGACCATTTTTCACACTTACAATTCTTGTAGCATCCCCGTGGTCATGTGATCAAAATTCAGATGCTTAGCAACTGACTCATATTTATGATCGTTGCAGTGTACCAGCGTCATGTGATCATCTTCTGACAGTCAAAGTCAATTGGGGGGGGGATTCATTTAAGAACTGTTACTAATTTAGCAACTGCAGTGATTCACTTAACAACTGTGATAAGAAAGGTCATAAAATGGGGGCAAAACTCACTTAAGAAATGTTTCATTTAGCAACAAAAGTTTTGGGCTCCATTGTACTTGTAAGTCGAGGACTACCTGTATTAGTATTCTTTGTCTTGTTCTTTTCCTGTCTGCTGTACTTCCCTACTGATACTTCCTCACTGAAGCTTGCCTCTCTCCCCACCCACAATCACAGATCTTATATTTCCCTGCTTCTCTTCTCTAAACTTGTCTGTAACTCAATATGTGTTGGAGATTGCCATTAAAACTCCTACAGCAGCAGTTCCAACTAGATGCTCTCCTTGGGAATACCTACACTTGACCTGGGTGTGGCGATGATCAGATATGTCACCAGGACCAGTGCTCTCCAGCTAGTGCAGAAGGAAGGGAACAGGCAATAAGGAGAGGGGAGCAAGAAAGAGGGAAGAGAAATGCAGGGCCCAAAGGATTACCTTTACCTTTCCTGTACCTCTAATAGCAACAGCGGCTAACCATTATCCTAAGTCAGCACATCGAACCTTCTCATTCCCAAATTGTGATATTTTAAAAAATGCAAACACTGTAGGGGCATACTGATAGAGGTGTGTCAATGAAGACTTAATTGTCACCTATCACTAAACAATTTTAATTGTTTTTAGTGAATTGCAATTGATTCATTTGAAGTTAATTCAAATATCCCTTCAGCCTCTCTTCCACATAATTTAAACAAAATCTGAAATAAACAACATTTCTGCACTGGACACTAATCATAAATAAAGGCTCAGGAAACATTCTTACAGAAAACTGAAATGCATATTTATAGGAAAATAAATAAATACATTTAATCAAGTTCAGTGGGGGTTTTGGAATTAGTATATTGTCCAAATAATATATTGCAACATTGAAGAAACTAAAAACATTCCATATCCTATTCATGACTTCCAGGATTTTCTTCTGATCTTGTTATGCGGTATCTTAAGTGATACATAAATAAATGAAATCAAGTACTTGAAGCTATTGAAAGGAGTTCAAAAACAGTTAAGAAAACAAAACTCATGCAAGTAGAATAGAAACTATTGCTGTTATCGAATATAATACATATACTTTATTGTTTCTTTTAAAAAAGCCAGTTTGCTATAATAGTTGGCCTAGACAACAGGAGATTGTGACTCCCTTAGGCATGAAAACTGGCTGGGTGACTTTGGGCCAGTCACTCTGTCTCAGCCAGTTTTCTCTGGTCGCCTCAAAAAGTTTTTATTATTGGAAAAATAGGAGGCAGAAATAATAGGTGTGTTTGCCGCCTTAGTTTTATATATATTTAAAAAGGTGGGATAAGATAATAATAAAATACTGTTTGCCTGCCAGCAAACAACAGACCACAAAATAGACAAAAGTAATAGAAAATGAAGAATCTAAAGCATTCTGGACTTTAGAATTCAAACAGACAAGCATTTGCTATCTGACACCCCAGACTTAACAACTATTAAGAAAGACCAAAAAAAAGTCTGGACAGTAGACCCTGCAGTAGTAACTGGAAACACAGGAACAGAAAACTGGAGAAAATCACAAATATAAAGACCTGCAAATAAAAGTAGAACATGTGTGGCAAAAGAAAGCAAAAATGGCATTGATAGTAATAGGTGCCTTGGGTTCCTCTTCCTAATTTCAAAGCATCTGTAGCACCACTTGAAGACCATTGTCATTGACAAAAATCATTATCAGTCAATTAAAAAAGGCAGTTTTATGGTACAGCTTACAACCTGCAACAATACATTTAACACCATCAAACATCTGCCTAATTCAGATCCTTGTGAAAGACTCAACAGGTGAATAAAAAGGCCAAATCTAGTCTAAACATCTGGCTGACTGGGTGATGAACCGTAATAAACATTATATAGAAGTTTTCTTTTGTGAAGCAGAGAGGTAACTTGCTAGTACAAAATTAGATCTAATTTACTAAGTAAGAGTTAAATCACAAGGCTCCTCCTTTATCATCTATACATGTCAAGATGTTCTAAGCAAGCTACCGGTAGATCCAGTATAAATATCTTGGCTCTATCCCAAGTGGAGGGATTTAGTAGTAACTGTTTTGGTGTTTGGAATTTATTTAACAAATCTTGCTAGCTTTTCACTTGTACTACTAGGCAAAACAAGAACAGCAAACATGTTTAAACAGCAGTTAAACTAAATTGCCATTCATTTTTCTCAACCTTTCTGTTTGTTTTTCATTATTCTATTTTTACAGAATCTGAAAAAAATTCTGTTTAATCTCTATTGAGTACCAAGTTTTGGAAGAATTTCAAAATATATCCTCCCACAAAACTTTGTCCATCAGTCCTTTCGACACAATTTTTGCTATACAAAAGTGTTCACATGACCAATTCTATAAGGAAAAATCACCTCACGGTAATTGTATATATATTTGAGCATCTCTCTCGATAACAATGAGAAGGAAGATGACAGTGAGCCATGGTATTTTACCTACTGGAGCCCTTTTGTTGTTTTAAAAAGACAGAATCTATTATTTATTACAATCATGATCAATGTGTAAAAGGAAAATAATTGTTTTTATATTTGTTAAGATTTATTTCCTATCCTTACACCATAGACTACCTCATTCGGAACAACCACTCTGTTGTGGGTCAGACTAAGAAAATGTCTGTCCCAAGATTACCCAATTCTATGCATTAACCATGACACCATATTGGTTTTTAAGTAGTGCATATATTATAAGAGAATCCCATTTTCCTACTCTTTTTGCAGCCTGCCTATCTCTGAAAGTCCCAGTAACTTCTTGACCTGTTTGTAACTTCTTTAAGCTGCCCAACACATATGACACCTTTATGTACCCTTGCCCTTCAATATGAATATATTTAATTTCAATTATTTGATTTGCCCTGAAGGCCCAAAATGGTTCACAAGAGTGCTTCATAATAAATTCCTATAATGCAAATATCATACAATGTTTTGAGTGTGACTATAAAATTTAGGTCAAACCAATTAAAAATATTTGTGTTTTTTTCTTTCTCGATTTTTTAAAATGCAAACACACATTCAGTAACAGATAAGTAATCTCTCCATTGAGACAATACAGTGCTTAAAAATAATCAGTTAAAAATACTCTGGCAAAGCTGCAGGGGGAGAGATTGGTAGTATTAACGTCCTAATCTGATTTGAATTTAAGAAATGTTACCAATGTACTAGTTTACAGCACATGCAGGAGTGAATCAGGCATTTGAAAACTCACTCATAATAAGTTGCAGCAGTTATATTATTGCAAATATATATTTCTCATCATTGTATAAACAGTCAATCCTGGTAGAACAGCCTAAAACAACTGTCTTTTTATTATCTTCTAAATTCTAACTCTGATGTATCAGTATAGAATGCTTTGACTTGTACTGTATGCATATCAGTTTGACTTCTCTTTATTTCAACAAGGAAAACACAATACAATTAAGCAGCTCTTTCCTTTAACAATCAAAGAGCAGTAACGGCAAACACAAATAAATATAGACATATGCCTCACAGCAGTACACCATACATTCATATTTTCCTTACCTTTGAAAATAAATGCTCATTTTCAATTTTAAAAAAAGTTTGCAGTAATTTTTTGTGTCTAAGCCCTCCACCCATCTCCATATCTTTATGAACACAATTTTTGGGTATATGTTACATCCTAAAAAAACACCGCATGCAGTTTTGCATTTATATTCTTATTTCCTACCCCACCCCACCCCACCCCCACCCCCCAATATAATTAGGAGCTGCTGTTTTGAGACCAGTTAAATAAAGGAATTATCTGATGAATGCTGTTTAGTAGCTGAGCCAGTGTACATGCTTCATTCAATAAATCCACCCAAACATTCCAATGACCCAAACAATGTATGTGCAAATAGTTGATAGGGTCAGCAATTTACAACCTACAGAATAAGCTCGTTCCTTTGTACAGGAAAAGATTACATGCATTCCAACCAGAAATATGCCTTCTCTCGGATCGTGAAAGACAAAGGGTGAGATGGTTTGGGCTGTTCTCTGACTCAGGACCTAAGACCAGAGATTACACTTCTCATAAAGTTCTGAGAATTGGCTCAACTACGGACAAAAAGATTCGGCCACCCCCTTCCCAAACAGCAACACAGCCCAACTGGCTATATAAAAAGAAACCATATCACTGCCCAAACTCCTTACCTTTTAGACAAAACATTCTGAGACTGTTCCATGGAAGGAAATGGAAAAGTCTTGCTTGGGGAAAAAGCAACACACCAGTGCTAGGTACAGATGAATTCCCCAGTTCCCCCCATTCAAACACTCAGCCGGAGAAGCTGGCTGCAGACCAAATCTGCTGCTCTAGGAAGCTGTCGCCCAACCCACTGATTCTTCAACACTACTGACACCTCCCTATTCCCCCCCCCCCGCTACTACAAAAAAAAAAAAAGACAAGAGAAAGGAAAGAGAAAGAGAAAGGGGATTGTGCCTCTTCCGCCACGCCTATCAGACTACAACTTGAATGCATTTTTTTTCTCCTTTGTCAGCTTGTTTTTCCTTTGAAAACAATTCGCCCTTGTGAGCTGGTCAGTGTGTAGTAAAAAAAAATAAAAATAAACCACCTTGCTTGTCTCTGAATGATGAATTCCGTCCCTCCTTAACTTTTCGATAATCAATCTGGACTACAATCTGTTCCATTTTGAAGCACGCTAGAAAGTTTGCAACTTTTAAAAACGCACAGGTATTTTACGTTACACATGCAGCAAACCAGAAAATTATGCATAATTGTAATTAAATGCATGCAGCTATGAACACATACTGGATTGCAAATATGTTATAGTTATAAATAGATACAAAGAGTATCTTCAACAGTTTTTCAGTTAACCTTGCTTTTAAATAAATAGGACAAATATATCTAATTAGGAGAATAGCTATTGTGACCTCTAAATAAAGATGAAGCTGCTACACATACACTTGCAGTCCTCTGTTTACAAGACAGCAGTGAGAAAAGCAAATAAAAGAGTACATCACATGTCTATTTCACAAGTTTGATTTTAAAAAGTAGGATTTAAACAAAGATATGTATCAGGATATGTAAATAAAATCGTGTTAACATCAGCCCCTTTTTCTAGATTCTATCTGCACAAACATAGCATTTCACAGAAACTCTAAGGCAAATGCCCTTCTTACCTTCCAAAATTGCATGAATATGAAAATCAGTCTAGTTCCCTAGTGTTTCTCTGCAGGGAGGGAGGGAGGGTGGCAGAAAAATATATATGACAGAGTTGCATTCTTGTGAGCTATGGCAGCAACGAAGACAGAATAAAGAAAAAATATTTGGGATCCATTGGAAAATTGATGTAAAGATTAATACTATGAGCAACGAAGATTTTAATTAAGAGAAATGCAGATATATATTCCATATGAAGAATGAAGAACAAACTTGATTTCATCCACTTTCATCCAATATTATTATGTTGGCATATATTGCTCAATCACGCTTGAATAGGAATATTTTGCAAGAATTGCTAAACAAACTATGGGACCTCCTTCAAATGGTTTATTTAGGCTATATTTGGAAAACACACTGAGTGTAAAGGTAAAGGTTCCCCTCGCACATAGGTGCTAGTCGTTCCCGACTAGGGGGCGGTGCTCATCTCTGTTTCAAAGCCGAAGAGCCAGCGCTGTCCAAAGATGTCTCCAAAGGTGGTCCCTATTTTTCTACTTGCATTTTTACGTGCTTTCGAACTGCTAGGTTGGCAGAAACTGGGACAAGTAACGAGAGCTCATCCCATTACATGGCACTAGGGACTCAAACCGCCAAACTGCCAACCTTTCAATCGACAAGCTGAGCTTCTTAGCCACTGAGCCACCGCATCCCTTTGCTGAATATACACTGAGTATACCTCATGGTTAATCAAAAGTTTGGCCAACCATATTTCTGATAGAGAAGAACATTCAGGGTTGAAATGGGGTGGGGTGGGGAGAGGTCTTTTGTGTTCTCTGAACCTGGTTGTTTTCTTGCAGAAATTTCATTACCCAAACTAGGAAATATCATTAGAGCACATCCTACCAGCACTGCTCATGTTACCTAGTTTGGGTAATAAAATGTAAGAAAACCAAGCTCAGAGAGTACTAAGGACTCAATCATATTTCTGCTTTACTGGCTAAAGAAACAGCGGTTATATTTATTATATATTAAACTTTTACTATATTTTTTAAAATCACATCTTTGTTATCTATGCTTGTTGTTCAACTCTTTCCTTTTTTTTTTTACGTGAAGAATGAACCAAGAAATTTTTGGAACAGTGGGTAGTAAGTGCCTCTGAGTCTTGTTTTACCTAGCCATCTGCTACAGGGAAGAAAACAAACAAAACCAGCAACAACAATCCACTGAAACAAATTGGGAAGAACAGCATCAGTCATTGGTGAATCACACTCTAAATTCCTAGTGTTCTTTTTAACCCTATGTTATCACCATCATAGTGGTAGGTTTGACTCTAGAACAGTGTTTCTCAACCTTGGTAGCTTGAAGATGGGTGGACTTCAACTCCCAGAATCCCCCAGCCAGCAGCGCTGGCTGGGGGATTCTGGGAGTTGAAGTCCACCCATCTTCAAGCTTCCAAGGTTGAGAAACACTGTTCTAGAATAATCTGGGCAACTCAGAACAATCAGACAAAAATATTACAATAAAAGATATAAGATGAAAGATGGCAAGAGCGACAGATTGAATTGAATGAAGTAAAAAGTCTCACTTTCCCTCACCCAAGGCCTGGGTGAAGAGCCAGGTCTTCACTGTTCTTCTAACAGTGGAGTGGGCAGATGGCAGGCATTGCCGCAGAGAAGGCCCATTTCTGGGGTCCCAATAAATGACAGTGTTTAACTGAAGAAACTCAGAATGCACCAATCCTGGAAGATCAAATCAGCTGAGCAGATACTATGGAATATGGATGGCTCTTCAAGTAACTAGGCTTTATGTTCTATAGGGTTTTATAGGTCATAATCAGCACCTTGAACTGCCCCAAGAGGCAACCTGGCAATTGGCACAGCTCACAAAGCTGAGGTGTTATATGGGCTTACTGAGGCATGCCCATCACTGTTTGCACTGCTGCATTCTGGACCAGTTGAAGCTTATGGTTTGTTTTCAAGGGCAGCCTCATGTACAGTGTGTTGCAGTAGTCAAATGCCAAGGTGACTGGGACATGAGTAACTGTCTTCCCCTGACCTAGGAAAGAATACAACTGGTGCACCAGATAGAGTTGTGCAAAGGCCTTACTGGCTACAGCTGTTTAACATTACCTTAGGAGAACTCAACCCTCACTTCCCAGAGGTCCTTTGGGGTTTATGCTGGTGTAGCTATTTGGTAGTTACTACTGCTGCTACCTCTCTCCTTGAGAAAGGTCTTTACCTGGTATCATAGCTGATTATTATTATTATTATTATTATTATTATTATTATTATTATTATTATTATTATTATTATTCCACCTTTATCTTCATATACGTCAAGTTGGCAAACATACCAGTACTCCTTCTGCCTTCTATTTTCCCCACAACCACAACTCTCTGAGATAAGTGGGCTTAGAGAGTGTGAGTAGTCCAAAGTTACCCAGCCAGTTTTTCATGCCTAAGGAGGGAGTAGAACTAAAACTCTCCTGATTTCCAGGCCAGCACCTTATATACTAGACTAAACTCTAGTGTGAACCAAAGAGAAAAAATAGTGATTGTAACTCTAGGAAGACAGGTAGAATTCCCTCAGGCTATATTTACTTGTGAGTAAAAAGAGGGAAATTGATAAAGCTGAAATAAATTGTATAGGGCCACTTTCTAGTGACTGTGCTTTTGAGGCACGTAGCTAGGGAATTCAGTCTTCTCTTCATTGGGAATTAAATCCACAGCACAGAATTACTTTTAATTTACATGTTCCCAGCTGTGATTCAGTCAAGTTCAAGAATGTCTGAATCATGATTTTTGTGTCTAGCCTGGGACAATGAATATGGGGAGCGGGCTCGTATACTGCCATAAAATTATTTTTTTGGGTGGAGGCAAGTATGCACCAAAATGTGTATCAGAATAACCAGGAAATCTGAAACAAAGAAACTCGTCTGAAACATGTTTACCTTAATGAATTTAAAAGGGGGGGGGCATCAAATGCTTCTTTCCATTGATCTTCTGTTGAAACTTCTCTTTATAAAGTATTGTTCCATAATTTGGATATTTAAGCCAACAAACTTGTTATTAAAAATAAATTACAGTTAAATTTGATAGAACCTACAAATATGTGAAAATACTTTCCTTTAGTTGACATTAGATTTATTTACATTTGTGTTTTTATAAGATGAGGAGTAAGGGAAAATTAAATTATCAAAAAACGACTCTACAAAATAAATTAAAGTTTATTTATTGATTTAACAAATTTATATTACTCATCTCACACAAAGTGACTCTGGGCAGTATACAACAAAAAAATTAAGAAGTTCTAAAATTCCATTTAATATTTAGTCCTCAAATAGAGGACATACAGCTAGTTCTCACTTGACAACCACAACTGAGCCCAAAATTTCTATCATAAATCATTGCAGTTGTTAAAAGAGTCATCAAATTATCTGACTCAATTTTACCGCCATTTTTATAATGGTGTAGAGCTAGTCACTGTGGTCATTAAGCAAGCCACATAATCATTAAGCAAATCCATTCCCCCAAATGGCCCTTTTTGTTCTTTGCTGGAAACTGGAAAAAAAAATCATTGCAAATCGTGATCCCATGACTGTGGGATTCTGCAACCAGTCATAAATTCAAGCTAACTGCCAAGCAACTGAAATGCAATCATATGATTGTGGGGCATATGTGTAAGTCAGTTGTAACTTCAAAGATAGGTTAGAGGAAATTTTTTGGCAGTCCGTTCTAACTTTGAAAAACTGTTAAGTGACCAGTCATTAAACAAAGACTACCTGTATCAGATATTAAATTGATAATAATAGATACTATACTTGATCTTTTAAGCCTTCTTACATGTCCACCAAAGTACCTTTGGATTGATTAGTCCTTGACTTATGATCAGAACTACTTCCAAACTTTATGTTACTAAGCAAGGCATTTGTTAAGTGATTTGTGAGTCATTTTACAACCTTTTTGCTACAGCTGTTGTTAAGTGGACCATGCAGTAGTCATGGGACTCTGGTTTTCCTCATTGACTTTGCTTGTCGGAAGCTAGCTGAGAAGTTATAAATGGTGATCACATGACCTCAGGATAGTACAATCGTCACGAATACATGCCAGTTGCCAAGGGCTCAAATTTTGATCACGTGACTATGGGAATGCTACAACAGTTGTAAGTGTGAAAACTGCTCATAAGACACTTTTTTCAAAGCTGTTGTAATTTCAAACAGACACTAAACAAATAGCTGTAAATCAAGGGCTACCTGTACAATTCCAAAAATGATTTGTAATTCCCTTATACATTTTTGACAATTTATCAGGAGTTAAAATACCATTGATACATCATTTTATATAAATTTCAAACCTTGTGTCCATCTATATTCCCAAGTATTTATTTTTTTATTGAAGCTATGTATAACTTTACCAGTAAAATGACATTTCATAATGAAAAATAGATACTACAGATTTTAAAACTTCACTTTCACATGTAGAACTACTGAATTGTTTTGAACACGCTGCGTCGAATCTAACTTTTTATAACCACAAGATAAATATGGGGAACAGTCAGTTCAAAAGAGGGCGTAGCTACATATAAATGGATACATCGATGCAATTTAATTTAATATTAACTCAGGCTGAATGTTCCAAAGTGACCTCTGGGTCTGGCACTCCTTATCACTTTTTAAACAAAAAGAATCAGTTAAACCACAGTAAGACTCTGCATGAAGCCAATCCCAGTCATGAATCAAATAAGCTCAAGAGCAAGTCAAATAAAAGTTAGAGGGCATACAAAGGGCAATGCCTCATAAATTTGTGACAAGTCAAGAGAGAAATCTTTCAGTTCTCTTTTTAAATGAATTTCTCCAAATAACCCAATTTTGTATAAAAGACAAAACTATGAAAGTGTGTAGAATGGAAGGGAACGTGAATTAATAGAAAATAATCTATAATAGTTTTCCCATCCCTCACTGTGTTCTTTTCTGCACTGAGAGGTTAGGATTTTGCCCTGTGTTTTTGTTATTTACCAAAAGTAACTTTATTATTATACAAATAAAATAAAATAATTCAGCAGCGGCTGCTGCCAAGTTTAACAAAGGTTTAGTATGTGGTTACAATGTATCATCACATATATTCCTGAAATGTATTGTATTTAAGCTTCAGAACAAAGAAAAATAGAGTAAAACTAATTACTACCTAATAACATAGTCTTCAAAAAACAGTTACTTGGATTAAAAAAAGCATATGATGAAATAGATTACTGCATTTTTAAAAAACCTACAGTTTTGGGCAAACGAAAACAATGAAGAACAGCAGCAGTAAAAAAAAAAATAGAAATATTTACACATACACATTTACACTAATTATGGCAAGGGGTTAAACAGTACAGACCACTTTCTGAAGACTAAACACCTTACTAAATAAGGTGATCTGAATGCTTACTATTTTTTACTTGTTCATAAATTACCTTGATTTAATAGTGACCTGGGGGCCAAGTTTGTGAATATTATCAACTCTTCAGAGTGGCAAGAATTGCTTGTGAAAAATACCAAAAGGATCTCTCTAAACTAAGTGAACAGTTCAAGCAATAAAGTTCAATTTAAATAAGTGTAAACTGATACACATTAGGGCTCAAACTCATGAGGTCTGAGCTGACAGCCAATAGTCAGGAAAAAATGCTAAGGTTATAGTGGACAGCTGAATAAAGATTTTGACTCAATGTGCAGCAGGAATGAAAAAGTCAAATTCCGTTGTAGGCTTCATTAGGAAAGAACTTGAAAATAAAATTGTCTGACATTGTAATGCCCTTATACAGATGTATGGTACCTCTGCATTAGGAGCATGTGTATAATTCCAATAGCTACATTTGAAAAAGGATATAACAGAGATGGAAAAAGTGAAGTAGAGGAGAACCAAAATGGGCGTAAAAGATTAGAACATTTAGGAAGAAAAGTGTGTTAGAAATAGAGACACAATAGAGGTTACAAAATCATGCATCGCATGGAGAAAGTGTACAAGGAGAAGTGTTTCCTCAGTATTGCAAAATGGTAGGACCAGATGCCACCTAATAAAGATATAATTGGAAGGAGATTTAGAACAGAGCGAAGCAAGCAGTTCTTCAGATAGTTCATAATTACCCTGTGGAATTCACTGCCCCAAGATGAAATTATGGCTACTAACTTTTAATGAAGACATTCTAATGCAATAAATTATCACACTCCTGGAATAAAGTATTGTATGTTAATTTTATAAATAAGAAGACTAAAGTACAAGTAACTGAAAGTCATTAACCAAATTATAACAGTTTTATTTAATTTTATATAATTTCCCACTGAATTTGGTTTCTTTGAGATCAGCTACACACACAATACAGGGTAGAATTCAACTTATTTATGTTACATATTCAAGTGAAGCAATTCTGTAGCATGTAATTTATTATTGTGCAGAACTTCAGAGCTACTTGAAAGAAACATTGATTGATTGATTGATTGATTGACTGATTGATTGATTGATTGATTGGCTACTCATCTCAGAGTAACTCTGGCCTACAATCATAAAAAACAAAAACCATATCAAAATAAAAACATAAATTAAATACTACACAGAGCCCAGTTAAAGGATGGGAAAGGCAGGAGCAGGATGGGGGGAAGTAGGATCTATTGTTAATCAATCAACTGGCACCACTGTGAGCCCCAAGTCAAGTGGCGTAGCTCTGACAGAAGGTCAGGAGGACTGCAGCCAACCTCACTTCAGGGGGGCAAGATGTTCTAGAGATCAGGTACAATGGCAGAGAAGGCCTTCTCCTGTACCCCACCAGCCAGAATATTAGGGTTGACAGGGCCTGCAGCATGGGTAAAACGGGCCAATCCCAGTGGGATGAGATGATCCCTCGAAGTCTGAAGTAGTAAATTTATAGCCAATTTATAACTGGTTATATTTCAGGGGTGTCAACTCAAGGCCTGCGGGGCCAGATCCGGCCCATAGGGCCAGTCTGGAAATATCAAAGGATCGGCTTACGGTGCCTTCTGGAGACTAAAACGGGATGTGTGCAGGGCCCCCACGCTTCATCGCCTCCTGCAGCACTCTGCCTGCCAAAAATGGCCCGAAAAATGGACTGAAAAATGGCCCGAAAATGGCCGGCAGTGTGCTGCAGGAGACCATGGAGGGTGAAAATGAGGCGCAGAGGGGCTGCACGCTGACCCCCCGCACCCAGTTTTGGCCAGCAGTGTGCTGCAGGAGGCATCTGTCCAACCCACTCCTGCTGCGGCTGGCCCCTGCCAGCCTGAAGAGAACTACAATGCTGATCTGGCCCTTGAAGAAATCCAGTTTGACACCCCTTTATATTTGAATTTAAGCTTAACTTCACCTATAGAGCATTCTAGTGGTTGTCAGCTTCCGATCTTACTTAGTAAATTCACAAATTATACTATTCAGATTTAAGTAGGGCAGTTTCCTATTGTAGGATACAAATCAGTCATGATAGAACTCAGTTTACCTGGAAGTGCTTTTATATTCAGTATTGCAGAGTTTCAGGGTACACGTTATTTTGCTGTGGTGGCAGCAAATGATAATAAACCAAGTCATAACATGGTTCACTGTTCATATTTGTAAAATCAGCAAATATACTTGGGTGCATTAGAATAGATAAATGAAGCCATTTAAACATAGTTGTTCCCCAAGTAAACTATGGCAGATATACTTTTTTTTAAAGATAATTTTTGCAATAAGAGAACTTCCTGAGTAAGTCTTTCATGGCCTTTAAAGGGAAAAAGTATAAAAATTTCAGATTAAAAATCAAGTAGCAATTCAAGCAACTGCTAAATGTACGCCTTAAAATAGTGCATTAATCTCTTTGTCACATTTTTTTTTTAAAATCTTTACTGGTCCCCATCAAACCAAAGGAGAAGATTCATTCTGTCAAGACAAGCAAACAAGGAAAAATAAAGAAAAGGGACAGCAGCTATCATTTGAGATTTATACCAATGACAATCAACTATTTGCTTTGCCCTGGGGATGTCAGCAGGTGCAGCTAATCAGGCAAAGTTTATTACTGGACTCGAATGAGTTATGTTCCAGCAGGGGAACATGATTTAAGTTGGTAATCATTAGATCAGGCCTGCCAATTTGAAACTATGATTTCTTAACCCATGGTGAAGAGATGCACATCACTATGTGTTTAATAAAGAACTGGATCTGCACATTAGAAAAACCAACCACACAGAGTTTTCACCAAGTTAGTAACCATAAAATGTGGCAATTGTTAGCAAAGAAAAAACATAAATTATTTATTATGTTCATTAAAAAATATAAACAATATTCATAATGTTTAAATGGGCTAATTGTTTAGTTACAATATAATTCAAAGGCTATGGGGTTCATAATTCCGTTTGATAACTTTTCTTAGTGACAAAAATATTGTGTACCACTATTTTGCTCAAAATTGTGGCATTTGCAATTGTACTTTTAATAGTCAGATTGGATATCCGACTCTATAAATTTTTGCATTGTATTTTATGCTTATAAAGCACTTTACGTAATGTTTTCAGCATTGTTCAACTTTAGAAGCTTTTTTTTTTTACTACATCCTTCTTCAACATTCCTTCTTTGTGAAATTGTTAAATGACCAGTTTTCTTAAGGTTTGATGGGGGTGAATGAAATACATGCCAATACGACTGATCCCGGACCTCCGGACCTTCCGCCGGGCCCTGAAGACTTTTTTATTTCAGCAAGCCGGGCCGGGTTAAAAATCTTTTAATTGGGGAATTTTATGGGTAAGGGGTTTTAAATTAGGGAAGCCAAAGATAAATTTAATTTCGTTTTAAAGTATTTTAATATTTGTATTGTGTGTTTTTAATTTTGGCTGTTCACCGCCCCAAGTCCTTCGGGAGAGGGGGCGGTATAAAAATTTAAAAAATAAAATAAATAAATAAATAAAATTAAATTAAATCTAGTTGAGACTAGACTAGTGGTGAAATGTAAAATTTGTTACTATCGGTTTTGTTGGCGTGGCTTGGTGGGAGGGTAATATGACTGAGTGGGCGTGGCCAAGTTTTTTTTTTTTTACTTTTAAAACCATTTTTTCTACAACCTCTTCGACTGAAGAGGTTGTAAAAAAAATGCTTTTAAAGCCTCTGACGATCCCAGCTGACTTGCCTGATCGGCAGAGGCTTTCTTTTTTTTTTAAAAGCCTCTGATGATCCCAGCTGAGCCGCGCGATCATCAGAGGCTTTTTTTTTTTTACTTTTAAAAGCATTTTTTTGGCCAAAGAGGTTGTAGAAAAAATGCTTTTAAAAATTAAAAAAAGCCTCTGATGATTGCGTGGCTCAGCTGGGCAATGGGGGGGGGGCAGGGATTTTTGCTACCGGTTCTCCGAATCACCTGCCTCCATCGCTACCGGATTGGGTGATCCAGTCTGAACTGGGAGCATTTCACTCCTGGACTAGATTGATTATAATAAGTGTGTAAAATTCTTACCCATGGCTGCACCAAGCTAAAGTTACCTCTGGCAATTAATTTTTGTTTCTGCTCCTCTGATGCTATTAAAATATTTCACTCAGAAAGATACTGATTTCTCTGGTTGGACTTTAATATCTGAGCCTGTTACTATCTCCTGCAGTGTTCAATTAACTTTTTAGTACTTTAAATGATGTAACAATATATTCTTTTAATTATGAATCGATAGGGTGTACATTTAATTATATAAAATTACACTAACACAGTACCAAGCATTTGTCAGGGTTCCAAGTAACACCCCCCCCCCCAAATGAAAGAAGACTCTGAGGCTAGAACTCCCTCTAAGTTCCATTTTATTAGAGATGTTATATTGGCACATCTGGGAAAACCCGAATCTGAAAGCTTACAGGTTTTCCCCATCCATAGAAAAGTCCAAGACTCTGCCCAGCACCCACATGGCCATCACATGGCCCAATCAATCCACCATGCCAACTGGAGATGCTTCCCAGTCACACCCTCCAGGTGGAGGGCAAAGTGTCCTTGACTCTCAGAGAAAGGAATGTTATTATGACTATATATCTCCCCTGCTCCATACAATCCCCCCTCCCAGTTTCCCACAGAACTAAATGTGGCCGGCCTGAAGATCCAATGCAAACATGGCTTCCAGGCCTGACAGCATTTATTCAGAATGTCAGCAAACAACCATATATTTACCTAAATGGTCAAAGCTAATTTACGCTTTGTTGTTTGTTGGATATACTGAAATCTGCCATTAACTTATTTTAACCCAGCACAATAATATTATAAAATTCATATTTCAGGGACAATATTTTCAATATTCTTATCTTCCTGAAAACAAATGTACACAAATAATCTTATCAACCAAACAAATCAGTATATTGAATAGTGTTACTAGCCAGGTGCAGAATTAGATTCCCAGGTGCACAAACTGACATAATAAATAATTCATGTTTCTTATACACAAATCATACCTATAAGCTTCTGCATAGTCTTCTTGTCACAACAAATTAATGTACTGGGACAATTGTTCCCCCAAAAATTGATTCAGTGCACACACACATGCACAAACACATGCACACTCATACACAAACACAATATACATATTTATGAATATGCAAATGTCTGTGTGCATGCATGTAGAATGAGTGTATTGGAAAGCATTCCAGGGAAGGAGTGAACTTTCAGGAATCTAATAATTTTTTCTACTAAAGTTCCTTTGAGTTTCTGCCAATGATAACATGTTGGAATAATTAAAAAAAGGCCATCACGTTTTTCAAACCAAAGCATCAGAGATAACTGGGTACCATATTGCAACATATTAAATTTCATCTGGGCTAGAAAAATGATTCCCCCAAGCACTTTCAAATTGGGATTAATAAAAGGCCAATCTCCTGGAGAAAAATGAAGCTGAGTTTCATAATTCATTGCTCTATAAGACCAACTTCTACACAGAGTGCTCACTTAAAAATGACTTGAACATTACAACATCTTAGTTCTTCCTTAGTTTGGATTTTAGTCTGAGATTTTAAAAAGGCCACCCTTTCTTTTAAAGTTGCAGCAGACATTAGTTGCCTCTTCATTCACAGCAATTAGGAGAAATATTTTGATCCATCCTTCCTTTTTCTTTCTCTTTATTGTCAGTCTTCCCTGAAAACTGGAGTTCTGAAAATTCAAACAGATTCTGCTTCATGAAAAAAAAGAAAAGGAAGGAAGAATAGGAAAAGAGAAAAAAGGCTAAAACAATGGGAAATTGACCTACTTAGACCCTACCATTACACAAGGAGAAACAAAATATACTGTATGCAGGCAGTAGCTCCCAGATAAATAGGTTTGGTAACTCACAGGGGAGCCTAGTAATTAGAAGCAATTTAGAACACAGTGAGGAAAAATAATTAGAAACTTCTGCATCCAAAATCTGTCCGCAATTTGTCACAACTGCTGACTCCAGTCTAAGACCTCATTCATCTCTATGATAAACAATTTTTTTCCAACTAGGAAAGCACTTATTAAGCTAAGAACTTAGGAAAAAAATAGAATACTTACAATACTGACTAGATCAGAAATTATCTCTGTAGGATTATTGCTTTAAAAAGACATAATTCAGAATTGGCCAAATTCGAAAGTTACAAATGAATTAAGGGTCAAATTGATTTGACGTAAGATATTGAAATTAATGACAATATAAGAATCCTTTACATGGAGAAATGCTGTTTTGAATGGTTGAAAAAAATGTTAGGATAGGACTTTGAAAGTTAGATACTAGAGATTACAATTAAAGGAGATGATCATTTAAATTTTATTTAATAAAACAGAATGGAACAAAATACTTTAACACTGGATCTACTGATAGATATTTGTAAACAATGAATACAGAAGTTAATTTAAAAAGTGTCTGCCTCTATAGATAGACTGTATATAAAAATTATAGAAGAGGAACATATTTTTCCCGACTAGATTGTGATAATCTGAAAATGATTTTAAAATGACAGGCTACAAGAATATGAAAAAAAAATGTTACATTGACATACAAAAGAAATCAACTGATATCTTAATAATTAAAATGGATATAGAAATAACAAACAAAGAAGTAAATAACCTGGATAATTTTTCAAAAAAGGTTTGTTAAAGTGTTAAAGAATTTTGTGAGACAAAAAAAATGAAAAGAAATTAAGTTCTAGAATATTATTTGAAGGAATTAAAGATCAAGATTATTAGAAATAGAAGGAAGGAACATGAAGTTGGTTTATTTGATCAATGTTAAAAATTGTTTTCTCTAGCAACCCTTAATGGACTTTTTGCTTTTGATGAGACTATAAAGATTATAGATGAAATAGGGGACAAAGATATCATTTGTTGTACTTTAATAAAAGGTGATAGGTTACTAAAAATGTTTATACCATGTTTCCCTGTAAATAAGACAGGGTCTTATTTTCTTTTGACCCCTCAAATAAGGGCTTGGCATTATCGGAGGATCTTATTATTTTGGGGATGTAGGAGGCGGCGAGCATGGGACTGGATGTCCCGTCGCTGCCGTCGCCTCCCTGTTCTTTACACCAGCTGAGCAGCCCAACATGTCCCACCCTACCCCAATGGCAACAGCTGCTTCCCTTCCCCGCCGTCTCTTTATCAAGAGAGGTGGCAGGTGGGCGAGAAGCAGGACACGCGTCTTACCTTTCAAGCTCTGTTGCTTTCCTCGCTGTTGTGTCCAGGGAAACACACTGTAAAAGAAAGCCTTCTTGCGAGTTCAAGAAGTTTGAACTCACGAGAAGGCTTTCTTTTACAGAATGTTTCCCTGGACACAACGGCGAGGAAAGTGACGGAGCTTGAAAGGTAAGAACTGCATCCCGCTTCTCACCTGTCCCACCTGC
Organism: Arizona elegans; assembly: GCA_022577455.1. Classification (NCBI taxonomy): domain Eukaryota; kingdom Metazoa; phylum Chordata; class Lepidosauria; order Squamata; family Colubridae; genus Arizona; species Arizona elegans. The sequence continues at coordinate 247,833,468 of JAKOOJ010000001.1, forward strand.
CACCCCCAAATTGCATCCCTTAAGCGGGCGGGTGGCTAAGCAAGGGGCAGGAGCCCTGTCATCCACGGCGAAGGGGAGAGAAGAGACAGCAAGGGGAGCCACGTCTCATTCCACGCATCTTGCTTTTCCCCTGCCTCACCTGCCACCTCTCTTAATAAAGAGATGGCGGGGAAGGGAAGCAGCCAGGCTGCTGTTGCCATTGGGGTGGAGTGGGACATGTTGGGCTGCTCGGCTGGCACAAAGAACAGGGAGGGGAGGGCATGTCTCCCCCTTCCTCCCCCCCCCCCGGCCTCCCCTCAACTCATTTTGGTTACATGGCAAGCAACCAGAGGAAATGGCGGAACTGGCTGCGCATGCATGTAAGTAGTTGATGGTGGGGCTTATTTTGTGGGAGTGGCTTATATTATCGAATGTGAAAAGCCCGATTGGGCTTATTATCCAGACATGTCTTATTTTGGGGGAAACACGGTACTTTATGAGAGGGGAAATCATTATTTTTTTTCTTTCTCTACTATATTCTTTTTTCTTTCTTTTCTATGTTTGTTTTTATTTTTCTTTCTTTTATAACTTTCTAATTTTTCTTTTTATACTTTTATCGCTTAGTTTTTATTTGTTCTTATCTTTTTAACTGTAATGCTTAATAAAATTATTACAAAAAAGAAAGGCAGTATTAATGTAGCTATATTTTTAAAAAGTATAAAAATAGTACTAATACTGATTCTATAGTTTGTTTATTTTTTCCGGGCAAATTCCAAATTTAACTCACTATAACAGTCTAAATCAAATTGAATTATACTCTTGCAAACCACTATAAATCTAGCCTATAGTTTCAGCATGTCCAAGTTAACATTAGTTGTCACTACAACATAATTATCTAAACTATCCATGTGATTATGGTATCAAATAGCAAACCAGAAGTAGTTATTACTTTGGAATTTTAAGCAATTACTAGTGTTTCAGACTCTGTTTGCACATGTGTCCGTGTAGGGGTAGACAGAGAAAGAGAAAGGGAGGGAGGGAAGGAAGGAAGGAAGAAGGAGAGGGAGAGGGAGAGGGGAAAGCAAAACATTTCTTACACTATTGCAGATTTTACAGCAGGATTTCCATCTGCCTAAACTACATGGCTGCCAAACACCCGTCAGTCCTTTGTGCCAACTTTGAATTAGAAAAGTGGCAGAGATCAGTCACTGCACAACTTTTAGGACAAGCTGTTCCCATTTCTGCAGCTTCAGAGAAGTGTGGCCTATTCTTGGAGCATCTTAATACAGCAGCATCCTTTCTCTTAGCCAAAGATGCTGAACTAGGGATATTTCTGCCCCAATCTAACGTCAGAAACATGACTAAGACCTAATTATGCTATTTTAATTAAAAACATTACTATCCTCCATTCTCTTGCACATTGTAATATTATTTCTGAAATAACAAATTTCCTTTATATCTGAACTAAGAAATTGTGATCGAAACTTATTTATATTGTACAATGTAATTATAATTCAATTTACATGCCAGGATTATTCTTCAATTTAAATCACAGATCAGACATAAAATTGTGATTGACAAGTTGCACCAGTAGTACCTTTTAGCCTTTTGATGCTGTCTATAAAGTTTTCTTGGCAAGGATACTGGAGTAGAAAAGGGAGACAGCAGAAGATGAGATGGTTAAATATAGTCACTGACGCAGCGGGCATAGGTTTGGGCAGATTCCGGGAGACAGTGGAGGACAGGAGGGGCAGATACAGGGGTGAAATGCTACCACTTCGCTCCGGTTCAGGAAACCGGTAGCGATAAAAACTACCAGTTCGGGCGAACTGATAGTAAAAAAAGTTACTTATGTCCATTGAAGGAAACCCTCTCCATACTCACTCATACCCAAGCACATGTGCAGTACACGCCAAAAGGAGGCTTGGGAAGGTAAATAGTACAACGGGGGAAGGGAATCAGCTGTGGCGCGCAATTTAGCTTTGCTATAAAGCAGGAAAGCTTTCTAGCAAAGCTAAACCACGCGGCACAGGTGATCATCAATCGTAGCTTTTTTTAATTACTGGTTTGCCCAAACCAGTAGCTTTTTAAACCCGCAGCGTGCATTTAGTGTGCACTGCGCATGCACATGCATTTGATGTGCATGTGCACATGTAGCGCGCATGCACAGCCAGCGAATTGGTAGCAAACCGATTCAGATTTCATCCTTGGGCAGATGTGCTATGGTCCTTGGGACTGCAAAGAGTCGGATATGACTTAGCAACTGAACAATAACAACAAAATCAAACCAGTAGTACCATAAGAAAAGAAAGATAAGGACAAGACATATCATGATTAAACCAGAAAATCAAGAGTTGCTCATAGTTCTTTCTTACTTTGGTATGACTTGATACATAAGGTGCCCAAATCATGAATATCATCTCTGGGTGAATAACATAAGATTAAACAAAAAAGAGCACGAAGACACACAACAGAACCACACAACCAAAGCCAAACCACAACAGATTCCAACCTGAAGTTGGTAGAAGTCAAGGTCATCCAACACTCTAGCCTAATGTCGGAGAAAAAAACCCAAGTTTTCAAGGACTTCTGCAAGGCCAATGGAAGGCGTTGGAATCTCTAGAGATATGCTGTTCCAAAGGGCAGATGCTACAACAAAGAAGACACACTTCCTGGGTCTTGCTAGATAATATTGTTTCATAAAAGGTAGCATAGAGCATAGAGATAGTCCCCAGTTCATTTAGTCAAAATTACAACGGCACTGAAAAAAGTGACATGACCATTTTTCATACTTAAGACTATTACAGCATCCCGATGGTCACATGATCAAAATTCAGACACTTGGCGCAGAGTCCCGGGATCATGTGATCCCCTTTTGTGACCTTCTGACAAGCAAAGTCAATGGGGAAGCCAGATTCACTTAACAACCATGTTACTAACTTCACAAATGCAATGAATCACTTGACAACTGTGGCAAGAAAAGTCATAAAATGGGGCAAAACTAAAAAAAAAAATTCACTTAGCAACATAAATTTTGGGCTCCATTATGGTCATAACTCAAGAACTACCTGTATTTCCCTGCTAGATCTTGTGGAATGTGCAAAAACAAACAGAGACAAATAACCTGCCCTTGTTCCATGAAGGGCTTTATAGGTAGTAACAAACTTGAATTATATCTAAAAGCCTATGGGTAGCTAGTGTAGCTCTCAAAAACAATGGTGTTTCCTGAGTGTATTGGATGCACACCTATACCACTGTACATGGACCAAGTGCAGCTTCTAGACGGCCTTCAAGCACAGGTCATATAGTAAGCTGTAGTATTCCAAATAAGAATTGGCTTGGGTGTGAGTGAGTATGTAGAGGGCTTCCTGGTCCATCAATGGGCATAAGTAACTGGCATAGAAAATGGACTTGCATGAAGGTTCTTTTGGGCAGAGTTGCCACCTGCTCTTCCTGCTAAGACTTGCAGAGAAATTGTACATCAGTTCTATCTGGAAATACAACCACACTGAGAACTGAAGATGGAAAATTCCAAGAACCAGAGCATCCCAAAACTCTACTTGGTCTTGCTTCAGTTAAAATAAACCCTGTTCTTCACATTTGCCTCCTTCTACTAACAGTTTTCAGATACTTGAAAGGACCATTACTTGCTTGACCCAGGATAGAGAGGAAAGCTAAATATCATCAGCTGATGATATCTGAGTATGCCAATGAATAGCTTCACTCAGAGTTTTCATATAAATGTTAAGTAAGAACAAAGGAAGTGTAGCAAGTCTAGTACTAGATCTCTCCTATTACCAACATTGATTGGAATGAGTCTCAGAGGAAGAAGGAAAACCACTTCAACACTCTGCTCGGTCTAAGCCCTTAAATCTAGGAGGACACTATGGTATAAAAACGGTACAGAAAGCTGCTAAGACAAAAAGAAAAAGGAAAAAAAAGTTGCAGATGGATGATCTCCCCTTCCCTACATGGCTGAGGGCTTAGGTATCTTAGGAACTGCCTTTCCTCAATAGTTTCTGCTCATCCTACCCAGACAACTGTCATATAAGATTCCTGCCTACCGGGAGCCCAATGAGGGGCATTTTTTGTAGCAGCTTTCCTTTCATGGAACAGCTTGTAATCTAAATCGCATATAGCCCCCTACCTTCATGGCTTTTATGAAGCAGGTGAAAAACGTAACTTTCCTGTACAGCTCTTCAGGATTACTTTTAACATAGCTACACCACTTTTAGAAATTTATAATTGCTAGCTTTGCATTTTTAATCACCATTTTAATTTCTTCTGATTTATATTTGCTTTGAATACGCAAATTCTGTAAGTTGCCTGGTTGGTTTCATGCAGTCAAATAAAATTCATTCATTCATTCATTCATTCATTCATTCATTCATTCATTCATTCATAAATGAACCTCAATTCTGTTAGAGGTCGTTTATAAGCATAATCAATGCTATCGAATTACTGTACTCTGAAAGCTGACTGAAAAGGTCCAAGTAATCAGTTTCCTCCAGAATACTCTGAAGCTGCTAATTGGCTACCTTCTCAACAACCTTCCCTAAAAAAAGGAAGGTTGGAGACAAGACACAATTTATCCAGTATCAGTGGATCCTGGAATAATTTATTGAAAAAGTAGGTGGGCTCTGCATCTTTAAAAGCTGGAGAAAACATCCTTTCTTTCAAAAATCCATTTACCGCCACTAGATCTAGCTAGACATCATCTCCGAGGAGGCTTTAACCAACTGGAAAAAACATAGATTTAATACAACATGGCTACACTTACTGCCCCAATGTTTTAGGACCACAAGGATTGAATTCTTTCCAGATAACCATGCTGGACTATTTCTTAATCAACTCCAAAGGATTTGCAAACTGGAAACTAGCTAAGAATGGATCTAAATAACTTCCTTTGAGAAATGCCTAGAACTCTTCATACAAGGCCACAGCTGACAATCTGTAGTTGCAGTCAGAGTGGAAAAATGATAACATTTAACTACTTGAAGTTACTTCCTGTGCTTGCTCAGGTTTACTCTTCATTTTCTTTCCGTGGCATTCTAGGTATCTCTTTTGCCACTTCATGGAATCCCTTTGAAAACTAGGGAACTCTCCAGGATCTAGGAACTGAGAGAGTTCTTATAGCAATGATCTGATTGATGGCTGTTAACCAGAGCCTCAGGAACTACCCCATTTCTCTCTGAAATTCAACAGCATATATCAGGTGCCTGAGAAATAATAAATTAATAGATCCTTCCTCACTGTGATAAGGAATGGTTGGAGGGAACTCCAAAGTCAATACAGAGTGATCTGAATATGATAAGATAGGGCTGTCAAACTCCTGGTCCATGGGCCAGATGTGTCACACACTGACCACACCCACACCCGGTTTAGCAGAGTGGGAAAAAGTCCCAATATGTCATGTGATACTGCCGTGACGTGAGTTTGACACCCCTGTGATAAGAGAACAACTTTGTTGAATTATATATTTATATAATTTCGTGCCTTCAAGTCAATTTTTTGATTTATGGATAAGTCCCTGCAAGATTTTGGAAGTGGTTTGCCACTGCTCCTTCCTAGGACTGAAAGATTGTGACCAGACCAAGGTCACCCAGCTGGATTTTTGCTCAAGATGGGACTAAAATGCATAGTCTCGTGGTTTCCATTCTGGCACTTAACCACTACATATTGACTATCTGGAAGATTGGCTATCTGGAAGATAAACTTCCACAAAACTGTAGGAGTGGCAAGATATTCTATACTCGTAACAGTAGGTTTTGAACATACATATTCAAGAGCACTCCAATTAATATCGTACGATTGTTCTGTATTACCACACAAACTCAGCTCTGATATGCTGCAATTAATGAGACTCCTTTTATAATTAATTTTCATTGCTAATACATATAAAATAATTATTATAAAATAAATTTCATTGAATCATAAGAGTTCAAATTAAGAGTTCACTGTGTCTCTCTGAGCAGAGTAAAGGTTTACTGAATAGTATTTTCTTTTGAGAGGTAAACCTCATATTTCAATTTCTATACTCTCAAAATTTCCACATCTTTTCTCTTCATCTCCCTATTTTCAGAAAAGCTACTTCATGTGGCCACTCTGATAATATATGTGCCATTACATATTTTTTACAGTCTGTGTTGTTATGAACTCCTAAATTAACGTTTAATTCAAATTGACTTTCAGAAATCATACTGAAGCGAGTAGCATGCAAGAAATACTGCTAAAGTCAAACCAGACCTTTGGAACCTACCAAGCTGCCTTGATCTGCTGACATAAGCATTTGATTAGCGCAAGTACAGTAAAGTTGTGAGAAAAAATCTAATCAGGTCACACTGCCAGAATATAATAGATGCATGAAAAGACCAAGCTTCCTTTTGTGTGGTATTTTGACTATTTATTTATTTACTCAAATCAATGTATATAGCTGCCAATCTTATTGACCTTCATTCTCATCAGCCAACGTAGTATTAAAAGCCAAAACAAAAACAATTACTAATAATACAATAATGGTGCCCGAGCACAAACCCAACTTAAACCATAAGAAAAAACAATCACACTGATAGGTTCACCCAGTGGTGAAAGCCAATTTTTTTTACTACCAGTTCTGTGGGTGTGACTTGGTGGGCGTGGTGTGGCTTGGTGGGTGTGGCAGGGGAAGGATACTGCAAAATCCCCATTCCCACCCCACTCTGGGGCCAGCCAGAAGTGGTATTTGCCAGTTCTCCAAACTACTCAAAATTTCCGCTACTGGTTCTCCAGAACCAGTCAGAACCTGCTGGATTTCACCCCTGGGTTCACCCAACTTCCAAACCCCATTCCCAAAGAGACACCCTGTCATTAAGGACTTACAAAATGTAAGGAGCTTGAAAATCTCATTCCATAGGGCACGTGCCTTATGGAATGTGCTATACATGGGGCTGCCCTTGAAGATCACTCAGAAGCTACAGATAATCCAGAACTCAATAATGCAAACAGTTATGGGAACCTCTTAGCTACACTTGTTTCCAGTAGGCTCCTGGAGGGCCTCCTTTATCACCTCTAAAACCCTTCATTGGGTGGGATTAGGTTTTAAGTGGAATTTCTCTCTAATTGTTTCTGCCTGTCTCACTAAATTTAAACAAGAAGGAAATGTTCCAGGTTGCAACTATTAAACAGTGCCATTTGATGGAAGCAGAGAGACCTTTCTTGTCATTCCATACTCCTGTCCTGTCAATCTCATTTCAGTAACTCACTTGGGAGATGGCAAAGGCATGAGTGACAATAAATAGAACTGATCCAGGAAAAGGCAAAATTAGTACACCAGATGGAGTGCTACAAAAACCATCCTGACTACGGTCAACATCTGTTCTTCAAACACAAGGCTTGAATCCAGGAAAATTCCCAAATTGTGCACCACTTCTGTCTGAGGGTCTACCTTGCCATCCCATCAAGAACTAAAGATGGAAAATCACCAGACTGGGCAACCCAAAGTCGCTTGGTCTTGGCTAGGAATGAACTAAAGTCATCCCACAGCTTCCAAGCACTCAGAAACAACCCCATCAGCATCACATGGTAAGTTGGAATGGTATACTACCGTATACAAAATAAAAATTGCTACATTTGATATTTATAAGACTGCTTAAAGCAATCTTCAATAGTACAATTTATATAGTAATTCCAACCTATGCTAACTAAAATCAAAAGTACTTTTGCACTACTTCAAGTGTTTTGAAACAGTCATATCCCATTACAGGTTGTTCTCAATTTACGACCACAATTGAGCCCAAATGTTCTATTGCTAAGCAAGAAAGTTAAGTGAGTTTTGCCCCAGTTTATGACCTTTCTTGTCACAATGGTCATAAACATGAATCAGTTGCCAAGCAGTCTGAATTTTGATTACATGACCATGGGGATGTGATAATGGTCGTAAGCGTGAAAAACAATAATAAATCAACTTTTTTCAGTGACGTAACTTCAAACACTCACTAAATGAACTGTTGTCAATCAGAGACTACCTGTATTCATTATTCCAATAAAAACAATAACTTAAAAAATTATCAACTGCCATGCATATCATTACAAATAATACAGATTTTTACAGATCCTGTCCAATTACAGGGGTAAAAAGTCCTCTCATTCTACCCCATACTGTGCACGATACAATAGGTTTCTTTATTTTATATATGAGTCAAGTGCACAATTATGCTTCCCATCTACCCCCCCAAATCAATGAAGTATATTCATTCCCACATCTTTCTCCCATTCCTACATTGGCTTAGTATGTGAACTCTCATTAAAGGAAAAACTAGCCCTTGCAAGAAAATCTAATGACAATATGACGATCAACAAAAGAGAACATAAATCTTAAATGAATAATACATTACTTACTTCTGCATAATATATTACATAATTACATTTGTTTTGCTAGATTTGTTGTTCCTTTCAAATTTTAAAAAAAGTCAAGACACCAACCAAAAAATGTCTTTAAATATTTTATTTATTTACTGATCTCACAAGAAAATAACTTTGAGCAGCATACAATGCTCAGTTTCAAATACTGAAGCAACAAACTTCAAGGAAATAGACTTAACATCTGGATAACACACTTGTGGTACTGCAGTTTCTAGCACATTTTGATTAAATGTCCTCTCCTTGGATTTCTACTTTTAGCCTTACATGCAAGCCAAATTGATTTCAATCCAACTTCATGTAAACCTGATAATTTAACTGAATACCCAGTAGAACAGTTATGAAAAAACCAAATAAGAACATTGTCGTGCCAGCATTTCTCCAGGGTCTATTCTACATGTTAAGTTCAAACCACAGAACTGTTGAAATATACAATTCATTTTAGTTTTTGAAATACTCTTGGAAACAAAATGAGTTACAAATTACTAAGGACAACTTGCTTTTTTTAGTCACATTCAATGTTACATAGGAAAGGATGTTTCACAAAGGATGGTATTGGCCTCTTTGTTATTTACTTCATAATTTTAAGAAGTTCAACTTGAGGTGTAGGCATTCCAAGAATAAGGGTCTTGCAATGAACAGCTTTGAGAAAGGAACTATTTAGAAATATGAATAGGTTAATTTCAACAATTGGCATAACTGGTCCTTATTCTAATATGAATAAGGTCCTACATATGTTTCTATATTGTATTCTGTAAATAAATTTTCTGATGCTAATCTCTGGTACCGTTTCTTGGAACAAATCTCAAAGATCAGGGTTGAAAAGTAATTCATTGGATTTTACAAATAACTGAGCTTTATGCCTAGGGATTCCTATCCAAGACTGATGTACTACCACATTGTTTGTAATCTGAATTCAGGAAGAGGAATCTTGATTTCATAATTGTTTTTCAAAAAAGAAATCATCATACATTTGCTTTATTCACATTATTCAGACCAGACATTCTTACCTGAGGTTATTTTGCAATCTCGGGTTTCTAGGCCAAAGGTTAGTCTGCATGACTGGGAAATTATTACAACTGCAATCACTTCTGAGTGTTCCAACAATATGACAGAGCTGCTTTGGAGCTCTTAAACCAATAAATCTTTTGGGCTCATAGACAGACCTTATAAAGCAATCATCAGTGGAAACATGGTAATATTACTCATAGATATCAAGTTTCTGGAGATGAATCAGTGCACAGGGCAATGTAAATTCCAGGTGTGGTCATGGATATTTATAATATATGCTGAATTTAAAATGTCCACATAGAATACACACATGGACTTCAAAAATTGACCACAGAAATAGTGCCAAGTTTATCATTACCTGTACTGCATATATAGCATTAGAGAGTCATTAATCTTTACTTTAGAGGACTAAAAATAAAAAATCTTAATGCTGTGACTATTATGAATTTTCTGGTAGAGAATATACAAGGGTTAGGGTTATTAGTCTAATATTAACTTAATATTAACCTTATATTTCAGAATTTATTTATTTATTAAATTGCTTTAATATTAATTACCAAACTTTTGTTTTACAAATTTACCCTCTAAATGACTCCATTTTTTAAAAAAAGATTTGACCAAACATTTCTCTGGTTTTTCAGAATTCTAGATTTTCCATTTTAAAATTCACTTTACAATTTGGTATATGATTCTAGAAGATTGGCTGACTTAACACATTTGGATTTAAGAGGGGAGTTTAGTAAATGCTTTTTTATTAAATTATTTTTATTACTTTTACAAATGACATTGAAGACTTTGACTAATGTTAGGAGTGAAGTCCTGAAAATTCAGGCTGATTTACAGTAATCTCCTCTAGTCTAGTCTCTTTTTATCTTCTCTACCTCCTCCAATTATCTTTCAGTCTCATCTCTTTTAAACAGAGCTTCAAAGCAAGAGAAAATGCACCATGGAAAGAACTAACTGAATATAGGAGAAATTGAATAACCATTTACTTTTACTAGAAGATCTTTGGGTCTCTAGTGGGGTGCCACAGCAGGAAACAAAACAAATTCTGCATCCAAACAAGAACTCACAAGTAAATTTTCTAGTCAAGTGCCATAAAACAATAGATACAAACCCATCCTCATTTTTCCCACGCTATGAAGTTTGAAGCTATCATGGAGTTATTTTACACAAGTGCTCTTTCAACATTTGTGACTGATTTTCTCAATGTTCAAAAATAGATTATGCCTTTTTCAGTAAAATATAAACTAAATAGCTGCACAGTTTCCAATACAGTCTATCATTTGCTATGGTTTTTGTACTTATGTATAAATTCTAATAGTACACTAACTAACTCACTGGATTATTATAGGGGGCAGGGGTGAAATGCTTCCGGTTTGGACTGGATCGGGCAATCCGGTAGCGATTGTGGCAGGTGGTTCAGAGAACCGGTAGCAATGGCGACGCAAGGCTCCACCCACCCGCGTGGGTGTCATTTTTTACGTAATGTGTTTTTTTACCCTCTGCGCATGCGCAGGTTTGGGGCATACACAGAGGGTCTGTGCACACATGTGACACGCGCAGGCGGCATGTGCACTTCTGAACCGGTAAGGAAGGTAAATAGATTTCACCTACTTACAACACTGGCCAAAAAGATAATTATTACCTTAACATGCTGTAAAACAAAGTCCTGATCATGTTTTTATAAGAGATGAGAAATGAGGTCCGCAATTACTCACGAGTAGAAAATACTTTTGATTTGTAGGGAAAAAGTGAAACCACCATTGGTAAGAAAGGAAGGTTGAGAAGTAGAGTAAAGGTAAAGACATTTTCAGGTCAAACTCAACTCCTGGGGACATCAAGGATGTGTCTGTATAGTTTTCAAAAAGGTGGATGAATCACCATTCCTACTGTCTAGAAACAATTCTAGCTAAAGCTAATAATTCTTCCTTGCAAGAATGCCACATAAGTACTGCACACATTTAGGAAGGGAATGAATCTCACATGAAGCTAAGCCAAAAGTTCCAATCAAATTATAAAGACATTTGTATAGCACATTGCCTGCGTAATACACATCAGAATATTATATATATATAAATACATGCTCCTTAAGGTCCCAACTTCCAGAAACTGTTAAACCTCATCCACAGGTGAAGCAAGAAAAAAAAAAACCTTACTGTTTGCTTTACATACACCTGTTACACATATGTCTGTTATATGCACTGATTATGTCTCCAAAAATAACTGAAGAATCTATTTTTGCAATTAATGTTTCCCTGTCTTCTATCTTTAGACCCATTACATTTCAGTTCCCCTCCCCTCACGCAATGTCAGAGAAATCCTTTGTCATAACAAACTGCCACATTAAAAAGCACAGCAACTGAAAATCCTGTTTTCATAGGCTAGCTAGCTTCTTAGGGAAGAATGGTTTTGTAAGGATACAATAAAACAGCAGGTTACATTATCAAGAAACGCCCCAGAATCCGGAAGGTCAACAGAGACCCTTGTAGAGAAAATGAAAAGGAGTATGGGAACAATGAAAGCACAATTTTACAAAGCCTAATTAAAATGATGAGATTTGGATTAAATATAAAAACAACGATCACCATTTCTGTGTTGCGGTCTGTAGATCCAGTTCTCATCCTCTTCCACTTGGTCCCCATCACATATGGATGTGAGTTCACCATCACTGCGAAATAACCTTTTTGTTTGCTTGGACAGCGTAGAGAAGTTTATCCAGCTTACAGCACGTGAAAGGGATCCTGGATTAGATTTAAACCGCAGTGATTTTGAGGAGCTCTCCTGTTTCATTTTCTCTTTAAAAAATAATAATCCCCCAAATACAATATGCAACGATTAAGAACGCTCTTAAATCTTCTCCCGTTCCTTTTCCTTTACCACCAGGGTGGGCGTGTACCTGTTTTAAAATAAGTAACACACTTGCTCATTTTAAAACTCAATCGAACAAAAAAAACCAAGTGGCTAATTCTGCTTTTTGCCCCCAGTACTTTCCGAGCTACCAAACACGACACAATAGAGGCAAGCGAAACAGACTGACACGCTGAAAACAACCTCCAGGAAATCAGATCAGGAGAGTGTCGAAGTACAATCCCGAAAAATACACAGATTTTGGCTTTTCCCAGCTTTCATCCAAAGTCCATCTCCTCTCTCCAGTGTGCTTGTAATCCAGGCTCCCCTCCTATTATGTAGAGGAACCAAGAGCTCCTTTGATCAGAAAGAAATGCATGCTGTTAGCAAGTTGCCAGGAGAGGAGGATATAAATTACAGCCGCTCTCTCTTTTCTCTGCGGAAAAGGCATTCTCATTCCCCCAAACCAGCGATGTAGCTTTCTGCCTACAACGAAAAGGCTCAGGGAAGGCTCTCCAGAACGATTCTCCTTAACAATAAGCTTGGCTCTAGCTATCAATTAGGATTAGGGTGAAATATGATAGGCTTCCGCTCCTGAAGGCGCAGCCATAGAGACTCCTCCCTTCCACGGCAGAGACCTAACAACAGTTCAAACTTCTGAACAGGAAACAGAAGTAAAATAACACAATGGCATCTCAGTTGACTTATACAAGGAGAAATTTTTTTAAAAGGCTCAGTAACCGAATGACAATTCTTTTTTCTAACACCAGGCATGTAAAAGGTTGCTTGTTTTAATGCTACTTTTATTGATAGGGTGAACAGGAATTGTTAAGTTTTTAATATACGACTCCAATTGTTAGTTAACAGTTAATATTAACAGTGTTGGAAGGGACCTTGGAGGTCATCTAGTCCAACCCCCTGCTCACGCAGGAGACCTGTACTAGGGATTCGAACCGCCGAACTGCCGACCTTTCTGATCGACAAGCTCAATATATTGGCCACTGAGCCACCTAGTTCTGTTCTTACCATCAATATTGTCACATAAATTATCTGTCTTAAAGTTCATGATCTCTTTTTAGCTATATGCTTCACTAAACTATACTTTAATCCATTTCAGGATTCATCATTAGATTAAGATTTTGCTAATAAAGCAACCAAACAAATGAACACCACACATTAGGGTCCACTGTTGGATATTACTTAGATTATGGGAGGAAAACAAAAGTAAAAAGAGAGAAACGAGCCAATGTAAAAAAGCAGAAACAAAAAACAGCAAAGTCCAATGCATTTTTAGTTTCTCTGCTTTTAAGGATTGTGATGACAATAATTGCATGTTAAGACTTCAGATAATAAAACTAATCCAAAAGGGCAGTTCTTGAAGATATATTAAAAATGTAAGACACATTGTAAGACACATTGTACAGGACACAATGATTGCCTGGGGGAGAAATATTGGAACAACAATTCAGCTTGATGCATGGCAAAATGTATGGAACAAAACTATGAAACTGACCCTTTCTTCCCCGTTCAAAGAAAACTTTTATAAAATGATCTACTGTTGGTACCTCCCCCCCCCGCCAGAATCGCTAAGATGTTCCCAGGATCTTCTGACAGATGTTGGAAATATGGGTCACCCAAGGGTACTTTCTTCCATTAGTGGTGGATTTGTCCGTCAGCTAGATGCTATTGGGGGAAAATACAGCAGTGGCTGTTGGAAATAACATGTGTGAGCTTCCCTCCTCACCCAGACCGCTACTTACTCGGAATAAGACCGGACTACATCGATAAGAAGGTGGTATATATTTGTCCATGTCTCAACAGCAGCGAGAATGGCATTTGCTCAACTGTGGAAAGATGCAGACACGCCCCCTGACCATCTGATAATAAACAAGATTCTTCGATGTGCTGAGATGGACAGGCTAACGTATATCTTAAAAGACAAGAAAGATTCAGTATATAATAGAAGTTGGGAGAGATGTTTTGTTTGGCTCAAAAGAAGGTTAAACTTAGGAGAAGGGTGATAAGATCGTCTAATTAGATTAACTAGATATTTACTAGGCTTTATAACTCTTTATAATTTTGATAAAAACAGACCAATTGTTTTGTAGTTAGTAAAAAGAACTTGATTGCATTGAAATGTTTGGCTAGGATGATATTAGTTAATATTAATTGGAGAGTGAGCTTAACTCTCGGTTAGTCATGTTTGTTGTTTGGTTTTAGTCCTGTTTTTATGTGTTTCTATATTTCGCTTCCTATATTGCTTTTCAACCATTATTGTGTGTTAATTTTATTGTAAATATTTAATAAAGATTATTTTTTAAAAAATGTAAGACACATTTCTAGGTCTACATACTTTGGGAGCACCTGAATCTATCTGCAGAAATCTTTGGAAACTCACTTGCACAGTATTATTTCCTGCCAACTTTTCTGATGTGATAAAGTTAGCAAAGTATGAAGAATAGAATGTGTCACAGATTATTGAATAAATGATGTACCCTAAACTATATTATTGCTTTAGCACACAGAAACATATTTTCTTAAAGAAAAACTAGCTGAACAAGACTTTCAAAGCTTTCTCCCTGAAAAGTTAAGGTTACCTGACTCATAATGAAAAGATAAGGTACAACCCTCTGTCTGGGAATCAAACAGCTAAGTATTGTATCAGATTACCTATGAATCAAATGACTTTCAGATCCTTGAACAATGGATTAGCCAACTGTCTTCAGTAAATAATTGAATAGGTTGTATTTATACTGAATTAGCTTTGAAGAACAGCACATGCACCTCACCACATTTTCTCTTTCACGTGCCAATGCAAAAGAAAATATGCTGTATGACAAATATATACTTAATTGAACTATTAGTATAACTCCAGCCATACAATTCATACAACTACACTGACCACAGTATGTAATACTTCTGGAAGTGTGAATTATCTAGTAAAGTGCAGATTAAATGAATATGAAGGAAATAGGAAAATGGAAGTAACTTTCTAGTTAAATTTCAGAACCCATTGCAGACTGAAATGGAGCCTCCGGGGACCAGATCCAGGGGAGGCCCGCAGAGAGCCAAACAGAGCCTTAGAGGGCCAGATCCGACCCCCGGGGGCTCCATTTCAGCTGACAAGGTCCTGGACAAGGCCTCCGGATGGCCGAACAGGGCTTCTGAGGGTCAGATCTGCCCAGGGGTGAAATCCATAATTTTTCCCTATCAGTTCTGTGGGCGTGGCTTGGTGGGTATGGCAGGGGAAGGACATTGCAAAATCTCCATTCTCACTCCACTCTGGGGCCAGCCAGAGGTGGTATTTGCCGGTTCTCTGAACTACTCAAAATTTCCGCTACCGGTTCTCCAGAACCTGTTAGAACCTGCTGGATTTCACCCCTGGATCCGCCCCTCAGAAGCTCCATTTCAGCTTGCAGCTTGTAGACCCTCTGCGGTTGTTCATAAGGGCGAACAACTGCCATAGTGTTGCAAGATTCATAGTTTTGGGCCTTATTCAGAAACACTAGGGGATACTGATCATATAACTTCGAACGTTCACTAAGGGAATGCTCATAACCTGGGGATTACCTATATGTTCAATTAATATTATGGTTGTTTCCCAGCTGGATATTGTAAACTACAATATATTCATTCATGAAAATCAACTGAGAATTTTATATATAAGTATTGCAGTATATTTTATCATATTATGTCAATTTTCTGTAATAATCAATGGAGAAGTAAATTTTATTCTTATTTCTTATATTTATTCTGGAAATAAATTATATTTTCTATAGAAATGCTGGGAAGACAGATGCATCAAACTTTATTGCTTGGCTAGGAAAGTAAGGTTGCACAACAGAGAAGGTGGGTAAATAACCAATTGCTGATCTCCACAGTCTATTATACTACTACTAAAATAAAATAATAATAATAATAAATGAAGCAATTGCAATGGTGGAAGCACATTCGTATTAGCTTTGGACAAAGCTGAGCAAAATGGCATTCTGGAAGGATGTCAATATGGAAGAAGCTAAAAAAGAGAATTTTTCAAAAGCTTGATTGACCCATTATTGAGAAACTCACTTATGACTGTCTTAGTACAAGGGTGTCAAATTCAAGGCCTGCAGGCCGGATCTGGCCTGCAATATGGTCGGATCCAGCCCATGGGGCCGTCTTTGAAAATGTAACAGGCTGGCCCGATCTACCCACGTCACTTCGGCCCGGTCTACCCAATGCGAAGAGGAAACATTGGGCCAGTGTGGCTTCAGCCAGGTCTACCCAATGCGAAGAGGAAACATGCCAGCAGTTTGAGGAGTGGCGTCAAGTTAGCCATACCCACCCAGCTGCCCACGCCCACCCAGTCAGCCACGCCCAGTGAGTGGCATCAAGCTGGCCATGCCCAACCAGTCGGCCACAGCTCCCCAGCCCCCCGAGGTCAACCACAGCCTTGATGCGGCCCTAAATAAAATTGAGTTTGACACCCCTGGCTTAGCATATGATCAGTTTTCACAGAAGTTTTTTTTTAAGCTGAAATACTAAAATACAAAAGAAAAAAAATCTACCCTTAATGGTACTAACACAATAAAAAAACTGAATATAGTGGTAAACATAACAACTATTATGGTAGTTATAATAACATTATGTGAGAAGAACTTGCTCTTGTAAGATATCTATAGATCTTTCCCATCTATAATGGGAAAGAAGGGCGGAAGGAGGAAAAAGAGGATGACCAGTAACAAGATAAATGGATTCAATTACAGTGGTGATGGATGCATCTTTGGAAGATCTGAAGGACCAATTGGAAATAGGTTGTCCTGCCAGAGTGAAAAAAAAAACATTTTTTTTCCTTTGGGAAAAGCAGTCTTTAACTAAGAATTGAGAAATAATTGGGAATAACAACAAAACAGAAAAGCTTGTTTTCTTTTCAGTATCTACCATATTTTTCGGAGTATAAGACACACCTTTTTCCCCCAAAAAAGAGGATGAAAATCCGAATGTAGCCCTGCCCAAACTCCCAAACGAGATTTCAGAGGCTGAAAGAAGCCTGTGAAAGAAGCTTCAGAAAAAAAGTCTCAGAAAGGCTTGTATCTAAAATAATATGGCAAGCAACAAAAAAAGAAGCAGTAAAGGTTCTAACCAAACTATGGTAACTAATCTGGAGAATGACATAATAACCAAAAGATCAGAAGAGGTTAATCTATATACCAATACCAAAGAAAGGAGATTGAACAGAGTACAGATAGTCCTTCAGAATAAAAGCCTCTGAAAGAAGCTTCAGAAAAAAAGTCTCCAAACAGAGCTTCAGAAAAAAAACCTTTTTTTCTGAAGCTCTGTTTCCGAGGCTTTCAGAGGCAGAAAAAAAAAAAAGCAAGGCACAGAGAACCTGTTGCTAAAATTCACCACTGGGAACAGCTGATTGGGGGTATACCAGGAGGCTGATCCACCCACCAATCAGCTTTTTTCTTATTTTCCTCCCCAAAAACTAAGGTGTGTCTTATACTCTGGTGCATCTTATACTCCGAAAAATACGGCAAATAAAAAGAAAGACAAAGCGGAGGCAAATTTACTAGCTTCCAATATCTAAAGTTTCTTGTTCTGAGTTGACTGAAAATCTTTTTTTTCCCCACTAAAAAAACAGCATATTACAGTATGCAGTAATAGTTCGTGCAAAATAGAAGAAGAAAAAGAAAATTGAGAGACAATAGTAAAATAATATCTCATTTTTCTCACAGAAAGAAAATAATGATGAAAATTAGGAAAGAGAACACTACATTTTGCCTGGTAAAAGCATGCCTAAGAAATAGGTTAACATTTTAGAAAAAAAATGCAAAACAGTTAAAATACCACAAGAAGGTTTTTCATTTTTATATTATACTTTGAAGGTTTGTTTACGTCAAAACCTTGTAAAACGTGACAGTGAACAGCAAACCCACTTGACATACTCATCAAGATGAAAAGGGCATGTTATCTAAAGATTAGCAAAATACTTTGCTTCCAGCTTTGAAGATTCCAAGACAGTAGAGGTCATCTCATCTCTAATTTCTGCTCAAATCTAATTTTGATAGGGAACTGAAGGCTTCCCACCATTCTTTCCTTGAAAAGTGACAGAAAAAGAAGTAAGCAAAGTGAAGAAGTTTCTGTAGATAGTGACCTCATCTCAAAGCGTCTGAAGGCCCACAATTCTTATCTTTTTTTTCCCTCAGAAATGCAAGGGGGAAGGAGGGTTTCTTTAGTTCAATGATTCCTGACTTCTTATCATATGAGATCACCAAGTCTTGCCAGATGTTGATCTTCTGGCATGCATTCTTGCAAGATTGGTGCCTGTGATATCTGGGAATTCACCATGATGGCCGCAGGCACCAAGTCATGAAGCCCTGGTGATCCTTGTTAAATCTAGATGAAATTAGTGAACTGCATAAAGAAAAAGGTAGGAAGCAGTGTTTTAAGCCATTACTTGGCAGAATAGTTATAACCCTCTCTGTCAATTGCTCTTTGAATTTTTTTTTTTTAATTGGGGAAAACTTCCTTTGCTTGTGGGTAGAAGTTATTGCCTTCAGTCAACTAGTTAAGGAAGTGAAGCTGCAACCCAAATTTTGAGTTTAACAGAATAAAGAGAGCAACAAATGGCAGAAGGACATATATATCTGACTACTCTATGCCTTTGGAACTGTCCTCATCAAAATTAAGCAAGCTTAATTGTTGCCCTCAAACAACACAGCTATGAACAGCCATATGTAATTTGTTTTGAGTTTTGGGTAAGATACTTTTGGCCCTGCTAACCAAAAAACATTCTCATAAGTAAATTAAAACAAACCATGCAGACATTTTCTAGTTAGTTGTGTCTGGAGGAACCCTGCAGAAAAATCAGTAGGCTGGAAAGAAATTGCTGTTAGCTGTTTCCCATTAAATCACTCAGCCATTAAATTAATAAGCAATTCCTATGGCTTACTATGTCATTCAAATGTTGTAATAGTCTGTAAATATTGAATTCTTAACCAACATTACCAACGTTCAAACACTGTTTTATGAAAAATAATGTAGAGATAACTAGAAATTTAAGAGTTCATATCAAAGTTCATAGCCTAGCAAAATCTTGTTCTTCAAGTATGTTCACTTCTATAATTAAACTGTGCTATCCAACTATATTTTAGTGATTAACTATAATAACTGTCCTATCCAACTATTTTTTAACTTCTATTTATTCTCTGTAAAATCGCATAGTTTTTCCATGCAATTTTTGAGAGTATGAACAATTATTTCCTTTGTTATTTATTACAAATTTCTATTAATGGACTATAGCTGCATACAGGAATAAGAAGAAAGACTTCCCTTCTTTTTCCACTGATTCAATCCACAAAGGAAGATAAGAATGCAAATGGAATAAAACAGATATAATCAAGTCAGACTGCTAATATCTTAGCTACATGCTTGTATTAAAAGCATAATTATAAATTCTTTAAAACTATGCTAGTGTCAGAAGTGATTCATTTTTCTAATGTAGAGCCCTACAGTACAAAACATAAAATATAGCCACAAGATGGCAGTGTGAAATAATGAATACTTCAAGTGTAAACTAAAGTTTAGATGTAAACTAAAGCAACTTTAAAAATGTGAGAAGTAAATAAGACCATAAGCATAATAACAGTGGAGAATATAGAAAGGATGTTCCAAAACTGTATTGTACATCACTGATCTGGAAGGAATGCTTTAGTTAAAACCGAGTTTTTGTCAAAACACTGTCCATTATTCTTTTTTTTTTGTTTTCCTTAGATTGTTAAAGAGAATGGGATGGGACAAAGTACAAGGGAACACATAGAAGGTAAAATGTTAGCTCTAGGAACATACAGTAGGTAGGAGGGTTTTTTTATTCTAATAACCCTTTTTAAAAGAGCATTTCTTTTAAAAGAAATGAGTAAATTCTGTCTTCACTCACATCCATTGCTTAAAAATTAGCACTGCATTTTTCTAAAACCTTCTTGAAGATAGAATTGCACCCAGGGCTGAAACAATCCTGCAGGTTGAAATGGGAATTTGTAAAACTGAATTTGAATTTGAATTTATGTTTCTCTGTTCTTGTGCTTATAAAGTCACCAGAAACAAATGACACTGCAGGCAAGGAATCTCTTCAAAACATTTTTTCATTTGCTCAAGTTTTTAATTTCTCTCTTTTTGTCTTTGAAGCTCAGTTCACAATATGAATACATCATCTGGTCTATCAATATCAATAAAAAATTGTCATGTGTGAACATGAACTCTCATATCCCACATTCGTACAGACAATTAGGGCTACTAAACATTTTCTCAAAAAGAATCCTCCATTCATTGTTAGCTTTTTAATAGATTTTGTCTTGAATACAGGAAAACATTTATTCGACACAAGCCATAGGAGTTATCAATGAACAAGCTTAATTGTTGCCTCCAAAAAGCACAGCAATGAAACACAGCAAAGGCATTTTCCCCCCAATTGTGAATAGGGTAGTTTTGACTGTTAACCAATTGTGAACCCACAGTTTGTATCTACTGGGCAATTGAATTTTTCTAGCCCACATATGGCCATAATATCCACCATCTGCAAAGTGGGATCTAAGGTTGTAATAATAAATACTTGCCATTCTCACTGCTTTACTAATAAAGTGTCTGCAATATTTGTCTCCATTGCTAAATAAAATAGTTGAGTTTTGGCCAAGAAACCTGTATTTGGCACCCTCGGCAATTTAACTCCCCCATCCCACCATACCTGATTAGGCTGTAAATGCAGAAGCAAGTCTGGTTGATAGAATTGAGTGGAATAACCAGGATTAAGGAGGCATTTGTAGAAGAGAATCAACAAGCAGTCAGTGTCTGTCCCGTATTTCTGTAATTTTAGTAGAGGTATATTTGGAAGCCTGTATTTGTAGTAATAATATGGAATTGTATATTACTTTTCTAAAAAAAATATTTCCTGCCAGTGACCTTGTCCTCAACAAGAAGTTGATTCCAAACCACCTCAACATAGCCTAGTAATTTACATTTGATCTGATCCCTCTTGGGGATTTTTTTTTCATTCCAGTATAGATTTTTTTTCAGTAATATTTCAAAAAGAAAGTGCCACATTGAAAATTCTGATGAGTTAGTATATTATCTCCCCATGTGTTTTTCAAGCTTGGGTACGGATGAGGTTGTGACTTCACAGAAAAGTAATCTTTTGTGGCAAGCTATTCTGCAGTGTTTTAAACACAAACAACTACTTCTTTTTTTTAAAGGAAAGTTTAGAGTATTGGGAAATTTCTTTTAAAAAGGGCAAACAAATTGTTCCCAAAGAAAATGAATTAATTTAAATGACCTGTCCATTTTTATCTTCTGCGTGAAAGGTAAAGCAGGTTCATGATTGAATCCCATCTATAAGTATTACTTGACTTATGACCGAAATGGACTCTGGCCATTATGGTGGTAAATCATGATGATTGTAAAATGGATCACCCACATGACCAATCTGATTTTATGGCTTTTTTTGAGGTGAATGTTAAGCAACTGCCACAGTCGTTAAACGCTTGCCTCAGTCCTCAAGCAAGCCAATTGTTTAATATGGGCATTTGGCCAAAACCCTGTTTTTCAGTAAACCCTGGTTTTCAGCAAAAATGTCATAAAATGTACTCATATGACTACAGGATGCTGTAAACAGCTGTAAATGCAGGCCGGTTGCCGAGCGCCTTGAATGAGATCAAATGACCATCAGAGGGGCCCCATCCGCTAAGCATTTTAGAATTGGGTCATAAGTAACTTTAAATAATAAACAACAGCCAGTCATGAGCCATCATAACTTAAAACAGTCACTAAGCAGTCAGTCATAACTCAAGGAATGCCTGTATGTCACCTAGCCAATATGCTGGTGGAAATTCAAGTTTTGTTTATTGTCCAGAATCTATTAAATATCTCCAGTAAAATATCCTATTAGTGGAGAAGTTCCTGATATCAGATAACCTACATATTTCCAAGGATTTTCACAAGGTCTGTGAAACTGCAGAAGCAAAAGGAAGAGAATATAACAGTCAATAATATTAGCATGCATGAAAATGAAAGCATACTTCCTCTTTTTCCACATTGGTCCTATGTGAGGGCTTGTAGTCCTTCTATTTTATATCATCTATTCTTGGGATTTCACTGGCGAAACATAAAAGCACATTAGCATTCTCCGTAGTAATTCTCCCAACTTGATCTCCAGATATGTTTGATTCATAAGGAGGTAGTAGTTGTGCAGCACTAGTTGGAAGGGACCTTGGAGATCTTCTTGTCCAACCCCCTGCTTAGGCAGGAAACCCTACACCACTTCAGACAAATGGTTATCTAACATCATCTTAAAAATTTCCAGTGTTGGAGCATTCACAACTTCGGGAGGCAAGTTGTTCCACTGATCAATTGTTCTAACTGTCAGGAAATTTCTCCTTAGTTTTAAGTTGCTTCTCTCCTTGATTAGTTTCCACCCATTGCTTCTTGTCCTACCCTCAGGTGATTTGGAGAAGAGCTTGACTCCCTCTTTTTTGTGGCAGCCCCCGAGATATTGGAACACTGCTATCATATCTCCCCTAGTCCTTCTTTTTATTAAATTAGACATATCCAGTTCCTACAACTATTCTTCATATGTTTTAGCCTCCAGTCCCCTAATCATCTTTGTTGTTCTTCTCTGCACTCTTTCTAGAGTGTCAATACCTTCTGTACATAATGGCGACCAAAACTGGATGCAGTAGCTTCATCTACTCCTAAAAAAATGTAATCTGCAAAGGTTCAACTTTTCAACTCCTTACAAAAAGTATTACTTAAGACCTATAAAACAAGACGCTTGATGTGTCCTTGGCATCTGCTTATAAGGCGGACCACCAATCTGCCTTGGAGAGCTAGCATTATCCTGTCTCTTTTGTACTTCTTTGTATATCTGCAATGAAATACTGATTGGAGGTACTGAAGTGCTTAAATTACAAACACTTCTTTGTTTTCCTTTGGCAATGTATTCAAAATCAATAATGTAATCTATTTAGCAGCTGATCTCAAATTTCTTTTCATTGTTAAAATTAGAATGCAGAAAACATACAATAATGATTAAGAAAGAATTTGGTTTCAGGGACAAAGTTTACTAAATTAGATAGTTTCTTATGTTCACACAAAACGTTGAGTTCTGTTTTCATTTGTAGTATAATGATAGCAAGTAGCTCAATCAATAAAAAATGTATACCAAGGTGGATGACACTGGTGTGGTGGCAGAGACAGATATAAATAAATGATCACTAATTCTAATAAGGTATAAGTCCAAAGGTGGAGAAACAAAATTAATACTTTTGTCACTTATTACCAATAATCAATTCTTCACAGACACATTACTTAATACAGTAACTAAATTCTCATATAAAAGTAATACTGACCTTTACAGATTAAAATCCTTCAGTGTTTTGCTTATAAATGTGAATGGGGAAAGTGTGTATTAATCGAAAGCTATTATTCAATCATAGAATACAGAGGCCCTACTAATAAAGCCATTCTTTGAGGAATAGTAAAAACAATATAATCCCCTCATATTATATTTTAAACTAAGTCATGGAAATTTTTATTCTTTTCTCCCCAATTAGCCATGGATTTATACAATTGTTGCTTTCCAATTAGTCTGAAATCAAAACATTACAGTGATTGAATCCAGAGGATTTGGGGTATCCAATAAGAAAATAAGTACCTTTGAGAAAACTAGAAAAAGTTTTTCAATAATTGAGCAAAACAGAAATTAAAAAACAATTAAAATGCATAGGGGGGTTACATAATATTAAGCACAAGTTAAGTTTTAACAAACCACTCATCAATTATAGTTTAATAAAAATAGAATACAAAATAATAAAAAACAAAGAGATGTCTACTTAATAAGGGGGAAATGATGGTTCAGACATGCACCAACAGCCATGTCTCATCTGATTACTGTACATATATCTGATCTACAATAAGATGACTGAATCAATTCCACTCAAAAACACGAAGTCCCAAGTCAGGTAAGACAATACACTGACACACATTCACAATTTCTGATACAATGGCTAGCCATGTGACATGTCTTTGTGAACCCAATCAATTACACTATACATCTCTGTTCTTGAAGATGGCAACTGCCTTTAGCCTATATTTCTACAGCAGTGCAAACACTCCATCTCAAGTAGTCTTTTCTTAAGCAGTTTTTAAGTAGGTTCAGAGTATGGCTCAGAATCAGAATGTAGAATTCTAGACCCTTTTAATTAATATGGCATTTTTATATTAAGGGGAAACAAAGAAGGAGTAAAGAGAAAAGGGGAGAGAATGTAGAAGGTAAAGAAATAAGAGATCACAGCTAGTAAATATACACATACAGGTAGTCCTTGATATACGACTGTAATGGAACTTGCCCAATATGACTGCATATCACGATGGTGGTTAGGTTAACTATCTCATCTAACAAGCCCCCATATGTGCTCTCCCTGATGAATGTGCAAGTCGTTAAGCAGAACACAGAGTGCCTCAGGTGTGGGAGAGACCCTTGGACATCTAGCATAGGCCCAAGCCCATCTGCCCTGGTTCTCCCAAGGCTTCCCCAATGCCTCCCCAAAGAAGTCCCGTGTTCCACTTCCAGCCCCTTGGGTCCCTACAGGCTTTCCCCCATTCCCACAGGATCCCCCCAGTGGCTAGGTCTGATTCTGACCCCATCAGACCAAACATGCACCTCCTCACTTACTTTATGAAGAGCTTGGAGGCCTTTCAGAGGGTAAGAATGGATTGCTAAATTGTGCAACCACAGGGCACGATTCCAGTTGTTCCACCCACAAAGTGGCAGTCATATTCAGGTTGCTGTTGTGCAGCCTGAAAACAAAGTACTCACTTTTTCTGCCTAAATGAAGTCTACACAGCACTGCAGAAGCTTTCTGCCATGTTTAAAACTTCTGCAGTGCTGTGTAGACTGTGTTAAGGCAGCAAAACACATCAGTTGTCTGGAGGTTGCCATGGTGGCTACTTCTGGGTTGCCATTGCATGGCCCAGGGACATGTGGCCTTCCTTCCTTTCTCAACATAAGGTCCAGTGAGCTTAAAAAAGTGTGATCGGTGATGGGCATATGGGGAGAAGGTCCAAGTGCTGGGGTTCCTGGCGGGGTGGGATAGAGAGAAGGGGGGGCTCTGCAGCATCCCTGTGGTTGGTCAGAAGGGAGAATAAACACAGAGGTGCTGTAGCTGTCATAACTTTGAAACAGAATCGTATGTAATTTTGGGGTGTCTGTTGTAATTTTGAAAGTTTATTAAGAGATCTGTCATGTCTCGCGGACTACCTATACATCTACATAAAAACATACATCTACAAAGAAAAATACATATGTGTACAGAGAGAGAGAGAGAGAGAGAATCATGAAGCCATTCATTCCACAATGAGTTTTCAAAAACAGTTTATTGTGCAGGTTCTCACTCTGTATAAAATATTGCAATAAAAAGTCAGTAAGAAAGGTTTTAAACAATAACCACTGTCTAGTTATAGACAAGTTTATTTATTCTGTTATATATTTATCTGAGAATAAATGAGGAAAAGCTGCCAAATCTAGGCCAATATAAATTATATATTCAGGTCTAGTTTCCCATTTTACAATCATGAATTGAAAAGCTTCCTTTTTTGTATGCTAACATGTTTTGAAAACATTTTATATTTTTAATAATAAAGAATTCAGCAAACAAGGTAATATATACAGGACAGCATTAGTATTTCTAGTTTCATATCCGTCACAATGTTTAAATGTGCAATAATCTGATTTATGTTTCTCTCCACAATTTTCTTCAAAAATAGAGAGCTGACCTTGTTTTCTAGAAACTCTGCAGTTAGGTCTATTATGCTGAAGAACATTCTTTCTCTTTTCTGTTATACTGACTGCTTTTATTTTGTATCCAAATACCTGGCAAGAAATGAATGCAAAGAAACAAAAAGAACTAGAGTTTTCCCCACTATAGAGCACAAGAAGCCAAGACAAATACTGAAGAAGAAAAAAAAACAATTATAAGGCAACCAATTAAATGCTGTACTTTGCTGGGAGGGTTTCTTGAAATTTAGGAAGAAACCATTTCCTTTCTATTTTCTAGAAACCATTTCCGTTATAATTCTTTAACATATTGGCAATGTTGTAGGAATCTGCAGCCTCTCTAAACTGTATTTACTCATAACTGTAATGCCATAATTCCTAGCAAACACAAATTCTCTGCAATTTATGCTTATTATTTTCTATGAATTCAACTAACATAAAATTACAGAAGAATAGCAACAATATCACACTTATTTAACAATCAGTAAACTCCCAAGAAACAAACTATTAAAATGTTCTGGATTAACAGAAATCGGGAAACAAACAAGCAGACTTGTAGGAAGCTTCTGAAAAGTCCTTCAACAATGACAGGAATGGATAACCATCTTTAGGAAAAGACAATCTCCTTTCTGGAGATTCAATGTAGTTATGTATAATTGTTTTTTTGCTGTAATCGGAAGTTCTTTTAAATTCTTTAATGCCATTTTCCATGTGCACTTTAATTATAAGAGGCAATAAAGTATCATGATTTTAGTTCAGGATTAGAAAGACATATTCAAATCTCTACTCAACAATCAACTTCTTTGGGTAACTGTTTTTCTCCTATCCTACCTCACAAGTTTGCTTGGTACAATGGGAAGGAATACACAGGTCTCTTAAATTATAAAGGTTTCTTCAACTATTTACTTTTTCAAGCACATATAACAAGTATTATTCAACACGTATAACAAGTATGAGTACCTGTATTTATAGCATTCCCTCATTCTCTTCTCCTTTTCCTTCTTGTCCTTCTTTGGTGTCTTCAAGTCGATCTTGACTCCTGGTGCTTGCCCAGACTACTCCCTGCAGTTTTTTGGGCAAGGTTTTCAGAAATGGTATGCCCTTGCCCACTTTCTAGAACTGAGAGAAAATGGCTAGCTCAGGGTCACACCTATGGTTTTGTGCCTCAGCGGGATTAGAACTCTTGATCTACTGGTTTCTCACCAGTGCTTTAACCACTACACCCAACTGGTTCTCTACATTTTCTGCACTATCAATGTTTAATTTGAATGATGATATTCTTGAGGTTATTGTCACATAGGCTGAGATTCTCACCTTAAAAATATTACCTGGATTATTATAAGCATATGAAAAATAATGAATCATGGAGAATGAAGGGTTCAAAAAAATCAAATCTGCTTGTTGGGATTATTCACTCATGCTGGAAATCATTTTTTTAAAGTTTACAATAGTATTACATTTGCTAAAGTTTAGTATAGTCAGGAAACCATTTGTAATTGATACAATGAAAACAAACTATGGAATGTGCTGCATTAATTTAACAAAGCTGTCCTGGTCCCAATCATAGGAATCACAGAAGATAGATATATAATCTTCATGTGCCAGGAATTTCTGCTCCAAATATGAATGTTCATTTTAAAAAGCCATTAAGTGCTATTCCAATATTTCTGTGGTATTAGGATTAATCCATTTTAGACATTTATTTTCGGATAATATAAAGCAGTTGTGGTGGCTGGGTTTTTACAAAACTAGGAAAACAAGGTATATGTATTTTTTAAAAATCCTAATATAACCCAGGTAACATACCCTCATCATAGTCAGCACTGTTGCTCAGATGCTTGAAATAATAATTACAAACATAGATGAATAACAGGCATAGTCACATGTTTAGACTACTATTCTATAGGATAAATATGAAAATACATGTGTTGCTCAAAATATACTTCAAATTTAGTAGTCCAAATTCATACTGAAAAACTGTCCCAAACTTAATACTTATTATCTTAAATTAACACTACCACAATATGTAACATTTTATCAGAACAACTTAAACAGAATACGTTCATTAAACTACATGGATGAATAAGGTTACTGAACGATATTTACATTACAGAATAAATTTAGTTCTTGAAAATAGTTAAGTGCTTGCAAAGAAATTTCTATTCTCACAGTTACTTGGACAGTAGTTTTCGGATATCAAGATAAAGAGACATTTTGACAGAAGAATTCAATAAAATTCATGTTGGATTAGGGTGCACAGATGGAAATCTTTATCCGAAACAAAGTGTTCAAGATTACTTGAAGGTCTTGAATTTACTTTTTCTCAAGTATGTCCCATTTTGTGCTGACGAAACATGAAGATTATACAATTTTATTTTGAATTTGAAAGCAGAATAAATTATTTTGTATCAGATTTTTACAATAGATAATTGCAAAATGCTTGTGAATTTTGCAGCAACATTAAAAAAAACATTTACCCTGTTTCCCCAAAATAAGACATCCCCTGATAATAAAACCAATCGGGCTTTTGAACGCATGGCAATAAGGCCAAGCACTTATTTCAGAGTTCAAAAAAATATAAGACAGGGTCTTATTTTCGGGGAAACATGGCATTTATGCATTTCTGTCTGGGTGTGTCTGTTCCATAAGTCATGAACAATAAAATAATTGTTCCCTCATACTTCTTCTTGCTTCTTTGATAACATACAGTCAGGTCCAGAAATATTGGGACATCGACACAATTCTAACATCTTTGGCTCTATACACCACCACAATGGAGTTGGAATGAAACAAACACAATGTGCATTAACTGCAGACTGTTAGCTTTAATTTGAGGGTATGTACATCCAACTCAGGTGAACGATGTAGGACTTACAGCAGTTTGCATATGTGCCTCCCACTTGTTAAGGGACCAAAAGTAATGGGACAGAATAATAATCATAAATCAAACTTTCCCTTCTTAATACTTGGTTGCAAATCCTTTGCAGTCAATCACAGCCTGAAGTCTGGAACGCATAGACATCACCAGACGCTGAGTTTCATCCCTGGTGATGCTCTGCCAGGCCTCTACTGCAACTGTCTTCAGTTCCTGCTTGTTCTTGGGGCATTTTCCCTTCAGTTTTGTCTTCAGCAAGTGAAATGCATGCTCAATGGGATTCAGGTCAAGTGATTGACTTGGCCATTGCATAACATTCCACTTCTGTCCCTTCAAAAACTCTTTGGTTGCTTTTGCAGTATGCTTTGGGTCATTGTCCATCTGCACTGTGAAGCGCCGTCCAATGAGTTCTGCTGCATTTGGCTGAATGTGAGCAGATAATATTGCCCGAAACACTTCAGAATTCATCCTGCTGCTTTTGTCAGCAGTCACATCATCAATAAATACAAGAGAACCAGTTCCATTGTCAGCCATACATGCCCACGCCATGACACTACCACCACCATGCTTCACCGATGAGGTGGTATGCTTAGGATCATGATTCCTTTCCTTCTCCATACTTTTCTCTTCCCATCACTCTGGTATAAGTTGATCTTGGTCTCATCTGTCCATAGGATCTTGTTCCAGAACTGTGAAGGCTTTGTTAGATGTTGTTTGGCAAACTCTAATCTGGCCTTCCTGTTTTTGAAGCTCACCAATGGTTTACATTTTGTGGTGAACCCTCTGTATTCACTCTGGTGAAGTCTTCCCTTGATTGTTGACTTTGACACACATACACCTACCTCCTGGAGAGTGTTCTTGATCTGGCCAACTGTTGTGAAGGGTGTTTTATTCACCAGGGAAAGAATTCTTTGGTCATCCACCACACTTGTTTTCCATGGTCTCCCAGGTCTTTTGGTGTTGCTGAGCTCACCGGTGCATTCCTTCTTTTTGAGAATGTTTCAAACAGTTGTTTTGGCCATGCCTAATGTTCTTGCTATCTCTCTGATGGGTTTGTTTTGTTTCTTCAGCCTAATGATGGCTTGCTTCACTGATAGTGACAGCTCTTTGGATCTCATCTTGAGAGTTGACCGCAACAGATTCTAAATGCAAATAGCACACTTGAAATGAACTCTGGGCCTTTTATCTGCACATTGTAATTGGGGTAATGAGGGAATATCACACACCTGGCCATGGAACAGCTGAGAAGCCAATTGTCCCATTACTTTTGGTCCCTTAACAAGTGGGAGGCACATATACAAACTGCTGTAAGTCCTACACCGTTCACCTGAGTTGGATGTACATACCCTCAAATTAAAGCTGACAGTCTGCAGTTAACGCACATTGTGTTTGTTTCATTCCAACTCCATTGTGGTGGTGTATAGAGCCAAAGATGTTAGAATTGTGTCGATGTCCCAATATTTCTGGACCTGACTGTATTACTACTGCAAAGAATTTTTTTAAAAATGCCGTATTTTTCAGAGTATAAGACGCACTTTAGTTTTTTGGGAGGAAAATAGGAAAAAAAAAATCTGCCTACCAGGTATTCATCTGGCTAGTGTCCTTAGTCTGGTCAGCTACAACACATTAGTTTGCTGGTTTTGAGCTTGCGCATGCACGCTCGCTACACTCGCACGTGCCTGGTTGAGGATAAAAAACAGCTTCTAAAGTACAGCTGATCATCGGAGAGAGAAGCAATGAGAAAAGCAGGCAAAGCGTGGAAAATCGCTTCGCTCGCTAGCACCTCATTTGGACTGAAAAAAAGCTCCGAAAGCACAGCTGATCATTGGAGTGAAGCCAGTGAAGCTTCAGAAGGGGTAAGAGAAGGCAGCAGCTATTCTGGAGGCTGAAAATGCGACGCGCAAAGCCCAAAAACACAAGCCATTGTTGGTGGCAATCTCTGCAGGCAGGAAGAGGACGTGTGGAGGTCAAAGAGTGGGGGCTGGCGGGTGAGCAGGGCTACATTCGGAGTATAAGACGCACCCAAATTTTCAGCCTCTTTTAGGGGGAAGAAAGTGTGTCTTATACTCTGAAAAATATAGTATTTCCCAAAAAAATAATAAAATAAAACACTCCTAAGTCGATTATCTATGGTACTCCATGCAGTTCTATTTCTTATACTGTTTAATATTGACTCAATGGTAAGGGCTGGCCTATAGGATGAACAAGAAATGTTTCTCCCCTTTTCTCCCAGTTATCCTCTGGATAACAAGCTGGCTGGACTATCAACCCCAATGTAATACAGCAACTTTAAAGTACTTTCCCTGCCACTACCTCCCTGTGCACAGTACTTTAATCTCTGTGTGTGGGATGGATAGAAATCCTGCAGCCTCTAAGTAAAAAAAATCAAGAAATTTAGGAATGATAAGAGTGAACATCTATAATGCCACCTCCTATAATTGTTGCATGAGCTTGATATGAGTGTTAGGGAAAAACCACTGCACGCACGCACACACACACACACACACACACTCCAAATCAGAACAATATAAGAAGTTTAATTGTAAATTATGTTTAACCAAAAATTAAATTAAATTGAATTGAATAGAAAATGTATTCTTCTACTGTTTTAAGCAGCTTACTGTGAAAACAATGACTTGTGGAGAAAATCCAATTGCGCTACTAAAATCACACACAGCATCTTATTTTTAACCTTACACAGAATTGTACAAAAGAGAAGATCTCTGAGCAGATCATATGATGGTTCACCAGCTTGTACTCTGAGGTCGATAGGTTCCGAGGAGCATAAAAACAAACAATATACAATTCACTTAGCATTTACAGAGAGCATGGCACTAGAGACATTAATCACAAATACTCAGAGACATTAAAGTATATAACACCCATTACAATAAAGTATAAAATCCTGACCAAAGTTCTCTTCCTGATTCAGTGTTACTTTGAA
Organism: Arizona elegans; assembly: GCA_022577455.1. Lineage (NCBI taxonomy): Eukaryota > Metazoa > Chordata > Lepidosauria > Squamata > Colubridae > Arizona > Arizona elegans. Next base: position 247,865,328 of record JAKOOJ010000001.1, read on the forward strand.
TTGCTTTTAGTTTTTCCAAGCTTAGTTTTTGAGGCTTAAGGGAGATTAGAGCCCAACTTCTTTCAGCCTCCCATCCAGTGTGTTCTTGCTCTTTTTGCTCTTCCTTTCCCTTTCCAGACTTGGATTTTAGCCAAGCTTCTTTTTTTAACATAAGAAGAAGGACTGAGAGGATTCCCTTTGTCTTACCTGGGCAAGTAATATTTAGTTCTTTGCCTGTCTACCTGTTCGTAATCTTTGCAAGTGTAGATAGGGATGTCTATGGAGATTCTCGGTCCTGGAATCTTCTTGGCACTGCTGCAAGCAATGCGATGTAGGCTGGAGATAGGTGATGTCTTATCCCTTCCCTTCTGTTGAGAGAGGGCTGCTATTTCAAACCAATGATCCTCTCTATCCAAAATGATCCTCTTTATCCAAAATGTGGACTTTGCTGTCTTCAAAAGAGTGACCTTTGTCTTTCAAATGCAGATGGACCGCTGAATCTTATCCTGACGGATTTGATCTCCTATGTTGTGCCATGTGCTTGTGAAGTGGTTGTTTTGTTTCACCAATGTACAGATCTGCACATGTCTCACTGCATTGTATTGCATAATTACATTGCTCAGGTGTTTTATCTTTGGGTGGACAAGCTTCTGCCTTAGTGTATTCTTGGGTTTAAAGTGTACAGTACATGTATGTTGTGCTGATTGAAAATTCTCCTGAGCTTTTCAGATATTCCTGCAACATATGGAATGACAACATTGCTGTTTGTTGTTCTCGTCTTTGTAATGGAGGAGCTCCTGCTGGATCTTTTGCTGGATTTGATGAAGACCTCTAGTAAAGATAACCACAATTTCAGGATGACGATGGCTAATGCCATCAGCAATCAACTGAAAAGCTACAATGAGCAATTGAACGAGGAATTCAATACAAACATCTACTGGCAGTGAATGTTCATGAAACTATTCAGGGAGATCCTTCAGAATTCTGGAGTATGTTAATGACACCTAGCTATGCTGCTCACTATCTTTTATCTTCAAGGAAGAAACCACTATTCTTGAACACTGAATACTCTTGATAATAGTCTGGATAAGCAAGAATAAACAACTGAATTCACACAAGATGGGGATGCTTTTAGTAAAGAACATATTGTACTCTGGGATTAAGATGAAGCTTGTTCTGTATGGGACTGCACTCAACCAGAAAAAGCAGATTCATCTTTTGGGTGTGATCCTTGCAGTGCCAGTTGTCACAGGATTTGCAGATAGCTGCAAATGGTGTCAGATGGTGAACAGTATCTATGCACAATTATGGTTAGAGAGTCTACACTGATCTTTCCTGCCTGGTCACTTCAAACAGTGGGAGAGGCTCTTCTAAAGATGCTCTCGTATAATTCAAAATGGGACTTTGCAAGAAATAACAGATTTCTTTGTTAATGGCTGAATAAGTTCATAAAATATTTCAGCTCCCCAGAACTAGAGGTGTATCCTTTTACTTTTCGCTTGTATGTAATAATGGCAGTCATGTATTCCTACATAATACTAACAGCACATATTTTTCCTAAGGCCAAATTGTTTCTGGACAAGTACATCAATCTAAACAGGGGTCTCCAACCTTGGGAACTTTAAGCCTGGAGGAATTCAACTCCCAGAATTCCCCAGCCAGCAAAGCTGTCTGGGTAATTCTGGGAGTTGAAGTCCTCCAGGTTTAAAGCTCCCAAGGTTGGAGACCCCTGATCTAAACCATACAACACCAAACTATTTAAACACACTCACATAGAAAGGCACCTCATTCCTTAGAAGGTAACCAAAATCAAACATTATTTTTAAAATGTCAAATTGTTAAACTGTAATAAACTGCATAATTGTAATAATCTTTTTCACTTTAGGTATTAAATTGCCATCTTGCAAGGATGTTAAAGGCAATAGAAAGGGTTTTTATAACAATAGTAAAAGGAAGAGAAAAGGGCTGGATTTGTTGCTAGGAAAAGTTGATAGGATATTGTCAGGTGATAGAGACAAGACAGACACAAAAGGAACTGTGTTCAAATGAACTTAACCAGAACAACTGACACAAAAAAGGAAATTTAATAAGTTCCATAAAAACAAAGTTGATTTCTTGTCCAAACCTTAGATGAAATATTCTTTGCTGCTAAGAACTTTTATTACCCTATGAAAATTATTTAGAAGCATTATGTGTAGTGAATGACAAGTCTGTCATTTAGTTATTGCATTAAATTATAATTATTTATATCCATGATTTGTGAGTATTTGACAGGCAAATTTTGTATGACATGGTTCATAGTATAAATGAATCCGGAGTTTTCGTCAAGTAGACAGATTCAAATTAACATACTTTAGACACATTATGGGAAGATCAAGTTCCCTTGGGAACTCCATAGTGGAATGAATGAATGAATGAATGAATGAATGAATGAATGAATGAATGAATGAAGTAGATGGACAGTTATATTGGTGAAGGACAGGTTAATTTTATTCTACATTGACAGTCTTTAAATTTAAAATCTTTTACCTTCCAAGCTTAGAAAACAAGCAATATGACATTTTGCTGCCTATGCCAAAATATGTCTTTCCCTACAATCCTTCCTAACCTGCATGTTCTACCCTGGTCCACAGCTCTAAAAACTAGCACATAGGATACAGTCTGAAACCATCTTGTTTCCTGAGAAACTATGATTTGTGGCATATAAGGCATCAGTTTGCAAAAGTTTTTGCCTTACTCAGAAAAGTGAGAGCCATATTCAAATTGTCAAGGTTTCTATAATAGAGGTATACATCTTTCAATCATTCTCAGGGAGACAGTGGAGCTATGCTGGCTCCCAGTTATATGGATTCAACTTTCAAAATCTCTATTTTGAGAGTGGAAGGGAGGCATCAGAGATAAAACTGCATCTTCCCTTCCCACTCATTCTATAATACAATTCAAGTCTTTGAATGAAATAATAGCAAATCTGGATTTAGTGCTTAGTGTCTAGGATCTCTTGATAAATGAACTTATCTCTATTGAATATGACTGTTCTTCCTTGAATTGTCACTCAAACCCCACAATTACAGTACCTAATACCTGAAATTCAAGAACATGAAAGTCAGCTGGGCCAGTTACATTTTCTCAGTCCAATGGAAACTGATGAAAATGAACCTAATTTATGTAGGAAAGCTTTCTACAATTCTTCCAGTTCATATTTTTCTATGATATAAAAAATGTTTAATAATTTATTAGACCCTTACACTGACAAATAAACAGTGTAACTGTTTGTGTGACAGATAAACTTCATTATAAGTGGAAAAATAAATACAAATACTTAATAATATTAAGTAATTTGATTATAATTATAGATTATAATAAAACTTAAATAACTACCTGGTTAAACTATCCTAAATTTAAAAAGTAATCCCTGTTTTAGAATGAGCTGTTCTACATCCATTCTTCATCTAAATCATGTGGACTTGAAGGTGTGTCTCATCGTCATGACAGTCAACCTGAATAACATTTTATTTATTACTCGGTTTCCTGTCTTTAGTAGAGAAATCTATGAAGCAAAGATTTAGTACTAGGCTACAAGCCAGACAAGCCACAAAAAGTTTTTATACTTTTGCCAAGATTTCATGCTCTTTGTAAAATGAAAATCGTGACAATTATGTTGATGCTTCTTCTGAGTTAGAAGGGCCTCTAATAGACAAGAACCTATTTTAAGCTTCCAATACGCTGTTTCACAAGCTCATTCATTTCTTTTTAAAAGACAGTTTATGTACCAATTTAAAGACTAATGTTCTGGTCTTAAAACATTTGGAACCAGTCAACCCGCAGCAATTTTCAGGCAGTAATCTTGAAATACCAATTGAATAAGAGAGAATTCAACAGAAGCAGAAATCTACTGGCTTCTGCAAAAATACTGTTATTGTTTCTATGTCAGTTTCCTGCTTTTCTGCAATTAGATAGCTTGCTCTTCCAGAGTTTTAACAGTCAGGAGAAAAATACATAGAAGAAACAAAGTTCACTTAAGAATTAAAAATGTATAATTCTTCTCCATGTGCTAAGCCAAACCAATACTCTTTTAATATTTAATAGAATACAGTTTCACAGTAGCTGCATTCACTCACTATTGTAAACCATATAGTTTGTTTAGTTTAGACTTAGATGAGGTATGAACCTGTTCATTCTAGTTTAAAAGTTTATGGGTTAACTGTAGGTATGATTCATACCAATTAGTCTAATAGCTCTGTAAATTCCAATACATTGGCTGGGACGGGGGGGGGCAAGGAGAGGGTAACTGGGCCATGTGTGCAGCAGGCCAGCACGCTTTCACCCACCAACCCGCCAGCTGTACTGCACATTTGCATGCATTGCAGTCCGGCCAGCCACTTGGCGGCCCAATTCTGAATAGGCCACAGCCCGATAGTGGGCTGCAGCCTGGGGTTGGGGACCCCTGCCCTATAACATAGACCTGACTAATAAATTAATGACATATAACTCAGGACTACTTTTATTGTGACAGCTACAGTAACAGAATCTTGCAAATCTGAATGTGCTTCCCTACTCTCTCAATTCACCTGAACTAAGAAAGAGATTGTTTGTGACAATTACTCAGATTAGTTTCTTAGAATGGGCTCAAGCCCTGCTTATCTGACTGTTGCCTTGGTAGCAACAGTTTGTCCTGTCCTTCAAGGCCATTCCCTCTGTCCTCTATGATTTTGAACAATGTTTAAGATTTGAAACAGTCAGAATTGTGTCACCAGCAAACAAGTTTAATAATTTTTTTCTCCTATTTTTATTTCCTTGTTAGCACAAAATGCTATCTTATTTCTATAATAAACTCAATTAACAGTGGTGATAAACAGGTGCTTTGTGACTCTTAAAAGAACACATTGTTTATGAATCATAGCTATTCATTCTTATCTGAGCAAAAGTATTATTATAAATTTGACCTATCAACAGAAGAAATAATCAACAAATTCAAGTTTCTGTAATGTTTATTTTAAAAAGGTATTTTCAACACAATCAAAAGTATTAAAAATGCATAGTTAGCAAAATAATAGAAATCATGTATTAATTTTACAATGGTTAATGACATTCAACAATTTCCTAGTGGGACTTGATATATTTCTTTTGGGAATAAATCCTGATTGGACAGAATGTATAATTTTCCTGTTCATATTAATTTGAAATGATCAGCTAAAACCTTAGTGTATAATTTATATTAAGAAGAGATATAGGTCTAAAATATGATGCTTTTATAACCCTTTACCTGGGTTGAGAATTAAAATTATTTTGAATATTTCCCATGTTGAGGGACAGAATATCCTTGGTAGAAAAAAACGCTAATTAACCAAAGTTCTAAGATCAGAATGTCTTTAAACTCCTTACAAAATTCCCCTGTTAAGGCACAGTGCCCAGGCTGCTTACCATATTTAAGACTTCTCATTCTGAAAAAGAGCAATCAAGGTATTTTACATCTTTTAAAGATAAATAATAGTTTTTAACCTATTAAAGGTATCTGTTAATCTTTTTTATTGTTCGGTTTATAGAGGTATATCAGTTTTTTTTAAAAAAGGCATTTTTATTAATACTTTTAGTACTAGTAATAATTTAGCCTTTAGAATCTTAAGAACCCAGCAGAAAAAAATCCTTACTACGATATAAATTCTAATAAATCCCAAATGAACTCATAATTAGGCTCCTTTATGTTGAGGATACTTATCAACTGCCATTTAACACCTAGAAATCCTTGTGGATTGATTTAAATACATAATCACCTAAACATTCTGAATCTCAGTTCAAGCAAGGTTGATATTTATTATGACTGGCAGGTAATGTTCATTCCCTTCCATAACAAATCAATCTTCATGTTACCTAGTTTTTCCCTGCTCCCGAAACAATATTGTTGCCCTATGAAAAAGCTATGTCATTCTCCTGAAAAAACTTTCATCAGTTAGTATCTTCTTCAGTGTATTTCTGTATAAAACTCAGGTTTTCAGCCTGCAGAAGCTTGGGAAATCTCACTTATGTCCTCCTTTTTATATCTCAGTCACCAACTATCACTTGGTAGTGATCAAGGCAACTTGGGGAGAGGACATATATCAAACCATTCTACCTGAACTAATTGCTAAAGGAAAGTTTATCCCATGGCAAACATGCCCAAAAGCTGCCTGCCTCTCTAAGGGCTCTTACATCTAATTTTGAAAGATTCATTGTCCGAAGTAGGGGCTTCAGCTGAATTTATTCCTAGGTAGTCATGTGTAGTTAAATATTACAAATCCTGCTTTTAAATATTCAAGACACTTTTGCTCATTGTACAAGCAGACAAAACAGGTCCTAAGAAACATGAAAAGCTCTGTAACTATATATTATTTTTAAAAGATGGTAAAATCTGTCTTGAAATAAAAGACCAATAGCCAGTTAGCATTAAAACAAAGAAATAATTTATTACCTCTCAGGCATGACCACATTTAAACAATTAGCTTCTTTACAGTGTTAACTTTGATTAGTAGTTTAAAAGAAAGTACCTCATTAAGATGGTAAAATTTATGGATCGGCCTATTCTTCTTTGGAAACTGATTGTAACAGATACATTGTTCTTTGTGATGTGAAAGCTTGGGATAATATAGTTTATAAAGTTAATGAAAAATACGGAAACCAGCAACAGAGTTCTGAATGGGATAAAGGGGGAATTATCATTGCAGTAGTGCTGCAATGAGCCAAAAAAAAACAACTATAAAAGTGAGAGGGTTTTCCCCCCTTTAAATTAACCTTAATACATAAGCCACCTAGTTACTTTGGTGATTTGACTGGTATGTAAGTTGATAAATAAATAAGTAGTCCATCTCTGAGTGGAAATGATATGACGAGCATGACTTTAAAGGTTGTATTTAATACTAAAATATTCGCACTGCAGGAATATGATCCCAATCCCTGGCCACAGCCCATTACTGGGCTGTGGCTCATTTCGAACCAGGTTGAGTAAGTGATGGGTGAGTGTGCGTGCTTGCATACATGCCTACCATTCACACAGAACCATGCCCTTCCCCCCGCCTCTAGCAGAGCTTCACGCGTGAGTGCCTGTTGCTCATGCAAATGGAGCTTTGCACTAAGCACAAGCTTGTGCAAGTAGAGCTGTGCATGTAAATAGAGCTGCGAGTGCACATACACTTGCCCATCGCTTGCGCAGCCCATTTCCAGATGGTCCGCAGCCCCGTAGTGAGCCACGGCCCAGGGGTTGGAGATCTGTGCCTTACAGGAACTCCTCAACTTACAAACACAACTGAGTCCAAAATTTTGATTGCTAAGCGAGGCAGTTTGTCAAGTGAGTCTTGCTTAACAACATTTGTTAAGCAAATCATAGCAGTTATGAAGAGAATTGTATGATCATTAAGCAAATCTGGCTTCCCCCATTGACTTTGCTTGTCAAAGGCTGGCTGGTAAGATTACAAATGATGATCACATGACCCTAGGACAGTGCAACTGTCATAAATATATGCTAGTTGCCAAGTACCCAAATTGTGATCACATGACCATGGGGATGCTACAAAAGTTGTAAATGTGAAAAACGGTCGTACTTTTTCAGTCAACTTTTTCAATGGTGTTGTAACTTTGAACGGTCAAACTAAACAAATGGTTGTAAGTCAAGTACCTGTACTCAATCATTCTATGAGCATAGCCATCATGACCAAGAGACATGTTTCAGGAAAAACAGTTTTTCATTAAATCCTATAGCCTTTTATTCATCACAACTCAAACAAAGGATGCTATACAAATTTCTGTGTTAGTGCAATTCATAGGCCTTCTTTCTAATACTGAGTTCTTCTCAAAAATAGATCTTCATGTTAACTTATATGGACATTCATGATTAAACATTTTAATGTTCTTTGAACTGGATAGAAATCAAATTCTTGTCTAATATAATTTGCTGAAACTCTAGGAAACAGGTTTTTCATGATTCAGTAACTCAGAAAGGATTCTTCCATCATTTCCTACAAGGATATATTTTAATATAAATGAACCTCATACAAGCTTAATCATGAGTCAGAAAAAAAATTGGTCAAATAAACTTAAAGTATCAGATTAAGCAGGATTTCAAATAAACCATTTTTTGAGAATGAGTTTATGTTTTCATTAGTAATCCCATCAAGCTTTTTTTTTAATATACCGTAATATCATGTATAATACAATGTCACTAATAGGAGAAATCTCATTGAGACTGAAGAGAATACATTCAATTCACATACGGTACTTCCAGAGCAAGCTAAACTTCAACTAACTGGAAGATAGTAACCTTGGAACTAGAAAATTAAATATTCACACTGAATAAATCATGGAGAAATAGCTTTAAAAAGAAAAGAAAAATGGGGGTAGAAATAGAAGTGCTGCACAATCAACATTTATTACAAGCATACATCGTAAAGGATTACTATTATTATTTAATTTTACTGCTACATCAAATTAAGCCACAGTGTGGCTTGCTTTTGAATTGGATGGAAGTGTGAATGCAACTATTTTGGTTGTAAGCCATAGTTTCTTTCTATGGATAAATTTGTGTATTATGCTAAGCCAAAAGTATATTATTTCCCTTTGCAATCATCTTCACAAGGGATGAAACTCATCATACAATGAGACCTACTCCTCTGGAGTCATACTAGTGAATCTAATCTTCAATGGCACATTCAATAATTAAATCTGCTGTGAGGAAACCTTTGTGTGTACAGCTGTATACACAAAGGCATTCATGTGAGGTCAAACTTGTGTTGTGAATTGAGTTTTCCCTCTCCAGTTACAACTACATTATGCCTAGCATAATTGGGGATTTATGTGATTTAAACTTTTATGTCATTAGTAATTCATGTTGGTTTTATAAACATATGCATACTTTTCATATGATTCATTATTATTCATGAATAGTAAATTCATGATTACTGTAGTAAAATCAGTTTTGATTACTGAGCTAGGCAATCAAAAATGTTTTTAGGAATCAGAACATGCTAACATATTACAATAATAATGCTAACCAATAATATCAGTACTATTTTATGTTTTAAAATATAATAGTATTCAATGCCCTTTATACTAACCTGTTTCCTCTTCCCCTTAATTTTTACATAGTTCTGATTTAAACATTTTCAAAGTCACACATATATATTATAATCTGCAACATTTCTACATACATATAAACAGAAAAGTGCTTTAAGATCCCCAAGATCTTTAGGTATACAAAAACATATGTGCAGTGTGTTGTATAGTATAGTATACTGTCACATGCAGATGAGTATTTACACAGTAATCTGGACTATGCTAAATTTTTGGCATTAGAAAGTTCATAAAGCCATATCACAAAACAGCTCTTCTATGACTTAAAAGTACCTAACATTATAAGCAGCATATCTATAGATTTAGAGAAATATTTTCATGATCAATTCATAAACATTAACTTAATTCACAGTAAAGTTAAATCAAAATCATCTATTATTTAGGCATTTATTTCATGTTTTAACATTGCATTCCAAACATAAAGAATATGCTTCTATTAATTAATATAACAAGAAGTGTTATTTTTCTAGGTTTAAAACCTTTCAGTAATATTAATTGGCAATCCCTGTTAGCAACTTTATAATGTTTATCGTTTTACTGAAAATCTGTTCCAGATTGTGGTATTAATTGTTTGGTTTCTAATTTTTCTCTGTCTTTATCATAAACAATAGATGTTTTTAATGTTTAAATATAATTTTGGAAGTTCCATTTGTGCAATTTGTCAAAATATAGACATCAAAGGTATTCTGATATGAAAAAGGAAGTAAAAAATTAATATCTAAATTATATTTGAGTTTGTTTTTCTATCTAAATCACTAGATTGTTCCAATACATACAAAATTAATCTGGGACAATTACCTATATCTAAAATTAATTGGAATAAATCCGTAACTGTACCATTACGAGAGCTATTCTGAAACCAAACTCAGGAGAGAAAGTTTAGCACAGCAGAGGGAGCAGAGAGTTTTCAGTTAAAAAATAATTTTAAAGAACTTAAGTAACAGATACAAATATATATATATATAATATATATATATATATATATATATATATATATATATATATATATATATATATATATATATATATATATATCCCCTTTTGGCTCAGGCTAGGATGCTATAAACAGTTTGCTCTTTAAAAATATGCTGTTATTAAAGGAAAAGAATAATAGAAATTATTTTAGCCATTTCCTATTTTCCCACAGCTCAGCACGAATTAAAATGTCGTGCCCCTTTTTCAAATAATCAAGTAGAATGAGCGCTTGGAGATACAGGCCACATCTAATTTGTCCTGACAATTAAAGTGCCAGAGCAGGGCTTTTCATATGTAGACCTTCTTAGTAAAAAAAAAAAAAAAATTCTTGAAATCCCTGATCCAGAGGCAAAGCTCTAGTCTAGTGTATAAAAATGGCAATGAAATGAAGTGCTTTTTGTAATTTGTTTACGCCAATGAACTAAAGTTGTTGTTATTATGGTTCGTCACACAGTCAACCAGATGTTTAGGATGGATTTGGTATTTTTATCCATCTACCGAGTCTTTCCCAAGGATCTGGGTTAGACAGATGTTGTTATTTGATGATGTCGAAGGTATTGTCGCAGAATGTAAGCAAAATGTTCCGAACAAAACTGCTTTATTGCAATTTGAGTAATGGTGATTTTGTCAATGCCAATGGTGTTCAAATGGTGCTCCAGTTGTTTTGGGATTGTCACTGCGTTTTTTGTATTTACCAGATGAGCTCATATTTTTGGACTTTCAGACTTTCCGTAGCTTGCCAAGTTTCTTATCAGTAAGCTAACTACACATGTCTGCATTCCTTTCTTTCCTTCTATCTTTCTTTGTTCTCCTGCCAGGAGAGGTCCGGCCGCAGAGGGGTGGCCGGCAGGAACGTTGCCAAAATGTAATTATTTAGATAGTGAGATGTTTTATTTTCTTTATAACAAATAAATGAGTTTTTTTCTTAGAAAAAATATATCTTTGGGTTTATTTTCTTAACGTATACACAAGGAAAATGCCACGATCCACGTCTCTAAATCAAGGTGCGATTACCCAAAAGCAGAATGGGATTAATTAGCACCCTGACAGGGATTGCACCCAAGATGCCTATTACTTTTTATAGAACCACATCAAGTTATAAAAGAGGAGCTAGGTTTTGTGGATCAGGTTGGGAAAATTATGAATTCTGTGCTAAAGCGTATCATTATAATATAGGAAAAAAGTGACCATATTGTCTAACAAGGACAATCACTGTCCTCTAATGGGATACCATATGGATTTGTGGATTGCTAAATATGAAAGGGCATATGGGTAAAATGTAGAGAAATAATTTGCCCTTAAAAAAACCTGTTATTTAGATACTGAAAAAATGCAAAGTTGATGTAATTGTTTTCTACTTGTATCTTAAATATTGCACAACTATTTAGTTTACTGTGTATGGGTAAAGCTTCTGGATAGAAGATGCATTATTCTGAATCACTTGGTCCATCAATGTCAGTAGAGCAGTAGAATTCCTTTCTAAGATTTCAGGCAGAAATTTTCCAGCACTGCTTGAATTTACAATTGACTGCAATACAGTGACGTTTTGTTGTATAGGTTTACATTTAAGAATAACGAATAATTATTATTGATTATAAATCCTCCTACAGCGATAAAACAACTGTCTTATTCAGTTACATATACATATAGATGTTCTCACTCAAATATATGCTTCCTTCCTTGAAGCAGTATTATTTAGTTTGTCATCTGCATGAATAATTAAAATATCATGTCTACTATTTAAATTATTTGCCAATGCCTTTAAAATTGAGGCTGGTAAAATGTGTATTCTTAGTGCTTGCTTTTTTGCAAGAGATCCCACATTTGACTTGTCAAATCAGAATTTATTCTTAATTGCATTAATTGTGTTAAACATACCAACGTTCTAAAAGGCTCTGTGAACCTTTGGACTTTTCCATTTGTTTTATGTTGTCTGTTTATTTGCTAATTGCCAGATGGGCTTGAATTAAAGCTCAATCCTTCTTTCCCAAGTGACTTATCTCTCACCACACCAGGCCCTTTTTATGTAGCATTTCATAAGATATCATTCTAAAGCATGTCTACAAAGAACCCCATAGAACACACAAACTCTAATGTCAAGAACAGATTGAAAATATCTCTACTTTTCAGTAGGTTGTAAAAATATGCTAGATTAGTAATAGCCAGGATAAGAATAATAAACTAAATAAATACTTGGAACCTATGACTGAGAATTATCAGCTGCAGCTTTCAATACTGAGATTTCGTCAACATTAATACCTACCCTGAAATGTCATAGACTACTTAATATTTTACATGAAAGAATAATGCTGGATTACACCTATGTTTAAAATTAAAATAGGTCTACGATAGCATATTTTTTATTCCCACAAATATCTACATGTGGTATCAATCGTTTACAAGTCCTATGGAAGGAATAAAAATGAAAAATCTACTGATGTATCTGTCAGGATGAAAAAAGAAAACAATTAAATGTTTTCCAGAAAGTGCACTTGGATGTTAACCTGTTATAAAAGACTAAGAAGGTATTTTGTATGATTCATACAGTAATTTAACGTGAAATCAATTTAGCAAAGAAGATGCAGCATACAGGATACTTAAACCCAATTTTAAACTTTTAAACCCAAGTTAAAAAGCAGGGAAGAAAAACTTTAGTTTGCAACCTTTATCACAACAACATGATATAGGGATGAAATCACGACTGGAAAGATAGACCTTTCACTCTAAACTTTCCCTGATTAGCATTATTTTTACAAAGCCTGCCTGGCAGGTTATGTTGTACAAGTGCTAATTAGTCCAAAATGAGTATCTGGGGAAAATGGGTGGAAGCTGGTTCTATTATATGCAAAGTTATTGCTCTACTTTTCCCCTCATCACATCTTTCATCTGTTTCTCAAGCCCATTATTAATCTACTGTACATATGATTATTTGATATATATTTTTCCTCACCGCTTAAATTAAATATAACAACAACCACTGCTTATAGGAAAAAGAATTAATATGAAGAGTATACTTTACAGTATCATTAAAATTGTGTTGGTGTGCAGAACTTCCAATCAGCCATAATTACTGTATAAGAGAGGAACCACTGTGACTGAAATGATACTTGAATGCAGGAATCAGGCTGCTAAAATCTCTTTGGAGTTAAAGAGAAACCATTAGATTATTTATGTGTACTCCATATAGCTACGTTTTTGCAAGTAGAGGACAGGAGCTGCATTTTTGTGTCAACTTGCAATTGACTGGAAGTTGTGGAATTCTGTCCTGCCTATATGCCAGGTGCAAGGAACCAGGAATAACCCAATGAATTCCTCAGAAATTTCTTTGTTTTTGTTTCTCCCATACACAGGAATCTTTTCAGCCTAAAGTATACACTGCATAACTATCAGTTATATTCTGTGAAGGTTTAGGAAGAATCCCTCCTGGGCCTCTTTCTGCATGCCAAGGACTCAAGGCTGATTTGTCTCTTAGCTCCTTATGAAAGACCCTCCTCCATCCTGCAACAGCACCAGATTCCACCACATTACAACCGCGAATGTCATCTATATGTTCAACTGGAGTAACCTTTTAGCCACTTTGGGCTTTATAATTGATACACACACATGTATGTACATACATACATACCGTGTTTCCTCTAAAATAAGACCGGGTCTTATATTAATTTTTGCTTCAAAACACATTATGGCTTATTTTGGGGGGAATACAGTACTAAATGCCTATGTCTGGTGACAATCTTAACTGGGGCTTACTTTTGGGGTTATATGATGAGCATCCTGAAAAATCATGCTAGGGCTTATTTTCCAGTTGGATCTTATTTTCGGGGAAACAGGGTACATACATACATACATACCTTTATTTAAAGTTTAAGAACCTTTAAACTGGCAAGTTTTATTGAATCACTGGTAAATTTCTTTCAATTCTTAAAAAAGTTTAAATATAAGTTTAAATATTTGTGCTTTTTATTACAAATTAATAAAATTATTAAAATTACAACAAGAGTATGATTGTTGTTGACTTTAGAAAGTTTTAAATAGATAAAGGGCTCAGATGGATTTGATTTAAGACTTCAAAATTGATTGAAAGGCTCCTCTCCCAAGGGATCCTTTGCTTATATTTTGAAAGAGATAAGAAGACTTTGAAGATTACACACTAGAGGGCACCAGATGGCTACTTTAAAAGAAACATTTGATCTACTATAAAGTATGGCGACAGGAGGTTTTAACTCTTTTGTACATTGGTTGTTTGAAACTAACATACAGGTGAAATTAAAAATGAGAGCTAACAAAAAGGAGATGAAAATAAAGGATTTACAAATGAAAGATTATGACGTAAAATTGATAAAGAAAAAAATAGTCAAATTAGCAATATGGAATATTTCCTTATACTGAATTTGCAAGAGGGATTTGCTGGAGTTGCTACATTGGAAATACAAAAGGAGCTTCATAAAGATGGAAACAGGAACAAGAGCTTCATAAAGATGGAAACAAGAACTTTGTGAGAAGAGGAGAGTATGAGAAGTCAGATGTTAGAACTTTCTCTGAAGAAAGATCGTTTGAAGAAAAAAAGAAAGAATACAGAATTAGTTATTCAATTAAGATTAAAAGAATGGGTTGTTATTTTGGGAAATGTTTAACAGTTTCTTGATTAGAATTGATGATGATGTTTATTTCTATTAATATTTAATTCTTTTTTGAGTGGGACTAAACTTTGATTATTTGAAGAGAGAAAATAGGGATTTATTTAAAGGGAACGTAAGGATTTATATTGGGTGTAAGTAGATATAATCTGTAATGTTTTGGGCTTCTCCTATTTCATAGAGTTCTAGACATGGGTTTATAGAAATTGGGATGACATCTAGAATGAAGAGATGTTTGCTAATAATTTAAGAAATAGTGATCAATTGTTAAAGTTGCTGAGGCCTAAGGGGGAGGTTTCTTTTTCTCATTTATTTTTTTTTCTGCACCCCCTTTTAATTTTTTAAATATATTTTTTATTCTGTAGTTGTACAAGTTTTGCTTGTATTATTTAATTTCAAATAACATTATTTGGCAAAAAAAAATGATTGCTGACATATGGTATTCAAATCATTTGAAAATAAGAGCTGTACTTTGTTTTTGTCTTAAGTTCTATGAACGAGGCAATTTTAATTCGAATTGTTAGCACAGAATAAGTCTCATCCAGTTAAATGTAGTCATACTGTAGTGCTTCTGTTCCCTCATGAGATGAGTCTCACGAGGCAACAATAAACGACTTCCCAATATGAGTATTTAAAGTGGTAATGCAAGAAAGCAAACACTTGTGCATCTCTCCTCTCTCTCTCTCTCCTTTGGTGGTTCCTGTGCTTTGAATCACAAGACATTCTCATGGTAGAGAGAGAAATCTGCATGACGCCATGGAATATCTGAATTGTTCTTCCATTCTTGGTACATCTCCAGCTGCACCTGCCTTCATACAGTATTCATTGGTGTGCTCATCTTAACAGGTGGAGCAACAAAAACAAGGCTCAGTTGAGCCACTCCTCCACAAACTGGCAACCTGCCATGCTTAACTAGAACAAGCTTAATGGATGCATTTATAACAGTATATTAATTTTTTACAGTACAAATTTTCAATCAAATTAATTCTGTATGGGTTTTAGTGAATTTTGCATGCAACGATCAATCAAGTCTGGAAACCATCTCATAAAAAAATACAGCCATCAAATGAAGCAAATGAAAAAATACAGAATATGAAGAATAGTAAGGTAAAGGTTCTCCCGCACATGTGTGCTAGTCATTTCTGGCTCTAGGGGTGATGCTCATCTCCATTTCAAAGCCGAAGAGCCAGCGTTGTCCGAAGACGACTCCGTGGTCATGTGGCCAGCATGACTAAACACCAAAGGTGCACGGAACGCTGTTACCTTCTCACCAAAGTGGTCCCTACAGTATTTTTCTACTTGCATTTTTTACGTGCTTTCGAACTGCTAGGTTGGCAGAAGCTGGGACAAGTAACAGGAGCTCAGTCCGTTACGCGGTTCTAGGAATTCGAACCACTGAACTGCCAACCTTCTGATCAACAAGCTCAACGTCTTAGCCACTGAGCCACTGCGTCCCCAAATATGAAGAATGAAGACTGTCAAAACATTGCATGAATCTCCAAGATGGTACAATGTAAATATACTGGTTTGCAAGGAGTTTTTTAGATTAGCGATCCTACTTTGCATAAAACAGTATGAATATGCTTGAAGTAAAATTGGGCTTGCTCTTTGATCAAAATGTGCCAAAGCTAAACACCACTATCCTTAGCCCTGGAAGGGAAATGACACAAGTACCGTAAGCTAAGGCAGGTAGGGTATACCTGCAGGATACCACAGTGCTCTCTTAGGCTTTGGGCTTGCCACTTTCTCTCAGCCCATCACATCTCACTGCTGTTATGAAAATAGAAGGAGGGAGCATTATAAATGTCAACTTGAATTTTACAAATAAAGATGGCATGTATATCAAATAATTAAATTAATACTATATTACTATGTGGATGCTTCTATTCACCCAAACTGTTATTCTGTCAGATAATTTGAATGGATGCAGGCAATCAGAAGACAGTACAAAGAAAATGACTGGGCCATCTGGGAAGTAAAGAGACGCATACATGAAGATAGAAAAGTAATGGATAACATGCATGTTATGTATTCACTTTTGGAGGGAAAATTAAGCGGGAAAACCCTCGATGTTGATTGGCCAGCACCCTGGCCAAGAAACTATATAAAGGGAGCTGTCAACTGGGTTCATTGCTGGATTTGTCACTGTGAAATAAAGAGCTGTTGTTCACACAGACCTGTCTCCTGTCTCCTCACTCACCCAACTTAACAATGCAGTTGATAAAGATTAATTAATATTTGTTAAAAGACAAAGTAGCGGTGTAAAATAACATATTTTTGCCCACACTTTGCATGGAAGTGAAGGTAGTTAATGTCTGGAGAAACATATAAATTAGCTCAATGGGATGGAATGAGTGGTGAATGGATGTGTTTGAATACAAAAGTGGTGACTAGTACAAAAGAATTGTGCTGAGTTGACTAAATCTTCTGGAAATAATGATTGAGGCTCAAGTCTCACACTTGATCCTCAAAATAAATGAAGGAAGAGTGAATGGGTCAAGAGGAAGCTGAAGATCCCAGTCATTGCTGGAGCTGATAGGATCAAGATGAGAATTTTAAATAACAAAGGGCAATGTACAGGAATAATAGAAGAGGACCATTTGCCAAGGCAGAAATGCAAATTTTCCTTTTCTTTTTGTTTTTCATAACTTTAATTTCTTTGGTTTACTATCTTAATCCTTTCTGCACTTTATATAATATTGCTTTCCCCAAAATGAAATAGAATAGGTATTTCTGTAGGTTAACTCAGCTTTCCAGCCTTCCAAGGTCAGTAAAATGATGGCCCAGATTATTGATGGGGGGGACATATACTGACTCTGTAATCCTCTTAGAGTGCTGTAAATAACTGTGAAGTGATATACAAATCTAAGTGCTATTGCTATTGCTATCTCTGTAAGAGTTAAACAAGACAAGAACTGAGTTTTCTCACTAGGTTCAAATGATCATCGGTCTATTTTAAATTTCCTTCGTCATACAATAATATGATTTTCAATAAATTGAAAAGAATACAAACAGACTTTTGACCCAAAGGTGCTTTTTAAAGAGGCAACTGAACTTTCTATTCCCTATCATCCAGTCAGAGCTGAAGAAGCTTCTTGAATGAGAAGCAAAACATCTTTAAAAAAAGTCCAGAAATTCCAGTTGCCTCCTTTGGGACAACCATGACCTGGATGACTGAGGATCTCCATAGACAACAGACTTTTGAGCATTTTTTTTCACTATAAATCAATAATCTGAAAGAAAGTAAAGAATCACTTTCTCAAATTCTTATGAACCTTCTCTAAAGAAATGTTGTAAGCTGCCCGGAGTCATTATTGCACGCTGGCTATATAATTTGAAGATATAAAAAATGAATAATTAAATGCCTATTACCAAGGCCGCTGTTAATCTATGCTGGAAAGGGTGGAGATGCCAAATTATAACACAGAAATAGTTCAATAACATAATATTTTTGTGCAAAATAAATTGTAAGTATCAGAAATGAAGAGGATTTTTTCTAGCTCAAGACAATTATTTTTATAATCATTGGTGGATCCAGATTTATTTATATATAGAACAGAAGCACTGACATCAACAAAAATTAAGAATAACTTTAGTCAATTAAATTCAATGATTAAACTACACATGATTAAGTCTGAATATTCATTTTCAATATCATTATTATTAAATTTATTTCTCTGCCAACTCCCAGAGACTCTGGAAAGTTTACCATATACTTTAAATGCAGGTGCCATTTCTACAACTACACAAATAGTTACATAACTACATGCAACTTCATACACTTGGCAGCTATGAGTCTTGCAATACATAAAAAGTCAGTAACTGAAGGACCTAAGGTTATAGCATATTTTAAAACAGGAGGAACAATGAGAACTAGATGTTTTTATCCATATAATTTACCTTTAAATGTGGGGCAGATAATTTCTTCCTGCTTAAATTTTAGCTGGAAAAGATATATTAAATTACTTTTTAATTAATAATTTGGGAAGATTATTTGGGAGAATTATTTTTTCCCACTGCACTACTGTATAGTATGCCTTCATATGGCCATATCTATTCCATTTCCCTTCTTTCAAATGAGACCAGGAATATGATATAAGATGACCGCATACTGGCATTCCACACCATACTGGAATTTCAGGGAGCAAAATATATTCATTCCTGCATTTGATTGTGTAAAAACATTTCTCTGTGGCCAAAAATAAACTAAAAGTGACTGAAATAAGGATATCTGTCACTATAGCCAATTTCTTCATGCATCAGATTACGTTTAAGTACCGTAAAAGGTAAAGATAAAGTTTCCTCTCGCATGTATGTGCTAGTCGTTCCCGACTCTAGGGGGCAGTGCTCATCTCCGTTTCAAAGCCAAAAAGGCAGCAATGTCCGACATCTCCATGGTCATGTGGCCAGCATGACTGTTACCACGGAACACTGTTACCTTCCCACCAAAGGTGGTCCCTATTTTTCTACTTGCATTTTTTATATGCTTTCGAACTGCTAGGTTGGCAGAAGCTGGGACAAGTAATGCGAGCTCACCCCGTTAGGCAGCACTAGGGATTCAAACCGCTGAACTGCCAATTTTTCAATCAAGAAGCTCAGCGTCTTAGCCACTGAGCCACTGTGTCCCTTCTTTAAGGACCATACTATTGTATAATACTACTAATTTTAAGAAACACAGCATTATCATTTGAAATTAATCCATTCCCCAAGTAAGACATGGCAGAAAATAAAACCATACCTGTTATGCCTGCCTTGCAAGTCCACAGTCCTACACCCATTAATTAATGCTATAATTAGTCATCTGGTTTGCCAACAGCAGCCGAAAATGTCACACACTTTTTATACCATCTAATTAATTTAATATTCACTGACCAAATATAAAATAAAGGAATGATTTTTAATAGTACCTTTGGTTTCAAGCTCAAAATATTTAGATTTTCTTCTCTGAAAACTTTATATATTAGTTATTGGAAATGCAAAATTGATGCACAGACGACAGTACATAGATTAAGCAGTACACAGACTTCAGTTCTACAGAATATCCCTGTGTGCAAGGGGATACTACGAGTGGTATAAAATGTCAAATACCTGTTAGAGTGACTTCTAAAAAGAATTGCTTTTAAAACAAAATGTTTTAAATAAATAATAATTCATATACTGCAAGGGGATTTATATGCATTTTTGTATGTAACAAACAAGCTTATAAAACTGCAATTGGCTTTGCGACAAGATTAAATTATTGTGATTACTATAATAGGCACAGAGTTTAATCAATGACTGTAATAGGGAACTTGCGCACATTAAAACACACCCAAGCTTCAGAATAGTATTTTTTCCAGGATTGCAGAAGAGGAAATATGTTAATTGCTGTTATTTTTCTTATCTCCCAATTGGTATTATTTGCTTTAAAAAAAAAATCAAAGAGTTCTTTCAAAGTCATGCCAGATCTGAACATAAATCACAGATTATTAGCGAAATCTAAGGCAGATTTCTTGCAGCTATATCTGGTCATCGCTAACTGTTCTTTCAATGTAGCTACTCTTTTGAAGATTATTAGATAATAACATTAGATAATTATTAGATAATAACATGATACATTTTTATTACAAGGAAACCTGTCTATATCATACACACACGCAAAATGGAGTTTTAGACAAAAATTATTTATGTGCAAATTCATGCTTATTCAGATAGATTTGGCTTTAACCCAGCAAAGATTTGTGCATTTAAGGTTGTAAAGGGTTCATGTTTTCATGAATCCTTCTGCATTTTTTTTTTACTTCTTATAAAGTATGTCATTACTGCAAAGGCTAAACTTCTGAAACAAATTCTTGGTTTTTATTATTCTCTGTTAAATTAGGGGCTACGACACTGAGCTTGTCGATCAGAAGGTTCAGCAGTTTGAATCCCTAGCACTGCATAACGGAGTGAGCTCCCGTTACTTGTCATAGCTTCTGCCAACCTAGCAGTTCAAAAGCACATAAAAAATGCAAGTATAAAAATAGGGACCACTTTGGTGGGAAGATAACAGCACTCCAATGCACCTTTGGCGTTTAGTCATGCTGGCCACATGACCATGGAGACGTTGTCGAACAGTGCTGGCTCTTCGGCTTAGAAAGGGAGATGAGCACCACCCCTAGAGCTGGAAATGACCAGCAGGCATGTGCATGGGAACCTTTACCTTTACTGTTAAATTACAAAATTATGGATGCGACTTAGTAATTCCAGTGTACCTTTGTTTCTAGTATTGCAATAGACTTGCGATAAAGTATTGAATGAAATTTGAATTTTTTTCATGTAATTTTGTGATAAAGAGAAGGGAGGAAAAAAATTGGTCCAAGCTATAGATTTTGAGGGGTAGAACCTAGGCGTTTAGTAACTATTTAAGAATAAAACAGCTGAAACTGTCCTGCAAATCAAATTAGGCTGTTTTTGATTTCTTATCTAGGGACTAAAAAACTTCAATGGTTCAGGCATCATCTTAACAAGAAAGGCAATGTTTCTTCAGAAAACTGAGCAAGACTGTGGAAAAGCATAGGTACCAAAGAAAAGGAAAGCTGCTAGAACAATCCTGCAGTGTTATATATACCATAGAAGTGACTACAATATTGAATAAATGTTTTATAAACAAATTCTTTCAAGACAGGAAGTGTTGTGAAGGATGGAAGATTCTTCCATTCATATGGTTCTTTTTTTAATACACAGGAAAGCCCTTTCACAGTATTTTTCTTTGTTGCAGCAGGAGGTGAATGAGCCAAATGAGATGTTCCCCCACGGAAACAGCTGACCCCAAACAAAACAAAAACAGTCACAAGTTGCATTGCACAGTATTTCCTTCCTAACATTGGAGAGCTGTGGAGAAGACATGAACTGCAATCACCCAACTGTATGAATCACAAGAATAAATGGGAAAGGAATTAGCAATTTCTACAAGAAACTCTTCTACATTATCTATAACATTTTTATAAAACTGGGCATTGAGGGAATCAAAAAGTAAAACCATTAACTTTGACCAAAACCATACAGTCTTTCTACAAGTCCAGAAGAAGCACATTGTCTTACCTAGCAGGCAGCAAATTGCTAGTTTTCCAAGCTTCAAATACAAGGAAAAACATTTCATTTTGATTTTATTTTTGTTTATTGTTATAATTTCTATGCTGCTTTGGTTAAACAGTGGCTTGCAAAGCTTTTCAGGAAAGAAAGATTTTTTTAAAAAAAATATTTAAATTCTCAGTTCATGTGATATCTTTTTGTAGATTTCATTCCTTACTGAAAGGGAATTAAAACTCATTATTCATTATTCTTAAGAAAAAATACAAACAATCTTCTCTTTTAAATCCTCTGAATAAACAGATAGGATGTTAAATGCTAGCATATATATATGTGTCCTGATTATAAATTTTTCTAACCATGACTGCTATGTCCTATGTGGTGTGAACTGGATTTCAGCAATGTCGACAATTTCAATTTCCATTTCTCAACCATGAAAAAGATCCCCAAGATCAAATAAAATATATATGTGGATGTATTCATTTTATTTCTAAAGGCTTTTCTAAGATATTTTACATGAAATAAGGTAAATACATATACTTCCTTCACTGATGGTACACGCTGTAAATTAAATTTTGCAAAGTTTTGCTCCAGGTTTACGATTCAAAATGACTTTGATTAGCATAGCAGTTTGAAGCTAATAGATATATATGGAGATATGAAGGCGTGCAGAAAAAAATAATAAAAATCTTGCAAATTTCAAAAGTTGAAAAAAAATTGGAAAAGATGAAAAAATTCAAATGTGATGTTTTGTTTGGCATTATGGATGCAATAAAACAGGGTGCTCTTATATTGCTATCCTTTATATTTATATTCCAAAGATATTTTATTATGACTATGTTGTGCTTGAGATTCAAAGATTAAAAGATACTTCAAAGTATGTAATAGTAAGTATGTAGCACCTATTTGAAACTCCATAATGCAAAGTGCTTTTTCCTGGATCTTTTTATTCAGAGTAACAGAGCAATATAATTCCTGTATGCAATATGACTCTTAAATGCGAAGACTGGAGGCAGTTCTGTTACAAGTGCCATGGAGGGAGGGAGGGAGGGAGGGAGGGAGGAAGGGAGGGAGGGAGGGAAGGAAGGAAGGAAGGAAGGAAGGAAGGAAGGAAGGAGGGAAGGAATGTTCAGTGCCTGAAAACAGGCCTGTTGCTGTTTTTTTCCTTTTAGAGGTTGGTAGATTTGCCTTGATCTAATTTCAAAGGACAGAAGCAGCATTAAGAGACACCAAATTGAAAATTTCCAAATATATTAAAGTAAATTCAGTTAGTAGACAAAATTATTATGTGACTAGTGTATATTTTTGCATATAAAAATTATGACAAACTTTATATTTGTATGAGCAAAATTACGCATATTGCATTGAACGTTCTTAAAACAGCAAGGAGAACTCAGATCACTAAGGATAACATTAAAAGAAATACTGCATACATTTCAAATATTCTGAACATTGCTTCTGAAAAAACTGGAAAAAAATCTCGGTGGTTTCATAAATCCCGAAAATATTATATTTCCAAATATCCTTTGTTGTCCAGGACTTATACTAAAAGTCAGTTTAATGTAGTTGTTAAGGTATCAGGCTAGGAACTGAGATATAGTGAGTTCCAGTTCATCTTAGGCACAAAGCAAACTGGATGACTTGCAGTGGTCATTTTCTTTCAGCCCTAGGAAGAATGGAATGGCAAACCACTTCTGAAAAATATTGCCAAGAAAACTGCAGGGATTTGTCCAGGCAGTCTCTGATACAATGAATGGAAGGGGGAAAACAGGACTTATACTTCAACCATTAAAGAAAAAAAACACAAAACCCCTAGCAAGCCCAATTTGACAATAAGGAAGAATTTTACAGAAATTATTTTTGCTAAGTAATCAAGAGGGCAAACAAAGCAAAATTAAATAAATTAGCACAATGTAAATTCCTTTTTCTTCTTTGAATTATATGCACAAATTATTTACTCATTTTAAACTATGTGCATGAATTAATACTTCATCTTAATATGCTAAGGTGGTTGCTTATTTTTTCTTGTAACTTGTAACTTCATGAAACTTAAAATGCAACAATCAGCACAAACTCAGCTAAAGACATTGATTACCCAATGAAGGATTATTTGAATTACCGTAGGGGTGAAATCACTTACCTTCCTACCAGTTTGGAAATGTATACACCGTGCACGCACACTCACTCCGCTTGCGTGTGTGCGCGTCATATGTGCGTGTGAACCCTCTGTGCATGCACAAACATTTCTGTGCATGCGCAGAGGGTAAAAAACAGGTTACTTTCTGGTTAAAACCAGAAAGAATGACAACCGGGTGGGTGGGCGGAGCCTCGCGCTGCCATCACTACCGGTTCTCCGAACCACCAGCCGCCATCGCTACCGGTTTGGCTGAACCAGTCCAAACCGATAGCATTTCACCCCTGAATTACCGGTATGTTCCTGAAAACTGTAGAATGCTATAAGAATTTGATGATGTTCCATGAGAGATCAAGGGCAAAACCTGAACCAAAAGTTCATGCAGTCTTCCACTACTAAAATTATGCTTCTTGAATCGAGGTTCAAGGGAAATATTTTTAATTAATTGGTTCTGTGGCCTAATTTTTTTTTTACAAACACTATTTACAATCCAATCTAAATAGAACGTAGTGTTAAAGAATAAGCTTTAGATATTGAAAATTATAAGAAAATAATTGTTATAAAAATCATATCTATAGAACCATCTATTGTGAACAGAATTTTAAAAGGGTTCTATTTTTAAGAAAAAAAATATGAATTGAAACAAAAAGGTTAGTGTAAGCAAACAAGAACCCCAATTACTCTCCTAAGGCTAATGTGCCAAATGAAAGCTGAAAACTGATACCCATCAGAAATGCTGACAAACAAGCTTCTCTACTCTGCTGAATTGTCTGTACATCACACATTATAAGCCTTGTTTTGTGCAGAGTGGGACAAACTGCAAAACTGAAAAAAAGAGGAGAGGTCGGAAAAATATTTCACTGCAGAGAGCCAGCAGGAAATTCCAAACACTCCATGCAAAGTTTCTGGGAAAAGGATGTATGTAGTTTACAGAGGGAAAATCATAACATGCTTCTGAACCTTCAACGAGAGGGCCTGGGATAGGGAAAAGAAAGTAGGAAGGAAGCATGCCTCCTCTGGCTTTGCTTTCATTCATTTAAACAGTCAAAAGTAGATTCCCAATGCCTAAAGTTGAATTCCAGTATTATTTGTATAATATTTACATGAAAGTCTTTTAATTCAGAATGAACAGATCATGTGACAGCAATTTTTTTAGCCTTGGATCTCTGAATAAACTGTACACATACTATAAATAAAAACAAGTTACTTTATTAGAACAGATTGTAAGTAAAAATTAAATTGGACAGCGGGGGTGAATAAAAGGGAACATATTGTGCAAAAAGTAAAGCCCTTCCATGTTTAGACAGATGGAATATAATAAAATGGAAAGTGTTAAAGCAATGCTTTCATAAGCATAAAGTGAAATTAAATATCTTGTATTCACTAGAGCTTACTCTCAGGAATTGGGTTAGTACTCCAATGAAAGGTGAAGTCAAATCACTTTTGTGCATTGTTGATTCAGTATTCTCCCCAGAAAGATAACCTTAAGGATTAAACACCTTTGTCTAACTTTAAAATACTTTGAGGTTGATCAAAGATACCAGACTAGCATTATCTTATCCATGGGAAAATTAAGGAAAAGTATACTGTCACATAACTCAGCAAAAGTTATAGAATCCCCTTCTAAGAAAAAAAAACCTTTCACATTTTTCAGGCAAGAAAAAGAAAGAAAAGAAAAAGAAATATGTATTTCATTCTTTACCGAATATTCTTATCCCACTTTGAACAGTTGTCGAAGTGGATTCCAATTTTCAAAGGATAAAATAAACAGCAGATTATTATGTAAAAGGTAACTAACCAATGACATCCCGTCCTGATGAAATCAGTAAGAGCAAATTAGCTTTAAAGGATCAGGAGACCAGACTTCTGCTGCTCTCCAAAAAACAGGCACCAGATGCTAGGCTAATTTGCCAACAGCAGATATAGCTGCTACCACAAAGGATGCCAACCTATCTTATCATTCAAAAAGGTTTTCCCCAAAGTGTCAATTTTTTATCTCAATATATGCTCATAAATAAACAATAAAGGATAATATTTGTAGGTCAGGGTTGAAATGAGGGCTCCTTGGTACTCTCTGAGCTTGGTTATTTTCTTGCAAACGTAGTAGCACTGATGATGTTACCTAGTTTGGTAATGACATGTTTGTAAGAAAACAACCACGCTCAGAGAGTACCAAGGACCCTTCATGAACACTTCCCCTAGACCAGTGTTTCTCAACCTTGGTAGCTTGAAGATGGGTGGACTTCAACTCCCAGAATCCCCCAGCCTGCTGGCTGGGGGATTCTGGGAGTTGAAGACCACCCATCTTCAAGCTTCCAAGGTTGAGAAACACTGCCCTAGACCTTGCTAGGAATTCACATATTCTGCAGCAGCATTTACAGGCTATTATACAACTTTCCTTAGTAGGAGACACCTCTGTAATAGTTTGGTACACCCTAATCACTGTATTACCAAACCATGGGTGTTGGCTTCATGTCTTTGTGGAACAACATGACTCTGATAACATCTACAGCATAGCAAGAGTGTCCTTTTCTTTCCAAATTAAATGAAGTTAATAAAAGCTTTTTCATCCTGAAGGTAGAATCTGTGCATCCAATACTAAAGTCAAATCCATAAAAAAAAAAACCAGTTTGGATATAGAAACAATGTTGTTCAGAAGAAAAACGATTGAATTAAAACTTGCTTTTGAAAGTTTACCAAGTTTCAACACCTCTTCAATGAGGGTTTGATCATTCAGGTGTCACATCAGTGTGATTCAAACTCATTCTCCGTTTGAATTACTTTTATTGGTCATTGGGGCTTCTATAAACTTCTATGCATTATTTTCCCCAAAAAAGTGTAATATACAAACTTTAATTAATCAAGGGACTCATGGAAGAGACCATTCCCAGAGTTTAGTATTATCAAAATAGCTTTCACTTGAACAAATTTGATCAGACAATCCCATGTTTCCATTGCCATAAGAGAAGTTAACTAATGACATTGTAAAGAAGTCTTTCAGAGTGTACCAGAAATATATTTTTTTCCAACTTAAGCTCCCTTCCATTTTTTCCCTGTTTACTGTCCTGTTTATAAAAACATGCACAAAGAAACCCAGATGTGGAAGATTTTCTCTTATCTTCAGAAAACTTTTTTTTACAGTCTTGGGACCTAATCCCAAACCTGCTTCACACCCTCTTGGAATCTCAGGCATGTGATCCAGAAGGAAATAATCCCATCTGATGGAGGCACATCTGTATTTCAGCACACAGCCACGCCAAATACATGCCTGGCGCACTGTCACGGAGGGTTCCTAAGTGGGCCAAATGGTTTACCCAAGCCCTACCTAGAGAAGGAAGAAAGCTTTTGTTTTGGAGCAATTGGACTCTTTCAGGATCCCTGTTTGGGGAGAGGCAAAGCAGCATTTCAAACCATGTGACCCAACCCGTGGAGCCTGTAACTATTTGCAATAACCGCTAAGCCCTTTCAGGCAAAATCCGCTCAGAACCATCAGCCTCTGAGTCCCCAGAAATAGTTCCGATTTGGACGGGAAGAGGAGACGGCCCCGTTTTCACTCGCGAGTGGGGTGTGTGTATGTGTGTGTGTGTGTGTCTTCCGTGGGTCCCACGGAGAAGCAGAGGGACCCATGCAAACTTCCAACACTTCCAACGACTCAAATAATCTCCATTATTCTCTCCCGCACGGCACACACACACACAACACAC
The DNA here is from genome assembly GCA_022577455.1 of Arizona elegans. NCBI lineage: Eukaryota > Metazoa > Chordata > Lepidosauria > Squamata > Colubridae > Arizona > Arizona elegans. The sequence goes on from JAKOOJ010000001.1 coordinate 247,892,903, forward strand.
ATACACACACACAGAGGAGCTGAGAGTGGCCCTGCAGCCCTGCAGCCCACAACAAGTCCATCGAGGTCGCCCGCCAAATTGCAGCCACAAGCCAGAGACTTACGGACTTTGACTTTGCGATGGTCCAGGCAACCGGCGTGTGCCTTGAGGGACTCCAACCGGCACCGGAGCCGGACGCTCCGGCGCCCTAAACTGTCGGCTTCGCTCTGGATCCCGCCGAAGATGTCGCTGGCCCAGCGGGAAAGGTCCGAGAGCTGCCAGAGGAGGGAGACCAGCGAGCGGGAGCAGACTTCTTCCAAAGAGTCGAAGAGGAGCCCCGCGCCGCTCCGCCTGGCTTGCCCTTCTTTGTCCCTCGGAAGGGCGGCAGCGCCCTCTTCCAAGCGGCAGAGGTGGAGGGGAGCCACGGTCCTCAGAGGGAAAGGCATCGTTCGGGCTTCCGCTTCTCCGGACGGAAAGCAACAGGCATCCAACCCAAAGGCGCTGCCGGCTCACCCCCTGCGCCCGAAAGAAGGCCGAGCTTTTCCAACCGAGTTTTGCTTTGTTTTGTTTTGTTTTCCCTTTCTCCTTCTCGCGCTGTCGTTATTATTATTATTAAAAAGGCCGGAGCGAAGAGCTGGCGTGGCCGTAAGCCCCGTTAGCCCAGGGCCCGCAGGGGAATCGCCACAGGTACATTGCGCCGAAGCGAGCGTTGTTGGAAAGAGTTGGCTCGTCCGCCCGCTCGCCCAGCCTCCGCTTAGCCCCGAAAGGCGCTGCAAAGAGCGGAGCGTGCCGGGAAGCAGGAATCCAGCAGAGCTTTTGAGCCGCCGCTGCCGGGCAGCTCCGAACGGAAGAACCGGAGTGGAAGACACACAGAGAGAGAGAGAGAGAGAGGGCCGATGTTGGTGGAAGTCAGCGAGGAAGCGGGCTGGAAGAAAGGGGATCTGCTCGGCCGACTCTCCCACCCCGAAGGCGCTGGGTCACCTGGGATCCCTCTCTTCTTGCTTTCCCGAAGCAGCCGCTCTTCCACCCTGGGAAACCGACGAGGCGGGGAAAGGGGAGCGCAAGACGATCCGTCTCAGCAGAAACCTGGCGCGAGAGCTTTCTTTAAGCAACCCAATAACAACAAATCCAGGCCGCCGCCTACCTGTGGCTCTCCCAGCCCGAGTTTACTCCTTGCCCCCAAGCCAGCCGAAGGTGGAGCGCCTTTCTTTCTCTCTCTCTCTCTCCTCCCCGCCTTCGCTTTAACTCTTTCTGCCGCTGGAGGTCAGCGAATCTCAGCCTTGGCTCAGTCCTCGCTCTCCCGAGGAATCTTTCTTTCTCTCAAAATGAACTTTCTCCTCTGGCACTCTTAGCTGCCACCTTTTCGGTCAGTTAAAGCCTCGGCCTTGTCCTTTAGGGCTCAAATGCTGGTCCTTTTTTCACAGAAGCGATATTAGGCCAAGGGTAGGAGAGAAAGAGTACAGGTAGTCCTCAATTTGCAACCACAAATTGTTAAATGAAACATTTGTTAAGTGAGTTTTGCCCTGTTTTACGACCTTCCTTGCCACAGTTGTTAAGCGAGTCATTGCAGTTGAGAAGTTAGTAACATCGTTGTTAAGTGAATCTGTCTTCTCCAAGGTTGCAAAAGGTGATCACATGACCTTGGAACACAATAAGGGTCGTAAGTATGAATTGGTTGCCAAGCATCTGAATTTTGATCACATGATCATAGGGATGCTAACTCACTTTTTTCGGTGCCGTCATAACTTTGAACGGTCACTAAATGAACTGTTGTAAATCGAGGACTACCTGTATAAATGTGGAACTGGGTTTTTCTTGGACCTTTTGGTAAAATGGACTGAACCCCTAATGGCATTGCTGTGGCAGTTTTAAGGGTGGATTCCCTGATCTTTTTTCTTGCAACGTGCATTTACTTATTGTTTTTATAGTTCACTTTTCAATCAGGAATGGAAAGCAGAGCATCCAGGACTCCCTCTTATGATGCTTTGCAAAACAACCCTGTGAGGTAGTTTGAGTTTAGAGAAATGTCCAAGACCACCTGATGAACTTCCATAGTTGACTGCAGTCAAGCATAGTGGCTCTTTCATTTATCTACATTTCTAGTCAAGAGATAAGGCTTTTTTCCATAGCACTAGAACCCCAGGAGGCAAATTGTGGTCTATTTTGTGCCCAGGAGAAACAATACTGGTATCTGTTTTGATCTCTTATTCAGGTGACATTCTAGTATCTGTCATGTATGTCACATCATGCTCATTTGGACTGATGGCCATACATGGCAAACTATATAGGCAGAACTTCTTACATTATTCATTGATAAGTTTTCCCCATAAATCTTGAAGTTTGGGGAGTATCTCTAAGGAGTTAGATGTATACTAACTCATCCAGAGTTACCTTGTGGTAAGATAGGTGGCCAATAAATTTTATAATTAAATAAATACTAACCATATTAGTATTTGTCTGAAAATAAGACCCCATCTTATATTTTTTTTAACCCTGAAATAAGTGCTTGGCCTTATTGCCATGTGCTCAAAAGCCCGATTGGGCTTATCATCAGGGGATGTCTTATTTTGGGGAAAACGGTATTAATTCTTGAAGCGCCTTAGCTTCTTGAAAATAGGGGCATTTTAAATAACACCTCTTTGAATCTTGAGACCATCTAGCAGATACACTTGGAAGGAAAACAAGTATCTACATAGCAGACATAGCAACAGCAATAGCAATAGCACTTAAACTTATATACTGTCCCATAGGGCTTTACAGCATTCTCTGGAAAGTTTACAAAGTCAGCATATTGCCTCCCAAAATCTAGGTCCTCATTTTACTGACTTCAAAAGGATGGAAGGTTGAGTCAACCTTGAGCCAGTCAGGATTGAACTCCTGGATGTGGGCAGAGTTACCCTGCAATACTGCATTCTAACCATTGCACCACCCGAGAAATGGAACTATGGTTCTTAAAAAATTAGTTTGCTCACATCTTGTGGAGGTAAAAACACATTCATAAAAATACTTGAATCTCTTGTGTTGCCTAGAATTATGTTGGCTCACTCCTCAATTAATCATGCTTAATATTTTCTATTCCTATTTTTCAGGCTCCATATTAGTACTTATTAAATTACAAGGATTTTCTGCATTCTGGCTATGTTTCTCAATGTCATGAAATACAGTTATAAGCAACAGGCACACACAAAAGAAAAAGACATTGGTGTACTTTAGCTGTAATCACTAAAAACCCCTGTTACTACTTTAGGTATTTCTGCAAACATGTGTATGCATGTCTACCTTCCATACTTCAGGCAGGCTACAGAGAAGATATCAGAATCTCTGCCCAATCTTGAGTTTAGAAATTCAAAACCAGGTATTTTTTTACTTAGAACATCTAACCATGAAGAAGGAATCTTTATAAAGGACATTAAGTTCAAGCTTAGTGCTACACTTAATAACCAGTGAATACACATGGAAAAAAATACACCTGTCATTTTATCCAACCATATGTAAGTTTCAATTATATATGTCAGGTAATCATGTTCTTCCTGGATAATGGCTCAGATGGTCATTATAGTTGGATTAGATGCTCCGGCATACACCAGCATTACATTAGGGCCTAGGGGTCATAGATAATTAGTAGAGCAGAGCTAGGGAAATCAAAGGCCTTGCACAGCCTCAGACATCATGCCTACACTGCTGGAAATTTAGGGTAGCAGCATCAAACTGCCACCAATTCCCAGTACAAAGGTACCAAAGTTTTGCAACAGTACAATTGAAAAGATTCCGTCTCTCTTCTGATCTTCTAGAACACACACTGATTTTTTAAAAAACAATTTTTACAGTAAAGTGCTTTACAGCCCTCTCTAAGTAGTTTACAGAGTCAGCATATTGCCCCCAACAATTTGGGTCCTCATTTTACCCACCTCGGAAGGATGGAAGGCCGAGTCAACCTTGAGCATGGTGAGATTTGAACTGCCAAATTGCAGGCAGCTGACAGTCAGCAAAAGTAGCCTGCAGTACTGCACTCTAACCGCTGCGCCACCGTGGCTCTTTTTTAAAAAAGTGGATAAAATTGGCAGCTTGCTGCTTCCCATTGATGTCTTATGACTATGTGGCTGGCAAATTATCACTGAACTGTTATAGTGTCGTCCAAATTACTTCAGAAGGCTTGAAAAATGCTTATTCTGAGCCCCAAGAGCAGGGGTTTCAAACTTGATTTCATTGAGGGCCGCATCAGAGTTGTGTTTGACCTTAGGAGGCTGGGGTGGGCATGGCCAGGGTGGACATGACCAGCTCGACGTCACCCATGTTGGGGGTGCCTGTGGTGGCCCGAGTGCTCTGCCAGTGAAAATGGGCTCCCAAGCTCCGTTTTCAGCTGCGACAGCCTCCTGCAGCCCTCCCCTAGCAAAAATGGAGCTCCATTTTCACTGGCAGAGGCACCGGCAGGCCAATCCTTTGCTGTTCCAGGGTGGCCCCGCGGGCCAGATCTAAGCACCCCGCAGGAGTGACGTTGAGCTGGCCACACCCACCCTGGCCATGCCCACCCCAGCCTTCCAAGATCAAACACAACCCTGATGCAGCCCTCAATGAAATCGAGTTTGACACCCCTGCTCTAATGCATTCTACATGGGTTGTCCTTGAAGAACATTCAACAGGTACAGCTAGAATGCATCAGCTCAGATATGTCCTGATATATTTGGATGACCCCATTCCACCCCTCGCTTATGAAGCTCCATTGGCTGCTATTGGGTCTCTGAATGTGATTCAGAGTGCTGGTTATTGCCTCAAAGATCTTACTTGGCTCCAGTCTTGGTTATTTCAGAGGCTACCTTGTCTGCTGTTTACCTCCTTGTCCAAATAGGAATTGTAGGGCCAATCTCCAGGCTTTCTCCCTTTGCAATTGTCATCAGAGGTAGACTTCAGAAGCAAGCTTTTTCCATCAACGTCTCCATTCTCTAGAACTCCTTCATAAGGCTCATTAGGCTTTATCACTCCTGTGCTTCAAAAAACTAGGGGGGAAAACCCCTTTCCTTTTGCCACAGGATAAAGCTTTATAAAATAGAGGCAGTGCCTGCAGTATCTTTGGTATATTTATATGGATTTTGTTTTTGTACCTGTTTGGCATTTCTATTCTTTAAATAAATATTACTCTCCTAAAAACTCTGGGAATGGACAGCATACCACTATAGTAAACAATCAAATAAATACATGGCATCCGTTATTCTCCTATAATCTAGTGCTGGGTTCCTCCTCAATGTATAAATTATAGCACCAAAATCTTCAAATAGCAGATTTAAAACCAGAGGGAGAGATACAGATAGCTGATTTAAAGTGACTAAAAATAAACTAATTTAATAAGAAAGAAATAGATTAATGAGAAAGTATATTCATAGCAAATTAAGTGAAAAAAGTGAACACACTGTTCTTATATCCTCCTGGCATTTAGTCATCACTAATTTATTGTTAATTGTTGTGAAATACATTTTGTAGCCATATGTCTTGGTGAAGCTAGTCATGGGGTGTCACGACAACGGCAGCCAATTCTTGCTGTCTTTGAGAACAGGCTAGCAATTTGCCTGATATTTTCAGTGATTCCAACCCAAATTCCAAAAGCAGGAGGGAAGAGGGAGAAGGAAGGAGGAGGGAAGAGGACAAGGAGAGGGAGAAAGGAGGATCAGGGGAGGTGGGAGAAAAAGGAAAAGCAGGGGAGGGGTAGGAGCAGAATTACATATTTTATTCATTAAACATGAAACTCAGTCAACTGAACATTTAAAAATATGTCACAAATACGAGTGACTGGTACTAATGGTTGATATGGGTTGCTGCCAACGTCCTACATGTTCCAAGTAGTGCAGTTTTTTGCAGTTCCACTGGTGTTATTGCAGGAAGCTGCAATTTGTTGATGTATCTTATAAAATTCTTGGACATGGTACCAAATGCCCTGATGACAATGGGTATCACTGTTACATGTTTCATTCATAGCCGTGTAGTTTCGATGGCCAGGTCGCGATATTTCGTGAATTTTTCCAGTTCTTTTTCTTCGACTCTGGCGTCTCCTGGTACAGCGATATCAATGAACTGTACGCTTCGGCCCTCAACAACCGTGATATCTGGCGTGTTATGTTCCAAATGACGATCTGTCTGCATTTGAAAGTCCCACAAAATTTTCACCTTTTCATTTTCGATAACTTTTTCCACTTTATGCTCCCGTGATTTTTTGGATACAGGTAAGTCATATTTTTTACATAATGACCAATGGATTAATTTAGCAGCTTGGTCATGTCTAGCTTTGTAATCAGTTTGTGCAATTTTGCTGCATTCACATATTAAATGTGAAACAGTTTTGACTTTGTCATTGCAAAGTCGGCAGTTTGGATTGTCAGTGGATTTTTTTGTCTTCACTTTCATGGCATTAGTTTGTAGTGCTTGTTATTGAGCAGCCAGTATTAAATCTTCCATTTCTTTCTTGATGGTTCCCAATTTAAGCCCTGCCCATGTAAAGTTGTCATCACATTTTACTTCAATGTTTTTCAATGTTTATTTTCAATGTTGATTATTATTATTATTCAGAATTAAAAACTCATCAAATGATTCCAATTGCAGATTGTACAAAGAGGCAGAACAAACAGTAGATCATATATATCACTCGTGCAAGAAGATTTCACAAACTGATTATAAACAACAACATAAGACAGTCACCAAAATGATTCACTGGAACATCTATTTGGACTAGACTAATGTGCCACCCTCACCATCAACAGAGGAAAACAATGAATGAATCAAGATGCCCTCCAGAAATAACATCAAGAGTCTGGTTAAAGATGAACATTACAAACACTTGGGCATCCTTCAAGCTGATGATTTTAAGCACACTAAAGTCAAGAAGGAGATTAGAAGTGAATACATCATAAAAGTGAAGAAGATCTTAAAATCCAAACAGAGTTGAGGAAATACCATCAAGGCAATTAACACCTGGTCAATTCCAGTCATACACAGTTGGAATATTGAAATGGATTCAAGTAGAATTAAAAGCCCTGGATTAGAAGATGAAAAAAACAATAACAATGAATCATGCTCTTCACCCACAAAACAATGTTGATAGACTCAACTTGCCAAGGAAAATAAGTGGGTGTGGAATGTTGCAAGTACATCAGACAGTTAAAAAAAAAAGCATTCAAAGAATATCTGAAGCACAGTGAAGAAGATGAACCTACTATAGGATGATGACTTACTGACTACTGAAAAGACAAAACTAGTCTACAAGAAAAACCAAAGGAAGAACAGAAAAGAGACATGGCAAGGCAAAGTATTACAAGGCTAGTATATAAAGTACCGTATTTTTCAGAGTATAAGATGCACCGGAACATAAGATGTACCTTAGTTTTTGGGGAGGAAAATAGGGGGAAAAAATCTGCCTACCAGGTATTCATCTGGCTAGCGTCCTTAGTCTGGTCAGCTTCAGCACATTAATTTTCTGGTTTTGAGCACTGCGCGTGCTTTTTATCCCCTAGTTGGGGATAAAAAGCAGCTTCTAAAGCACAGTTGATCATCAGAGAGAGAAGCAATGAGAAAAGCAGGTGACTGTCACTTGCTAGCGCCTCATTAGGGCTGAAAAAAAGCTTCTAAAGCACAGCTGATTGGAGGGAGCAGCAATGAGAAAAGCAGGCAACCATCACTTGCTAGCGCTTTGTTAGGGCTGAAAAAAAGCTTCGAAAAGTATTCAGAGTATAAGTCGCACCAAAATTTTCAGCCTCTTTTAGGGGGTGTAAGTGCATCTTATACTTCAAAAAATACGGTAATAGCAGGCATATAACAAGGAGACCTGGTAATGGCTAAGAGCAAGAAAATTGAAGAAAGAGACAGAGGGACTAATTTGGATTGTACAAGATTGATCCTTAAGAACAAATACATACAAAGCCAGAATTGAGAAGACAGCAATGTCCTGCAAATGTCAATTCTGTGAAGAAGCTGAAGAAACAGTGGATCACCTCGATAGCTGCTGGAAAAAGTTTGCACAGACTGCCTATAAACAACGGCATGACAAAGTAGCAACAAAAGTTCATTGGAAGATCTGCAAGAAGTATCATTTGTCTGCAAGCAGGAAATGGTGTGTCCATCAAATAGAGGAAGTAATAAAAAATAAAGAAGCTAAATTTCTCCAGGGCTTTAGAATTCAAATAGATAGGCACCCAACACATAACACCCCAGACTTAACAATTGTCAATGAGAAAGAAAAAAAAAAGTCTGGATAGTGGACGTGACAATCTGGAGACAGCAGAAAAGAAAAGAAGGAACCAGAGAAGACAACAAAATACAAAGACAACTGTGAAGAACTGTGGCAAAATAAAGCAAAGGTAGTGCCAATTGTAATAGGTGCTTTGAGTGCAGTCCCCAAACATCTGTAGCACCACTTTAACACTATTGGCATTGACAAATCCACCATCAGTCAACGGCAAAAGGCAGTTTTACTCGGAACAGCTTATTTTCTACCATGATACATTTAACATCGGCCTATCCCAGGTCCTTGGAAAGGACTTGATAGGTGAACAAAAATGCCAAATTCATGTAAACTTCTAGCTGACTGTGCGATGAACCATATTAATTCAGGCCAAACCACCGATGTAAAAGTGGTTCCATGCCCTCAAATTGCAGCTATTGCCTTTCCCTTCCTCCCTTCCTCAGTTGCTGTTTTACCTGCTCTACACCAATACAGGTTGCCAGGGTAGGTTTCATACCTAAGACATCCTTTCTCTATGCGTGACACTTCACCCACTTTTCTGAGAGGGATTGGGTTGCTCTGGTGTGTGCATGCCCAAAAGAATAGAGACAGATTTTATCCAGGCGGACACAAGGAGGAGCATTTTCATGCTCCCTCATATGGGACAGACAAAAAAACTATCACCAAACTGCTTTGGGGAAGATAATGGTGTACCATCACTGGTCACTATAGTATTACCTTTCTGTGAAGGAAGCCTAAAATTCAGGCTATGAAAAAGAGCAATTGACGTGTACCACTTTATAATGCTTTGGTGAGACCACACTTGGAATACTGCATCCAGTTTTGGTCGCCATAATATAAAAAAGATGTTGACATTCTAGAAAGAGTGCAGAGAAGTGCAACAAAGATGATTAGGGGACTGGAGGCTAAAATATGAAGAACAGTTGCAGGAACTGGGTATGTTTAGTTTAGTGAAAAGAAGGACAAGGGGTGACATGATAGCTGTGTTCCAATATCTAAGTAGTTGCCACGAAGAAGGGGTCAACCTATTTTCGAAAGCACCTGAAGGCAAGACAAAAAGCAATGGATGGAAACTAATCAAGGAGAGAAGTAAGTTAGAACTAAGGAGAAATTTCCTGACAGTTAGAACAATTAATCAGTGGAATGACTTGCCTCCAGAAGTGGATGCTCTGGCACTTGAGGTTTTAAAAAGAGGATGGACAACCACTTGTCTGAAATGGTATAGGATTTCCTATCTGGGCAGGGGGTTGGACTAGAAGACTTCCAAGATCCCTTTCAACTATGTTATTCTGTTAAATTGGATTGTTTAAAAAAAAAAACTTACAACACATTGCTGACCCATATTCAATTTTCTATTAACTACTATTGTATAAACTTTTTGCAAGAGCATCTGTTCTTGCCCTAGCAGTGGCCAACCACTATGCCACTATCACTATGCCACATTTTGGGGATATGGGGGGGAAGGGTTGCTTTCAGTTTGCCATATTATAATGTCCCATCTTATGTACTTCAAGCACCTGTTTTATAACTTTCTTTGCTGTAGGAATGCAGACTCCCTGCATGTGTATTTTATCATACTGGCTCAGTAACCTAAGGGCCTGGAAGAGTATGCCCCTATTCCCTGGATTCTACACTAAGATGTCTTCTTCAGTCTTTGGTCTATCCTGTTCAAAAACAAGAGATGAAATTGGATGGAAGCAGTGGTGGAATTCAATTTTTTTTACTACCGGTTCTGTGGGCATGGCAGAGGAAGGATACTGCAAAATCTCTATTCCCACCCCACTCTGGGGCCAGCCAGAGGTGGTATTTGCCGGTTCTCCGAACTGCTCAAAATTTCCGCTACCGGTTCTCCAGAACCTGTCAGAACCTGCTGAATAGCACCCCTGGATGAAAGGTTGTTTAAGGAAAAAGTTCTGGATTCCTTGAGGGGTCCTGGAATATTGCATGCTGGTCTCCATTGGGGTTGAGAGGGAGTGAGCATTAGAACCCTTGATAAATTTGCTCCCTTCAATGAATCACAGGAAAAGAATTGGTTACATAGCAAACCCATTTACAGTATTTTTTTTCCCATTCATGTCACAGTTCTGTCTCTGCAAATGTGGCAGTACCACAAACACAATAACACAGATTCAAAGCAGCATTTGGCAGCACACCAAGAATACAACAGTAACTAGTGCATTGATAAAACATAGTCTAAGATGGAAGAGGGGAGGGCAGGAGCAGCAACCACAAAAGACTGCAGTGAAGGAAACAAACAACAATACTTTTTAGCTTACTGTTATATTAATCTCAATCACTACCCTGCTGGCTGCCTATGGTTTTCTACAGGGTTTCCCTCCACAAATGGGAGGAATCCCCTCACCAGCTGTTCTTTGACAGTGCGTGAGTATCTGGGACATACATATGTTTTCTTCCAACTGTTCACAAACACAGTGATTTGCAATTGTCTAGGGACATCTCTATACATATAAAATTATTGTCAAGCTAGGAGTAGATGTATAGAATGGATAACCACAGTCCATCTTCTATAATAGGAAATGAAGTCATACAAGCAAAACATGATACCAGGGATTACGTTTCCCTTTATGGTATCAAGGAAAAATTTACTTATTTATTTATTTGACTTCTATACCGCCCTTCTCCCGAAGGACTCAAGGCAGTGTACAGCCATATTAAAACACATAGATTACAAAATTTAAAACCAATTAAAATCAAATATATAAAATTTGGCTCAAAAATTTTAACATATATACACCCCTTATAAAATTCATATTAGGCCAATCCGTCTTGCTGGAACAGAAGGGTTTTCAGGGCGCGGCAAAAGGTATGCAGGTCGGGGCTAAGACGAAGCTCTAGGGGGAGCTCATTCCAGAGGGCTGGTGCCCCCGCAGAGAAGGCTCTTCCCCTGGGTGTCGCCAGTCGACATTGTCTAGCCGACGGCAATATAGTATAGTATAAAGTGTATAAAGTTTATAGACTTTGGATAAAATGATTAGAGGAGGTTGTACACATGTTGATGTGACTGTACAAGGCATTGTTGTGCAAATTCCCCTTCAGCCATTAACATGCCTGCATCCACCTTTAGCTTTATGACTCCCTCACTTCCTGTAACACAACTATTACTTCAATACGACGATTCCTAAGATCCACCGTTGCAACAATAACTTTACAAACTAGAGTGGAGGACGGGACTATAATAGTGTGGGGACTGGTCATTTGCCATGAGGTTGTGCATCAATCTCACCTGGGAAGGTCCCTAGTGGGAACAACCTCAGAGGTCATTAGTGGGTTTCACCTACGTTCGCTACCAGTTTGAAACTGTGAGCGTATGTGTGTGCGCCCGTTCGCTTTGCTCACTCGTGGCGTTTCTGCACATCTGCAAAACCTTCTGCACATGCGCAGAGCGTCTGTGATGACATCCGGGTGGGTGGGCGGAGCCTCATGCCACCACCACCGGTTCACCCTGGCGAACTGGTAGAAACTCACCACTGGTTGAGGTGTGCAGTCAAGTATGAATGTCAAGCAGTCTGCAGAGAGTTCACATCTCTGGCAGATCATGAATGGTTTGGTGAAGTGGGATATCTGCCCTGTATAAGAGTCCAATGCCTTTTGTTTTTCAGAACTCTTATTTGTTGTTGGAAATTCCATGGTGATCGATGGAGGTGTCTTTTCACCATTAATTACCTTCAGAGATAGCATATACTAAATATATATACCAGTGGCTTATGTAACTATTTTTCTCAATCCACAGGAGGCATAATGCAACCACATGTGCAGGAATGTGGTGGAGAGAGGCTTTGAATGGCTGAAGATAGAATGGTATTCAATGTAAAGTTGTCTACAGTATTGTGGAAGAAAAATGTGGTACCGGTATCTATGCATGTGCATCACTTTTGGTCTTGTTGGTTCTGCAACCCAACAAGACAGACACAGACTTCAGAGGATAATTAGAACTGCAGAAAAACAATTGCTACCAATCTGCCTTCCATTGAGGACCTGTATACTGCACGAGTCAAAAAGAGGGCTGTGAAAATATTTACAGACCCCTCACATCCTGGACATAAACTGTTTCAACTTCTACCCTCAAAACGACACTATAGAGCACTGCACACCAAGACAACTAGACACAAGAACAGTTTTTCCCTGAACGCCATCACTCTGCTAAACAAATTCCCTCAACACTGTCAAACTATTTACTAAGTCTGCACTACTATTAATCTTCTCATCGTTCCCACCACCCATCTCCTTCCACTTATGACTGTATGACTGTAACTTTGTTGCTTGTATCCTTACGATTTATATAGATATTGTTTCCTGATTGCTTATTTGTACCCTATGACTATTATTAAGTGTTGTACCTTATGATTCTTGATGAACGTATCTTTTCTTTTATGTACACTGAGAGCATATGCACCGAAACAAATTCCTTGTGTGTCCAATCACACTTGGCCAATAAAAACATATTCTATTCTATTATGTTTCTGCACATCTTCAAAAGTAGGGATCATGTTGTGCCACCCTTAGACACAATTTGTATTTCCTGTGATAGATTCCAAGAGAAAGCGTATTGCCCTTATGTGTCATAAGATCAAAATTGTGAAAGATACTTTTACAGATTTAATTTGGCCATTCATGTATGTATGCAGTTTTGCATATTGAAGTCCCTTGAAAGAGGCATTCCACTTAGGGAATGTCAGTGTCACTGTTCTCCTTGCTCCTGCTGTGTATCGGAGAGGTGAAACTTTTCAATAAAAAAAAAGTAAAAACAGATTGAAAAAGCCTATTTACCTCATCTCTACATACAATAAGTACTGCTCCTTTTTTCAGCAGTTATTCAGAGCAGTACAGTTGCTAGAAACCTCCCCCCACCTCACTACTGTACTCTCGAGTGACTCACTCCAGGTTCCAGTAACTGTGCCTGCACAGGGAAAAGTTGAACTGCACTTCCACTTAAAGCAATTTAAATAAATGTTTACTTACAGAAACAATGTATGCTATTCAAGAATTACCTTTGTATTTATTTCAGTTCAAGTTGCAATGGTGCCACCTTTGTGGAATACGCGTAGTATTGATTGTTGTAGAATTTCCCACTTTGAAATCCAATGTAGCTAATGAATTTTACAACAGTTTAATATGCATTCTCTCTTACCTACCCCTCATTCTATTACTGGGCTAAGCTTTTTATGGAAACCTTTACATGCAAGAAGCAGCAATGGATAAGAACGATAAGTTTAAAATAGGATGATTGCAGTATTAAAAAAAAAAGATCAAGCTGATTTTGGCTCTTAGTTGAATGAACACTACCCTGTTTCCCCCCAAATAAGACATCCCCTGATAATAAGCCCAATTGAGCTTTTGAGTGCATGGCAATAAAGCCAAGTGCTTATTTCAGGGTTCAACAAAATATATCAGGGTCTTATTTTAAGGTAAACACAGTATATTGAAATAGCTGCTTGGATCTTGATCTGCCATTATTCCAAGTACAAAGTCTCTGCTCAGAATTCTGTTGATTTTCCCAGAAAGCTGCAATCACCATAAAAATTACACATTGGCCTTTCAGTCTGTAACAGAATAAACATGGAATGGCAAGTCAGTGATTCACTGTCTTGACAGTGTAGATGGGTGAAACTAGCCATATCTGTTCATATTTATGTCACCCTTTTTTCCTAAAAACAGTGACTGGTTTTTGCTAAATGTATATACCCCAGATTACCAACAACTCTGGGAAATTTTCAAGTTAAAATTATGCAAGAAAAAATTCTTGTATACCAGTACCTCATCCACTGCATTATTGCAGAAATACTTTTGAAAGTTCTGCTATCAAGGTGAATCCATGTTAAAAAAATTTGATGGGGTGGGGGGGAGATGGAGAAAAGTGGAATAAGGGGGATGTTTGGGATTGCACTCATTGCCCCAGTTGGAACAGAGAGCAATGCCTGCCCTTCCTGGTGCAAGCAAGCCTCATGACAATGTTCTTCCCTGCCCTGGTTCCTGCTAGCTTAGAATTCCCATCTAGGCAGCATCTATTGTACCTGGGAGATAATGGAGCTACGAAGTAACGCATCCTACTTAACTAAAGTGATAGGATCATGGCCACTGTAGAGCTTTGGGTCAAACCTTTCTCTCTGGGTAAAAGGAACAAATACAAGACGATCAGTGCCCAACACATGAATGGAGAGGGGGGCGTGGATGAATGGAGCGGGAGAGAAAAAGAGTGAGGGAAAGTCAGAGAGAGAGAAAGAGAGAAAAAGAAAAAACAAGAAGGAAGGGAGATGAGAGAGAGAGAAAAAGAGAAAGAAAGAAGGAAGGAAAGAAAGAAGGAAAGGAAGAAAGGAAGGAAGGAGAGAAGGAAAGAAGGAAGGAAAGGAAGGAAGGAAAGAAAGAAACGAACAAAGAAAGGAAGGAAGGAAGGAAAGGAGGAAGGAAGGAAAGAAAGAAGAAAGGAAAGAGAAGGAAAGAAAGAAGGAAAGAAAGAAAGAAAAAGAAAGAGAAGGAATGAAAGAAGGAAGGAAGGGAAAGGAAAGGAAAGAAAGAAAGAAGAAAGGAAAGAGAAGGAAAGAAAGAAGGAAAGAAAGAAAGAAAAAGAAAGAGAAGGAATGAAAGAAGAAAGGAAAGAGAAGGAAAGAAAGAAGGAAAGAAAGAAAGAAAGAAAAAGAAAGAAAAGGAAAAAAGAAGGAAAGAAGGAAGAAAGAAAGAGAAGGAAGGAAGGAAGGAAGGAAGGAAGGAAGGAAGGAAGAAAGAAAGAAAGAAAGAAAGAAAGAAAGAAAGAAAGAAAGAAAGAAAGAAAGAAAGAAAGAAAGAAAGAAAGAAAGAGAAAAGCGAACGGTTGAGCAGCTCAGCGACATGGAAGAGTCCCTCTGGAGAAGCACGCGCGGTCACGTGACCGACCTCTTCCGGGTTCTCCCCTCTCGGTTTCGTCTCCTAGAGCACGTGGGTTCTTGTTTGGAGCAAGCCCGGAAGTTTCGTTCTGCCGGCTCATTCGGAAGGGCTGAGTTGCGGTGGGTGGGGTGACCGCCTTATCGGGGAAGATATAAGCCAGTGCCGGCAGATTACGGGGGTTCAGTCGGACCGGACTGACTTGGGGGAGATACCAAGCATTACCTCGCCGCCGCAGGTAGGTCCGAGGACCCACTGTTCTCGCCCCCCCCCACCCCCCACCCCCGATCTTAGCAGCGCTTCCACGACAGGGTAAGCCCAAACTCCCTATAACCCTTTTCTTCCAACTCGGTTAACTGAGAAAATAGTGTGGGATGGATTACGCGTTTGCAAATCGTTAACAACGCTTGTTGCGTGACCGTGGGAGTGCGTATAAACAAGACACGGGACTTGGTACTTGACCCCTTGGGCATCGATCAGCTTAATAGAATTCTTTATTGGCCAAGTGTGATTGGACACACAAGAAATTTGTGTTTGGTTCATATGCTCTCAGTGTACATAAAAGACAAGATACGTTCATTAAGAATCATAAGGTACAACAATGATAGTCATAGGGTACAAATAAGCAATCAAGTCATGCTAGGAAGCAATCAATATAAATATAAATCGCAAGGATACAAGCAACAAAGTTACAGTCAGATTCAGGTCAAAACTATTTCAATCCATTCCTTCGTTGAAATATGGCCTTGATTAAAGGGTTTGCAGACCTGACCAAACACTTTGGATTTCAAATAAGAAAAGTCATGAGATGAAGTTGGGTGGTTGTTGTTGTTTTACAAACATCCTTTTCTGCAGATGCTTCGGTCTACTTTGCCTCTGTTTTATCTGGACTCAATGAGGGTGTTACTTGTTGATATCAGAGAGTAGCAAAGACTTATCGAGGACTGAAATCAAAGCCAGACCAAAGTGAGTCTGCTGCAGCTTACTTAAACCAAAGAACCACTCAAGCACGGTTATCCTAAAAAATGGTTTTGCCAGTTAGAACTACCAATGGTAAGAGACTCTCATTTCCAGAGCAACAGGTCAAGCAAGAGCTGAGAGGGAAAGGATTAAGTTTTAGGTTTAAAATTGTGGGACTAGATTTTTCCCTCCTTAAAGTATTACTCAGGATATGGTAAAAAAAATAAATCGAATGCTAGCCATGATGGTGCAGTCAAAACTGCAAATGTTACATATTTATGTACAGGCTTGACTTATAACCATAATAATTGAGGCCAGAATTTCTGTTGCTAAGTAAGACATGAGTTTTGCCCCACTTTATGAATTTTAGTTACCACAGTTGTTAAAAGTGAACCTGGCTTCCCAATTCTATGGAGATTCTCAGTCATCCAGGTCATGGTTGTCCCAAAGGTGCTTTTTTCAAGAGGCAACTGGACTTTCTGGTTTTTCGTTGAAGCCGTTTCACTTCTCATCCATGTTTCGCTTCTTGGATGAGAAGAGAAAAACCAGAAAGTCCAGTTGTCTCTTGAAAAAAGCACCTTTGGGCCTGGCTTCCCAATGACTTCACTTGTCAGAAGGTTGCAAAAAGCAATTGCGCAATCCTGGGACACTACAACCATTATAAACCATCAACTGATTGCCAAGCATGCAAATTTTGATCACAGGACCATGGGGATGCTACAATGGTTATAAGTGAAAAACGGTCATGAGTCACTTTTTTCAGTGCCGTAACTGAGTAGTCACTAAATAAATAGTTGTAAATCGAGGAATCCCTGTATTCATCCAATTGCTGACCTCTAGGCCTCAAGGATTGTACGTGTGGTTATTATCTTGACTTTTTTTTTTACCATAATCTGGGGACACACCTGCCATTTTGAATTGAATTGTATTACAACTCTAACAGTCCTTGAAATAGTAAGGAATGCACAGACGTTTTTTCAGGAGCTTTCTGATGAGTATGCATGTATAGTATACCAATTTGATAGCCATGCAAAGCTTTTGTTGAACAGATTGGAGTCTTAAAAATAGGTCAGTGGAGCTGAATTATTCTTTGCGGGAGAGGTGGAAACAGTTATCTATTCTCTTCTGAATAAACAACATTTTTTAAAAGGGAATACTCATACTGATTTTCAAGCAAGGTTGATCATATTGGCTGGCATTTGTATTTGATATCACTTACAGACCTTCCAGTAATTCCCACAGTTCTAATGGAAATTATCATACATTTTAATAAATTTTCTGTGGATCACATCTTCATTACATTAGACCCACTTTTGAAGATGAAATTCTGAAGATTGTTGTTAACTAAAGTATTAATACATTTTACAACACTTTTTGAGTAAGGCCATAGGAAATAGAACTGATTTTACTCCAATTGAAATACTAGTTAATGGGACTATTTAAATGTATGTTATTTATTCAATGTATACCTTTCTTTTCAAAGAGTTGAAGGCCGTAATCAATAAATGGCTTTTGTCTGTCCCAAAAGCCATTTAGAAGTTTGAAGCTTCATCTCTATTATTTTTATTTGGAAAATATTTTAGGAATTACTGGCTTCGAATATATAGTCATAGGATTTGACTAATAATATTTCCTTTACTGAAAGTAGCTGTCAAATTGCATCGTTAACATTTGACAAACGGACAGACGGCAAGCTGGTGGGTGCAACACTTAATCACCTGGTCAATTTTGGATTTTTTTTCTTCCTTCCTTCCTTCCTTCCTTCCTTCCTCCTTCCTTCCTTCCTCTCTTTCTTTCTTTCTTTCTTTCCCTTCTTTCATTGTGCTGTCTTTCTATGCTGCATTGCGGTGATAATTTAGAGGATTTGTATTTTGATTTCTAGTATAACTGAGTTGGCTTGTTGCAAGATGGGCAGCAAACAAATAAAATCAAACTGGTTTATGAAATATAAAAATACACACTGTGCAAAAGTATTTTTCCATTGAAATCACAATATGATTAACATATGTATATATAAATGATATTTCTATTTCTCTTCCTCTATAAAGATAAAAGATAAAAGAATCAGGAAATGGAGGAGAAAAAAAACAAAAGGAGAAGTCCCAAGTCATCCATGACTCATGTCAGTCAGGTTCACAGCAATAAGAAAAACACTGTGCCTTCTAGCAAAAGTACAGCATTTACCAATTCTGCATCCCAGGTTCATTTACAAAGACCAAAGCTTAAAAGGTAAGGTTTTATATGGAATGTGCTACTGGCAATCAAAGCTGGCTAAATTTGAGGGCTGTACAATTTTCAGGCAGGGAGACATTAAGGGATAAAGAATACCTGGCCCACAAACCATCCAGCTTGCCATGCCAAGCTGTCTGTGGCATCCCCTTTTTTGAAGCTTTTCCCCCAGGAGCTCCTTGGTGTGATGTTTTCCACTCCTTTCATTTGGGGAGGGTTATAGGTCAGACAAACTCAAGTTAAGGATGCTGGCCCCTTTTGAAATCATCCAAACTCCATTTATGAGTTTAGTCATTAGAGGCAATATTTGGTTCCAAACTAATTTTGGTTCTATTATGATAGATTAATTAAACACATACAAACACATATATGCTTCTTCTTTAACTAAATGGGAGTTTTGTATTTTTAAAATGGAGTGTGATCTTTACTAGTTGTGAAAATGGTGCATAAAACAAAAGAAGAAATTACTTTTCTTCCTGTCAGTATAATATTTCGATACAAATTTCCATAAGCTCAAAAACTTCATGGAGCTTTGCAAGACATCTCAAGTGGGTAGGGCAAGGAACACGATTTTTGCAGTTTTTCAAGGTTTTAAGGGGGATTAAAATATATCCCCACACACAGAAAAACTATTAGTAATAGTGGAGATTTCCTGCCAACCCCGTAATTCCAATAGAACAGAATATCTGCAGCTCAAGAGTTGAACAGTGAAGTCTTTGGTGCTCTCTGAGCTGGTTGTTTGCTTGCAGGTGTTTCATTACCCAACTAGGTGACATCATCAGTGTGAGTAAGTGTGGGGTTTGCTCTCTATTTTCATACAGCAGCTTGCCCTGCCAGTTTTGGTGGGGATGTAGTTTTCTCTTAATCAAAGAACTACCAAGGAGAATGAATGTAATGAAATATCTGTAAGCAAACAGCCCGGCTTTGAGAGCACCAGGGACTCCACATCCCTATAATTTGAAACAATTAAAGATTTGAAACAATCTTCAGGGCTTTTCTAATCCCCAGATGCTACAATTTTCCACATTTTTTTTCAAAAAGCGTGAAAGGCAAAGTGGAACAATACCTTCAAAGGAAAAATAAAAATATCAGACAACATGTGGCATTGCTAGAGCTTTCAAAGATGGATGCCATAGAAGAAGGATTTTAAAAGATTTTCAGGGGATGAAACCTGTTAGTTAAAATAATATTTAAAAAAAAAACCTGATCAAGAGGCCAGACTTCAATTGTGTTCAAGTAATCTTTGCTCTTAGTCTTTCACAAAACCCAATCAACACAACACTGTTTGAAAAAAGAATGCGGCTATGGCAGTCATTTCAGCAGATAGAGGAGATAATTCCAAAAATCATTGAGACAAAGAATAGAAGCAGCCCGCCACTAACATTTTATAACCTGTTCTGTTGTTTTGTTGTTGTTTTTGTTTTTGTCATTCCTATATTTGACTTCAAATTTCGCAGAGCTACTTGCTTCTGGTTAGGGAATTGGGTAAAGAAAAATTAACTACAGGGCAATTCAAATATGGTCTGAGAAATATCTCAGCTGTTTTGTTTACTTGTTTCTGTTTTAGATTTGGCAAGGAATGTTTTGGCCAGGAAATGGAACAGGACATGTCCAGATAAAAGAGATAGCATCCTTTGGTTAGCTCCTGAAATGTCTCCATTCTAGAACAAATGCATTGCCTTTTCAAGGTCTAATGAACATTGCAGAATGAAGGCAGCAGTGCAAGTTCTGCTAATTATTTGAGCCAAGGAACATTTCCCATGTTTTCTTCTTTTTTCTTCTTAATACTCAAGAATGGAACAATGTGTTCCCTCCTGGATTTGAAGTGGTTGTACAGTGTTCTGTAAATAAAAGTATTTCTGAATGTAAACTCAGAACACAGTCAAAGAAACTATTTCCAAAGATGAGTTCTTGGCTGCTAAAGATATATTAAAGGTGTATATGTGAATTCCTGTCACGTTCAGCCCTTAAATGGGCTTATATTTTTCTTTCAGGAATAGTGATATGCAATGCAAGCTCACTCTTTTCTTTTGAAGGTCTTAGTAACTGATAGAATGTAAGATAGTTACTTTGCCACTCACAGTTACCTCGAACTGTGATATGAGTGGCATATAAATTTGAAAAATACATCCAGGGATACATCCAAGGCTTTGATAGCAAATATCCAGGCATGTCTGGAATTGCCTGCTCAATGAACAGAGTGCAATTGTAAAACAATAATCAAAATAACAGGTTCTACTTAAATACAGCATAACTCAGTTTATCCAAAATATAAGAAAGTGAAAAAGCAAGTTCTTCATGAGATGCCTAATTACTCTGCTACTTTTACTGATCAGATAGTAGCTCATACTGGTCAAGATAAGGTGGCACCTATATATTATATCTCTTCCTAAATTATTTTCTCAAGAGATAAGCCCAAACATGAGGCCATAAGCTATTACAGGAAGTCAGCTGTCTCACTAAAAGCTGAATCTTCAAACATTCCTGTACAATACAAGAAGCTAAAAATTGAGGGAACTGAATATTGTAACAAGGCTTGCATGTTCTGACAAATATTGTCTGGATTTCTGAAAAGGGCTAATACTTCAGCCCTAATAACCATTTTCCTTTTATTCTTGTACTTGGTACAAGAATAGAAGAGTACAAATAACAGTCAGTTGGAACTGAAATATACCAGATTGGTTCTTTCAGCTTTAAAGGCAAGGTGTGGAATTTGCATACTGTAATTAATGTGGATTAGGGAATGGTGAAGGTGTATATGATGCAGAATCTTTTTTTGGAAAGTCGGAACAAAGCTGATTCCTGTCACGATTTGTCCAAATGAGACACCGCAATAGGATAACTTCACTTAGTGGAGCAATTGAAATAGTTGCTCCATACCAATTAGAGAAGAAAAGGAGGGTTTTCCCAGAGACTGAAAACTTTCCTAAACTATTTAAGCAGTTTTCCATTAGCAATAATAATAATAATAATAATAATAATAATAACAACAACAACAACAACAACAACAACAACAACAGCAACAACAACTTTATTGTCATTGTACACAGTATACCCATACAACGAAATTCACTTAACACCCAAAGACCAGGTCCAACACATAATCCCCAAACACACTCCCACCCACCACACTTCCCCACCCCTAAACCACCCAAACATCTACACAACAGACCAAGTAATGCTGTTCAACAGCTCACTGATAGTGGCCCTTTAGTTCATTGTTGAATGCAATTATAGCTCGGGGATAAAAACTATTAAGAAAACATGTGGTCCGAGTTTTAATTGTTCTGTATCTTTTGATAAAGGAAAGCCAAATTTATGGCCATATGATACATAAACTGCCTCATTGGTAGCTTTAGAAACTAATCCTATGAATCATAACCTGAGTTCCTTTAATGAATTGTTTTTGTATATGTTTGAGGAGGAGAAGGGGTTAAGTTCTTCCTTCAGAGCTGGGGTATCAAACTCGCAGCATCACGTCATGTGATGTATCGCGTTGTAATGTATCGCGACTTTCTCCCCTTTGCTAAAACGGGGGTGAGCATGCCCAGCATGTGACGCATCTGGCCTGCTGGCCGTGTGTTGTGTTTGACAACCCTGCTTCAGAGCATTTGTTGAGGTGGGACATTCAAAGTAGCAAGCAGAACTAAATGACAACTTTTCTGTCTTAGAGGTGTGAAAGAGAAAGCCAAAACACCAGGAGTGGAAAACAAAGGAGCCCAGTCAGCTCCAATCCAGCATTCATTTCTCACAGATGTATCAGATGTTCAAGAAATGGAGAAAGGACTTCTGAGTCTTCTGAATGACTTCCATTCTGGAAAACTACAAGCATTTGGTATTTTTATTCTGACTGTTCCCCTAGATAAATTACATGTTGAAATGCTCATGTGATCACTGTTGGAAAAAGTGGGACATTGAAAGCATAACTGAAAGCAACTGCATGATTTGCTGAAGTCATACAAATTGGGAAATGTTTTATTAAACTTATTTTTTCAAGGCAGAACAAGTTGCTTAGATCAATGTACTGTTGCTATTATGGTACTACTTAATGGATTTATGTAACAGTTTTCTACTGTGGTGAATA
Source organism: Arizona elegans (assembly GCA_022577455.1). Lineage (NCBI taxonomy): Eukaryota > Metazoa > Chordata > Lepidosauria > Squamata > Colubridae > Arizona > Arizona elegans. Next base: position 247,915,255 of record JAKOOJ010000001.1, read on the forward strand.
CTCAAGATAATTAAAAAAAGTTTTAAAAGATAAAAATCAACACTAAAATAGACAGTAATGTTATTTAACAATTCTGAGCCTGGCAACCCTGTTTTGTATTCCATTTTTAATATATTTGCTCTCCGAACTCTTTCTTCAGAATTTATATTTTTAAAGAAGGAGTGGAGTTGTAAGAGAAGAAGATTTTAAAAAATAAATTAGCATTCAGAATAAATTGTCGATAGTGGTCATGGCTTCACCTATTAAAGACTAGAAAATAGGGTATGTAACATATATATTTCAGCATACTATACTCACAGGCCTACATTCTCACTAGCTGTGTAAGTGATCATAATACATACTTAAATTAGCTGCTCAGAGTTTCCTGAGCCACGAAATGGGCAGCAAATTTTTATAAATAAATAAAATAAATAAATTACTTTATCCTCCCAATGAGACAGAAATTTTATTTGCTACATATCCAAGCATGGGGAGAATGGTCTGGTTTTGCCCATCAGTTATGAATTATAGCTAGATATTTGAAGTTTTATATTATTTTCTGTCTTTGATTTTTTTTTTCCTCAGAAAGATTGGGAAAGCTGAAACAAATTGGAAGGAATAAAACAATTACAGTGAAATGTTTTCTTTAGAATAATGAACACAATGTGACAAAAAGCTGTTGTTTTATTTCTCCCAAATGTTTCTGGTTATGGCTAAGCAATGTGTAGAGGCCTGCTTGTAGACTCTCTTGCAATTCATAAAATCTGATGTGTTTTTCTGGAATAACGCGGAAACTGGAGGGAGGCATTTGATACTAGGAAAAGATACCCCTGCTTTAAAAGATTTGCAGAGAGCTGTCCTGTAAGCATTGCTTGCACTGTCCAAAGCATCTTTTTGCCTTTGTTCACAGCCCTACTTTCTGTTGACTTGTAATAAGTAGGCCTTTATCTAGGGCAGCAGAATACTGCACTTCCTGGATGTGGAGGACAAGCAGTGCAGTACAGTTCTCAAAGGCAACAGTGAGATGCTTTTCTGTTCCTAGGTGGCCACGAGTGAGGAAGGAAGGAAGAAGATTCAAGGCTTGATTTGCTTGTGGAATTGTCTGTTGCTGACTTTTTGTTTAAAGTCTTAAGTAAGCCTCAAAGGATAGAAGAAACACCCAGAAATAAAATTACCATGTTACTAAAGCAGTGCTTCTCAAACTTGGATAAATTACTCAGGCTCTTTGGATAATGACACACAAATCTATTACCGAATCCCCTCAGGGACATTGAAATTAAAGTGTTTTACCAACAATGGATAAAAGGGACCCTTCTGATAAGCGGCTTTGGGTAAGGAAGGAAAACATTTTGGAGCAATGGATTAAAGTATACTTTTCCATTTAATAAGCATGCCAAACTTGATATATGAGTAAAGTCATGCAGATTACATTGTATTTCTGAAAATAGTAAAATGAACCTATACCATTAAGGGTGTAAAAATTATTATGGTATGACTTCGCCACCAGTGGTCTGTACTGCAGCACATGTCTACACGGGACTGCCTCTGAACTTCACCTGGAGCCTTCTGTTGATCCACTCTGTGGCAGCCCAGGTGCTAGCTGTTACATGCTGACATGAATACATGACACCTGTGCCCTACAATGGCTCCTGTTGGTTTCTAAGTGCAATTCAAAAGCTGGTTTTAACTTTTAAAGCCTTACGTGACTTAGCATGAAGGTACTTTCAGGACTACCTTCTTTAACTAATCTTGCCCCATATGTCACAGTAGAACCTGCTGGTGGTCACTCACATCTGCAGAGTTAACAGGGTTGGAGACTCACAGATTGCTTGTCCTTTGGTGTGCCTGCATTCTTGAAGAGCCTTTTCCTGGAAATTGTATCAACCCCCACACTTCTGATTTTCTGTAAGGTATTAAAGTGGAGCTTTACTGAGAGCTTTTGAGATTTGAGATGGCGTCATAAACTTCCCTTAGGGTTGGCTGACTATTTGTAATTTATTTTCTCTCTCTCTCTTTTTATTGTGAACGTTTTATGATATTACATTGATGGAAGGGGTAAACTAACAAGAGTTTTCTTGAATGTGGTGAGGTAAATCCAATAAATCACATTTATTCATCACCCCACAAAACCACTTTTAAAAAATGATATGTGGCTTCAAAGTCTCCAGAGATGCCACATCTTTAGCTTGGAATCGCCTAAAGAAAGCAGAAAACCATCTGCAAGATTTATGAAAGGACAGGTTCAGGGAGAATTACTATGAAGAAGTACTAAATTATGGGGTTATCAGATCTTCAAAGGGGAACATTGCTTCTACGCTGTTTCAAGCAAAGTACTCTTTTGAAGCTGGTTTGTGAAGTTATGTTGCCCTTCAGTTCTGAAGAGTAAAGCACTGGCACGATGTTGCACTTTGATCATTTTCTTAAGCCTCCTGTAGCAGTTCTGATCTGTTTGTTAGCATGATGGAAAGTTAATACTTTTAATTATTATCAAATCTTTGGCTTAATGCTCTTTTATACCTTTGTTTACTTCAGGAAATGAATGTTCTATTGAGCAAATGGAACATGTAAGAGAAATGCAAGAGAAGTTGGCCCGCTTGAACTTGGAGCTTTACGGAGAGTTGGAAGAACTCCCTGAAGATAAAAGAAAATTAACTAGCGACTCTAATCTGGATAGGTTGTTGTCAGATGTAAGTATAAGCAGGGCGCAGGGAGTTTATAATAGAGTCTTGCAAAGGGTTTGTTACTTTGTTTCAAATGTCCCAAAGGTGCTTTTTCAAAAGGCAACTGGACTTTGTTTTTCTTGAAGAAGTTTTGCTTCTTCAGTTCTGTTTGCTTCAAACAATTTTGACCACCAGATTTTTTTTAAAGAGTGACCCATTTTAACAGCAAAACTGTCTCACAGTGCTCAAAACATCCTGCCTTGCATTCAACCCTGTACTTTTGTGAAATTTTATGTTCAGAATGAAGTATTTTGCACACTCCTAATTGAGAGCAGAGTGCAAAAATTTCACTGACTTCTGGTCTGTTTTTTATCCTTCAGAAATATATGGCTTTGTTATTTTTGTAGAGTTTGCATAATAACAAAATTACATTGTTCAAACTATAATCGTTTCCTTCATAAGTGAGGGTGCACTGACAATGAGACATTTTCCCAATATTATACCACCCTCTATTGATAAAGAAAAAACACTGCAGCCTTCTTTTTTTAAAACAGAAGAATACATTTAAAAAGGAAATTATCATTTCGTTTTTTGTCTCCTCAGTCCTCCCTAAAACCCTATAAATATCATTAAATTTTCATAAATTTCAACATTACAATCTCAGGAAGCAACAAAAAGGTATTGATAGGTTTCAGATATTTGTTTTGCATTCTTTCTTTGTGGTATCATTACATTTGCATTTGGAAATTTGGTAAAGGATGAAAGTCGAATCTCATGTGGAATGCAAGATTAGCTTAGTGCTGTCAAAAATGTTTGAATAATAAAAAGTATTAAATTGATGAGCCGCTGTTGTTTCCCAAAGTAGAAGTCTTCTGCAGAAAAGGCAAATTCAGTTTATTTTTCCATCATTGACAAAAAAATGTTCTGGAGAGTTTAGAAACACTGAAGAACAGTGTGGGGACATTGCTGTGGGAAATTGACATCCAGTTCTTTCTCTAGTTGGGATTCCAGTAGATCTCAGTCTCTTTTCTAAATACAATTAAGACTTACCGATAAATTATCTGGACAATTAATAAGTACAAATATTAATAAGTACAAATATAAAAACAACTTTTTATATTTTTTTCTACTGTAGCTGGAAGAACTGAATTCTTCTATGTATCCTTTTTATGAAATATCTAGTCTTAATCAAATAGCTGTGTTAGCTCATTTTATAGAAAGGGTAAAATTAAGTGCATGTAAGGCAACTGCACCTTAGTCTAAGAACTGTTTGATCTGTTTTGTCTTTTTAAGCCTGCAACCGAGAAACTTTTAACATTTCTTCATGATTTACAAGTTATTTTAAATAGCATGCAACTCACATTTTTCCACTTTTTGTTCCCTCCATTTCTTTTCATTTCCGTTTCTTTGTTCATCTCCAAATTTATCTGGTTACTTTACCTTCTGCTCAGTTTTTGAACACAGCAATATTTCCTTAGTGGCTTTGAATGGAAATTGGTTGTATCAAGTGTGAACTAACTTAAGAGTTTGATAAGAAACTGTGTGATTTACTGCATGTTTGAGCTGTAAGTTGATTTCACACGCTTCCCACAAAACTCTTCTCAATATAGACCTGAATAATAGTGGGCCGTGTCATTTTTTGGCTCAGTACTACTTTTCTCCATAGCTTAATAAACTATAACTTAGGGTCTCTCTGTATGTCTGTTACTATATAGATTTTTTTAAAAGAATGGTATGCTTACTTCATATCATTTTTCCTAATGCCTATCTTCACCAACCTGGTTGTCTTACTTCTATTGTTTCTAGTAGTAATAACAATAGCACTTAGACTTAAATACTGCTTCACAGTGCTTTACAACCATTTCTAAGCGGTTTACAGAGTCGTCATATTTCCCCCAACAGTCTGGGTCCTCATATTACCAACCTCAGAAGGAAGGAAGGCTGAGTCAACCTTGAGCTAGTGAGAATCGAATTGCTGACAGTTGGCACAATTAACCTGCAATACTGCATTCTAACCACTGCACAACCACAGCTCAAGATAATAATAAAGATAGTAAAGTAATAGTAAATATAGTAATACTAAATATAATAATAGTGAAAGGATAAAACAGAATATTGGACCAAGACTGTGGAGACCCAATTATCACACCTAGTGTGAAATTAAGGAACATAATTTTGATTTTGCATAATTTTTAAAAAATGTTAAAGAGCAGTCTTTAATGTGCATAATTTCCCGCTCCAGACCCCCATTTGACATAGCCTAGTAGCAACTCAGTGTGGTAGTTAAAATGAACTAAATCCAGGGAGCCTCAGGCTCAAGTCCACCTTCCACCACTGTAACTCCCTGAGTGACTTTGGGCAATGTTTGCTCTCAACTCAAGCTACTTCATTAGTTTTCTTTTGTGAGAAATAAAAGGTGGAAAGGCTTCCATGTTTGCCACCTTGAGCTCTCAGGGAAAAGATAGATATAAGTGAAATAAATAAAACAGCAACTTTAGAGGAGAACTTATTTTGGGATTATGGCAGAGAAAGAACCCATTTATTTTAAAAAAATATTTCACCCTACTTCTATCGATGGCTATGATTTAAACTTGAGTGAAGTAGTACTACAGTTGCATGTTTTATGTGAAATGTAACTTATCCATTTTTCTCATGCTCGCCTGCTACTTAGGGTCCTTTTTTAAGAATAAATGAAAGACAAGGTTCTATGTATCTTGGAGCCTCTTAAAAACGTCTTCAGAAATTACCTCAAAACTTGCTTCTCCTGAAATGCATGTAATCTTAGAAGAGCATAAGACATTTTACTTTTAGCTCAAACTCATTGATTGCTATTCCTTGACTCCTTGCTTCAGACAGAAACTTCACTTAGCAGATGTTCAAGATCTTCCGAATACCAGCAGAAGCTAAATCTGCCGTTTTCTTGCTTGTTTTGGGGGATCCAAGTTCCCGTATTTAATTTCCAGCAGACTGTTCCTTGCTTCTGTAACAACGTGTTGAAAATAATTAATATGTGCACACACTCCTCTTAGCAGACGTGCAATGTTGCAGCCTTGTCAGGCTTGAAGCTTAGGGTTCAGTATGGCCATGTTTTGCTGCTATGCTTTGTATCGTTGCCTTATCCTCTGTGAAAAGTGGGAAAACTTGAAAGAGCATTTCTAAAATGGAAAAAAAAGTCAGTATTGATTAAGTTAATATATGAACTATGGTGTGCCTGCTTCCTTTTCCACAATGTAGACAATCAGCACATGCTCAGTGATGCCATTAAATGAATGTTTAATTTATTTTAGCAATAAAATAATTTTAAAGACCTCTGTTTTCTATAGAATGTATGTAACCATTGGGCGTTTTTATGTGTATCTTTATTTATTTATTTATTGAATTTATAAAGCTGCCAAATTAATAATTTATTACTCTGGGCAGCAGATAGAAGTAAATATCCAATAAATATAAAGCCAGCATAATAAACTACAACAGTACACAGATAACCAAGGCTGAAAATAGCCCTTAGACTTACATACAGGTTCATAGTACTTTATGGGCTTCTCTCAGCGGTTTACAGAGTCAATGTATTGCCCCCAACAATCTGGGTCCTCATTTTACCAACCTCAGAAGGTTGGAAGGCTGAGACAACCTTGAGGCTGGTGAGAATCAAACTCCTGGCAGTCAGCAGAATTAGCCTGCAATATTGCATTCTAACCAGTATGCCACTACGGCTCAAATAAACACCCCCTCTAATAATTGAGTGGGTTCAGTTACCATCTTGGTCCAAGACACAAGAGAAAAAACATCTCAGCTTTACAAAACAGTAGTAGGATCAGAGTGCCTGTACATTAGGGGTGGGGAAGAAGCTCATCCCAAAGAGCAGATGTTTCAACAGTAAAGGTATGGAGTCTAGATCCCATTAGATAACTCTGCCTCAGGGGTCCTGAAGCATGTCTACTTTGCTGAGTTAGATAAGCAGAAATAGCTGAAGATGTGCTCATATCCTGCACATAACACAGCCCTCGGAGCAAGGGAGAAATTGCACTACATTTTCATTACAGCTTTACATTTCATTTATCACCTGGGAGCCCTTGTTATTAGAAAGAACAAGTTTGCAGTTGTACATTGATCTCACCCATTTAATAACCTTGAGGGTGAGAGTAGCCTCAGACATTTTGTCTGCAAGCAGAACAATCAAGCTTGGAGAGCAACAAGGATTCCACATTGGTCCCTTGCATGTATATATATTTATTTTAAGTAATGAAAGTGTGAGGGTATGCTGTTCAAATTTTCCACTTCTAGTTACTTTCAGGTAATTAGCCTTCTATATCTGTATGGTCTTATTATTTTCAGATGATTGATGAAGAGGAAATTAAAACCAGATGCCAGACGCTTATTGTGAAAGTGAGTGGTTTCATATGGAGATCATTATATTGATGACTGATTAGCATCATAGCTTGATTCTCACAGTAATAACACCCTTTCTCTGCTGAGCTTTACTAATCTGCTCCCTTCCATATAAGTGGGGACCACAGTAATTCTCACTATTATAGATATTGGCAGGTTTTAATAGTTTCAGAGGTGTTACTTCAATGGTAAGTTGTTTCTGTTTTCTGGAAAATTGGTTGAATCCCTACTTTGTATTGCTGTTTGATGTGTTAAAATTAGTAACAATATGGATTTCTATTCCAATACTTGATACTCATGGAAATTGCCACTACAGATGTGAAACCTTCATGTTATGGTGGCTTCCTGACAAGTATGCTATATCATAATGTATGATTGGTTAACTAATAGAAGAAGCTGATGTCCAGGTAAGCCAAGGAACACATTGATCCTTCGTCTAACTGAAGTAGTCAAGGTGACCACTCAGGATTGTTTTCTCCTTGAGAAAGATCTTTTATATCTCTATAAAACTTTTCCGTTAATCCTGCAAATCAGGAGGTTTTCTGGAAAGAGATAGATAGGACTGCATTTGTGATATATGGTATGCCATATATTTAAATGATCTCAACTGCTAAGTAGAGTTGATAGTCTATACACACATACAAATTAAACATCCTGGACAGAACACAGCTTCCCCACTTTTAGCACACACTCAATTCCCTCTTGGCACTGGTGACCCAAAAGAACACGATGGAAATGGAATAAGAAAAAGGGTAAAGTCACTGGGAAAGAGAAAGAAAAGCTGAGAACAAACTGAAATAAGATGGGGGGAAGGGAAGGAGTAACTGGACAGCAAATTAAGGAAAATCAGAGTAGCCTTTAAAGTTACAAAGAATATTAAACTCACTACGAGGACAGCCTTTTTCTGCAGATTTTGCTTTTGTTGCCTGTGTTCCGCAGCTTTTATTACTACAGAATACAAGACCTCATACATTCACAGCTTCTTATCGGTATTTGGAGAAGCCTCACTTCCAAACAAATTTCCACTAATTCAAGGGCTTTTTCAATCCAAGCTGATATGGTTTGAAAAGGGAAAAAGTAGAAGGAATTTGCAGACTTTTGTTTCTGGGTTTTTTTTAGCAAGGAAGAAGGGCATAACAAGTTAAAAGTTGCTATTACATTTGGTCCCATCCCTATTTTCATAAGTCCTTCAAAACTTGATTGTGCCAAGAGGCCTGGGGGCTCTTAAGGGAATTGTGAGTTGTTGAGGTAGTTTCACTGTTGTTAATATTTGTTGCTCCCTCCTTGCCTTGTAATAATATTAATGGTTTTAATTATTGCTTTCATAGTACCATTTTATAGTTTTTTATTGTATGCCACCCCGAGTCGCATTTTGTGAGATAGACAGCCATATACTGTAAATATGATGAGGAAATAGGGAAACCCTATATGTCTACATCACCCTTTTATGTCACTTTTGCATCTCATAAGAATTACCACATTTTGCTCTTCTGTGCCAGCAACAATGTATGAAAGTTTGGGGTTGTGTTTTTTTTTTTTACTGGGCCTCCCTTTCTAGGAAGACCTTTATCTCTCTCGTTCTCTCTCTTTTTTTAAATCAAAGCCCCACCGGAAGAAATACTGTTGTATAAGTACACAGGTTGATAGAAATAATGCTACAGTGCCACACAAATCCAAAGAACTTTGCTCTTGTAAAAAGATTCAAACTGGACAAGGAATATTTTCCTTTGGTCCCGAGTCAGCGAGTGTTGGCTAAAAGCCCAAGGTATGTTGTATTGTGTACAGTGGTTCCTATGGAGATGTGGAGAAGACCTTCAGCCAACAGTACTTCTGGCTTTTCTCAGAAGGGAAAGATCCATCAATTCTTAAGGTAAAGTAGTAGATGTGCCTGTGATTATTTATTTGTTCAAACGTGTGAATGGATAGATAGGATATTGAGGGGTCGGGCGTGTGTATTGTGTGTGGTGTGTTTCAGAAACTGCGGAGTTGATATTCTCTTAGTCTAAAAAGAGCAAAACACATCATAACACCGAATCCAGAGACTGATGCACAAAAGCTTAATTTGCAGGATAATTCTAGAGGTTAATAGGATTCAAATTCATTTCAGAGTGCAATTGTTTCCCTTATAAAATTTATAACAAAAACATTTAAAGTTAACCTAGCAAAAGGAAAGAGTGAAATCAAGATTAAAACTTGGAATGTTAGAGGGGGAGGAAAATTTCCCCTTTTTGCTTTTCCAGTGAACATTATTGAGCTTTAACCCTCTTCTTTCTATCCTGCCTTCCTTATATTGCGGTGCCACCCTTCCCCCCACCCCGAACCGCAAAATCTACACGGAGCTTTTGAAAAGGAAAAGTGTATGTTTTAATAAGAAACTACTAGCTTAGTATTTGATTTCTCCCTTTTCACACACAGATATTGGTAGTAGTCACTGATTTATTCCCTGCATTTTAACCCCATGTTTTAAACAGTTGTTCACTCAAACAGTTTGTGTAAGAATGAAAAAAGAGTCCATGTACACAGTCTAGAACAAGAGATTCAAAGCTCTTCAGCTCATTGACACCTTCCTGATGTTTCAGATTGTTAATAGCTTCAGAGAAAAGAAATGTAATATTTCTAAAGTAAATGTAAAGATAGAAAAGGTGAACAGGGATTTCTTCAGATGTATAGTATGTAGAGCTCACCCAGTAACATGCAAATTTTTGGGCCAGTTAGTAATACGGAGGATAAATTAAAATACCACTACGGTTTGTCATGTGGTCAACTCATCATGATGCAAATTAATTGATGTTGGTATCTCACTCAACATGGATTGATGGGGATCCAAGTAATATTTGGGGGGGGGGGAGGAGGCAGCGAAGGGTAATCATACAATATGTAAAGTGTCTATCTACTCATTCTGATAAAGTTCTAGAGATTACCCATGAGGTAGCATTTCCAGAATTCATACTTCAACCCCTTCTGCACATTATAGGCCCTCCCACAGCTTGCACAAACAATGCCCTTTTGGGTAGGGGGACGATGAGTGTTGTAGGCCCAGGATATCTGTCAGATTACAAAAGGCCAATATTTATTTATTTATTTTATTTTTATCCAGCTTTTACAAATAACTCAAGGCAATGAACATATTCAGTACACCTTCGCCTTCCTATTTTCTCCACAACAACCCTGTGAGGTGATTTGGGCTTAGAGAGAGTGACGGCCCAAAGTCACCCAGCTGGACTGCACAAAAATCAATCCAAGTTTTATGGTTCTCTCTGTGTGTGGTTTTAAGTCAGTTTTGACTGCTAGTGACTGCTTGGACTAGTCCTTGTGTTTGGAAGTGGTTTATTATTGCCTTCATCCTAGGGCTGAGAGAGTGACTGGCCCAGAGTCACAGAGCAGACATTGTATCTAAGGCAGGATTAGTACTCCTGGTTTCCAGGTTTTTTATCCTGCTGCCTATGACAATAAACTGCCTCTTATTTTATAGTGTTGCCCTATTTTAATCAAACGCTAGCCCATCTTTTGTGTCCGCTACTATTAATAACACATAGCATTAATAGCATAAATATGAAATGCTGTGTTTCTTATTTTATAATCAGATCAATATTACAAAAATTGATAGAGGGGATCCAGAATAATTTGAAGAAACTAAAGACACAGTCCAAATATTTGGCTTGTTTTTAGAGGTTTTGTGATTAGGGTGTAGATTTTAGTTGAATTTAGAACTCAGCATTTACTCTTGAAAGTTACACCATTATTCCATTTCTATCCACTAATAGGAATCTAACTGATGTGTAGAACAGAATTAACAGCAGACAAAAGTGACTATTACCTGAATAATTATAGTTCATATAATATATACACCTCATGTGACATTTGAAAAGCTTAGGACACCCTACAAGAGACAGAGTCCGCATCAGAGAATGGAAATCCTGCGTACACAATTCAGTTCTTGGACACCAATTAAAAACAAATCGCTTAACAATCAGGTGAGTTAATATTAAATTAACACTTAGTACTTAAACTGCTAAACTTTTGCTTTAAAATTTAATATTTCCAAAACTTTCATAGCTCACTTGTCTATCAACAGCACGCTGGTTTGGTAGTTTGTTTAAATGTTTCCAGAAAAAAGCACTCTATATGCCAGTTTGTTGTAGCAGAAATATGCATTCCATGAAATTGTGGTACCTAGTTCTGCCTATAACTGAAGACTATCATAATAAGCCTTCATAAAAAGTTATTTGAGTTCTGCTTCTCACCTTCTGATTTCAACCAAGAGAATACGTTTGTTATTTTAGCACTTGCTAACCTATATAATATTATACAAATATTATTTTGATGCACATTTGATCCGTGGTTTCCATATTCTTACATAAATCTGGAATAAATACAGTTGCCTAATACAACTCTTGTTCTTTTTTTCTTTCTTTCTTTTTTGCTGCTAACATAAAAAAAAAAACTTATTAAATCAATCTCATGTCCAAAATGTTTCTCTCACCACAATCAATTAATGCAACATTGTTTTTTAAAAATACATTTGATTGCTTTTAAAATAATAACAAAAAAGAAAAAAAGGGATAAAACACAAAATACATTACAAAAATAAAGTAATGCTTAAAAATCAGTGAAAAATATATTAGATGCATAAATATATACACACGCATAATGTTTGCATCATGTTATATACAGTGGTGGGATTCAGCCAGTTCGCTCCAGTTCAAGCGAACCGGTTGTTAAATTACCACCCCGCGCTATCAAAGTGGATCCTGGGTGCTGTGCTGCAATGGAGAAATGGGCAACAGAGCGACCAGAGTGAGGGAAGGAGGCCGCTTTCCCTCTTTCTTTTCCTTGCTCCTCCTCCTTCCCTCATGTCAGCTATTCCATTTCCCGTTTCTCCATTGCAGCGCAGCACCCAGGTTCCACTTTGATAGCGGGGGTGGGGGGGGCGTGCGGTTAATTTAACAACCAGTTCTCCCAGGGTCAGGTTGGCCAATGTGAGAGGCTTATCCCACATGTGCAGCGGAGCTGGAGGACGGGGCTGGGCCATACCTCCCACAGCCAACCTGACCATGGGCAAACTGGTTGTTAAATTACTTGAATCCCACCACTGGTTATATATATTTAGAATTCCAACTGTTTACTGTATATTTACTCTTATAGTAACATACTATTCAAGAAAAGAAACACTAAGAATACCATATATACATTAGAATGATCCACTGGTTTTTTTTTTACACTGTATTGTAAGAACATCCATACAGTCTTGTTCTGTCTTGTTCTATCTTGAGCCATGGTGGCACAGTGGTTAGAATGTAGTACTGCAGGCTACTTCTGCTGACTGCCAGCTGCCTGCAATTTGGCAGTTCGAATCTCACCAGGCTCAAGGTTGATTCAGCCTTCCATTTTTTCAAGGTCGGTAAAACGAGGACCCAGATTGTTGGCAATATGCGGACTCTGTAAACTGCTCAGAGAGGGCTGTATAGCACAGTGAAACTGTATAGAGTCTAAGTGCTATTGCTAAGTGCTATTGCTAATACCTACAGTCGGAACAGAAGTACAGTATTCCATTCATCTGATGGTCTCCAAATTCTGCTATCTTGCCTGTAGAATTATGTTGACTGTCTACTATTGTTCAGTTTTTCCCCCCAATGATTTTCCTTTCTGCTTTTTTAAAATTTTATTATTATTTTATAACATAAGCCACACTGAGTTATATAGAATCAGGCAGGTTCAAATTTTAAACCAATCAATCAATCAATAGTATTGACATCAATTTTAGCAATTTTATTAATTTCCTGCTTTGTATTTTTTGGATTTTTGATATACAAAAGAACTACTGCTACCACGCTTCCCACCCACAAAAAAATCTGTTACAACATAAAACAAAATGGGATGCTAGTGGCATGCTACAAAGCTAAATCCTTTCCCTTAGCATTATACTTACTAATACGGTAGTATATTTATTAATGATAATTTTTAATAATATCTTAGGAGCCTAGATAGACCTAAAAGAATGGAGGTCAGCTGAAAGAGAGCCTGCCTACTGCATACACATGATGAAAGGGCAGCATAGGAGAAAGTAAATGAGTGTTCTGTGACTAACACCTGTTTTGTGAGGGTGGCCATGATTTATTTTGAACACCTCAGTGGGGTCCCCAGATTTTTTGTCCCTAGTCCAGGCTTTTTTAGGAAATAATCCAGCCAGTCAGAACTTCATTTGAAATTAAGGATTTTGTTCAAAAGCTCGATTTTGCAGCATATGAGGAACTGTGGTCCTCCAGTTGTAATAGCCAAAGTCATTAGCACTGTCCAACACAGCCAATGTTGAGGGTTGTTGAGAATTGGAGTAAGCAATGTCTAAGGACTCCAGGTCAGTGGTGAAATTTAAAATTTGTTACTACTGGTTTTGTGGGCATGGCTTGGTGGAGGAGGGGGTAATGTGACTGGATGGGCGTGGTCAATTTTATTTTATTTTTTTTACTTTTAAAACCATTTTTTTTCTACAACCTCTTCGGCGAAGAGATTGTAAAAAAATGCTTTCAAAAAGCTCTGACGATCCCAGCTGAGTTGCCTGATCGGCAGGGGCTTTTTTTCTTTTAAATGCCTCTGATGATCAGGCAACTCAGCTTGGATCGTCAGAGGCATTTAAAAGAAAAAAAGCCTCTGATGATTGTGTGGCTCAGCTGGGATGGGGGGGGGGGACATGGATTTTTGCTACCGGTTCTCCGAACCACCCGCCTCCATCGTTACCGGATCGGGCGATCCAGTCCGAACCAGCTCCAGATTGTTATCCAAGTTGCATCTTATAATGAGGTTATAAAATGACCCTAAAGTGAAAAATTAGCAGTATTATATGTGGAATGGTCTAATCTTGTATGTTATTGAACTGTCTTTTTTATTTAAAAAAAAACATGTGGCTTTGTTTAGCTTTATCAGGAAAGAATCAGACTTATAAGTCACTGGTTTGACTTGTGGACAGACAAACAACGCAAGCAATTTCTCTTCTTGATATTGAACCAGTGCAGTAAGTCACAGCTGAAGTAAGTGAGCCCCTTGCTTTAGTACTATGCTTTGTGAAAATAAAAAGTAGATTATGCAAGGGCATTTCCTATAATGTAAATTATTCACTGCACCATTGTTTGCCTTTTCTGGAGTCCAATCCTATAATTAGCTGGAACTCATTGAGATCTCCCAAACAGAGATCTAGAAGTACTAATTCTTGTAAAACGTGGATGCACAAATTTGATGGACCAAAAGGCATATTTCCAATCTTTGGGATCTAGATTTCAAAACGCTGACTGGTGCTAAGGCAGAAACTATATATACTGTAAAATTATTTTAAATTAATTTAACATTGTGAATATGGCTATTTCCTAGGCATTTAATAATGCTCCCTGTTCAGTTAACAGTTGTGATTTAGCTACAACTTTTGGTGGGTCTTTCGGCTAGCAACTGTCCATATGTGTTATAAAATACATACATGAAAGCCAGTGACACGAATACCTTACTTCTGTATTGATGACAAGATAAAGTCTTATTCCATATAGTATAGAGCAAAAGAGTTAAGGGAACAAATGTATTTAAAGAGTAAAATACATTTTGTCCCATGCACAGCGTTATTTTCCAAGAAATCGGGGGAAGGTGGGCCAGAATAGAAAAGTATATCAGATGGAGATCTGCTTCTGATACCTAAGATCTTGGCCTCCTGATATCTAATGTTAAGGCTGGCCTCTTCTAAATTTGAACCTGTCCACTAGCTTCCTATAAAACTGGAGATTATAATCATGTGTCAATTCACAGACACTAACAAAAAAATATTGGTGTCGCCCTGCCTTAGGAAGTGCTGCCACATGAAAATGAAAGTGAACTTGAGAAGTTGAATGGATGGGGAGAAATCACGGAGGGGGGGAAATCATGGCTTACTCATTAAATGTTTAGAACCTCAAACATGATGTTGCTTTGTATGTTACATAAGCTATGGTTCACTTTTGTACAATCCTCTTCTCCTGGCAAGAAATGTAAGTATTTCCCTAGATCCGATAATTCATTTCATTTTTGTTGTTGTGTTTTCCTTTCTTGTTGCATAGGTGTGTTGAAAAATGGCTTGTAGAAAACATCCCACTGACCCACGTAGATTTCACCACTCTGCTGCCACGTTTCCTATCTCTATATATATTCTCCTTTCTCAGTCCGAGGGATCTTTGTGCTGCAGCCCAAATCAATTGGCACTGGAAATTTTTAACTGAACAGGTAGTATCAGAGTATGCCTTGTACTCAGGTGAGCCAATGCTACATGCTAGAGTTGTAGAACCATGGTCATCTAAGTGAAGTTCAACTCCCAGCTGTTCCAGATTATGTAACCCATGGTGAGATACTAGGAACTGCAGTTCAGCAACGTTAAAATATCATAGGTTATCATCCCTCCTTCATTCTTTGAATAAGCCCCCCCCCAAAAAAATTATAAATTGAGAGAGAGGGTTACAGAGTCATTTTGTAGTTATCCCAATTAAACACCAAGTTCTTATCTCATTGATTTGAAATGGCATGAATGTTTGTAACATTCCCTAGTGATGTTTCCCATTTGTGTTACTTGTCTCTTAATTATGGCCATTTCTTTTCCAATCTTGTATCCTTAGATGAAGTAGGTATCTTTCTTATTCCATATGGAAGGGGAAGTAGTCCTGTTGTCAATTATTAAAATTCATTGGCTACCAATTGTAGGAGAAGGAGTGACAGAATCTGGGGGCAGAGCAGTGATGGTATTCTTTGCTACCGGTTCACAAATGGGAGTGTGCCTGCTCACTTTGCTCGCACGCGCCACCTCTGCGCATGCGCAGATCCTTCTGCACATGCACAGAGCGTCAAAAACAGGATGTGATGACATCTGGGCAGGTGGGTGGAGCCTCCTGCAGCCACTGCTACCGGTTCACCCGAACTGGATATAACCGGCTGAATAGCACCACTGGGGCAGAGTCAAAAAAGGAATCAGCCTAGACTCTACGTAGTCACAAATGGACTAATCCAACCCTTCTTGAATTCAGTTGCCCCTTATCTACCACTAAAATAGTACTAACCGTTAATTGAGTAGATTGCTGTGCAGAGGCATGAATAAATAAATTGATTTAATTAAAACTTCACATCCGTGCCCCTGACATCAATACAATAATTGGCAATAATTAATTTTATATTCAGGTATATTCATCTATTAGATGCATTCACCAATTAACATACATATAGAATAGCAGAATTTAAATATACCCTTTCTTCTATCTCTATTTATTTTTGTACTATTTATCAATTTTACTTATTGTTTTTCTATATCTCTTCTATTTCCATATATTATTAGGGTATGATCATAATAATTATTCAAATCAACCAGTCCAATTAAAATGAAACGAAATGATGAGGCTCTTGAGTTAAAATCCAAGGAATTACCTTTAAGTCTGTTTTAAATAAAACAGGTTACATGTACCTTCCAAATCAAGAAAAAGGGAGATATGGTATTTGTGTATATCATCCCTATAGATCTGCTTCTCTTACATGTCTGATGTTATCAACAATTAAGTCATACTTTACTTGATTTGATAAGCTTTCGAAATAACTTCTCTTTGAAAATAAATGTTTTCACTTCCTTAAGGACTGTCTGTGGATGCCAAAATGCCTTAAGTTAGGATGGTTTCTTCCATATGTTCCTGAAAAGAATGAATATGGCGCTTGGAAGCGATACTATATTGCCTGTGCAACCAGCCTGAATTATCTAACTCCTAGGAAAACTGCATACCACAACACCACCAGTGATCTCAAAACAAAAACTGAAGAGCAAGAAGAAAGATGGCAAGCAAAATGTTGTCAGAAATGTATTCGAGGAGGACTGGCAGTACACAAAAGTCAGTTTTGGTTCAGTTATTAGTAAGGGAGGATCCCATATTTTATCTGTAGCAGCTGGAAATAATTAAGTTCTTAAGAAAACATGAGATACATAGGAATACCTAGCAAGCCCCAAGGACTAAAATCTGAAATAAATATACAGAAATAAATAGCTTTTTAAATAATTGCATTAGACAGAAAAATAGAAAAGTTTGGCTGAATTTGACCTCTTTTCACAAATGCAGCAAAGTGATAAGAATATTAGGGCATCGTCTTCTCTTTGAAGTATGTGTAAGCCTCCTTAAATTAAGGTAATTATTTTCCATGGGGCTTGAATGTAAAATACTCTAATGAATGATTCCGTCATATCAAATGATTGCAGAAGTGGAATGCAGTTTATAGAATGAGTCATTCTTTCTCCTTTGTCCCTTACTACTCTTATGAATTTGATTCTCTGCTTATGCCAGTTTGGTTTGGATGCCAGTAGTTTCCCCCTTTAGCTTAATTTATTTACCGTATTTTTCAGAGTATAAAATGCACCTATTCCCCCCTAAAAACATGAAAATTTAGGTGCGTCATATACACCGAATGTAGCTCCACCCACCCACTGGCCCCCACCCTTTGGCCTCTGCCTCCCAGCAGTTACCTCCTTGTAGCAAGCAGCAAGAAGAAACAGCTCATTTCAGCTTCAGCACAGCCTAATTAACACAAGTTGATTGGATCGGCCTCCCAACTCTCAGCTGTTTTGCTCTCAGCTGTTTTGTGCAGGCCTCTGCTGCTTGCTGCAAGGAGGTAAATTGCTGGAGCAGATTTTTCTTTTCTTGTGCTAATCAAGCTATGCTGAAAACAAAAATGAAAGTAAAGCAGGCTGTTTGCTGTTTGCTGCAACAAGGCAAAATTGCTCAGAGGCAGGGACAGATTTCTTTTTCTTGTTTTCCTCACCAAAAAAGGTAGGTGCGTTTTATAGTCCGGTGCGACTCCGAAAAATACGGTAATTTTATTTTTCACATTTCTGAACTGTCCATCTCCCTCAAAGAGTGTAGCTGCAGTCTCGACACCTACTATGTTTCCCCAAAAATAAAACTGAGTCTTATATTAATTTTTGCTCCAAAAGACGTATTAGGGCTATTTTCAGGTGATGTTCATATTTTTGGGGAAATACAGTATTAAATGCCTCTGTCTGGCTGACAATCTTAACTGGAGTAGGGCTTCTATTACGAACATCCTAAAAAATCATGCTATGGCTTATTTTCCAGTTGGATCTCATTTTCGGGAAAACACAGTAGTAGTCTCTCTCTCTCTTTTTTAAAACTAACCCGGACAGAAATTTGTGGGCCAAATCTTTTATTTGCATCCTCCATGGTGTGTTCCCATTACAGCAGTGGAGAAATCTGAACCGGTTTACTACCGGTTTACTGGTCGTGCATGTGCCAAACTTACGCTGTGCGTGCATGCGTAGTGAGCACCAAATGTGAGCTGCACATGCAATGCGCACCAAAAGGAGGCTTGGGAAGGTAAGTAGAACAGTGCAGGGGGGGTGATCAGCTGTGGCGCGCGTGGGAACCTTTTTAAAAAACTTTTTAAAAGCATTTTTTACTACCAGCTTGTTTGAATAGGTAGTAAAAAATGCTTTAAAAAAGTAAAACAAAAGGTTCTGATGATCACGCGGCACAGCTGTGATTGTCAGAGCCTTTTTTTTCTTTTTCTTTTTTAAAGCATTTTTTTACTACCTATTCGCCGGAGCCGGTAGTTTAAAAATGCTTTTAAAAGGTAAAAAAACAGCTACGATGATCACAGCTGTGCCGTGGAACCTTTATTTTTACCTTTTAAAAGCATTATTTTACTATCGGCTCAGGCGAATAGGGCGAAAAATGCTTTAAAAAAGTAAAAAAAGGCTCCAACGATCAGCTGAGCGACACGCGATCATTGGAACGTTTTTTTTTTTTACTTTTTATAGCATTTTTAACTACTGGTTCTGGAGAACTGGTAGTAAAAAAATGCTAAAAAAGTAAAAAAAAAAAAGTTCCGATGATCGCGTGTCGCTCAGCTGATCGTCAGAACTCTTTTTTTAAACATTTTTTACTACCGGTTCGGCCAACCAACCTGAACCAGTAGCATTTCACCCCTGCATTACAGGCATTGTGCTAAAAAGAATAGGGAGACAAAACTGAACAGGTCATGTCAATCTTCTATTATGCGAAATATGATGAATGTTTGCCCTTTTTTAGTAGAACAATTTGCATTTTTTGTGCGTTGCATCTGTATAAAGATCCAAATGTGAGTATAGTTGTGGGTGGCTCATTGATTTATACCTAAATTCTCTTCTGATTAGGAATCTTGCACAGTTTATTAAAATCTAGAACTGGCTGTAAATTAAAATAGATTTTTAAATTAATAGTATAACCTGACAGTGAAAAGGGGAGCATAAATAAACACCTTTTGAAACTGACCTACAATATAATTGAATGGGATTTATTTTTCAGAGGAATTGTTCAAAGCCCGTCCACCTTGGATAAGTGGAACCCGTAGCTCAGGATTTTACAAGTCTGGATTTCAACCACAATTGTCCCAATCTATCTATGACCAGGCTAAATTATCAGCTGAATTATTAATGAAGGTATTATTTTTTTCCCTCCTCAAATGTTTACGTTTTTATGTTTTTGCATACAGAGCTTCACTTAAGACTTTGTCTCCATCCGCAAAATAATTTTGAATCGCATTGCTTAGAGCTTCAGCATGTGTTAAGGAGAGCAGTGTAGGCATCTGAGTAAGTGAGCTTTAGGGGCCTGAGGATCTGCTAAACAAGCAACGTTGGCCCTGGGATCCCCATTTTTGTTAATCTCATCTTGCTGTCCCTGGGTTTCCATCAGTCTCCTCTGACTGAATAACGATAGTAGGAAAACCACTCTCTTCAACTACCCCCTTTAAAGGGCTATGCAGATTAACGTAGATGAGTGTTGCTCAACCTTGGCAATTTTAAAACGTGTGCACTTCAACTCTCAGCATTCCCATCCCAATGTTGAGAAACACTGATCTACATAAATAATCTAAGAACCAGCAAAGATGGTATAGGATAGTGGCATCGTGTCTGGTACTCCCCAATGGCTGCAGCTGACACTATCTGTGCTTGTATCAACTACAGATAGTGTCTGTATTGTCTAGTGCTGTGATGGTGAACCTATGGCACACGTGTCAGAGGTGGCACACAGCGCCCTCTCTTTGGGCACATGAGCCATTGCCCCAGGTCAGCTCTGCTGTGCATGTGCGCTCGTCTCCCACCAGCCAGCTGGTCTTCAGGTCTCTGCCGCATATGTGCAGGGGGCGGGGGGCATGGGGGGGCCATGTGCATGCGCAGGGGGTGGGATGTGTGCAGGGGGGATGCACGCATGTGCGGAGGGCTGCGTGCACATGTGCGGGACTGCACGCACATTGCATTTGGAAGTTTGGGTGCACGCACCTGCTTTGGGCACTCAGTCCAGAAAAGGTTAGCCATCACTAGTCTAGTGCCTTTTTTCCTTCTTAGAGAAATTTTGTATTCAAGGAGCAGCATTTTCTGTATTTTGACAGCCCTTTCTGAATTTTAGCAGGCACTGCTAAAGTTCTCAAGATGAGGTGTGATACTTTCCATTTTAGTCTTGTTGCAGATCTACTTGGTTAAACAGCAGCAGCAAATTGATTTTTCTGAAGCCACTCAAATGGTTTCAATAATTCAATCTGAATCTTTGTAGCAGAAGACGAAAATGTTTAGCCAACAATAGAGGAATTAAATGTCAATGTTCTGGAGATCTGTATTAATCAAAAATATTACCCTTTTCTTTTGTTCTGAGCAAATTAACATGCTCCCAACCTGTACATCCCCGGAGTTCAATTCATTAAAAAGAAAATGCAGGAAGATCCATTGCAATTTAAATGTAAAATGGAATGTCAATACGATAATGACAATATATTATCTCCCCTCCTTCCAGTTGTATCCTTATAACAACCTTTGGGATTAAGAGTTGTTAATGCCTCCAAATTGCAGAACATATCTTGACTGTGAAGGCTTAGGCCAAGGGACAAACTGTGCAGCAAATTCTTTTCTTGTTCAATAAATAGATTCTAGTTGCTCATAGATTTGTTCCTTTTGGGGGTGGGGGCTGCTAAAAAAATGAAAGGGAAACAATATACAGAGGAGAAACCTTCCTCAAAGACCTGAGTTGGAAGGCTAGACCTTGGCAGATGTCCTTTTTTTCTACTCTGACTCTATGAATGGTGTCACCTTTACTCCTCATCCTTCAACAGGTAGTCTACACCTCCTGCAGGAATTTAGCACTTCGATGTCCTGCCTTTTCTACAGCAGTGTTTCTCAAGCTTAGCCATTTTCAGGGGTATGGACTTCAGAGCCTTGGTAGTACAGTGATCTAAGACACCCTGTTATTAAGATGGTTATTAAGACCAGCTGCCTGCAATTACTGCAGGTTCGAATCTCGCCAAGGCTCAAGGTTGACTCAGCCTTCCATCCTTTCTAAGGTAGGTAAATTGAGGACCCAGTTGTGGGGGCAATAAGCTGACTTTGTATAAATATACAAAAGTATGAAGGCTATTGCTGAGCACATTGTAAGCCGCCCTGAGTCTCCGGAGAAGGGCGGCAAATAAATCAAATTAAAAAAAAAAAAAAAGTACCAGAATTCTTATCAATGGCCCTGCAAGTTGTGGAATAATTGAAACTGAAGTCCACACACTCCAAAATGGGCAAGGTTTGGAAGCACTGCTCTATAGAGCAGGGATGTCAAACTGGTGGCCCTTGGGCTGGTTGTGTCACGTGCAGGCCACGCCCACCCCAGCTCCATGAAGGGAAAAGACGTGGCAATATATCACATGACAGCAATGTGACGCTGCGAGTTTGACACCCATGTTCCAGAGCAGGGGTCTCCAACCTTGACAACGTTTTGCTGGCTGGGGAATTCTGGGAGTTGAAGTCCACCAGGCTTAACATTGCCAAGGTTGGAGACTCCTGTTTCAGAGTATACACCTCTCATCCTTGAAGTTGTGGTTCCTCTTAGATATGCCATCCCATCTCTCTCTCTCTCTCTAAATGCTTTTATTGAAAAAGTACTTTCCACAAATAATTCACTTTTCAAACAGATTCATCAACAGAATAAATCTGCATCAGGGTTCAGAATAGAAGCTGAGAAGCCGGTCGTTTTGCCGCCTGGGAAATCTCTACCAGAAAGGTAAATGCCTTTTCAAATTAAGGTCTCTTCTGCATAAGGAAAGAATATGGTCAACAAAAGTTTCTAAAAGGGTTCAGAGCTAGAGACAGAAGGGAATCTTACCTTATCCCCATGATGGCGATCCTATGGCACACATGCCAGAGGTGGCACACTTCTCCCTCTCTGTGGGCATGCAAGCCATCACCCCAGTTCAGCTCCACCACGTATGCGTGCACCCCTCCTGCCAGCCAGCTGGTCTTCGAGTCTCTGCTGTGCATGCAGGGGGGGCATGGGGCATGTGGTGGGGCCCGCATGCATACACGGGCGGGACGCGTGCAGAGGCCATGCACGCATGCATAGCGGGTGGAGCACATGCATGGGGCCCGCATGCGCATTGCATTTTGGGGGTTTGGGCACGTGCGCATTGGGCACTCGGTCCGGAAAAGGTTAGCCATCACTGCCTTATCCTGTTCACCATCTGAATTAAGGAAAAAATCCCCGTCTTGGGGCAGAAGCAGAGTTTTCTTGCAACATGGGGGTTTGACAATAGAGCTATATATAGGCTGTAGCAGTGTTTCCCCAGTATTTGCTTGCCTGCTGTATTTCTTAAAAGCTGTAAACTTTGAAGATAACTGTCGGTCTATAGCTGTGCCTTCCCTAAGAGAAAGGAGGAAAAAGATGTTTCCTCTCTTTGTCCTCTCCCCTTCCCTCTGTTCCTTGTCTTTCCTTTCTCTGGCGACATTCAATTTTTTTTGTTGCAAATTATGTACAGTATACAATGTCCAGTCTGAGAGAGAAAATTGCTTGCTTTGAGAATAGAATAGAATAGAATAGAATAGAATAGAATAGAATAGAATAGAATAGAATAGAATAGAATAACAGTTGGAAGGGACTTTGGAGGTCTTCTAGTCCAACCCCCTGCTTAGGCAGGAAACCCTACACCACTTCAGACAAATGGTTATCCAATCTCTTCTTAAAAATTTCCAGTGTTGGAGCATTCACAACTTCTGGAGGCAAGTTGTTCCACTGATTAATTGTTCTAACTGTCAGGAAATTTCTCCTTAGTTCTAAGTTGCTTCTCTCCTTGATTAGTTTCCACCCATTGCTTCTTGTCCTGCCATCAGGTGCTTTGGAGAATAGATTGACTCCCTCTTCTTTGTGGCAGGCCTTGAGATAGTGGAACACTGATTAATTGCCTTATGATGGGGACATGGTAGGACCTCTGTTTGCTGTGCCACAGCTAATCTGTTCTGCCATAAATAGCCAAGAAATACCTATCTTTGTCCGTGGGTGCTGCTATGGAGATTTATGTGCAGCATGGCTGGTGGGGTTCACATGTCTTAAATGGCCAAGGTTCACATGTCTTAAATGGCCAAGTTCACATGTCTTAAATGGCCAAGTTCACATGTCTTAAATGGCCAAGGTTGAGAAAATTAGTATAGAGGTTGATTGAAAACATTTGCCTTAGAATTTCTGTTTCCAGTTGGTGACCAAGAGAAACTCTGCTGTTGCAGGAAATAGAGTGGTATTCCTTTCTGGGCCCTGTTTTTGAGATTCAGCAAAGGAAGGACTGATAACAATGCACTGCGTAGTATCTAGTCTGTTTCTATCTGCTATTGGAACAGAAAGACTTGTTGGCTTTGCAGAAATGGCATTTTCCTCAGATCTAAAGCTTCCTGAACAAATATGTTGCTTTCTCACAATTGTGAGGGGGTGGGGGTGGGGTAGGGGAGACGACATCAGGGGAAATCCTGTTGCAGGAGAGGAAATCTGTTGGTGTAATATTAAAGGGAGACTTCAATCTGGAAGTAGCCCCAGGATGACCTTTGGAAGCTGAGTGCACAACTTTTTTCTCTTATAATTAAAAAAAAAAAGGCAGCCTCTGAAATATTAGGGGAGTGGCTTTAGAAACTAAGCTGGCAGATTTGCTGCTAAACAGGTAGAACTTTTCACCTAAAGCATGAGAAATTCAGGGAGGAGTCATAATATGACCAGAAAATAATGAGATCATTCAGCCAGTATGATGACTTGCCTGTACTAACTTTAGCCAATGACAGTTTTGAAAAGTTAAGTGTGAAATAAGGTTGATCAAAGTTTATCTATCTATCTATCTATCTATCTATCTATCTATCTATCTATCTATCTATCTATCATCTATCTATCCAATTTCTATTTCTGCCCATCTCAAACAAACTTCTAAGTGGAACTTCATTTGTGTGACATTTGATCATCATAATCATAAAGCTTCATATGTAGTATTAACTTTGTATTTGTACAGAAGGACTATTACAGCAGTTCAATCCCTAACTTGTCTCATAGATTTTGTCAGCCTGTTTCCCAAGGATACCCCAATGGGATGCATTCACTCCATCCACACCTGGTCTTGATATCCTCCCACATACCTGCATATGAGGTAAAACTTTATGGAATCAGTCTTTCCTGATTTCCTCCATGGGACTGAATGAAATGTCTTCTTCCCTTTTGTACATATAAGGAGGCGCGATGAAACAACAGAAAATCTGCTAGGTCAAATAGGACAAAACAAGGACCCAAACTAAATTAAAATATATTTCATATCTCCAAACTTTTAATATACCGTATGAGCTAAAATTGGGAAGGAGTGAAAAACAGAAAGAAAGCTAGCTAAACACATTTGCTTTTAATTTGAAAACTATGTTCTTACTTGTTGTTTTCTTCCAATTTTATTTTAGATGGTTGTGGACAGTGTTAAGCTTGGTGTGGTTCTGGTAGTATATGAACATACTGGGACCACACTGGAAAACCTTATTCATTCTGTAGAAAGCGCCTTGGATGGCCATATAGCAAAGAGTATTGGGATAATTAGTGATGGAGATTCCAGAGAGATTAACTTGCTTCAAGGTAGGCTTAAGATACATTAATAAGATTCTTGAATGAGTGATATGATATTTTGTACTGAAACATTACGCGAAAGAGTTGAAGTATGTGGAAGTGAATTTCTTTAAGACTCCGAGTTGTAGGGAGACACATTGCAAGCTATATTGATTTACCTGTTTTCTAGCTGATTATGAAAAACAAACCTCTTCCAGAAAAAAAGATAACTATATAAAATATTATTGTTAAAATATTTTTAAATCACCAATGGCAACAACAACAACAAAAATCCTACACTAGCAAATATATCCATATACAGTATAGAAGTAGTCAAGTATAGATTTTAAAAACATTTCTGTTGGAAAGATACTGGAGAAAACAATGGAGAATTGATTAGGGAATGGAGGAATAGGAAACCAAATCAGATCTGAAACTGACCAAATTGAAAATTTTATTAGGAAACTATGGGTTTTCTTTGTTTCAGTTCAATTAAATTTCCCTTCTTACAACATTTTTGTTGTTGTTTATGATTGTTGTTTTGTTGTTGATTAAGAGGTTATGAGAGCTTCTGAGAGTGAAATATAATTATTTTTGACTTGCCCTAATAAAATTTCTCTAATATTCTCATCCTCCACTGACATTTAAAGACCATAAAGTATAGCAAGTTATATTTGATAATCATAACTCCCATAACTAGTTTTCAATGATCAAACTTTCATTTTTTCTGTGACTTGAAAACCATGTAGTGGTATAAAAATGCATTAATTTCTTCAACTTCCCAGTAATTTGATTTGCTCCCTTTGCTCAATATAAGGCATAGTTCCTTACTTAGGAAAAATACAAACAATATTTCATGTAGAAGTCTAATTATCTTTCCTCAGCCTTTTATTAGCTTTATTAAATTTTAAGTACTTTTTTTTTAAATAGAGATCCTGCTAAAATAAAAGAATATTTGGAAATGAAGAACAGAAAGAGAGAATCAGACAACAAGGAAGCCCAAGATGTAAAAACATAAAAAAACCTCATATATTATACTAACAAGATATTCTTGCCCTGAACTCTGGGATAATCTTTATATATCATCATCAATGCAGATGGCAATTTGCAAAGGAAGAAAAGTTTTGCTGGTTCCTGCTTCAGTTTGATTAGAATCTAAAAATATATACAAAAAGGAGCAGGAAGAGGGAAACAGGACAATTCTTACACATTTCCTACACTAGGAAAAGATTATTGTGGCTCTAAAGTTAAGAGATAGGTTCCAACTCATTAGTATCAATGATGTGTGACAAGCTTATAACTTCTTAAAAAAATAATAGCTATAGGCATTTGTGAATCTGAAGAGTAGCAAAATCAGAGTCTGGCATTTTATATGTTTTCTAGAAAAAAAAATGAATTGGTCAATACTTCCTGATGAGGTATAGTAGTAGAATCTTTTTGCAATTCAAAACAGTTGGGATCCCAAATATTGTCCATTCTTCTTTTTTTTTTTTTTTGCTTTAATATAAAGTAACACCACATTCATCTTAAATGCATCCTTTGCTTAATTTTATTTAGGTTACAAAATCAACGCCCTAAATCTTCTTAAACCTGAGGTGAGAGAGTTTTGGAAGCGCTTAAAAAGTTGCATTATCTCTCCAGAAGAAGGTGGAAGCATCGACCTCTTTGTTCCTCTGGCAGCTTCAGGTCAGTCTTACTTGCCACCCAGAAAAATTGGCATCTTTCCCTTTGTTTACAATAGATCTAATCAAACAGGAAACTCCTTTGATTTGGTTGGGGCTTCAAAGGAGCTACCATATATTATGCAATGGTTAATTACGTGGCCAGAAACCATGAATGGTTTTGCTTCTTCCCTCTTCCTCCCCAAACCCTTTTCCTTTGGGTTGTGCCTTTTAGATATTAGCCAGAAAGTGGGCGTTATCACCACTTACTCATGCTTTCAAGTCATTTCCACAGTACAAACATAACCAGGGACATACATTGATCAAAAAGTCAAGATGTTGCCCTTAACCATGTGATTGAAGCCCCAATGTGTGTGTGTGTGTATGTGTGTAAGTATGATTGAGTTCTGTGATACAGGCTCAGTCAACAGAAATAGCATAAAAGGGTAGTAAAATATGAGGAGCGAAGAGAAAGCAAAAGGCACATTCTGATTAGAAACATTATTCCGAGTGATTCCCCACCCCCCAATAATGGCCATAACAGCTCATAGTGAATCTATTCCAGAAGGGGTAGGAATGCTGTGAGATCACAGCATCTGGGTCAAGGAAAAATCTCCTTCACCTTATTCTTTCAAACAGGCAGTAAAATTAAACTGAGGAAAAAGTAACACCACATTTCTTGTGGGCTACTGATTGCCCAACATAGAGCATGTGTTTTCCTATCTCCAGGAGGAACAGGCAACTGCATTCATTCACTCTTAGGTAGAACAGAACAGAATTAGAATTAGAATTAGAATTAGAATTAGAATTAGAATTAGAATTAGAATTAGATAGTTGGAAGGGACCTTGGAGGTCTTTTAGTTAAACTCCCTGCTCAGGCAGGAAACCCTATACTATTTCAGACAAATGGTTGTCCAATCTCTTCTTAAAAACTTCCAGTGTTGGAGAATTTATAACAGGGGTGTCAAACTCACAACGTCATAGAGTCGTCACATGATGTATCATGACTTTTTCCCCCTTTGCTAAACCGGGCATGGGCATGGCCAGTGCATGACTCATCTGGTCTGTGGGCCCACAAGTTTGACCCCCCTGATTTACAACTTCTGGAGGCAAGTTGTTACACTGGTTAATTGTTCTAACTGCCAGGAAATTTCTTCTTAGTTCTAGGTTGCTTCTCTCCTTGATTAGCTTGAGGTTTATTTTAGGGTTGCAACTGCTACATTCTACATTTTTTTTCAAATAATGTTTATTAAAACTTTGAATTAAACAATAAAAGATAATAAAGATTAAAAGAAAAAAAATGCAAGAAAATAAATGTATAAAGGGAGGGGAAAAACCCTTCTCCCCAAGAAAATGACCCCTCACCCTCTTCATGGCAAGTAGACAGTAAACAATTCCATAATCTCTTCACCTTCTCTTAGCTAACAAATATAAAGCTCTTCACCTCATCACCTATTTCTTAACAATAGGCAAATCAAATAAGTAACTATGTTTTCAATCAAGTTACCAGCAAAAGATCCAAGCCGAGGTCTAAATTTTTAATCAACATACTGTATATAAAACTCAACATTCCTCATCTTGTCTTGTAAACTATAGGCTGTCCTCGACTTGTGACCACTCGAGCCGAAAATTTCTGTTGCTAAGCAAAACAGTTGTTAAGTGAATTGTGTCCTATTGTAAGATCTTTTTTTGTCACAGCAGTTGTTAAATGAATCATTGTTAGTTGTTAAGTGGACCATATAGTTGACTTTGGTTATCAGAAGCTTACTGGAAAGGTGATCAGATGACCCCAGAACAGTGCAACTGTCATAAATACAGCCAAGCATCTGAATGTTAATCACATGACCATAGGAAGGTTTCAACTGTCATAAGCATGAAAACCAGTCATAAGTCACTTTTTTTTCAGTGCCTTTGTAACTGTGAATGATCATGAAACAAATGATTGTAAGTCGAGAGTATAACAAAATACCATTTGAAAGTCAAGAAATGACCCCAATATCCTAATATAAACAAAATAAAAAACTTCAAATTTAACATGAGAGAAGGAGCCATTTCTCCTTCACAAAAAACCATCCCCAATCCACAACATTCCAAATAACATCTTTTCCTCAAATGCATGCTACATTTTTTAAACGATTATTTTAATCATTTTCAGAGGCAGGAAAAGAGATACTTTCACACCTGACTCTTCTAACTGGAGCATTCTTCAGGACTCCTACAGGAATAGCTATGGGGTCTTATCAGCACAGTAGGTGGAGAAAATTCCTACATATTTGGGAAGATCTACATCAAATATTTGACTGCTGGCCATATTTTAATTCAGCTGCATCCCATCTTTTCCTCAGAGTTGCTGGGCCCAGGCAGAAGCCTCAGCAGAATTAATATGTATATATATCTTAGATTTTTAGCGGATGAGATTGCTAATGACATTTGCTGGCAAAGAACTATTGCCAATCAGAAACTGACATATCAAGTTAAGGATCAGTGATCTGACTTGGCACAATAAACAGATGCAAATGGTATTTTGTAATGGGATCCTAAAAGAATCTAAACAGGCAGCAGCAGGTTCTTCTAGATCTTCTTCTAATACTAAGAAGACAATTGAAATTGCTGGATGAACTATAAGATGCCACTGTAAAACAATGTTGTCTATATAGGCGTGTATGCTTCCACATGTTATTAACTTGCAAGAAGTCCAAGCAACAGGCTTTGAACAGGGGAAATTGGAGGAAAGAGAAACAAATTTAATTACATCATTAATACTAACACTTTTATGTTGTAGTGCTTCGTTAGCAAAAGGATTTGCGAGAGACATCATCATTGCCTGGTGGGTGCCCACTTGGGGACTCATTTTGTGTCTTCATGATGTTGCCCACCAAAGTGGTACCCATTTATCTACTTAGAATCGCCCATTTTTGAACCACTGGGTCAGTGGGGAGCTGGAGCGAGTGACAGGAGCTCACCCTGTCCTGCAGCAGCAACGTGTCTCAAACGTGAGGCTGCTGATCATCAGCCCAGTGTTCTAACCTCATGACCCACCGTGTTCCTACTACAACATTTATATGCAGCTTTGCTTTATTTTCCAGGGTTTTTAAATACAGAAAATGGTTTCTTATTTGATAGCATGTTGGTACTCCCCACATCTTAGCTAATTCTGTTTTTTTGCGGAGGGGCGGGGAGGAGTGGAGAGACTGGAACATAAGAAATAGTCCACAGACAGGGAAATGACTTTTGTGTTATTACAGTCCTCAGTGAATGGCTGGGAAATCAGAAAGAAAGCTCTCCTCCATTTCTCTACCTCACTGAAGTAAAACTGCAAATATGGCTCAGATTCACTGAGCTTCTGGAAGAGACACTGGATGTTGTCAGGAAAAAGCTGAGTCCATATTTTTTTGATCTGCAAACGAAGATGGTTGGCAAAATTCTTGGTAATTTTTCTCATTATGGTCCTCTATGTTATATCTGAAATAAGAATTCCATTGGACATTTTAGACTTTTTGCCAGTATAAGAAATGCATCCCACCTTAGCAATGGTGTTCGGTTTACTATAAAGATAGATGATGTTTTTTGGCTTGGACTGCACATTATAGATGTGAATTTTTCCGTGTTGTGTATTTGTGCATGCTTGTATGCCTTCAAGTCAATGTTGACTCCCAGCAATGGCCTGGACATGCCCCTGCAGTTTTATTGGCAAGATTTTTGCCCTTGCATTTTTCTTAGGGGTGAGAAAGAATGACTAGTTCAAGGTCAGCTAACTGGCTTCATGTTTAAGATGGGACCTAAACCCAGTTTTCTGTTTTCTATCCTGGTTATGTTAATCACTATTGCAAAGTGGCACTGTATATGTAAAATCTCATTATTGAGTTTGATTTCTCTTCAAATACTGATCAGGGTCAATACTGTTCAGTTGTGGGCAGTCAGCTAGATTTGATAGATGCTACCAACTAACTCTTTGTGTCTGGATCTGTGTATGTGCACACACAAGTAACTAGGTAATCAGAATATGTAAAATAATCTAGTTTAAAGGGAATTTCCTGTTTTTGTTCCCCTTTAAATAAAACTATGTAATGACAAGTAGCAACCTTGTGAGTTTGACACCTTAAAGTAACTAATATTTCATACACAGGTCAAATTATGTTTAATACTATGCATTGGTCCAATATTCAAGACAATGAAAGAATAATCCAGACTTTGGCTAATGGATTAGTTGAACTCTCAAGAGGAAACCATGTATGATAAGTGTAATCTTTTAAAGTACTATATATTAATAATAATTTGCAATGGCATCAGTTTTGACTTCAGGGCTTAATTGGAGTCCTTCCATTGGCATCATTGAACTATCTTTAAGACAATGGGTGCTTCCCCTTGTTGAGGAGGCAGGGTAATATTATTTTGTGGTGGTCCTGAAAACTAGGAGCTAAAACCCTGGTTCTATGCACAAACTATCACTTAAGATGGCCACACCATTGTTTCTTGCTTCTTAGAT
Organism: Arizona elegans; assembly: GCA_022577455.1. Classification (NCBI taxonomy): domain Eukaryota; kingdom Metazoa; phylum Chordata; class Lepidosauria; order Squamata; family Colubridae; genus Arizona; species Arizona elegans. The sequence goes on from JAKOOJ010000001.1 coordinate 247,946,324, forward strand.
ATGTTGGATCACATGGAATGTGATACATGGAATAAATCTCTCTGTGAACACACTTGCTAGTCTGATAGCCATTATGCCCCTTTTCAGAAAATCTTCCAGAGATGATGTGAGCGGAACAGGGAAAACCTTGCAGCGTCTTTGTTTACAGGCCAGGTGGCTTACTATAGCATCCATTTTGGTAGACCAGAAGTCCCTATCTCAGATCTACCTAATGTTTCTTACAGTTCTCTTCATAAGTTGATCACACATAGAAGGGTATAAAAAAAGATTGAAACTATGCTTCCTGCTCCAGTACTATGACATTTGTGCACTTAGTGCCACAGTTACAAAGCACACACAGCGGACTGTGTATAGGTATACACAGCCCGCTGTGTGTGCAAAAAAACATCAGAACATGTTAATCTCTTCCTCTTTTTTTGCACATAACTGTATTTTTAGACAACAGCTGAAGAGGGTTGTACTTCTCCTGCGACTTAAGAAGCATACAGTGATAAGCAGGAAAGTGATTAGAAATGCTAGGAGTTCTACGATTTGACACAATGCAAATAGCTTTAATTCAATTTAGCTAATGAAGAAGAATTCTCTTTATTGAACAACCAACCAAAAAGTACTTTCCTATCCCTGGGCTTTTGTAAAGGTGAATAGCTGTACTGTTACAGTCTGCCTGAGAACAGTTGCTCTCAACTGTTGCTTTGAGAACAAATTGTCACCAGTATCCTAAAGGAGACTCCTTAAGCAGTTGAATGAAGTTGATCTGCCATGGGTTTCTCCATATCTTCCACATCAATCTGCTTGTGCATGATAGCCCCTATTCTTAGCATTTGACAATGAAGTATCAACCTGATCATTTTGTTAATGTCATGTGTTTTCACTGGCTATCTTTATATGTGTGTTGGGAGAAATGATTCAAGATGAATTAGCTGGTGAAAGTGTAGAATCATGCCATAACTTGCTACTCTGGTACAACCTGGACCTAATTTACTGGTATTAAAATGAAAGGAAATAGCTGAAACATTATCTGTACTTCCTCTCTTACTAGTTGATTGGCAGTGGCTGTATCTGCATGAAAGGAAACAATAGGCATATTCTTTTAAGCATTTATCTGTATGATTCTTTAGGAAAACCCTCTGGAATTTCTATCATCTTTCCTCATGAAGAAATGTAAGAACGGAGAACTTGGAGACCAGGATTTCTTGACCGAGGACACTTCTGAATCAGGGCTTGATGTGTTACTTAAGGTACATAAGAATCAAGTGTTGGGTTTTCGCTACTCCTGTAATTTTTAGTTTTGTCCTTATTCTGTTCAAACCTTTTTCTTGACAAAGTGAAAGATAAGTGGTTTGTCATAAGATTTGAGGTCTTTGATGGATCATTACTTGATTTTTTTTATTGAGAGGGTATTGTTAGAATAATTGTATATCCCTGTATTGAAAGGAAGGAAATACATAATTTTATTAAAAAGATATCTACATTCTAATTCTCTGCTTCAGAATTCATAAAATTGAACTCATGTATAATGTATATGTTTCCAGCATATTTTAATGATTGAAGTGGCCTATTTTAGCTAGTGCTGTGCAAGCCAAAGCTATTTCAGTAGCTCATGCAAACAAGTATCTAAATGTGAAACAGTATATTGAAATCTTCAGATAAATTGTGCCAATCTTGAAATGAATGAACGATATGATGTCTTACTTATGGAACAAGTAACTAGCAGTACTATAGAATAGAATTCTTTATTGGCCAAGTGTGATTGGACACACAAGAAATTTGACTTGGTGCCTACGCTCTCGATGTACATAAAAGAAAAAATGTATTCGTCAAGAATCATAAGGTTCAACACTTCCAACAATTAACATTTTAACGTTTTGATTCCAAAGCAAAGCCCAATAAGGTTTCTTCCCTGCTAAACATCTGTAGTGCTGAGTCTGAAGAGGCTTTTGAAATAAAAGCAATATGTTTGAATTTCCTTATGATTGTATATATGAAAAGATGCTTCCAAGTTGCATAGCCAGAAATCAGATAGTAATATACTACATCAAGCTTTAGATGGTTAAAATATGCCCATTTTAAAAAAAATAGTTGTCTCTCTCTTTGACAATTAGATATCTGAACCTCAAGATGTGATAGCGAGGCGCCAAAGCTTTGCTAGAGAACTTCTCTTAAGTGAGAGAAACTACGTGCAAATTCTGGAAATTGTGAAAGATGTCTATGTTAAACCATTAAAAGCAGCACTGGCGTCCCATCAGACCATCCTAAGTGATATAAGTATTCAGCTCATCTTTTCTGATGTCTTGGACATTTTACAAGTAAACAGGTATATTCCATTGACTACTTTGAACCATTCCACTATTAAAAACTTTTAGAGATAAAACAAAGCAATCCCTAGCAACCCAGCTCTAATAAATATTCAAGGGTTTGGGAATATAATAATTTGAAGTGACTAGTAGATTTCCTGAGACATAATTTCTTTCAGTGTTGACTCCCTGGACAAGTTTTCTTGGCAAGTTTTTTCAGAAGTGGTTTGCCATTGCCTCTTTCTAGGATTAAGAGTGAATGGCCTAATATCATCAACCTGGCTTTGTGCTTCAGGGAGGACTAGAAGTACAGCCTCCCAGTTTCTAATGCCTCAGGGGTGTCAAACTCAAGGCCTGCGGGCTGGATCCAGTCTGCGGGGTCTTTAGATCTGGCCTGCAGGGCTGCCCTGGAAACAGCAAAGGACTGGCCCACAGTGCCTCTGCCAGCGAAAACGAAGTTCAGAAGGGCCACGACCTCTGTTTTCATTGGCAGAGGGCTGCAGGAGGCCATTGTTTGGGGCTCTCCCTAGTCTCACCTTCCTCCGCTGAAGACAATGGATTCCCCCAGCCCTGCCTGGGCCACCACAGGCACCCCCCAACATGAGTGATGTCAAGCTGGCCACGCCCCCCCTGGCCATGCCCTCCCGCCCCCTGAGGTCAAACACAACCCTCAATGAAATTGAGTTTGTCACCCTTGCCTTAACCGCTACCACAAACTGGATCTCTGTGTTCCAGTACAGTTAACTGCTTTCTAATCTGGTTTGTTAAAGAATCATAAATAGGAGTATACATTGAATATTTTTTTTAATTTTTTAATTTTTTTTATTTATATGCCGCCCTTCTCCGGAGACTCAGGGCAGCTTACAATGCGTTAAGCAATAGCCTTCATACTTTTGTATATATTTATACAAAGTCAGCTTATTGCCCCCACAAACCGGGTCCTCATTTTACCTACCTTAGAAAGGATGGAAGGCTGAGTCAACCTTGAGCCTGGTGAGAATTGAACTCACAGTAATTGCAGGCAGCTGGAAGCTAAATACTACCTTTAACAGTAGCATTAGTCTGCTCTGCCACTCAGGCTCCAAGTTTTTGTTTTCAGTGAAAAGCAGGATAGGAAGCTCAACATTTCAGATCAGGAGCAACTGTGTCAATTTCCAAATGAAAGAAAGTAGTAGAGCACTATTATCTGTACAAGCCAAACCCCAGGCCTGGTTCCAGTTCTGAGCACCTCCATTTCTGAACCCCTTAAGAATAATTCAGAGAAATTTGGATAGGTATGGAGAAATTCAAGAAGAATGATTAGAAGACCGGAAACAGATCTGTGCAAAATGCATTGGTACAGTGAAGTGCTACTCTTGTAGTACTGATGAAGTCATATCCTTTGGAAAACGTGGTACAGCTGGGCTTTCTCAGGTCATCACTGCACAGACAAGCACCTCACCTTCACCAGCGGTCCCAGCACTGTAGGAATGTGTCTGTTCAAGTGAACAACCTGAGAAAGCAAGCCATCAGTGCAGTCCCACTGACCTTTAACAGGGTTGCCTTGACACTTCAAACAGGAATCTTCACTTACATCAATGTTCTTCACAAAATGCCTTTTCTAAATGGTTTGTGTAGCTTAATAACTAGGTTTTATGTGGTTATGAAAGCAATACCTGGAGGGGTGGCTCACAGACAAAAATCAAAGGCTGCCTCTATCATTTTGGAATGTAGAGAGGAAAGTGGATTCCATCTGAATGTGGAATAAATATCCTACTGGTAACAGCAGATCAACACTAGAACCAGTAAGGGAGATGTGAGCTCCCCTTTACTATGGATAGCTAGCTATTCATGGTACTTTAATTTGAATTTCTGCACTGAGGATGGGGTTGGATTTGGTAGTTCGGCTCCTTGGATTCTATGATTCCTCATAGTGGCTGGCAAAGCAGTAATGTATTATAACGTTTAGGGTGAACATTTGAGAAAGTTAAGTTCTCCTCTCCTTTGTAAATTGTAAATTGGTTGGCAGAGGCGTTCCCAGTTTTGATAATGAGATAGATCAGATAGAGAGATTATTCTTGACAGTATTCTTGGTAAGAGATTTGCTTTTTTTCCAAGATGTTTTTTTCAGTTTCTAAATCTAGCCTACAGCCCTGAGATTTCTTTAGTTTCCTCTTCTATCATTCAGGCCTGACTCTGGCTTAGGTTAGCCAGGTGCTGCTGGCTGATAGAACGTCAACTGTTACAGGCAAGTCTGGATTAGCAAGCATTCCACTTCATGCAGGTGATTTCACAAAATTTCCCAGGGGTAACTGCCTGAATGCTTAAATGTGGTTTTTTTTCCCCAAATGTGGGTCAGGCAAAGTATCAAATTTGCTGAAGGTTATACAAAGCTGAGTTTCTTGTTTATGTATGGATAGCTGTAATATATAATCACCTGTAGTAATTCTAGATATACGGAGTCACTTGGTATAAGGCAGGCTGCAATAACCAGATACTGGGGATCTTCTTAGTAAAAAATGCATTGAATAGCAGCACTTTCTCAGATTTCTACTTGGGTATGTGCTGAACTTATCAGTTTTTAAGAACAGAATATCTTAAGATTGGCCAATTGAATACTAAGATTACCTGCAATAAATTAATATCTTTATCTTTATCTTTATCTTTATTTGATTTGTATACCGCCCTACTCCCGAAGGACTCAGGACGGTGAACAGCCAAACAGTAAAATACATAAATACAAAATTTAAAAACAGGATAAAATCAAATTAAACAATTTGGCCCAGACAAATTAAAACACCCCAATCATTTAAAAAACAGATTAAAATTTGCATATTAAAAAGAAAGGAGGGAAAAGATTAGGCCAGGCCTGCCTGGTGGAATAAAAAGGTCTTCAAAGTGCGGCAGAAGGCGCGCAGATCCGGGATCCTCCGGATCTCCGGGGGGAGCTCATTCCAGATAGTAGGTGCCCCCACAGATATCACAGATCAATAGTTTTCTGTTAGCCTTACTGGGATCTTTTCTACTTAGAGTAGAGGCAGACCCATTAAAGGTAAGCCTTAAGTCTTGCCTCATGCAAACTGGGAGGGAGATGAATCCTTAGATGTAGAAACATAATGTTGTCACCACCAGCTGTTGCAACTTGTCTGCAACCAGATAGAAAGATAGAAACACCCTTCTGTGTCTGTTCCAAATACAGGTGTTTTTTAGCTGAGTTAACACGAAGACTTAATGAATGGAGCCCTGCCCAAAACATAGGAGACATATTCATTAAGTTGGGCCAGCAGTTTCAAACTTATACAGACTTTTTCAACAACTATGCAGTGACTCTGAAAACTATAGATAAGGTAAGAATACACAAATCTCCCAAAATCTATCTTATTCTCTACAGGTTTTTTTTTAATTAAACATACTCTTGCTAATTCATTTAAAATGCACGATGGGCACTTCCCTTTTACCACTTTCAAATGGTGCCAGTGATGGAAGCCTTTTGTTGTGGCTAGCATGCATACAACAGGTTTAACTGGAATTCTCCTCCTCCTCAATGGAGCCAGAAAATAGGTTTAAAGCTGCTTGTGATCATGCCTGGAGGATTTTCCGATTCCTCTCCCTTGAGGCCAGCATGTATTATGGCAAAAGGTTTTTGCCATTCAGTTGTTTCTTTTTAATCTGTTCATTTGTAACCGGATATCAGTGTTTGTGTTTTTCCTGTAATTCTGTCCATCTCCCTGGACTAATATTGCTTCTGTCTTCTCATTCATAACCTATTTTGATATTTCAGTTAATTTTACTATGTAGCCCATCTACCTGTTTTTAGATAGCTGTGCTTTCCATCCAGTATAAACCAGTTGCTATTCATTGTAGTTTTTCTACTCCACACAATGTCAATTGATGAAGCAACCATTTGTTTCAGGTTTCAGATTTATCTCCAGAATTGACACTTGGCTTATTTTAGCTATATAGGATATCAAATTACAAAATAAGGAAATATAAGGAAAACAATACCTGCCATATCAGATGCATAATCAATATTTATTATCCTTATCATTACTCATCCCTGTGAACTTGATGGCCTTAACCTAGTTTGAGCTGTTCAGTGAGTTCATTGTATCTATTTTCATTAAATAAAATGTGTTCCTTCCAATCACAATCACACACAGCCACAGATTGGGGCACAATTTACAGTTGAATGCCTAGTTTCAGGTTGACACAAAATTACATGCAAACCATAGCTTCGAGTGGATTTTTTAAAAATCTAATCTGCCTACCCAGAGAATTCTTAAACTTCTCAAGCCAACTTAGAAAACATTAACCTTCAGTTATCATTGTGTTGATTGGGAATGATGGGCTTTATAATTCAACATATCTAGCTGCAGACTGGTGGAGAATGTTGTAATCCTCATCCAATAATAGAGGGATGCAAATTACTGTTGAAAACTCAAAAAGGAAACGAAGGCAAAATATGTTGGCAACTTCATTAAGGCAATAATAGTCTGAATACATTTTCTGCTGCAGCTCCCTTCAGCAACTTTTAGCACGTTTGATGTGACTTTGTCTTGCTGATTGTTGAAGGAAATCTTTCTTTAATGAAACCATCTTGACCTGAGCAGATACACGAGACTTCTAATTAACATTCATAATGCCATGATATCCTTTAGACAGAAAGCATTTTATGAACTGCCTGGCCAAAGAAGGGAAGAGTTATGCTGAGTCAGAGTGCTATCAGATTGGGGCAACATGAAATGATATCTGTATTAAAAAAGCTGAGGGGTACCCACATGTTGTTCATGGAAAATAATAGTGAAGTCTACCGTGTTTTCCTGAAAATACGACCTACCCCAAAAGTAAGTCCTAGCTTGATTTTTACATGTACGCCCAATGTAAGCCGTATCCCAAACTAAGCCCTAATTAAGACCTCAAGGTGCACGGGTAAAAATTAAGCTAGGGTGGGGATGGCGGGGTGGAGCTACCCTACTACTTACCTTCGGACAGTTGCAGCCAGGCCTTGCACACCCTGAACCTGCCTTGCCGGCCCATTTCTTCTACCTGCAAGGCTTTCCTGAAGGCCTCTACAGGCGATAACAGAGCTACGGATCGATCCGGAGCTCTGTTATCGGCTGCAGAGGCCTTCAGAAAAGCCTTGCTGGCTGCAGAAGAAGTTTCTGAAGGCCTCTGACAGCAAAAAGGAGGCTGGGGATGATGCGCACAAGTGAGGTGAGTCAGTGGACGACCCCCCCCTCCCCAAATAAGACCTGGTGTCTTTTTTGGTGGCAATATATATATATATATATACATAAGACCCAGTGGTGAGTTTCAGCCGGTGTTACCACCAGTTCACTTCATGCACACGCTTCACACGCACACCAAACTTGCACTCCATACAAGTGCAGTGTATTACAGAGCAGCTGAGACGTGGAAATCCGCTCTGCAGCACCTTTCAGCTGGGCTAAAAACAACCAAATATAAGGTATGTATAACGCAGGGGTGGGCGGTAACCTAACTATCAGAGAGAACCGGTTTGCTCTCAGCTCACCATCGTCGCTACTGGCTTGGCCAAACCGAGCCGAACCGGTAGAAACCTACCACTGATAAGACTCAGTCTTATTTTTGGGGAAACACGGTAATAGAAACAAGCCATTCACATCTAGTTCCTCACTGCTTCAGGTTTCAATGCTATATCTAGAGAGATTGATAGTGTCTCCAGAGGGAGTCAAGGAAGAGTGGGGCTTGATTATCATTCTTCCTAAACTCAGTTAGATTCATAAATGTGTTGCTTGAAACTTTAAACTAGTACTGGTAGTAATTATATATTTTTAAAAAATATTCTTATAGCCTTATATTCAGTTCTCTATAGTTCAAAACTATTTGAATTTATTAAGTATGATTGACTAGAAATTTATTTCTTCCTGGTATCTGTTAGTACATTCTTCAATATTTCTCATTTTTGTTCTGAGACCTATTTGTGAAGATCTCAAAAATTAAAAATAAGAGAAGCCAAACTATGAACTTAACCCATACTTATACACCAGATGATTTGCCTTCATTTGAGTCCTTGTTTTTTTTTTCACCATTATATCCTTGAAGAGAGATTTAGCATAACCCACTTTCCTTGATGGGTAATATTCTAATGATTGACTGACGTTGCAATTTCTGAGAGCTCAGTTTAGAGATAGCTCAGGATTCTAATGCAGCACCTTTAGAAACTGGCAATAACAATGTTTCCCTTGTTGAAAACTCTCTGATTGAACCAGATTAGACAATTGTCCTGTTTCATACATAATCCGGTCATCATGATAATCCAAACCTCTTGTTTCCATAGTGCCGAGAAACTATTCCAGTATTTCGTGCTTTCTTGAAGAGACATGATCGGACTGTTGTTACCACCATGAGAAGGTAACCCAACAACTTCACATAAGGATTGTCATAACCCGGGAGCAAAACAATTGGCACACGTCTTTTTCAGTGGCGAAATCCAAATTTTTTTACTACCGGTTCTGTGGGTGTGGCTTGGTAGGCGTGGTGTGGCTTGGTGTATGTGCCTTGGTGGGTGTGGCAGGGGAAGGATATTGCAAAATCTCCATTCCCAGCCCACTCCAGGGGAAGGATACTGCGAAATCCCCATTCCCATCCCACTCGGGGGCCAGTCAGAGCTGGTATTTGTCGGTTCTCTGAACTAATCAAAATTTCCACTGCCGGTTCTCCGAACTACTCAAAATTTCCACTACCAGTTCTCCGAACTACTCAAAATTTCCATTACCGGTTCTCCAGAACCTGTCCAAACCTGTTGGATTTCACCCCTGGTCTTTTTATTAAAGTTTAAATATATCTTCCGTGAGTTTGAATTCTGACTTAAAGAGGGATTCCTAATAGATAAGGAAAAAAGCAAAGTTAGGCTCTACAAATAATGCTTTTCAGAAAATTGCTTCAGGAGCATGATGCTAAGCATGTGTCCAGGACTGCTAAAGTTGTTCTAGAAACACAAAAACCCAGAAATTTCTTGGTCTGGCTCCATCAGCCATAATCCTTTGACTGAACTGGAATAATTTGCAAGGAAGTCCAGGTAGCTTTAGCGGTGGCTAGAGTACTACCTGCCCTTCAGCCACATTTTCTTCACAGGATAACATTTTTTTTTTATTTATATGCCGCCCTTCTCCGGAGACTCAGGGCGGCTTATAAGGCATTAAGCAATAGCCTTCATACTTTTGTATATTTTATACAAAGTCAGCTTATTGCCCCACAAACCGGGTCCTCATTTTACCTACCTTAGAAAGGATGGAAGGCTGAGTCAGTCTTGAGCCTGGTGAGAATTGAACTCACAGTAATTGCAGGCAGCTGGAAGCTAAATACTACCTTTAACAGTAGCATTAGTCTGCTGCGCCACTCAGGCTCTTTAATACTGTATATTCTTTTTTCATTTAGAAAATGCACACTATTCCCTTCTCATTAGCAAGTTTATATATCTGCTTCCACATATGTGGAAAGGAAAAATTTTATGGTTGCATAGAGGGTAGGAGCAGAAGCAATACTAATTTCTTTTCATTTCATATTCTGGCCGGCAAAAAAATATTTTAACTCCTGATTTTGTCTCTTAGTTGAATGAACATAAACACTACCCTGTTTCTCCCAAAGTAAGACATCCCCTGATAATAAGTCCAATCAGGCTTTTGAGCACATGGCAATAAGGCCAAGCGCTTATTTCAGGGTTCAAAAAAATATAAGACAGGGTCTTATTTTGGGGGAAACATGGTAGCGTCTTCCTTCTTTCTTTTTCTTTCATTGGATACATTGTCCAATATATTTTGGGAATGTCTCACACCCAGGAAGGAAGGGAAATGATAGGTAGGCAGATGACATGATAACTTGACCTATTGGCTAAACAATCTGCATATCTGGTGCTGAGATCTTTTAAAGTTGTGATCATGGTGGCATCGACATTAGAGAAATCTTCATTGTAAAGTAAAATAGAGTAATCTATCTAGCATGCATATCACAGCAGTCTGTACAACATCCAGTTTTATAGATAAGATTTTTAAAGCAGTTAAGTTGCTTGTAGAAATATGGTGTTTCTACCATATGAGTTAGTTGATTTGGCTTTAAAATTTGCCTCCTAGCAATTTGTTTTGACTATTCTTATCTGGCATTTTTCTAATTAAAACATTAAATGTATGTGTTTCCTGTGTAGCTTACAAGAACTTCTGCTCTGCCCTTCTAAGAGGGTCAAAGAATACATCACTCTCCTCTGTGCCCTTAGACTTCACACTCCTCAAGAACACACTGACTACGAAGACTTGGACACTGCGATTAAGCAAATGAAACAACTCAATGATTACATAGACCAGGTCTGTCTTCTACATTTGCTTTAGCATGAGGATTATTTTGCACCCTTTTAGATGAATGCATGCTACACGGAATATCTTCTAATCTAATGAACCCAAACGGGATTGTGAAATAGGAGTACCACCTCCTCCTCCTCTTTTAATGCAATGGGATTCACGGTTTCAGTCACATTCTGGAGCTGCTGTTAGTTGCAAAAGGAAAAACCCAAAGCCAAAATAACGATATGATATTTCCTTTGTGGCTAATAGGAGGCCAAAGTAGCAAACTAGCTGAGAAATTCCAGTCACAGCTGTTCAGTTTTACATCTTTGTAGATTCTTCCAGATATGCTCATACTCAGACAGTAACTAGAGAATTATTTTCCAAGCAATGGTACTACAGCCAGCAGAATTCCTATCACAGGGAGAATTAGTATCAACTTGGTTATTCTCCAGAATATTCTCCAACCCATTAAATAGATTGTAGACCAGATTTATCTCTCTGTGTGTGTGGTAACGGATGATCTGTCACAATGCCAGGCTTTGAGAGATGTTCTTGTATAGCTGGATTTGGATTGATGCAAAATGGATAAACTTTCTCACTTAAATTTGTGGTTAAATTGTTCTATGCAATAGAAAATTAAAGCATGTTCTTTATGTCTTCTGACTGCTATCTAGTGTTCAGGAATAATATGTGCTTCTTTGTCCTACATAGTGGCTTTCACGATCTTTGGGTTGTAAATAAGTTCTGCTCTTAAATTGTTGGACTTTGAGGTATGCCTAGGATACTTGGAGAGATTCCATTGGTATGGGGACCACTCTAAAAGTCTAGCAGTTGAAGTAAGTTGCTGATGGGAGATGTACTGTTTTAAACAGTTTTTCTTATTGGAATATGGATTGTCACTTTGGTGGTGCAATTTTTTGTTATTATTATTTTTTTTTGATAGGCATGCCACTGTTTCCTCTGCTGATAAGAATATCTTTTTCTCTTGTGAATTTGATTCTGTTAAAGATGTTATTGGTTGTATTGTGTGTGTTTTCTAGGTGACTTTTTAAAATTATGACAAATGTTTTGTACACTCAACTGAATCTACATTTTGGATTGTATGTGTGGGAGGGCAATTGCTTCCAGATGTTGCATGACTCTTTTTGCTATGAATCCTGAGATAGGTAATTTCCATAAGGAATTGATTTGTTTGTTCTATCCATCAGATGAAAGACAGTCCAGAGGCAAAGGTCTTTAAGTTTCATGATTATATTTATTAAAATGTTTACACACTTGGTAAGGTTTGGTACTTTATATAATAAGGCTTGAATGGCTAGCTTTGGATCCATAGGTGTGTAGGGTGTTTTGTCATGAAATGAAGTAATAATTTCATCTTTCTCAATTGTTAAGTCTTAGATTTTCTGAAGCCACTGCAAGGGTGAATTAATTGTATGGTTATTCCTATTTATGTAATTTCCAATTTTTTTTTAGTGAACCCTAAGTTGTATGTTGTGGTTTTAGGTAGCAATACAGTTAGATAGCTGTTATGTTTGATTTGCCTATTTTTGGGGGCATCTATTAAAATAAGGGAGGATGGCTTCACAACTTTTCATATGCTATTTGTTGAATACTCAATAAGTCAAAAGGATAGGCTTCATTCAGGTCCGCTGTCTAGGTGGGAAAAATAGTTCAAGCCAATTGGCTAAGCCATCTGACAGACCCTATAAAAGGGAAAGCTGTCAGACAGAAAGTTGCTAGGTTTTGCTTGTTAATAAAGAGTTGAAGTTGAAGATCTGCCTCTGTCTCTTCAATTGCCTACTAGCTAACACTATTCATCTTTTCTAAGATATCCTATGGTATCTACATCATAGACAGTTTTCTTGGTTTGCTTGTCCAGTTCCTTTTAGGTTTGCGTATTTGTATTGTGTAATTTATTTATGATTGCATGATAAATGCAACAAATATGTAAATGCTCAGTTGTTCATCTGGTACACTTTCATCATATATTAATTTTTACTTGGGGAGTCTACTATGTAAGACATAAATCATCAGAACTTGTTTGAAGGCAATCTGCTCCCACAAAAGTTCACTTAGGTGTTTTAAATGTATGCAAATATTTTCAGACAGGTGACTCTTTATATGAATATTGAAATAAAGAAAATTACATTTTCTTAGCAGACAATAATTTGAGCTGATCCAGGTAATGCTTTGAGGGCTATAAAATAGGTTCTCAAAATTTAATCCAAATATACATGACAGAGTCACTGTACTAAATTTGACTTCATTTTTTTAAAAAAAAATGACTATTTTTTAAACAAAAAAAATGACTTTATTTTAAACTACGTAATTTTTGTTAACATACAGTTTTTGTTAACTGTATGTTAACAAAAATTTACAAACAGTTGTTTTATTTGCTTTTTAAAGAATAACTTCTTGATTATGCAGCATAGCCCTCTAAAGAGATCCTTGCAGTAATTTACTTCAAATATATTAAATTTTCTAGTTGAAACTGAATGTGGGCAGAAATGATCAGCTATTGAGTGTGCAACAGTGCATCCAAGGAGGTCCTGTAAGTAATCAGCTTTGTTTATATGAAGCAAAAGGCGCAACAAGTGCATACCATTTATTTGTGATAATATCAGAAGATGTTTCCATAGGATAAGTTTCATGTCTTCAACAATAAATGACAAAGATAAAACCAATAGATTTACTCAAAGAAATATGTTTTGGTAGAATGACAAAAGAAAAGTAAATGCCTTTTTTTGAATGAGGAAGTTGATTGGAAAAGTATTAAAAACTGCAATATGGGAATGTGTCAATTACAAGTCAGTGTGTATAATAAAATCACGAAAATAAAAGTTAAAGCAAGTAAACATAATGGCTGAGTTACTAGATTTGACTATGCTAAAATCCCATTCAAGCACAGAACTGCTTTATTTTACAGTAACTAGTGTCCTTGACTAAGGTTTCTATAGTATTTGACTCATCTTCAAAGGCAGCTCCATGTTGAGTTCATCGTGATAGCCCAGCTGCAAGGTGTCCTGGGTTTGAGTTACTGTTACCAGTTCATTGTGGTAGGTAAACTACAATTGTTGTGTTGGCCAAAACTAAGGAATAGATCCCCTGGCCACAGCCTAGTTTACATGATGATTTAGCAGGAGTTTTCAACACAAAAGTTCCTTCTCCAATTTAAGGATTAGCCTATTCTAGGAGATTATGATCTTAGCAAGAACCATTAGGTTCAGTGTTAACTACCCTGATGTTTATAAACACAAGAAACTACGTATTGTCATGGTTTATTGTTAGTTAGTTTGAGTTTGTTTCTCCCTATTTCAGACCCTAATTATCTCCAGATACCAGTGCCACTGGACCTGGAAGTTGGAATATATGACACAACCCATGGATGGTTGGATTGATGTATTGATTGTATTGTTTATGGATCAAACGTATCAATCACTGTAACCATCAATTAGTGAATCATAATCAGCCATTTATATATTCATTGGAATGTTGTTATGTTTTTAATTGTTGTTTGACACCCACAATAATGATGTTGAAATGGGTACCCATACAGACTGGAAAAAAATAGAGTAAACTAAGAATGTTGATCAAAACGGCAAAATGTACTTCTGGTGTTTCAACATTTTAGAAGTCTGTGATATATCGAACCAATAAATATATAACACTTGCAGTTAAATGCAAAGTAACTAAAAATAATGAAGGAATTTGGTAACAGTCTGCATAATTTTTAATGTTCTCATTCACAGCAGTTATTGAAAGCCAGTAGAGATCTAATTATGGTGCAAGATGTGGCCCAGCTAAATTGTTCTCAGCGAATGAATTTGCCATTCAGGTAAATGTATCAGTAAAAATATTAAGGGTAATATAAACAAAATGAGGACTAGCATTATAGAAATGTTCCTTCGTTTGTTTTTTTTTAAGTTTTCTTCTTTCTAAACAGAGACCATGAAGATAATAATTGCTAAATGTATTGAATTATTTATTGGGTAAATAATGTGTCATGTTGCATACTTTCCTTTTTAGAGTGCAATAAATCTTTTTTTAAAAAATAAATAGAAAAATGCAAATATAAACATAAACACAGCTATAAAACCTTACAGTATATCTCTGGGTAGTTTTGAGACTGCTTATCCATAGAGATTCTGCCCACTTAATTCAAGGGCACAAAGAGTGCCTACACCAATAGCGGAAAGTTCCTATCCTCAAGGGATCCTGAAATAGGCATTCTCTTCAGGGACTTCCCTATTCTGGAGCAGCTTGGTCCCCAAAGAGCAAGGGTAGCTTCCATTCTCCTCTCCTCTCCTCCTGGAGGTTCATTGGAACTTGGCAGATTTGGAAATCCTTGAGACTTGAGAGGCTACCAGAGGTGGGTTTCAGCAGGTTCTGATCAGTTCTGGAGAACTAGTAGCGGAAATTTTGAGTAGTTTGGAGAACCTGTAGTAAAAGTTCTGACTGGCCCCGCCCTCATCTATTCTCTGCCTCCCAAGTCCCAGCTGATCGGGAGGAAATAGGGATTTTGCAGTAACCTTCCCCTGGATTGGGGAGAGAATGGAGATTTTACAGTATCCTTCCCCTGCCACGCCCACCAAGCCACGCCTACCAAGCCACGCCATGCCACACCCACAGAACCGGTAGTAAAAAAGTTTGAAACCCACCACTGGAGGCTACACCTCCTGTTGCTAGAAATATTGATCCTAATTTTAGATCTAGTTTTCAATTGCATTTTTCTTATTGTATGTTACTATCACCAATGCATGAGCTGCAGCTATGGCTTTAGTGTACTGCTTTGAGTAACCTTGACTGAAATGGTTCATAAATTTATAAATAAAAATATTTTTAAAATTAAATATAGGGTGACAATTAACAATAATATAATTATATTATCGGGCAAAACGATAGGGCAATTGTACTGCTAACATTTGTCACTCTTAAAATGTACAGCAAATCAGCCTTTGTAATGCGGTCCTTGCTGAACTTTGAGTTTGAGCAGTTAGAGTATGAGTATGAATGGGAGAAACTTGTTAATTTCTGAATTTTATTGTAGTGATCTAAAAGATTGTTTTTTGAGCGTTGTCTTGTACCTTTCAAGGTATAGACTTTTGCTTATTTTTCCTTTTAGTACACTTTTATAAACATTCACTATAATGCATTTTTTAAAAACGTTTACTGCATTTGAATGTTCTCCTGCGGTTGTTAAATTATTTATAAATAATATTAACATAGATAACGAAACTAATCTTTCATTTTTTTCCAGGTTGTATGAGCATACCCACGATCTTAGGCTTTTCCTGTTCAATGATATCCTCGTGATTTCACAACGCAACATCTCCTACAAGCCCTTTGAACGAATACCCAAGGTCACGTACCAGTTTTTGGCTACAATCATGCTCCATCAGCTCCAGATTGAAGACATTCCAGATTCTAAATGTATGCTTTTCCTTACTCTAAAATAGTAAAAAAGAAAGTTGAATGCAGTCATATATATAAAGTATGTAATTAAAACATTGAGCATTGTTACAAAATCTCAGAGACATTCTCAGAATCAAACTATTACTATGTGATACTTGTAGTGAGTTCTGACTTCTGGTAACTTCCTGCAATATTCTTGACAAAAAAGGTGCGCTTTGCCCTTGCCTTCTTTTTAGGGCTGAGAAAGAGGGGCTGGCCCAGGGGTTCCCCGCCAGCTTCCTGCCTAAGGAGGAATTAAAACTCCTAGTCTTCTAGTTTCTAGTCTGATGCCTTAATCACTGAATCAAACTGGCTCTCTCTTCTTTAGCAAGAGCCTTGATAGCATACAACATTGCTTTTGAAAGTAGGTTTGTTCTGACTTGAGCATTTAGGAAAGAAAGACCCTCGACTCCATTTTAAAGTAAAAGGTTTACTTTTATCAAAGTCAAGCGGTTACACATAAGCAAAGCTGAATCTGAATATTCCCGCACAAAGCTTGCATTTTCCCCTCTTCCCTGGTCCTCCCCCCCCCCTTGACCAGTCAATGCCTTTCGGGTTGGGCACATCTTCGGTGGAGTTTCACATTCTATTCCCATGGCTCCATCCTTGATTGGCCAGTTTGTTCCCAATTGACACCAGTGCCCCACCTATCTCCGCAATCTCCCCCTCTCTCTGAATTTGATGGCAGGATGCCAGCAAAATGGAGTATGCTGAAGATGGCAGAACCTGACATTCTTGTAGGTTTTTTTTTTTTTTTAAATGTAGCAGGAGAAGCTCTGTTTGAATGATCTCGAGCGCATTTGTCCATTGGATGTGCAATTTCTGAAGTGTATTTGCTCACATAAGAAACAACCTGGGAATTTGAGCATCAGTTTGAGGGCGCTGGTGGTAATAAGAGGTCAAGATGGTAATTTGTGGCAGTATGATTGAAACTCCCACCTGCTTGTTTGCACATCTGTTGATGCTGATACAAAAGGGGTGAGAATTTGGTGATGCTTCCATGATGATCATCTTAGATTTTATTTTAATCACATCATCCCTCCCGCTCCCTTGCAGATACTGCCGATTGAGACTTAGGGTGGTGTTTTTTGGGTCAATGAACAATGGGACTGGCAGGAGATGCTTAATTCCCACAATTCCTTGAAAGACAGGACCCAGGGATTACAGAAGCTGTGTGCCAACTTCGAACCGAACCTGACAGCAGCCATTTTTCTATTTCTCAGCTGCCACACAGAGGGGGAAGAGTGGGGGAAAGGAGGCTGGCATTACAACAGAGAGCTTTCTCATGGGAACCAAGGTCCTCTCTACTGGCAACAGATAAGGTTGGGGAAGGAATGCCTGGAGAGCCTGCCAATTAACCCAACTGGCCTGTGGGACCTGTGAAACTTGGGCATGGGGTTATGTCCTAGTTTAATTATACTGAAACTGCAGAGAAGTATTTAGAATTGGTTTTCCTTTGAAGCTGTGCCAATATGATGTACTTGATAAGGAAGGCCTTTGAGAAGGAGCTAAGTCTCCGAGTTCTAATTTGCTTATTAGTCAGAGCCTTGACAAGTGGCCTTAAAGCACTGCCCACCCCTCTCAGCCCTGAACCTAACAGCAGAGTGAGGCCTCCCCCCAGCCTACAATGTGCGGGCTGTGTGAATTGAACCCAAGAGTTAGGGGGCAGGCTTCACTGTGCTGTCAGGTTCAGGGCTGAGGGGGGTGGGCAGCGCTTTAAGGTCACTTGTGCAGCTGAAGCAAGAAACGCCTCATCCCAAACCCTCCCCTCCCGGTTAAAGAATGAAGTTTGAGGGGTGAGAGAAAAGTGAGGCGGAAAAAATAGTCGCTTCCCAAATCTCCAAAGGATGTGGAGTTGAGATCTGGCTAAATGGTCAATGCGCCATTACCAAATAAAAGCAGACGGGAGGATATTCACTCCTGTTGCTTCTCTCCTGTCTGTCTCTCTGCCTGTCTTCTCCGCCATGTCTTACCTGACTTCCAGCTCCTGCCATGCTGGGCGAGGGGATGGCAAGGGGAGTCCTGTCTCACTCCATGCGCCTCGCTTCTCCATTGCCTCACCCTTCCCTACCTGCCACACCCCCTTGCCAGCCAAGATCGGCAAGCGGGATTCAGGAAGTTGAACATGCTGCCGCCGCCCGGAAGGAAAAGAATGTCAGAAATGGGCTCTCTTGCAGCACCTCCTCTCTTTTCTTCTCCCGAGTGGCAGCGGTGCGTCAGGCTCGCCACTAAGAGAAGGGGCACGCGAACTAGGGTTTGCCAGAGCGGCCTCCATGAAGCTGTTCTATGTGGATGGCAGGGGCATGTGGGGCATGTTCCCCTCTTTGCCCCCCACTCGCCTCCTCACCTCGTGCTGTTTCCACAGGAGGTAACGAAAAAGCTGCCACGATTGCTGAGCGGCACTGGTGAAGCAGCCAGTTGGCGCTCCGGGGCCAAGGTTTAGGGATAAGATCCCCGATAATAAGGCCAAGGCCATATTTCGGGGGTCAAAAGAAAATTTTCAGGGAAACACGGTATTTTGTGTGGATAAAAACTATAACATTCTGTTAGGTTCACGAGGATGTGATATAAAAGAGCAGAAGTGTTTTGTAACTATCCTTGTGAAAAGCTTTTGGGGAAAAATGGGATGGAGCTTTCTGCTTCACTTCTCCTTGATCAGATTCTCTGTTTTGCCTTCTTCATCAGCTCTGTACGGATAGTTCCTCAATTTACAACCAATTGTTTAGCAACCGTTTAAAGTTAAGTTACGAAGGCAATGAAGAAAAATGACCTACAACCAGTCCTTACACGTATGACCATTGCAGCATTCCCATAGTCCCATAATCAAAATTGGGGTACTTGGCAATTGGCATGTATTTGCAACTGTTGCACCATTCTGGAGTCAACCTTCCCAGCCAGCTTCGAACAAGTCAAGTCAATGGAAGAAGCCAGATTTGCTTAACAACCATGTGATTCACTTAACAATGGCAGTGATTTGTTTAACAACCATGCCAAAAGGAGTTGTAAAATTAGGCATGGGTCACTTGCTTAGCTACAGAAATTCTGGTCCCAATTGTGACCCTAGGTCGACAAGCACTACCTAAAATAAAATATTCCATCTCCAGTGTACAGGTAGTCCTCGACTTACAACAGTTTGTTTAGTGACCATTCAAAGTTACAACAGCACTGGAAAAAGTGACTTATGACTGTATTTCACACTTACAACCATTGCAGCAGTCCCACGGTCATGTGATACCAAGTTACGCTTGGTAACTGACTCGTATTTATGACGGTTGCAGTGTCCCGGGGTCATGTGACCATCTTTTGTGACCTTCTGACAAGGACAGTCAGTGGGGAAGCCAGAGTCACTTAACAACAGTGTAACTAATTTAACAACTGCAGGGATTCATTTAACAGCTGTGGCAAGAAAGGTGGTAAAATGGGGCAAAACTCACTTCAGAAATGTCTCAGTTAGCAACAGAAATTTTGGGCTCAATTGTGGTTGTAAGTCAAGGACTATCTGTTGTAGATGAGAAGAGCTGTTAGTATGTACTGTTTAGGAATTCCCGTCCCTCATCTTTCTCTTACTGTGACTGTTGATGCAGGAGAGAAAAAATATTCACAAATTTTCACTGTGAGTCTGCTGTAAGTCTCAGTATTTACTGCTGGGCTGGTAGATTTATCAAAATGAGTGCATAACACTGTAATGGATGCTAAATCATATCCAAATCCCTTAAGGCTTTATTTGAAATTCTGGAAGTCTATTTAGAATACAAACTAGCATGTACTGTATACCTAGACACAAAGAAACAGCAGAATAATGCAAATCAAACTGATGATAGTTTAAAAACAACTGCTCAGTAATGTAATGAATGCTTCCATTACCCTCATTCTGGTTCCCTTAAGGCCGTGACGGCGAACCTATGGCATGCATGCCAGAGGTGGCACGCAGCACCCTCTCTATGGGAACGCAAGCCGTCTCCCCAGTTCAGCTCCGCCGCACAAGCGCGCACACCTTCCGCTGGCCAGCTGGTCTTCGGGTCTCTGCCACGCATGCGCGGGGGGTGGGTCATGTGTGTGTGGGGTGGTCATGTGCGTGGGGGCGTGTGTGCATGTGCAGGGGCCAGGGTGCATGCGGAAGGGACAGAGTGCATGCCGGGGCCCCACATACGCATTGCATTTGGGGGGTTCAGGTGCACTCGGTCCAGAAAAGGTTAGCCATCACTGTCTTAGGGTATTTAAGTCATTGATTGAGATGGGTGGCTGAAGAAATAATAAATAAGATAAATTTTGGCTCAAGGACAAAAGCCTGAACCTTTTATAAATCTGCACACTGGAAAAAGTAATTTGACCAAAAATATTCCACTGAAAGCAAAAATATTTTTATCAAATACATCTAAAGATAGATCCATCCTGACTACGTTTTAGAAGTAGAGTCAGAATTAAGCCAAATAACTAAAAGTCAATAACCACATAGTCATCCTTACTAAAGGTATCAAACTAGGTCAGAATTAATCTGAACATTTAAAATTTAGCAAGGCAAATAATAACAAACATTCCTGATTATTAAAGCCAAAGTTGTCCTAACAATTTTGTTTGTTCAATGGGGACACTTTTGTATTTCAACAATTAAGGCATAGCAAGGCCAGAATAAAGAAAGAGGGATGGGGGAAATTCCGTGAAGCAAATATTTCACCATTCAGTTTATCACCAATTCAGAGAATGGTATTTATTGTTGCAGTTTGTCTGATAAAAACAATGGGAGAAAGATTTAGGTAGACTGTTGTGTAAAAAAGACTAAAATGTTAGGAAATCATCTTTAAAGGGATTGCAATCAAGGATGTTTTTATGACAGCTTTGGGATGTTTTCCAAGTCAACTTAAAAATCGTTGGTTTTAGTTGATCCTGGGACAATTCGGCAAATAGAAAAGTTAAAATAATTTTGATGGAACTGTGGCCAGTAATAATAAAATAAAGTCAATCCAGAAATATAACAGTTACAATGATTTTTGACAGAAAAGTAGTCACCAATAATAAAGTAAGTCAATGAAATTTTTAATTCAGAATTGAATTGTCCCAATCATGGCAAGTAATCCTGCAGCGAGTTGGCCATGGCGAGTTGTCTTAGCCCCAACCTGACTGTGTGACTTAAAAATCATAAGGAATTTATGTAATCCATTTAGATTTCAAATACCTTGGATGATGACTAGGAAACTTTTTAGAAGAGTTTTATTGGACCAGGAGTCATAACATTTTAAAGCTTCTTGTAACAGTCTTTATCACTTTGGAAGGGAGCTTCTCATTTCTAAAGATATAGGTTAGGTTGAAGGGTATTCAGTTGACAAGAATATCCAAGGCCTTAATATTGAGGTCCTATACAGATAATCCTCGATTTACAACCACAACCGAGACCTGAATTTCCATTGCTAAGGAAATCAGTTGTCTTATGAGTTGCGCCCAATTTTACAACCTGCTTTGTCATGCTTAAGCAAATCACTGCAGCTGTTAAGTGAATCACACAGTCGTTAAGTGAATCATTTACTTTGCTTGTCAGAAACTGGCTGGGAAGGTAGCAAATGGCAATCACATGACCCCAGAATGCTGCAACCATCATAAATACATGCCAATTGCTGAGTGCTTAAATTTTAATCATATGACCATGGGGATGTTGCAATGTTCCCAAGAGTGATCGTAACTCACTCTCTTTTTTTTACAGTGCTTGTAACTTTAAATAGTAACTAAAATGAATGGTTGTAAGTCAGGGACCTGTATATCAAGATAACATATTGGGTTGCTCTCAGACAAACAGATCAGTCACTTATTTGACTCCAATCATTAAAGAGCCTTGGTAGTACAGTGGTTTAAGGCACCCTGTTATTAAGCTGGTTATTAAGACCAGCTGCCTGCAATTACTGCAGGGTTCGAATCTCGCCAAGGCTCAAGGTTGACTCAGCCTTCCATCCTTTCTAAGGTAGGTAAATTGAGGACCCAGTTGTGGGGGCAATAAGCTGACTTTGTATAAATATACAAAAGGATGAAGGCTATTGCTGAGCACATTGTAAGCCGCCCTGAGTCTTCGGAGAAGGGTGGCATATAAATCAAATTAAAAAAAAAAAACAGTTGTACAAAAAAAAAAAAAAAGCAAAACCCTGGATGGAAAGCCCTCTTACTTTGGTGCACGTTTCCTGTTTAGCCAGTATTTGTAGATTAGATTAGCTATGTCTGCAGTCAGGACATGTCCCGAACTGCCTTTATTTGGAAGCTGAGAAAGCAATTGGTACCTTCCTTGATCATAAATATACATCCAACCTGTTCAAACTGGAATTCCCTTTAAAGCCAGATGAAGAGCATCTGACTCCAGCCAGTTGAACATAAAGGGAGTACATTTCTGTGTTTCAATTTCCTAAGTAATTTCCTTTAGATCAGGGGTGTCAAACTCAAGGCCCTTGGTGCTTCTGCCAGCGAAAACGGAGCTTGGGAGAGCTGCGTGTGATCCTCCCAAGCTGTTTTTGCTGGCAGACTGCTAGCAAAACAAACTACTAGCAAAAGTGGCATTTGATCGGTAGGCAAGGAGGCATCGAGAAATGTTTCCCCTTTTGTATTTGAGCATCCAAGAGGGGATGGGAAAGGAGAAAAGGAAAGAGGAAAGACAAAAAGAAGGAAAGATGCGAAGAGAGCAAGGAAGGAAAAAGAAGGAAAGAGGGGAAGGAAGAAGAAAGGAGAATGAAGAGGGAAGGAAAAAGAAAGAGAAAAAAGGAAGGAAGGAAGATTATAATGAGGAGGGTCAATGGATCTCCCCAGCCCCTCCCGGGCTACCACAGGTGCCCCTGACATGAGTGATGTTGAGTTGGCCACAGCCACAAGCTCAAACACAACCCTGATGTGGCCCTCAATGGAATCAAGTTTGACACTCCTGCTTTAGATGAATAACTACACCCACCTGTGATCTCATCTTTAGACAATCACTTTGGTATAGTGGTTTAAGTTATCAGCCTAGAAACAAGGAGGCTTAGTTCTAGTCCTGCCTTAGGCACAAAGCCAGCTGGGTGACCTTGTGCCAATACACCTTCTCCACCCTAGGAAGAAGGAAATGGCAAACCAAAAATCTTGCCAAAGATACTGAGGGCACTAGTTCAAACAGTTACCAGGAATTAAAGCTGACATACAGGCACACATGCGTGTACACGCACATTAAAAATCCTCACCCTTCAGCTATTAATTTTGTAGTGCATCCCAGAGAAAATATAAGTCACTTCTAAAAATGTTCCTAAAATGAGAAGTATTTGGGAGTACTACTTATAATTTAAATATTTCTTATTGGAGGCGTGGGAGAATGGGAAGAAAAGAAATAGGATTTCGTTTGAGTCTTACATTTAATAATTAGCGGTGATAGGTCAGTTTGGACAAACTTCCTATGCATCTTGGAAAAGAGCCAGATAAGACAAATCTTTTACCTAGCTCTAACCACATATCATGCTCACAATGAACGTCATAGAAAGGTTAAAACCATATATGGCTCAATACATGGCATGAGCCAGGTCGTATACAGAGCCACCTCTGAAGGTATCTGAGGATATCTCCCTGTGCCACCAGGTCAGATATAGTAAATGCTCCAGTCCCTTAAATCAGGGGTCTCCAACCTTGGCAACTTTAAAACTTGTGGATTTCAACTCCCAGAGTTCTTGGAGTTGAAGTCCACAAGTCTTAAAAGTTGTCAAGGTTGGAGACCCTTGCCTTAAATGGTATCACTTACTAGGATCTGGGAGGTTGGTCTTCTCGAGAGCCTTTTACTCTCCCAAAAGGCCTTGAAAGGCTGACTTTTCACCTCAGCATTGGGATAGGGTAAAACTGGAGCTCACTGATTGCAATCATTTATGTATTGGGGAAGAATTGTTTTGGGTTGTGTTTCTTTGGCGGCTGGTTTTTATTCCTTCTATATTTTGTTGTAAGCTGCTCAGATAAAGTAGGCGGCCATCTAAATCTCTTAATACATTCATACAGGTTGGAATTTTCAGGCATTTTATGCAAGGATACCTGTAATGTCTTCTTATGATAAATCTAGGCTTAGCTAGACAGCCAATTTAATTCATTCCGCAATAGCCACTTTATGAACATTGAACAAGTAATACTTATCACGAGTTCCAGTGCACATTTAACGTGCATTTAACTGCTGCACATGTTGACTTAACGAATATTCTTAAGGAATCTAAATTGATGACTTTTGTCTGATTCTTTTCAGATATCAAGAATGCTTTACTTTTACAAGGGCCCAAGCAGCAATGGATTTGTTCTACAGATGAAGACAAGTTTATATGGCTTTCTGCATTACGAAAAGCAACTCACAGTAGTAGCATCAGTGGGGATGTAAACTGAATAAGGTAATCCCCATTTGGTGACTGCAGTTGGGACTGACAACTCAGACATTAAGTGAAGCAGTTGCTATGTGAAATCCATATCCGTGTTTATGATCTTATTTTAAACGTTTTCCTTTGTTTTATACACCTACAAGAGTTGTAAAGGTGATGATTGGTCACAAAGTTTTCATCCCTGTTGTAACTGCGAATGGTTGCTGCATGAGGCAGTTGTTAAACGAGGACTACCTGTATACTTTCCATGTATACTGCTCATGATTTAATGACATGGTGGATGTGACCATTAACTGCAATAACACTCTTATTATAAGTAAATTTAGTGTGAAATAAGTATATACAATGATTTATCACAGGAGCGTGTGGTTGAGTCATAGGTTATGAATGTGATTAATAAAATAGACATCAGAAGTTTTTTAAAGAAATACTTCCTTATCACCAATAAGATACAGTTTGTCTGATTTTGGACTGTTATGTATGCAGTCAAAAATTTATATCTGAAAATTTTGCAGTAGAGATTGTTTCAAACACCGTCACTATGCTCTCATCCGTATCTTGCACAAGTACTTGGGTAGGCATCTGCAACCCTTATACTGATTCGTGCTGGAGGAAATCTCCAAACTAAATATTGTATAAGAGATGGAATCTTTGGATTTGAATATGAGAATGTCAGGATTGAGCATGATACTATATGGCAGGCGCACACGGTATCTAAGTGCTCATGAGCTTCAAAATAAAGTGTGAGAATAAGGTGGTTTTGTTTCAATGACTGAATATAAGGGATATAACTACCTTTCTAGTCCTTTCATACACAGAAACATGTTTTCATGCAAAAGAAAATGTTTAGTAAAATGAATTACTTTTTGCTATGACTTGATATTCTGTTTATGCCATACAACATGTAAAAAGACATTAGTGAACCATTAATGTAACTGTATGATGCATTATACTTTATTTTGAATATATTGTCTGTTTTGCATGTGTAGGGAATGCTTTTTATGACTTTTTTTTGCTTCTTCCTAAATGTTTGATGTTTTCTACCCTGTTTCCCCCAAAATAAGACATCCCCTGATAATAAGCCCAATCGGGTTTTTGAGCGCATGGCAATAAGGCTAAGCGCTTATTTCAGGGTTCAAAAAATATAAGACAGGGTCTTATTTTCAGGGAAACATGGTACTAAAAACTTTGTTTCAAATTTTTATGAGTGAATATAGGCCTATCAGTAGCATGTACAACCTCAGATTAGTAGAAATTCTGTAAGCAGATAAAGTCTGGTTCCCTCAGAATGCTAAACGTGCCTTTTTAAAAAAAATGCTATCATAATGAATGAAGCCACCCAGTTCTAGCCTTAAAATAACTGACTCTATATTCAGTAAAAAAATGTAAAAAACTTGTCTTCTGTCCACTTGTCTTGTTATTGAGCCAAATTAAAAGGATTAACTCCAATTAAAATATTGTGCTGTTTTATTGTTGTAAAAATCACACGGTTGCTAGTTCTGATTCTGCTGAGATACTTCCATGCATTTTAACATCTATGATCCCACAGCCAGAATAAGCCATTAAATAGAATATCTGCTGTTAGTCAGCATTAATGCAAATTTACATATGAGATCAAAAGGTGTGTATTATACAATATACAACAAATCCTAATACAGTACATCAACCTGAATAGCAGGATACACTCAGGAAACTTTGTGTTAATAATGAAGCCTGTCTACAAGCCAGCAGAAGAATGCTTGGAGGCATGAACAGAAATAAGAGCCCAACTTTTTAAGAAACACAAATTGGGGATGGCAGGGATGGGGTGGGGTGTTGGGTGAGGAGTGGAGGGGAAAGACTGGGGAAGAGTTGAGGTACTGACACATTTCTTGACCACAGAGAGTGTTACAGTAATGTTTGGTGGATGTGTCAGTTTGTAAAGGATAATGTGCAAAGCATGCAACTATATGTGGTGTTCAGGAAATGTGTATGACTGAGATTGACACCCGATCCTTTCACAGAAGAGAAACACTTTGTGGGCAGACTGCAAAAATGACATGAATGCAAACATTTCAACAATAGTCAAGCTGTGGTCACACATGCAATGGATTAACAGACAAGGACAACGGAATTTGGTATGGCAAAGTGTCAAAGGTCATAGGCAGGACTCGGAAGATAATTGGGTTACTCAAAAAGAATAAGCTTCTGAAATTACTAATAATTTGCAAGACTGCAAACTCTTGATTTAGCAGATCAGTGATGACCACAGCTGGCTAATTTCCATTTACACAGACAGATGTGTAAAAGGCATTTATAATAAATATATGTGCTTTTGTGATAATTGGGATTATTCCAGCTATTGGGATGTTTTTATTCATGATTTTTGACGTGAAAGATAGAAAATTCATTCAGTATTCAGTTCCAGTTTGGGATATAGGCCACTTAAGTTGTATAAATTTGGCTCCAACTTAAAAATTATGTCCTCCCAAGAAAATGGGAAGATTGGCAGTGCCAATATATTGAACATTCAAGGAAACGCTTATTCCATTCTTTGTATTAAAATTATAAAAAGTTACTTAAATACAACTGTGGACAGAGGACATAACAATCACAACAAAAATGTTAAGAGTGCACTGAGTGAAACATATGGGATTTTAATTAGGCCTTTTACCCACATTTCTGTTTCAGAGTTAATTATTTCACAGTTAATGGCAATTGGTTTATAAGTGAGAGAAGGGTCGAAGCTGTTCCAGTTGGACCTCCAATGAAATTCTCTCTTCCAGAACATCCTAGAAAGGAAAAATTTGCCATTTAGATACCATAATAAAAGTATATTACTATATATACATGTACACACATGCACAATTATATATAATATATATATTCTTGATTTTATGCAGAGAAAATTAAATGTTTATGCTAATAATTAAGACAGTGAACTTAGACACAACTTTTACTTCAACATGCAAAATTTCTGCCTAAATGTTCTTAAAAACATGTCAGCAATTAAGTTCAATAATCTTGTTTAGTGAGGAACACTTGTGGTTTCTTAGCAAGTAAAAAAGTAAATCAATAAACTATGTTTCAACAAACCTCTTTATTTTACATTTAGTAGATAGAAAATATTAACAGATATATGAACTGCATATGATGTCAGTTTATCAGTAGTCAAATTCATTATTGTCTTAAGAGTAGTTGTTGTGAATAATGCTGAAAATCTACTTTTACAAAGCTATGTTGATGGGAAAATGTAGTGACAATTAAAAACCTATATTCTTTGTGAATCTGCAATCACAATCTTCTAATGATAATTGTTCCACCAACTTTTTCAGTGAAATATCTGAGAATAGATTATCAATATCTCCTCATTCATACATAGGATACTTTTGGCTCTTTTCCCTTTTCCTCCCTCATCTCATGGATCTTGTAAGTAGTTTTCCAACCTATTCTGAAGCCTTTGATATTCTGCAGAATACAGCTCACTTAAACTATATCAAGAAAGTAGCTGAAGAGAACATGCAAATTGAAAGCATGAGCTATGGATCCTGGGCTCTTCTTTACAAGTTTGCTAAACGGAAGGCACAATGTATGTTTGTAAAACATCTCATAATAACTTGTCAATTATCTTACCTTTAATTGTTGCTGCAATTCACTGTTCAGTCTGGCCAGAACAGTATTGGTCTCCTTATTGCGTCTAATTGATGCCTGAATAGCTTTCTTGTCCTTTCCCACCGATCTGAAGGGACAGTTCATGAAACAACTTTCAGGAATTGTGGAATACTTTTTCCCTTAAAAGCTCAAGATGTTCTGAACACAATATTGTTAAATTCCTTAGCTCTGTAATGTGTTTAATTGTACAGTTGTAGAGCTACTATGTAAAGTATTTAAAGCTTATATGCATTTACTGGCACTTTCTAAGACTCTTTTTTTCTATGAAGAGATTCCATGTTGAATAACTCAAATCACTTTTGAATTGTTCTATTTAAGTTCCAACAGGACAGAATATCTGTAGCTCAGGAACTATGGAATCCTTACTGCTCTCTGAACTTCCTTGTTTGCTTGCAAATGTTTCATTACCCATCTAGGTAACAACACTAATGTCAGTGAGTATGGGTTCTGCTCCCTGTTTATATACAACAGCTTTTTTCAAGTGTTTGGAACAACAAAGCTGTTATCTACACATTTCATTATTTTATTTTATTTTTCACAACTTTATAGCTTTAAAATCACTGAACATGTTTCCAACAACAGTTTAAACAGTACCAGCTTATATGACTGCCTGTGTAAACTTAGGTTGTAGCCAAATGCATTCCCCGTTGTCATATTTTGCCCAGAACCCCCCAAATTAAGCAACAAAATCACAGGGTTTTTTTGGGGGGCAGGGAAGCAGTTTACAAAATCAAAAGCATATTATCCTGCACGTTGACCACTCTAACTTAGAGAAATACCAAAAGGTCTCAATCTTCAGCCTTCCCCTTGGACACATGTTAGAATTCAATTTCAGTTTAGAACATCACCCAAATGGAAAAAGTTACCCAATGTTAGTTAGTTGCATTCTCTCAATCATATAAAAAAAGCGCCACATGATGAAAGAAGGATCTATGTGCATCAATGAGTTTGTACAAGCCATTCCATTCCACCCTTATACAGAATACATAGATATTTTATGGAATTTTAATAAATAGACTCTTGGAAAAGTAGCTTGCAAAATAATTTTGTAGTAATTTTCTCTACAGCCTCAATTTTTGCAGATTAAAGCTTGTTCATACTGCTTTTCTTAGCAATTCGAGAATTCAAGCATCATATACCATTAAATGCTCCTTTAATAAATCTATTTGCTATTTAAAATAAAAATATCAGAGATACTCATACACATCTTGGGTTACCTAGGAATAGATGGCTGAGAAGCAAGAACGGCAGCTATGACACCTGTTTTCTGCGCAGGCTCCTCAACTTCAGGTCTCAGCTCATCTTCAGATTTTGGCCTTCTGCGGATAGGCTTTGGTGGTGGTGCTAGAGGTGTAGTGCCTTTGGCCTGAAAAGAGAGTCATCATGGTTGATGAATACATATTGAAATAAGTTTCACCTGACCTCAGAAATATTAGTTGGTTAAATAATTACAAATACTAATTATTTAAGCTGTAAGGACCTCTTTGATGTAGGGGTTAAGGCAGGGGTGTCAAACTTAATTTCATTGAGGGCTGCATCAGGGTTGTGTTTGACCTTGGGGGAGGAGGGTATGGCTGGGGTGGGCAAGGCCAGCTTGATGGCACTCATGTCGGGGGGTGCCTGTGGCGGCCCAAGCGCTCTGCCAGTAAAATGGGTTCCTGAGCTCCATTTTCACCAGTGAAGGCTTCCTGCAGCCCTCCACCAGCGAAAATGGAGTTTGAGGGGGCCACACGCAGCTCTCCCGAGCTCCGTTTTTGCTGGCGAAGGGCTGTAGGAAGCGTCACGACCAAAAATAGAGTCTGGGAGGGACATGTGTGGCGCTCTCGAACTCCATTTTCTCTGGCAGAGGCACTGCGGGCCGGTCCTTCACTGTTTTCAGGGCGGCTGCGCAGGCCAGATCTAAGCACCCCGCGGGCCTCAAGTTTGACACCCCTGGGTTAAGGCATCAGGCTAGAAACCAGGAGTCTGAGTTCCTGTCCCATCCTATGCACAAAGCCATATAGGTTACCTGGGCTAGTCCCCTCCTCTCAGCTTTTGAAAGAGGGCAATGGCAAATCACTTCCAAAATCTTGCCAAGTTCATGCAGTTGCCAGGAGTCAACAATGACTTGAAGGCACATATGCACACCCAGAAAGCTAGTGATTAAACTAATTAGTACAATTAATTATGGCTTTTAAAGAGATCTTACTGTAACTCTCGTTAATAAGAGACCACACACAATTCTACAAGCTATAAGGTGGCTGTGCCTAGGAATATAGGACCTTTTCTGAGAAGTCATCTCTCTTGGTAGATGCAGCTAATTTTCATAAACCTCTTTGAAGACATCAGCTCCAAAATAAATCAGCAGCCATTTGCACTTCATGCTAATTCCTTGATTTGCCATGATTCTTCAGTTCTTTAACAAAAAAAGCTTATCGGCTCTGTGTTCATTATTTATAAACAGTGAAAAGAAAATAAACCTGAATGAATTGCTTTCTGTGCAATGATTAATACATTTTATAAGATATGTTCACCTGTTAGTATGTTGCATACCATGTTTGCAGGGGTAGTAGAAACTGTTTTGTCTTCTATTCTTCCATCTCCTTTGGCAACTCTTATAGATCCTGCACTATCAGAGGGTTTTTCTACCTAAGAGAGAAGAGAGTCAGAGACATATTCCAGAAATTTATCTAGGCTAAGGATGAAAGCGCTCTTCAAATTTATGGAAGGTCTCATGGTACAGTGCTTAATATAGTTATGGATAGATATAGATATGTTGATATGTGCTAACCTGGACAACCTCTGGAAGTTTCTCAATTTCTTCAACATCATCTTCATTTACATTCGATGCGGCAAAAACCTCAAAATGGCTAAAGTCTGCAAAGTTTGGCTGTTCTGGGATTTGTTGAGGTGAAGTATTGTTGTGCACTATTAAGCCGTCAGCATCTGATGATCGATGAACGTGGCTTCCAGCCTATAATTAAAAATAAGAACTTTTAAAAATAATAATAATAAAAAAGCAAAAAGTCGATCAAAAAAGTTTGCTACTATACACTTAACCTAGTCATCCCCAACTCAAGTCACATTATGAGAACTCATCGTTTTGAGAATATAAAATTCTTTCTTGCTTTCTCCAAGACAGTCCTATGCACTGGCAAAGAATCCTGTAACAAAGGGGGAACTATATTTCACGGCCGAGAGGAAAATGCAATCCTGAAAATAATGTCACAAGAAAATACTGTTAAGTTAAAGCAGAAATTCAAATATACCTGTGCGGGCTGAGGTCTTGGAGGCACTGCAGGGGGACAAGCAATCACTCCAGTCTGCTGTTGACCTAAAAAACAGTAAGACTGAAAACCTTCTGGCTTAATAATACACTAATCATATTAATTTCTGGAAAATGTTTAGCTGTTGTTTGGATATAATACAGCATCCTGTCAATTAAGAGTCATACCGCAGTAGTATCTGTTGCCCTATTTCAGCCCATCATACATGGTTTAATAGGTTTAATAGAAGACAAAGTTTAATAGGTTTAATAGAAGACAAAGTCTTCCATTTATTAATTCTATACAGTATCAAAGAGGTAGAAATTCTTTAAACCATCTCTATTAAATTTTAGAATGTCTATATTACTCTGAAATGTATACAAAGTCACGGTTGCAATTACAATTGATAGGACCTTGAATGCCATACAAAAAAAATTACCTAAGTGATTCATAACCTAATATATAAAATTATCTATACATAATTATATGTACAATGGCACATGTGGGTGCCATTGGATTTTAATGTGCCCAGTAACAACTGGCATTTGCCAGTATCCTTTTTCAACTTGGTTTTATTATTATTATTATTTTTTGGCTAAATCAATGTTTTCTGTTTGGTTATAACTTTTGAGCAATTATTTCTGTATAAACAGTGGGCCTCTGGTCCGTGTAGTTCAGCAATCTGTTCTCTAAATGCCAAGCAACTGCATAAAGAATAGAATAGAATAGAATAGAATAGAATAGAATAGAATAGAATAGAATAGAATAGAATAGAATAGAATAGAACAGAACAGAACAGAATTCTTTATTGGCCAAGTGTGATTGGACACACAAAGAATTTGTCTTTGGTGCATATGCTCTCAGTGTACATAAAAAGACAAGATACATTCATCAAGAATCATAAGGTACAGCACTTAATGATAGTCATAGGGTACAAATAAGCAATCAGGAAACAATCAATATCAATAGTAAGGATATAGTCTATTAGTCTCCCAGCAGACAGCCTTCAGAGGCAGCCACACATTGCCATCAAGACAATTTATGATTTCCATAAATTGGTTCAATGCTTCTGAAGCCAGACAGGTTGGCAGCCCGCATATCTTATGGTAACACCACATCTCATGGTAAAAGATATATCACGCTCTCCAAATTAAAATATACAGATTGTCATTAACAAATGGGAATCCTGGTTCGCTAAACTGTATCAGAGATGTTTTCCTTTGAGCTTTATATAGACATTCCTGTGATTTAAAATTGAAGACTACAGAATTTAATTATAGTAATGATACCACATTAAACTCCTCTGTTAAAAAACATACTACCAAGACTGGCCTAGGGAATATTAAGAGCTGAGGAATTTCCCTCTGAGGAAACATAATAAATAGCATTTTAATTGCCGGTCTTGAGGAATAGAATGCATTACTAACCTTCTTAGAATTATGAAGACTTGAATATGTGGGCGCCTTCTCTGTGGCGGCGCCCACCCTTTGGAACAACCTCCCCCCAGAGTTACGTACAATAACAGACCTCCGGATTTTTCGTCGGGCCCTGAAAACCCATCTATTCCAACTAGCTGGGCTGGCTTGAGTCAAACTTTTAAACTATTTTAAATTGGAACTGTTTTTAATTATGGCCAAATTATTTAATTATTTTAATCAGTTTTTTAATCTTTCTATGTCTGGATTTTACTTTGGCTGTGCACCGCCCTGAGTCCTATATTGGAGAAGGGCGGTATAGAAATTAAAACAAATAAATAAATAAAACAAATAAATAAATAAATATGTAATGTTTTTAAAAACTACCATTAATTTTGTACTTCAAAAGTTATTTTTCCCTGTGTATTAGAAAGCAGTCTTGTAGCATTTAATATGTTACCTTAATTGTAATAGTATTAAATATATTTCACTAGTTTCATAAGACTTCTTTAATATTTCTTGGGGGGAAAATCTACATTATTTCACAAGCAACATGTGCATTTCTAAAAATGTGTTAATCAAAACAACAACAACAAAAAAAAACCTCTCACACATTTCAGCTACACTCACCTGGAGTAACTGGGAAGGTCCTATTCATATCTAAAGATGATGATCGTGAATGAGAAGGATGAGGCCTTGGAGGGGGTGGAGGAGGAGCAGGGTTATCTGGAGAAGTCCCTGAATGTGACCTGAAAAACAATGGAACTACAGAAATTCTATTGCAAACTGCAACTTCCAAAGACTAAAGGGTCAGAAAAGTAACATATTAACTTCCAAAATAATAATACTGATCTTATACAATGCAAAAACCCATTTTTAAATTTATTTATTTTATTTATTTTATTAGGCTTATATGCCGCCCCATCTCCAACGGACTCAGGGCAGCTCACAACAATAAAACCACAATCCATAATGCAAGTTAAAATGCCTAATTGAATCAGATACAATTAAAAACCCGTAAAAAAACCCATCAATCCAGGCCAGGGGACTCGAATAACCAAGTTTTTAATTTGCGGCGAAAGGTGCAAAGGTCAGGGGCCAGCCGAAGCCCCAAAGGAAGTTGATTCCAGAGGGTGGGTGCACCCAGAGAGAAGATTCTACCCCTGGGGGCCGCCAGCTGACATTGTCTCGCTGACGGCACCCTGAGCAGGCCCTCCCTATGGGCACGAACCAGGCGATGGGATGTTGTTGCTGGCTGCAGGTGGTCTGCCAATATCCTGGGCCTAAGCCATGTAGGGTGTACCACACCTGATGCATTTGTTATAACTGTTATTACATCTTTCAGCTGCGCCTTTTTCGTTTATACATTTACATTTGAAAATGGATATGTCATGAATCAAGGCAGTGTTCCCCAATCTGATGCCCCATCAAGATGTGCTAGACCAAGGGTTTCAAACTCCCTGCCCGCGGCCCAGATGCATCACGCACTGGCCATGGCCACCCATTTTAGCAAAGGGAAAAAAGTTTTGATATGTCACGAGACGACAACGTGCCGTCATGAGTTTGACATCCCTGTGCTAGACCATCACTTCATCCAACACGCAACCTATAGTGTCTGGAAGGACTTTGAAAATACCAGCTGAGGAAAGGCTGAATGAAAAACTTTAAAGCAGCGGTCCCCAACCTATCTGGCTCTGTGAACTGGCAGCGGGGGGGGGGGGGGGGGGAGAGGGGGAGAAGGGAGAGGGGATGGTTTCATGTGCACACATGTACCACTTGCACAAATATAGCTTTGTGTGCTCACCTGCTGCTTGCATGACCCAGTTCCCAATGGGCTGTGGTCCAGTACCAGACTACAGACCAGGGGTTGGGAACCCCTGTGGAGCAACAGGGCCTTTCTTTCTGACCTGCTGAGATTAGCTCTTATCAGGTACTGTACCTTCCTCAACAATCCTGGAGAAAGCTGGGACTGTGCAGCCAGGGAAGTTGGGAACATAAAAACAACAGATAGTGCCCCAAGCTATTTATTGGAAAGCAGTTATTTTATCAAGTAACAGAGAAGGGTGAGGAGTGCTTTGCTGAAAAAGTATCTCCAGGGGGCTCTCTCTTATTATTTGCACCTATGTTATTCACTATAAGAATTGTGTAAATTTATGAACTGATGACTGAGTTCATCACCATTTTCCTGCTTTTGTTTTGCAGCTGTATATTGTACTTCTCTTGTTTTATTTTATGAAATAAAACAAGTTGTTAATAAGCAAATAAAATTAGGTGAGTACAACTAGCAAGAACACTTATAGAATGTGGTATTATTTTCAGAACAATTTATTTTTTTAAAAAAAGATTAATAGCAAAAAGAGAAACAGGGTGACAATTTAGCTGAGGACAGTGAAATTTCTGGTGACAGAATGACACCTTCGGCAAAGCATAACTACGTACCTTCATTATTCCATTTCATTTTGCCTAGAACTCAGTCATCTAATTATGTAAACAGTCTGTGAAGGTTTTAACTTCTAAAAGTCTAAATCACTGCAAATCCTCTGAATTGATAACTCTAAAAAGTAGTACACAAACATTCATCTTATTTTTCTGTTAATGTCGCAGAAAAATCAACATAATGCTATTAAATGTAGAGCAGTAATACCAGGGAATATTATAAACTCTTGAATCACTATCATAGAATCACGGAAGTTTTACCAGACTAAAGTATGTTCTGCAAACATGTTACAGGATGACCAGTTCAACCAAACAGCATTCTGTTTTAGTATTTAAACAGCCAATTACCGTTGTCTAGTTACAGTAGTTCCAATATGTTCTGCATCTGAAGTAAAGGAATCTGAGCTGCTGTAACCATCTGCTGGAATAAATTAAAATAAAATCTTACCCTTGATGAATTATATTACATTACAATCTACAGAATGAATTTAACTTTTAAGAATACAAAAAATAATAAATTGAATCCAACTGATAAAATATTTGACATAAGACACATTTCTAGTGTCCAGCCCTGAGACTACCATTAAGAGTATGCTCTTATAGGTATGTAGATCGCCCACAATGGATATTTACGGCATAAAAGAAATTACAGTACATGAGTAAATAATTTTAAGTGAGCAGAATGTCACATAAAAATGCTAGGTTTAAGAAATTTATAGTCCTTCCCATATCTTATAATATTCAGTTTTCTCTTTCTCTTTAATGCTAACGTTAATCTATTCATTTCTGCACATTCTAATATTTTCCTTATCACCTTCTCTTCAATAGGAATCTCTCCACTTTATCAACGGTTGGAGAATAAAAATGGAGTTTGGAAATGAAGGAGACCAAAAATAAGTAGAACATATATTAAGAAAGAGTTATAAATAAGATGAAAATTGTTAGTATACGTATGAAGAGAATGATGATATTTGATGTTAATACGGTATTATTAATGAAAGATGTTAAGAAGAAAATGGGGAATTTTACAATATTTAAATTTGTAATGTACTTATCATATTATAAAATTAATGTTAATGTGAACCTGAAAGATGTGATAAATGAGGAACGATGTAGCACAGAGATCTATGTACCCAGATGACACACTGCATGAGGAAAGATGGAATGTTTTATCTTTGTTTTTTTTAAAAAAAAATAATAATAAAAAAATTTATATATTAAAAAAAGAAAATCATAGTCTACCATCTGGAAGATTATGTTGCATCAATGAATCTCTATTAGAAAGGATTGTGTGAATCATAAAATTTGAAAGATCTTCACCTGTCATAAACGGGATTGGATATTTACTGAACTAAATGGTATCTTTATACTAGGAGAAAACATTTTGATTAAAAGTACTCCTCGAGTTACAACAGTTCATTTAGAGACTGTTCAAAGTTACAATGTCACTGAAAAAAGTGACTTATGACCATTTTTCATAGTTACGACCTTTGCAGTATCCACATGAACATGTGATCAAAATTCAGTTGCTTGGCAATTGGTTCACATTTATTACCATTGCTGTGTCCCACAATCCCTTTCTGTGACCTTCTGACAAACGAAATCAATGGGGAAGCCAGATTCCTTAACAACCAGCTTACTAATTTATCAACTGCATGATTCACCTAACAACTGAGGCAGGGGACGTCATAAAATGGAGCAAAACTTGTTTATGTATCACTTAACAACAGATGTTTTGAGCTCAGTTGTGGTTGTAAGTCGAGGACTACCTGTACATAAAAACTAGAAACCATCTCAGACAATTTAAGAACATGACACTTATAAAACAGCTGCTGAATCTTAGAAAACCTTTCCAAACACACTGTTGCTGAGTCAGAAGAGAACTAAGTTATACTTGCTTATTTTTACTTTTTTTTTTAGCTGCCTGGAACACATTATTGAAAAATAAATACCGATACTTGCCAGCTGTATTTCCTCCTGTGAATTTTACTGATGAACTTATTTTACTTTCTTCTGCAAGATCCGGTGACTTCACTAGCAAGGGACTAGTAGGATTTGTGTGATCTGGAAAGAAATTTAAAAACATTCAGTGCAAGTTTAGGTAATTACTTTGACTATTTGAGACTAAGATTGTGAAGTTTGATGCAAGCCACTAAACAATAACTTGTTTGATTTGAAACAAGAAAACAGAAAACAAATGGTATGTTAAATTAGTTTTGGTATATGAAGTCAGACTCAGCATGGGAAATTTAAAACTCTGAATGTTGCAATGTTGAACCTGAATTTTTATTCAAAAGCAACCCAATAAAGAGACCATGTCTTAAAATCTCTAATTTAACTTTTGCAGTTTGTTTCTTCATTATCCTTTATTTTATAACCTTGCCTCACTAAGAGATCTGGAGAAATTGTACATGCTTTTATATAACTTTGATTACCCCTAGTAAATATGCTCCTAATGATTGATTTTGCATTTGCTCGGTAATTTGGTTTACAATTTGAGCTGTATTGTTTTTCTAGTTGTTATTACAGAAAATCAGAGACATCATGTGCTTCTTTAAAATATAAAAATGCATTTTCAAATATAAAATTCTCTTACAAAAGTGCATTGGAACTCAACTTCACATAAGTACCAAACTGAATCTGTTTTGACCTCCTTCCAGTATTTAAGATCTATACTACATCAGAGGTGAGCTGGATTCTTGACAGAAAAATTAACTGAGGATAACAATTTATGTTGCCATTAGTGAAAGATGCACTGTACAGTCTGTCACAAGCCTTAATCATCATCTCGTGATACAGATACAGTGGTACAATCTGTTTCTCTCTCTCTCTCTCACATACACATACCAACAACTAACAGTCTGCCTGACACTTTCTTTTTATATTGGTTATTTCACAGAGTTCAAAACTTTTCTCAGTGAATCAGGAACATGTTGTCAGTTTATACTTTTCCACAGTAGGCAATTAATTTTGCTAAGGGGCTACTCCCACCCTTCACCCCCCAAATGGCTGCTGCCCAGACAGGGAGAGTGAAATATAAAATGCCTATGTTTGCCCTAGGTAAAGGTAAAAGTTCGCTTCACACATATGTGCTAGTCATTCCCGACTCTAGGGGGTGATGCTCATCTCCGTTTCAAAGCCAAAGAGCCAGCGCTGTCTGAAGACATCTCTGTGGTCGGCATGTGGCCGGCATGACTAAACACCAAAGGCGCACGGAACACTGTTACCTTCCCACCAAAGGTGGTCCCTATTTTTCTACTTGCATTTTTTACGTGCTTTCGAACTGCTAGGTTGGCAGAAGCTGGGACAAGTAATGGGAGCTCACCCCATTACGTGACACTAGGGATTTGAACCACTGAACTGCCAACCTTTCGATCGACAAGCTCAGCATTTTAGCCACTGAGCCACTGTGTCCCCTAGAGTCACCCTAGCAGGTAACAAAACCTGGATATCCATCCATTTTAAAAAAAACAGCAATAGAGTTAGAATTAAAACTAATTAAAAATAAAATCAAAAGTAAATATGAAAACAAGAAGGAATACTAACTGGAAGGATACGTGTGTGTTTTGTGTGTGTGTGTGTGAGAGGGAGAGGGAGAGGGAGAGGGAGAGGGAGAGGGAGAGGGAGAGGGAGGGAGAGAGAGAGAGAGACAGAGACAGAGACAGAGACAAAGAGAGACAGAAATATCTCTTAAGAATTTAGGAACATTTTAAACATTTCTGTGCAATATTTCTTTATAATAAAATGCAATATTTTATTCTATAGAAAAAGTCAATTAGTAAGAAACATTTGAGTTAAAATTGAGGCTCAGTTTGGCTGAATTTGTCCTTGAAAGAGTTTTTGAAGACTCTTTGTTCAGTTAATTTTTAAGGTGAAAATGTTTCCTGTGTTTCTGAATCCCATTACATTACTCCAATACAATATGTGGTATTCATATAAAATATTACTGGCTGAGTCGCAATTATCCAAAAACACTCTTAAGTGCACCAAGTTTAAAAAATGGCGTATTTTGAAATATATAATGAGTAACAAAATGATTAAAGTCTTTCCTTGGAGCCTTTAATTTTGTGATTTTTAACAAATAACTAATTATTGTGAAAGCGATTCTTGGCTATTAAAAAGATACTTCTATAAGTGACAAACATCTCTTACCATTTCCAGTTCTTTTAAATTCCATTTCTTGCATATGAATTTTGCTTGGTGTCATTCGAATAGGAACAGGGTGAACAATAGCAGTATCCTAAAACAGAAAGGGATTTGAAAGGAAACTATTTAAACCAATTATTCTATCCTGAATAGATTGGTTGCTATATATCATTTTATGTTAAAATTTGAAACATTAAACTATGTTGACTGTTTAAAAATAAGAAATAAGATAAATTGTTCTCAGTCTTATTACCCATATCCCTATCCATACCCATTTCACTTTTCTTCTTTTGTTGCTGCTTGCTTATGTGTTCCTTGGCTACCTTTTCCCTAGATATACAGTATTTCAATTTTATGTATTCTCTTAAGAAGCAATCTACACTTAACCATTTGTTCTAATTATGCCATCTACATAAGGCTACTATCAAAAAAAGAGGCAAATCCACAAAGCAATGCTTAAATTTTCTTTAATTTCATTTACAGGATTATCAGAAAATTGGACTAATTATGCTACGGAAAGAAGTATAGCTTGACCTTTATGGCTTAATGGCTATAATTAAATATTGCGTACAAGAACACTATGTACAATGTGGTTACTATCTCTCTCTCTAAATCTCTTTTATAATGCAACAGCATTAAAATTTTGCACATATGTTATACACATATTTGGGATCTTACATAAATGAATATCGGCTCTTTTGCTGACATTGCATAAAAGCACACAACATTTCACTGGGAAAGCATGTCTATTTTCCTCAATACCAAAGCAAAGTGCATTGGTAGTTACTAGTAAACAAGTGTAAAACTTCCCAAAGCAGTTTTTATGCAATATTCTGCCCATAAACTCATAACATGTTCAGAAGCACATGCATCATATAGTGTCTAATAATTTACGCAGAGAAACAGGCATCAACAAGCTAGGCAGAAATGCATCCCCACCTCCGAAGAGAAAAAAATGTTATATTTTTATTGTGCTCCTTATTAATTTTGAAGGGCTACCTATAGGAAAACCACGTTGGACAAAAGTTCAAACAAAGCAAAATAAAGGAAGCAAAAATTTGCTGCCTGTGATCTGAAGTAGCATAGCTATATTCAATATGGTAAATTGGAGGACTACTAATAGAACAATAAATATTTCCATGTTTCAGGCAAAATTTGTTACTAAGCAGCAATATAACATGAAATAAAGGGCTAAATATGTTTTAAGACAGTGATTTTCAAATATGTTGGTCTCTACTTTTGGTTCAGGACCCCTTTACTGTCTTAAAAATAATTGAGGAACACAAAGAGCTTTGGTTTTTGTGGCTTATATCTATTATTATTTACTGTATTAGAAATTAAAATTGAGACATTTTAAAAATATTCATTTATTTCACTTTGTGAGCCCCCTGAAAAGGTCTCGGGGACCTCCAGCCCACACTTTGAGAATCTCTGCTTTAGGGCACTGATTCTTGCATTGTGGAGGACAGGCCTTAAGCAGGAAGCACAAATTAGTTCAAAGGAGTATTATTATTGTTGTTGTTTACACTCAGCCAAATGTTTAGATTGGATTTGGCATTTAGCCACTTATCAAGTTCTTCCCAACAACATGGGATAGGCAGATCTTGTTTGATGGTATTAAAGCTATGGTTGCTGTTCTGAGTAAAACTGCCTTTTGTAATTAAATGGGGATTTTATCAATACTGATGTATTCAACCTGTGCTCCAATGTTTTGGGATTTCACCCAAGGTAGCTATTACTATTATTACTCTGCTTTCTTTTGCCTCAGTTGTCCTACTTCTGTTTGAAGAACAGAATGTTCTCTTCTATTTGTATTTTGTGATTTTCTTCCATTCTCTCTCTTCAATTTTGTTGTCTCCAGGCACTGCAACAACAAAGAACTCTCCAGACTTCTTTGTCTTTCTTTTTAACAATGGTTAAGTCTAAGGTTTTATGTGGTATGTGTTTCAGAGCACTTTAGCTTCTTCATTTTCTTTGTTTATTTTGTGGTCCCACCAATTCTTGCTTGCAGATAAATATTTCTTGCAGAACATCCGATGCGCCATTGTTGCCACTTTGTCATGCTGCTACTTGTAGTCAATCTACCCATGTTTTCCTGAAAATAAGACCCTGTTTTATAATTTTTTGAACCCTGAAATAAACGCTTGGCCTTATTGCCATGCGCTCAAAAGCCTGATTGGGCTTATTATCAGGGGATCTCTTATTTTGGGGAAAATGGGGTATGTGATCTCTTTGCAGCACTTAATTATTGGTGATCCACTGCTTCTTCACCTTCTTTGCAGAGTTTATTATTGTTATTAATTTTTATCATTCCCCATTTTTGTATGCCTTTTTTATATTAATAAGATGCGAAGTTCTGGATAGGAAGGTCAAGAACAAGCTAGTTTGCTAGTCAAGAAAGCACCAGACATAGGGGTTGTATGAAAACTTTTTATTACTGATATCTTAATTTTTTTTTCTTCCCACTACATATTCCTGCTTTGAGGAAATCACTGACAAGTAACTTGTTCTTGATCTCTTTTAATGACAATGTGGGCTTATATTCCAATTCAGGCATTTCTAGGCATAGACTTCTATATATATTCACCTCCCTTACAAAAATTATCTCAAAGTGGGTTAAACACAAAAGATATAGGATAAAAAGGTGATGGCAAAGAAAAAAAGAATAGAAACAAAATTCATCCAATATTCAAATAAAGAAGTCTTAAGTGAAATTTTAAGTCGTTTAACAAGTGCTTCAACTGTTTCTGAGGGGAAATAAAAGCTGAAACTGAACTCAGACCAGGGTGGATAAAAATCAATGATTTTTTTAAAAAATATTTTTTTTTATTTAATTCAGAATTTTTTTTATTTTTATCAAGTGTATTTTAACAAAATGCTTTTGGAATAAAAGTATATCTAAAGTTAGTTTTTTATTTAAGATACATTAATAATTTAGTTTATTAAGCATGAAATGGAGCTTAGTTATTACGTAGCATGAGGTTGTATATTCTGCAATATTGGGACTGTCGGTGAGTCAACAGTGGGTCAGAGGAGGAGCTGCTGTGGGACAGAAATGACAGTTGCTCTTTTAAAATTATGATTTAAATTGGCTTGATTTAAATCAAATCCATCCTGACTCTGACAAAATGGAATACGGATTCTGAATGCTTGACATTAGACTTTGACAAGTAGCAGTTCTGATAGAACTACATTCTTCTTTAAAACAAGTTCACAATCTGGGGTAGTCTTGGATCACTTTTCATACTGTATTAACGTATCACACCAATTGCACCAATATCACACCAATTGCAAGGAGGGCCTTTATCAGCTCTGGATCTGGTGATCCATGAACTAATAACATCAAGACTGGACTACTGCAATGTGTGTTGGCCTTGAGGATGATCAAAACATTGCAAATGGCTGAGTGTAGTAGCACCATTTTTGAGGGGTGCCTCCTAGAGGTACCCATTATCCTACTAATAAATCAACCTCTTTATACTATTGTTGTCTGAGTCTAATTCAAGGTGTGCTTATAATGGTGTATAAATATTTATATGCTTATACCTAAGCTATTACAGAACTGATGACTCATACCATCTGTAACATACACTCTGGTCATTAACAGAGCATTTTTGAGGGTTCTCGCCCATATACATTTTATAACAAAAATAAATTCTGAGGAAATAATATGAGGGTAAATATTGGTTTTTTGGGGGATAAATTGTTATGTTTGATCTGGCTTTCTTGTGTGCAAGATCATATGACGATGTATGTGTGCCTGACAGTAGCAATGGCATCCATACATTTCCATGAACAGTGAAGGCTGTGGGAAAAGGTTAAAATTATGTAATTGTGAAACATGTCTACAAAGGGTGTATTCATGTAAGAAGCTTTTGGGTGTAACAGAAAGAGAACTGGATCCAGAAAAACGAGATGGTCCTGGATGTCCAGGTTGACAGTAGCTTTTGACAAGTCACCATTTTTACTCATTTCATTTCCAACACATTTATCAATAAAGAAAACTCAGTTAAAATGTTTTACCGTCCTTTTAAAAAAAACAGTTAAATAAAAATCTCAAAGTATTCGGGCAGATATTAGAAAAGAGCAGACCTAATTTTATTTTTGCACTTCTAAGATATTTTGTTATTTTAGTTGCAGTGACAGACAAGACCCTTTGATGAAGTTTAAAGCAGATCAAATTATTAAATTGTTTACCATTCCCCCACTTACCATGCAAAAACCAAAACAATTAAGGAAAATTTGGAGTTAATAAAATTAATTTCAAAGAAGCAAGCTAAGTGATTGACTTACAGGATCAGCTGGTGCAATGTTAGAATCAAATTGGGTCAGAGTTTGTGAGCTGGAAGAGCGTTCACTAAATGTCTCCCACTGCTAAACAGACAGAGGAGAGACAACATGAGAATAGAGTTACCCCTGGAGAAGATTTAGCATAGTTTAGAGGTTGTAATGGCAGTTGTTTTTCTTGGAGGGAGGGGGGAGGGAGCCAAAATATACATTTCAACAGTTTTCAGATTCTGTCTTGCAAAATCTTTTAAATCAATGTGAAGTACTGTACAGATTAAACAAATCAATTTGAAAGTGAAAGTCAGCATACCGATTTGAGAAATCAAACTACAGAAAACAGAAGCTTTTAAGTCAGTGCTGCTATGGCTACCAATATGTAAGATTTCTTGTTTTTCTAGAATCTTCTGTTTTATTTCATTTAAATAAACATTAATAATAAATTTTCTTTACGTATCAGAAATAAAATATATCTTTATATTAGAAAAAAAATTAAAAGAATTACATGCAAATTGCCATTGCTATACCTGAAAACATTTCTAATAAAGTACATTTTATACATAAATTAAAGATATGTTTGATAATTGTACAATTCAAAGTATTCAAAGTATTCAATTATGTTTGATAATTAAATTCAAAGTAGTCAGTGTAAAAGGAAAGACTGCAATAGCAATCATTTCAGTAAGATCCAAGACATGCCCCGTTGAAATATATAACTGCCAAGTCATTTTTTTTTCATGCATAAACTAAGATACAGGCAAAACAGAAATAATCAGGTTTCCAAGCAATGAAGGATTTGGTCTGAGATTCAATGCTCAAGATTATTTTTTGGAAGGAAATGTTAATATCTCTGTTAGTAGAATGGTGAGTTAATTATTAGACATATCAAACATTTAAACAAATGGACTGAATATGTTTTCCTAGCAAATCAGGAGCTGCTTATGCTGCATAGCTGGGAGAGAGCTTGGCTG
The DNA here is from genome assembly GCA_022577455.1 of Arizona elegans. Taxonomy (NCBI): domain Eukaryota; kingdom Metazoa; phylum Chordata; class Lepidosauria; order Squamata; family Colubridae; genus Arizona; species Arizona elegans. The sequence continues at coordinate 247,990,859 of JAKOOJ010000001.1, forward strand.
ATCATAAGGGGTGAACCTCAGTTGCTTTTGGATGAACAAATTAAACTTAGGTGGGAGAGTGTACAAAAGAAAGTTAGTGTGGATAATATATGTACATGTTGTTTGTCATTAGTTAGAACCCTAAAATCTAATATATCCTTATATGAATATTCTGAAGAATTTTAGAAATTAAAAAGAAATCCAGAGACAATAATGTGCCATGTAGTGGGTTTTTAAAACAAAATTATATAGGATTAGGTATAATGGACAGAATTCAAAGACCCATGAGCAAGACAACCAGATAAAACTTTCGGGTTTCTTCAGTAGCAGCTTTCTAAACTTAATTTGACGTGTTGGAAAAGCAATCTGCAGTTTGCACAGAATCGGCGATTCAAGAAATTTTGTGGGAATTGTAAAATTTCCTTGCATGAATTATATATTCAGATATTATCCAATATTGTTTGTTTGTTTGTTTATAGATAGTATCTTTTGTATAATCTAAGGTATTTATGGTAAGTAGAAAGCAGTTCAGTACCTCCCCCAACTCTTCCATGTAAAATGAGGAACTTAGCAAGCAGCACACAAATTTCTACTGACAAGCAGGAAACACTGAAATGAAATTTGATATACATCAAAGGTTTTAACTGCAGCTGGTGTAATCCTCTCTAATTTCCACTGTGTTTCATGCTTCCATGATGATGCCAGCCTGTTTTTATTGCCTCACTCGTGTTATCAATCTAGTACGCAAAGACCTTATGGCATTTGACTATGGGCAATGCTGCCTTATTTTACTGAGTCTCTTCACATTCCTTTAAGTTTCAATTTGCAGCCTAATAATTTCTGACATGCATTGTATTAATGGACTCCAACTCAGCAAGACCATTTTCATGTTGATATATCTAATCCATTAAGAGTGGATTAATGTGTTCAAAGCTGGGAATAATAATAAAAAAGGAAGCTTCCTAGTAAGGTTTTTAACAATAATTATTGTAACAATCTAATTATAGTGATTTTAATATTCAATTTTATTTTAACTGTACTGATTTTTATTATTATTATTTTTCTGTATCTCACATTATTTAATTATTGTAAGCCATCTAGAGTTTTTAGGGATCTATATAAACAGACAAATAGTAGATTTATGGTTTTATGAGCTCAAAACAAGTCCTTCTAAATATTTCAAATCTGGAACAATACAATTATGTTTTGGAGATTTTGGTCCAGCTTGCTCCAAAACACATTGGCTCTTTTGAATATTCTGGATGTACCGGGAATTATGATTGGCCTCTTTCTTGAACTCTCTGCCCCATTTCCTGCCACCAATGCTTCCAACCTAACAAGAACCTAACAAGAACTCAGGTTCCATTTATGAGCTAAATGCCAGAAGAATATGACCAAAGGTCTTACTGGAGATTGCCACCTTACGTTTTGGAGCGATAGGAATCTAGTTGCCTGTGTCAGGAAACAACCCATTCTCCCTACATCCTGTTACAATCATGTTTCCTTTCAAATGGCATGCTCCCAATAGGTGAGTAAGATCCCCCTTTAACTTTCAATATACTCTCCGTTTCCCTCCAGATGTATCATCTTGACAGAAATTAGCAATATCGGTCAGCAATCTTTTGAACAAGTACCTTAAGACTCTTGGATAGGGAGAGCAACATCTAACTAGCATGAACCCAAACTTCCCAGAGAGCTAGTCCATCAAGATATCTCTATGTGATGGAATTCCAACTCTGTTATTAAAGTTTCTGCATTATGTGGCAAAGCATTCAAAATATGTATTTCCTCGATCAACAAGAATGAAAACCCAGGCAACACAATTCATTGCAGCCACTTCAAAATGGTGCCTAGTTCTGGGATGGCGTCATACACCCTCCGTAATACATAGGGAACCTAAGGAGTGGAATGGCGAACTCTCCTTCCTAAAGGAGAACGAGCCATTTCACCACTCAGCCTTCCTATACAGTATGGAGCCATATGGCATAATCCTTGAAGTGGGCACCATTTCAAAGAAGCCACAATTCATTGCAAAATGATGTCCACTTCTGGAATGGTGCTGGGGCTCTGTGTAGGAAGGCCTCGTGACTAAGCAGCTGCTTCTCAAAGGAAAGCTACAGAAAAGATAAGACACAGAGCTGTGATGGGGCATCGGGAAGAGGATGTAGACCCAACGGGATAGGAAACAAACCCAAAGCTCGCAGGGATCCAGCAGGGTGGGATGGGAAAAAGACAGGTTGCAGTATCCCTCTGGTCAAAAGTCTGAATTTTGTCCACATGACTGTGAAGGCACTGCAATAGTAGTAATTTTGGGCAGCAGTCTTCATTCAGTGCCATCATTTCAAATGGTTGCTGACTCTTTGTATTTGCTTAGACTACTAAGTCATCTAATAAGCCAATGGTTGTACTGAAGATTTGTATGCTTTTTTTTTTCTCTTCAAGGTTGAGCCTTTATCTTCCATTCTCTGTTGCCCCAGAATGGAGGCAGGCAACCTTTTTAAGACCAGTGAACATATTTGGAATTTTGAAATACAGAGGGCAAACTCAAATAATGACTTTTTAATGAAATCATTGGAAAAAAAAATTGTTATTAGCTTTCCATTTCTAGACCCTCAGAATGTTCTCTACTATACCTATTCTTAAATTTTATATATATATATATATATATATATATATATATATATATATGGCACTGAAACTATTTAGTTTGAGATACTGCAGAAACTTGTAAATTGACCACTGCTTGGACTAGAAGATCCTTGTAATTTTGAATTCTAATATAAATGGCTTACGGAAGCATATATACAAACATTAATGAGAATTGTTAGTGGCAAATAATTCTTGAAAAGACAAATGTTTAGCATCACACTAATATATTTTGCAATATAAGCATTGCTCAAACTATTAAATGCTCTAAATAATTTCTGCCTTTCCAGTTTCACTCAGATACTTTCAGCTTCTAGAAGAATTTCAGAAAATTGAATTAAATTCAGAAATTTCATTTGAGACATTAAACTTCCAGGGAATAAATGATAAGCTGAAGAAAGCTCCACTAAAAGCTGGAGCTAATGACTGCAGTCGAATGAAGAGCTGGTTAAACAGACTAAATCTTCCTAATTCTCCATACAGTTGCTCCTCATGAAGAGACTGCCAGACAGAAGTCTTCAATGGGTTTAGAGCTCTGGGAGATGAGGGGACAGCCAGCTTGCTCAAACTTTGTTTGGCACCTTTGAAAGACATTGAGTTTGCATACTTCTTTTCAATCACTTTCAAAAATTATTTAATTGCTTTTCAGCTACTAGGAAATTTTGGACAGGTTAATTTACAGCAACAGATAAGTTTCCTTCAAGTTTTAAATAGACCTTTTAAGAATTTTTTTTTAATAAACAGCAAAATGGTGAATAGAATTTTGATTTTGGAATGTTATAAATAGATAAAGAGTCCAGATTTGAAATACAATTTTGAAATTAATAATAATTCTTTCCATGAGGAAATGCTTAATTCTTTAAAAAAACATGATAAATGGGACTTTAAAGGTTGGACACTAGAAGGAATTAAAGATTACAATTAAAGGGGAAGAACACTTGACTTACCAATACAGAATAAAGCAAAACATTTTAAGACTGGACACACTTGACTAAAGGTTAGGGTTAGGTTAGGGTTTTGAACAGTGGACCCAGAAATTTATTTCAACAAGGTCTGGCCTGTATTTAAAAAGTGTTATGGAAGAGGAACAACTTTTACCTGACAAGATTGAAAGTGAACTTAAAAAATGATATGGGAAAAGATGATACAATAAAGCCAGTGGATATCTTAATAATTAAAAGGAACATGCAAATAGCAAACCAGGAGAGTGACCTGGATAATCTTCCTACAAAAGAGGCTTATTAAAGCTTTAAAGATTTTTGGGAGAAGTGACAGAAAAAAAAAAAAAGAAACCAAGTTCTAGCACTATTTAAAGGGATTAAAGATCAGGATTGTTATTGTATAACAAGAAGGAATATATAGTTGGTTTATTTGACCAAGGTTAAAATAGATATATTGTTATCTCTGGTAACCCTTAATAGTCTTTTGCTGATCAGGACTGATGAGATTCTAAAGATTTGTTTATAGACAAGAGGTGAGACATGCAAAGAAGAGGTCATTTGTATTTTAAGAGAAGAGACTGTTTATACTTATGATGAAGAGGTAAGCTCTTTATTTATTTATTTTCCTTTTTCTTTACTATATTTTTTCTCTTTTCTATTTTTATCCACCTTCCATTTTTTAGTTTATATTAGTTTTATTGTTGCGATTGTAATTTTTAATAAAATTACTATAATGAGCCTTCACCAAACAAGGATTTTTCGAATGTACTGAAATCTAATTCCCAGTCAATGGCCAGACTGATTTAATTGGAATTCTGATTGTACTAGATATAGGCAAGAAGACTTGCATGTGCTTTCTAGTCTAAATCAGAAGGGAAGTGGAACCTAGTCAATTTAAATAATCCCAGAAAGCTAAACAGGACTGGACAGTGACTAGCATTTGTATGGGAAACTACCAGAAACTTTCTCAGGTTTTAGATTAGAGATTTAGATTAGGGAAATCAAAAAAGGGAAGACAAAAAAAGTTATGGCAAATCACATCCATGCTTTTGCCAAGAAAACATAAGACAGTCACTAGGAGTCCAAGTCACCTCAAGAGGGACTTTATCTTTTACTGTGGTCTAACAGCAAAAAATGAACTGAATCACTCCAAAAGGAAGCTCTTTAACCTTTTCCACCTTATAGAGAGTTGAAACCACCCTCAAGAAATTAGCAAAAGACCTATGCAGGATTTAGAACAGAAATCACTGACGGACAGAATAACTTTTGTTTTAAAGACCAGGGAAAGAAAAAGACAAAAAAGTGAGCTTTTGTGTACAATCCCAATACATTCTCCAGTTATCATGACAAGGATCAAGCCTATACACAGGAACACTAAACTTAACCCCCAAATTTAGAATGCAATCCAATCTATATTGTGTTTTACATTCATTCTTAAAGTACGAATTCTAAGAAAGTAAGGTATATTTTGCTAACCTCGCTGCTTTGATTCAGTTCAGGCCACGTTTGATTAAGTGATGGCATTGATGGTGATTTGCTTGGCGGTGCTTCTGCTGGGGAACTTGCAAAACCTACCTCAGCAGATTGATCCCCCACTTCTGAAACAGGAACCACTACAAAAGCCAAACACAACATTGTAGCAATGTCTTTAAAACTGTGTGTTAATAGTTTCTTGCAATTTCATAATTAATATATGGAAGCAAGCTTATAACATACCTTATTTATGAACATTTATCAACCTATTTCAGAGATTCCCCATTATGCAGAGAACTGTACTATATTTACTTTATTTTTCCAGCACGTTGTAGTACATTTAGCTCCATTATAAATATTCTAGAACGGATTCCCCATGGGGTATTTGGGAAATCACAGGGTCTGTCATTTATCCTGCTCTCTGCTCCACTATATTAAAAAAGTCTTTCAATTTTACTGCAGATCAAAGTATCAGCGACCACATAGATTCCATTAATGACTCTAGGCCCTATGGACATTCTCAGAAAATAAAATAATAGTTAAGTAGTCCATTGTTTTATTTTGAACTATACTATGTAGTCTAGGGAAAGAGACAATAGAAACTAGTAGCAAGTGTAATTGGGCTAGAAAGTTTTGATTATTTTCTATATTGTATATGATATTTTAATTGTTCTTTTACATTTTTTTCCCTGCTAATTCCCCTCATTTGTTTTGTTACATGTATTGTGTAGGCTTTGTTCCTGCTGCATATTTCTTAGCATGACCAATTTACCTGCCATAAAGTAGCAATTTTGTTTTGTCAGCTCTGTGCTTAAAAGTCTTGAGCAGGCTATTTTTCTTTCAGCCTTATCAGCTTGCATTCCTGTAAAAATTGTGCTTTATGATTGGTTACATCAAAATTGGAGATATGCCCACCAGCTTGAAAATGCTGCAGAGTCTGGTAGAAAAGGGAAGTAACCAGAAAAGCTATATTGCACAAGGAGAGTTCTTTCGTGTTTTGGATTCGACCCATTTCATATAAGCATAGCAGAAATTTCAGGATGCTAAGGCAAAATAACCTAATATTTTCCTTTTTCAAAAGTTTTCCTTACAGTTTAAGTTTATACATTCCACATGTTAAGAACAAAGAATAGTTTCTTTGAACAACAAAAAATTAGCAGCTTTCTAGTTTCGTATATTTCATGGCTACCAAACATGGGAACAATCATAGGGTGACTTTACTGGCCAGGATCTAGAAAATTATATGAGATTGCAAGAATTTTTGCAAAGATAGGGAAAGTGCAAAATTTCTGCTTTATTAATAGTCTCTTACAGGACTTCCGGTTTGCTGCTGGCCGCCGCCAGACGTTCCTCTGGGATCGTCAGCTCCCTCTGCCTGTATAGAGCCGCCGTTACAGCGGATGGCGGCTCGAAAAAACTCCGTTTCCAAGAGGAAACGGAGAGAGAGCCGGCAGGGGTGGGTAGAACTCCCCGCAGAGTCCCAAAAGTTTTTTTTTTAACTTTTGGGACGGAGCGGATGAGAAGCCCCATATCCCCTGCCGCTGCTCCGGGCTTTGGGAGACCTCTGCCTATGCAGAGCCAGGCGTCAAGAGCAAGCCTGTGAATCTAAAAGAATAATTAAAGAAATGAAGAACTGGACCCTTAATACTGAACCGCAAGTATCTCACCCTTTCAAAAACTATTTAAAAGAAAAGAGCAGAGGAAAAGAGGGAAAAAGAGCCTTCTAAAATGGCGTCTGCTGTGGCTGGAGAAGGGCTAAAAGGGAAAGTCCTTCCGTTTTTCATTATTACAATGTAGCGGAATAAATATCATTGGCTACATTTCTAGAGAAACCTCGCTCCTGTGCTGCTCAGAAGTTTTTTTTAATGAGGGAAAGTCTTTTTGTTTTCTATTTCTTCTCTTATTTTTGCTAAATCTTGTCTGTGTGGGAAATGGCATCAGGACTTATACAGCTGGACAAACAGGGGGGGGGGAATTTCCCCCCTTAAGAAATTGCGCCAACAAATTTCAACTCTCCAGCGTCAGAAACCCGATTTTAATATATTAGAATTTATCCTTGAAGAGATTGTAAGAAGGGATGAGATTGTGAATCAGCAACTTGAAAAATTTAAGCAGGAAATTAAAGAAATTGGTGAATTGGTGAAATCAGAGTCTGACTTCTTGAATAAAAAGATTTCAAAAGTTGCTAATGGTTTATCAGGCTTTCTGATTCGGATGGAGGCAAAGACTGAATTATTAGAGACTAAAATGAAGGAACTCGAGGAGAATTTGGATGACATGACTCAAAAAATTAAAAAGGATTTGATAAACATTCAGGATAATAGCTTGGAAGACAAATCTAAAATGGAGACTGACCAAAAGATTGGTAATGAGGAAAATGTACAACAGAGGATTGAAAGAGAAGTTTTAATGATTCAATATAATTTTACAAAATATGCAATTAGATTGAGAGGTCTGCAGGAAAATAATAGAGATGATTTAAGGAAAGTATCTTCTGAAATTCTGGCTGGGATCTTAAAGGTTCAACCTGATGAAGTGTATTGCAGGATTGATAGAATTTATAGAATAAACTCCTGGTGGGCAAAGCAAAGGCAACTGCCTAGAGATGTGGTGATCTATTTTACAGATAAAGAAATTAGGAATAATATTGTGCAGAACTCTTTTAATTCCAATTTGCAATTTCATGGAAGAAAGATTTGGATTTTCAAGGAGCTCCCGCCCAAGATGTTAATGGAGAGGAAGAAATTTGGCTTTTTAGTGACTGAATTAAAAAAAAGAAATATCCTATTCAGGTGGGACATCCCAGTTGGTTTAATATTGAGATATCAAGGCGTAAGATATCAATTGCACACTGTTGAAAAAGCGGAAGATTTTTATCAAAAAATTCTAAAAATGAATTTAACACCTTTAGGCATAATACAGGATAAGCAAAAGGAGTTGGAAATAAAAGGAAAACATCAAATTACAGAGGCTGTGATGGATAAATTGTCTTTGGACTCCTTGGAGACCCCAGCTGGACTGTTTATAAATAAGAGAGCAGTGTCATCCGAACCCAAGGTGATGAATCATCAAGTCACAGACAAGTGCGCAAATCAATCAGTTGATATACAAGTGATGGAGAAGAAAGATGAGATGATAAAATTAACCCAACAAGAACAATCCACAAAGCAGAATGAAAATCAACCAGCAGATATACAATTGGTAAGCAAGAAAAGAGGATGGAAATTCAACCCGAAAAAGAAAAAGAAAAGAAACAGATCTTATAGAAACAGTAATTTCCAAACTAAGCAACAGTGAAGCCAGGCGCTTTAAAAAATGAATGAATATTAGAAAAGACAGTGGTGGCGAACAATTGTCTGATACTATCCGGAGGATTGTGGCAGATCTCTGCAAGGCCATGATTTTGGGAAGTGGAAAGAGCCTCACTTTGTTGGATTTGAATCATCTAATTTTTTCTTATTTACTTTTTTTTTCTCTTGGAAATATATTATAACTACTTTGAGTTATAAGGCAGGAGAGTTTTTGCTGGGGCATGCAGAAGATCTGGATGTTACTCAGTAGGATGACAGGAATTAACAATCCTGATGAATACCACAACTATAACCATACGGATATATTCATAATTATAATGTCACTCGGGTGGTTGTTTTTACTTTTATACAGGTGTGAGGATATCTACTACTGATGGGGGCAGAAGATGACTGAAGATTTTGAACAAACTGTTGCACCAGCATGTTATTTTACCCTATTATGGGTGATGGATTTAACAATCTAGTGGAAAGACATCAAAGAAGATATTATATGGATCATAAACTTAAAGTTATTGTCTTTTCTCTTTTTACATAATGAAATGCATATATAGATATGTGTATATCTTAGTAAAGTGGGCAGTTGATTATATTTAGAATCGTATTGCATGATTTTGTAGGAATTGAAGGGCTGAAATAGGTTAGTTTACTGATTGTTATAAAATGGGATGCATATATAGATATGTGTATATTCTAGTAAAGTGGGTAGTGGATTATATTTAGAATTGTATTGTCTGATTTCAAGTCATATATTTAGAGGAGTGGAGGAAGTGGACAGAATTGAATAAATTTGGTTGCAGGGAGAAGGCCGATTTAAAATGTTATATTAATATATATAAAAGATTAAAGGTTAATTTGTAATAATACTCAATAAGTTTAGGGGAGGAGAAAAAGGGCAGATTACCGTAAAAATGGGAGTTATAAGATTAACAAGTTAAGGGTCAGTATTCCGAGAAGGGATTAAGGGAAAGGGAAGATATTATGTATGTAACTAGTTATGAAATAGCCTATTGTTGTGAAGAAGTCACAGGGGGGGTTGGGTGGAAAGGGTGGGTTAGGGAAGAGGGGGGGGGAAAAAGGGGGAAAAACTTGTATTTGAAAACTTTTTCAATAAAAAAAAAAAAAAAATAGTCTCTTACGGAAACCTCTTCCAGAAGTTCTCCTTAAAGGATAGCCCTTGGCCACATATTATGTTATACAGAAAAAAAGATGCTTGATTAGCTTCTTCATGGAATCAGAGCAGTGTTTCTCAACCTTGGTAGCTTGAAGATGAGTGGACTTCAACTCCCAGAATCTAGGGATTCTGAGAGTTGAAGTCCACCCATCTTCAAGCTTCCAAGGTTGAGAAACACTGCATTAGAGTATAATCTTTAGATGTGCTCATTCTAAAATATCATTAAAACATATTGCTATTTCCTGGCTGTAAAAAGGAGATTGCTAGGTTGGGGTATCATGCTCGTTGCTTTGTTAATAATACAAACTATCCTCTTTAGTTTTATATTTTAAATTGTTTGATTAAATTGTAACACAGGTGAAATATATTTTTCTCTCCAATAAGCAGACATGTAGCATTACAAGGATCTAAAAAACATTTTGAAGCGAGCTAAATAATAGTTTCCCACAAAACAAAAATTTAAAGGACTTTTCACAGTAAGACAAAATCTCAGGTGAATTCCGTGGTTCCTCAGCATATTAGTTACTGAACACACATATAATTTACATGATAGAGAATAAGAGACTAGCTGGAAATATAAACTTTAGTCACCTAGAATCATCGACAAATGGGCAACCTTAGAAAGCAATAGAAGCAATAACAATTAATTGAAAGTTGAATAAGATACATTTTATCTTCTGTAATAGAATGCTTGAGTAAATGCAAGTAGAATCAACTTACATTTTTGATAAAGGACAGAAGCTTCTGTCTCAAAAAGAAAATCAGTTTTATACAGACACACACAAGAGAATGAAATAAAACAATTGCAATGCACATGCAGTAGAGTTTGTGCTACACATCCTTTAGCAACTAATTTGTAGGGGAAAAGAAATTACCTGCTGAGTCCTCCAAATCAATCAACTTAGGCATTAAACTTTCAGGTAGTTTTTCTGGCAAATCATAACCATTCTTCCTAGCAACCACTAGATGGAAAGCAGCACAGAACTCATCCAGTGTTAATGCACCATCTTTATCAAAATCTGACAGCTCCCTGAAATGAAATTATTCAACTTTATTGTACTATTTTTTGAACAAAAAAAAACTTTTCTGTATTTTCCTGAAGTCTTTCAAATTGAGAAAAAGTAATTTGAAAAAGTTCTTCCAAATAACCAGATATTTTTCCAAGGTAAACATTAGCCTTTCATAGTCTGGCATATTGTATTTAAAACACAATTAATTGAATCCTGAGAATCCATGAGCTCATGGGATGCTCCTATTGGATGAAGAGTAATCAATTAAAAAAAAACCTGAAAAATTTCTCCGAAGAGTTATAAGAGTACTTATAGGTACTCTATACACAGAGGTGATTGCAGGAGAATTATTAGGAAGGACAAACTGTCAAAAATCATTTTCCATGCCTCTTTGCCAAAAGGAGTTTGTATAGGTCCTTGACTTACAACCACAATTGAGCCCCAAATTTCTGTTGCTAAGTGAGACATTAAGGGAGTTTTGTCCTATTTATACGACCATTCTTGCCCCAGTTGTTAAGTAACTCACTGCAATTGGTAAGTCAGTAACGTGAATCTGGCTTCCCCATTGACTTTACTTGTCAGAAGATCACAAAAGGGGATCACATGATCCCAGGGTACTGCAACCGTCATAAATGTGAACCAGTTGCCAAACATCTGAATTCTGATCACATGACCATGCTGCAAAGGTTGTAACAGTGAAAAATAATCATAAGTCACTTTTTTCAGTGCCGTTGTAACTTTGAATGGTCATTAAACAAACTGTTGTAAGTTGAGGATTACTATGTATCAGAAACCCATCTATTCACACAATATTAACTCAGAATCAAAGCCGTGGCATTCAGTATCGTGGAAACCTTGAAGAGAACCCTAATTTTCTGCTGTGCAAGAAAAGCTAATTACTGTTTCCTTGAAAATAAGACCCTGTCTTATACTTTTTTGGGCGCCAAAATAAGGGCTTGGCCTTATTATCAGGGGTGTCTTATTATTTTGGGGGTGCATGAGGCAGCGAGTGTGGCCACCTCATGGTTGCTGCTGTGTTGCACTACCATGGCAGCACAACACAGCTGCTTGTCAGTTGTTTGCTGTTTGGGTGAGGGAGAAGCAAGACACATGGAGCTAGACAGGGCTCGCTCCACGCATCTCACTTCTCCTCCACCCCACCTGCCACCCCCCTCGATAAAGAGCTGTAATTGTGGGTATCTGCTGCTACGGTACCCTTCAGAAGGCCGGCGCGAGGCACATGGGGTGCATTGCTTGGCCTCCTGCTGCAGAAGTGGCTGCAATCGATGGCAAAAACGGCTGGAAGCGCCGGCCGGAGCAGCACCCATGACACAGCTGGTCTGTGGACAGAATTGCCTGCTGTGGCTGTCACCATTAGGTAAGGAGGGTGCGAGGCATGTGGGATGCGTTGCTTGACCTCTAGCTTCTTTTGCAGCCGCAACTGGCTGCATAAGTGGCCACTCTTGCTGGAGGCGGCGGCCTGAGTGGACCCATGAATCAGCTGTGAATGGCAGCCTGAGCAGCTCAGCTGATCCGATTAAGGGGCCGAGAAGCCCTGAGGTGATCGGGGAAGGGAAGGACTGCCTCCCATGCCCACCCCGTCACTAGGGCTTATTTTCGGGGGAGGGCGTATATTTACGCCCATGCAAAAAATCATGCTTGGCCTTATTTTTGGGACATGTCCTACTTTTAGGAAAACATGATATTAAATCTGGACAACTATTTCTTAAAGAATTTGAAGGGAGCATCTTATCCAATGAAGCATTCAAAACACTTGCCCCTTTAGACTTGCAGTGATAGGTAGTATGGAAAGTACATCAAACTAAGCTACTATCTTTCCCCTTAAAAATAGTAGGCAAAGTGATGCCATCTAGATTACAACTCTTATCAGACAATATTAATGAAATTGTAGTCCCAAATATTTAGAGTGACATGAAGGCATGCATAAAAAATATTATTTGAACAATAATTAAGACTATGTCATATTTACTTCATACAGAAAACAAAAGGCAGAGGTTGTGATTAATTTGTTCTACTGATTGGCGCTAATACATGTAATCCTTGTTTAGCGGTTGCTTTGTTTATTAACTGTTCAAAGTTTTGATAGTGATGACAAAGTAATTTCAGGACCACTTCTCGCATTTATGACCTTCACAGGTCTATAAAGCAAAGGAAAGCTGAAGTAAGATCACAAGCACAGTTGCAATTTCACTTAGCAATCACTTTGCTTAACAATGATATGGTCAATCCCAGTTATTGTCACTAAATGAGACCACCTGTAATTTGGATATAAGTATAAAGTTTTATGTTTGTTTCCTTGGTAATTACAATAAAATTTAATATGAGATCATGTCAAGTGGAAACTTACTCAGTTTTAATGGAAATATGAGTAAGCTTCTAAATTACATTTATTTTTAAGACAAGAGGTTTCAACGTAAATGGTAGCATTGATTGCTAGACATTTCAGTTTTATTATCAAATAATCTGGGCTCTTAGAACAATGAGTTTAAATAATTATACTTTAACTTACCAGATGTGTGAAAGTTCAAGAATAGGAAGCTTTGATTTTGTAAAAAATTCTTTAGCTGCAGAACCTAAAAATATTAAATTTATTTATTTATTTGTAAAACTTATTGGCCTCCCATCTTACCCAGAGTAATAATGTTTGACTTTCAAACTAGAATTATAACCTTAATTGTAAATTTAGTATAAGCTTTATGACACAAAAGCTAGTGAGTTTTTAAAGATACACTAGGCTGGGGGCTGGGAGCATAAGTAGTTCAAAAATGCAAATGTAGTTAATAATTACAAAACATTAAAGCTAGGAAATTCACAAAAGGGCTTACACAATATTTAATAGGCTCTCTTATAAATAAAGAATTCTCTCTATTAACAGAAGGATCTCTGATCTAGCAGAAATTAATACCAAAAGCTGCATGGAAATTTCTTTCCTCACAATCTCAATCCCTGGCTGTTTTCTTAAAGGTGCAGAAGAAAATGAAGTACTCTTTTAGTGACATTTTTAGTTACCACATGCCAGGAATCTCTTTACTGAAATTTGAACTATCGGTATGTAGATTTTGTAAAATCAGTCTAATATTAGATAACTATACAATTATTCATTGTATCATATGTGCTTAAAAAGCTTACCTGGAATATATCCATTCAGATCAGGCTGAATAGTTTTAAACTGATTTACATAATATTGCCTTTGTTCATCTGTTATTTTCCAAGGATCATCGTAACTACTCGACTGCCTACGAATTTCATTTGTTGTTGTAGCTGATGCTACAGTTCGTACTGTAGTCTGGTCCTGCAATAAAATATTTGTCTTCAGCATTTTCTAGCTATATTGACAATCTTCTGTATTTATTTGCCTCGGAAAAGGAAACAATTATAGACTTCTGACTAGTGATGAGTAGACCCATGATTTTTTCTTTCAATATTTAAAGGGTCCTTAAGACTGTGAGCTCAGCCACCTACTCTTTAGATCTATGGTCCTCCTGTCTAACTAAAACTGCCAGCCGTGGTGGCGCAGTGGTTAGAATGCAGTATTGCAGCTAATTCTCCCAACTGCCAGCAATTCGATTCTCACCGACTCAAGGCTGACTCAGCCTTCCATCCTTCTGAGGTCAGTGAAATGAGGATCCAGATTATTGGGGGCAACATGCTAACTCTGTAAACCACTTAGAGAGGGCTGTATGGCACTGTGAAGCGGTATATAAGTCTAAGTAGTATTGCTGCCTTGTGGGAGAGCTTTTGTGGCAATGAATTATTCCTTGAATAAAAGGGTCTGACCCTTCCCTAAGAAGCACTACTGGATCACATCATACTGGACAACTAATCTCCCCACTTTTTTCAGTCAGGATTCAGGCCTCGGTAGGGGATGGCAATGGCATTTTGGATATTCTCTGGCGGCAGCAGGATGGAGGTTGTGAAACCATCCTTGCTCTATTTGACCTGGCAACAACAATGTATCTTTGTGGATAGTTGGTAGTAATTGGGTAGAAGAGATCAGCCCCTATCCTGGTACTCTCTCTTCTCCTATTCAACATCAACATGAAGCCATTGGGTGACACCTTGTGTCACCATGGAATGTGGATTTTTCAAAATGCTAAGGATACCCAATTACACTTTTCTGCTCCTGGTGACTTAACCAATGCAGTCGATATCTTATCCTAGTAACTAGAGACTATGGGAGCCTAAGTGGGGAACATCAAACTTCAATTGAATCCTGATAGGATTAAGTGACTCTGGGTTTTGGGGCCCTCTGGCTCAGATACTATGCCATCATTGGCACTTGGGTTGCAGTATCCCAAACAGATTTAGTGCACAACTTACAGATCCTTCTAGATTCGTGACTCCTGCTCAAAGAGCAGGTGGCAATCTCAACTAGGAGGGTTTTTGCATAGCTTTGTGTTATGTACCTGTGGTGCCCATATCTGGATCGGGAGACTGTGCTCACTGATGCCCTGGTCACCTCTCAAATGGACTACTTTAACAGTTTACATGTGATTGCCCTTGAAGAGTATCTGGAAGGTCGGGCAAGGTGCAAAATGCAAAGGTGTGGATAATGTGTTGCCTGAGAACAGTACACATAACACCTCTGCTCTATGAGTTGAACTGATTGCCAGGTTACTTCTGGATCCCATTCAAGGTGCAGGTTTTGACCTTTAAGTCCTCTATGGCATGGGGCCGGGTTTGAGGGACAAACTCCATGCAATTACATCTGTCCATTGCATCAGGAAATATGCTGCAGGTCCAATCTATGAAAGAGTTTCATTTGGCAAGAGATGGTCTTATTTGCCATGGTACCCGCCCTCTGGAACATCATCCCCAGGATGAGGTGAGATTGGTCCCATCCTTGACATCTTTTCGGAAATCTCTTAAAGCATAACTGGCTGGGTCAGCAGGCCTGGAGATCTCAATGAAATGATTTGATGAAATGGCTGCGTTGTTTTTAACATCAATTTTCTCTGTTATTTTATTATTAATTATTGACGATGCCTTTTAATTGTAGTTTTAATATTCGTAAGTTGTAATTGCTTTCACTGTAAGCCACTTACAGTCCCTCTACTCTTGAGATGGGCAGATATATGTGACAGATAAATAAATAATTTGAAATGACAACAGCCATATAAGCAACATAATGTTATGAAAAGTGTGCACAGAAGAGTTTTTTAAAAAAATAAAAAAACAACGAAAAGCTGACAGCTGGTTTTACAAATGAGTTTTAAAATTAAGATTCCTTGACCAAGAATCTTCAGTGATAGAAGTTCAATGCCAGATTACATTCTGAGAAAGGAAGAATGAATTAGAGCTTAGCCTTATAAGACATGTGAAGACACAGCACAAATCTTTAGCAGAAATATGAAAATGACTGACGTTATTTGGAATGAAGCAAATAAAATAATACTAATAAAATGTCACACCTGGACAGAAGCAGGATGCATGGTTAAAATAGTACTGGTTGGTGTATTATCTGCAAAACTGACCCAGTTTTCTTGATGCGGTGGAGGTGAATGGCCAGACCACACTGAATCACCGGAATTACAGGAGCCTAAAAATCAGAATGCATGTCAGTCTCAAAATCAGTATAACAGTCTATTCAAGAAATGTCTTTCCTGAAATACTTTTAAGAAGTTAGCTGAAACAGTGATTTGGTCAGGGGCTTAGAAGAAATTAATGCATGATCCTAACAATATAGATTCAAATGAAATTTGAGTTCAACCACATACTCTTTTTAACTCTGCCTTGATTTCCTAATTCACATACCGATTTCAAAATAATTCTCTCAGTAGCCTGCTAATTGTGTTGATCATTTTTACTACAAAGATTGCTTAGCAAGGCTTGGTTTCCTAATCTGTCAATCAGACATGTTACAATTTGCAGTTTTCCAGCAGAACAAATTTGAATGTAACAAATTGGGCATCCCAAATCTGAATGTGTAACGAGAGCAGTGAATGAGTTTAAGACTTACTCCTAATAAACAAAACTTTAATACAACAATGATATGCTGTCAGAGATACTTTCTATAATAAATATCAACCAAACCATGGTTGTAATGGGTGATTCTTTCACTTTTAATTAGATAAGAGGCTTTGGAGCTTCTTTTGATGACACACTGTTGGGCGTTTCCTAGTTCAGTAGAATAAAACTAAAATTCCCTGGTTGTGTTAGCTATGAATCCCCAAATCTGAGGATTCCATTCAAAACTTATGCCAATATTTTCTACTAAACTTTTAATTTCCCACAGACAAGTAAGCTACAAAGGGCAGAAGCATTACAAATCTGGGTTTCAAGCAAAGACTAAGAAACATGTTCCCATATTCACCCAAAAGCCGTATCAGTTTGCACTAATTGTTCCACTGTGCCTGCACTTTAAAATGAATTAACTAACCTGCCCCCACCCTTCTGCAAAATAGGGAGGACCATAAAAATAAGGCATCATCAAGCCCATACCAGTGCCTAGTTAAGCATATAACTTTTTTTTTTATGTACACCGAGAGTGTATGCACCAAGACAAATGCCTTGTGTGTCCAATCACACTTGGCCAATAAAGAATTCTATTCTATTCTATTCTATTCTATTCTATTCTATTCTATTCTATTCTATTCTATTCTATTCTATTCTATTCTATTCTATTCTTCTAATCAGGCAAATTAACAGTAATGGATTTTATCTCCAGAGAGCACTTCATTTTTACTTGCTTTTTTTTTTAAGGTAACAGTGGATTAAGGAAGAAAAGTCAATATTGGAAAGAAAAATAAGCATTTCTCATGTACAACTATCTATATTCTCAATACTTAATTTTACAAAAAAAAAAAATCATGGATGCTGACACTAGATAGATTTTTTTAGCAAATAATGTGAACATGGGAAGTACCTCTATTAAAAAAAAACCCACAGAAAGCAGTATACAAAACAAGGATGTAAAAACTATAGTTGTGGGTTACTTGTTCCCCCTCACTGCAATAATTTTCAAGTCACTGCAATGGTGTAATGTTTAATGTGATAGAAGGAAAAATTATGAAATATATGACCATTACCATTTAACTGTAATTCATTTAAATTACATCAATTTATTTTTTGTCCCGGATCCATACACTTTTTGAAGTACAGTCCTTGGCACGCTATAATGAAAGACTAACTCTGGCTTCCCTTCATTATAAAATGTATTCCGTGTGATAAAGATATATTACCTGCTGTAACCGTGAAGTAGAGTAACTAATATTCTGTTTAGTTAAAAATTAAAGTGCCATGATACGGACCCCAAAGAACGCAGCACACACATAGTCCGTACAAACCTTAGTTTACTAATTTAAATCAGTCTTTTCTGAACAAAGGCTGTTAATTTAACTTCATTAACAGCCGACAAGAATCCAAAGAATAACAACTCAATTCTGAGGCACAATATTTCAGATAACCGTAATCTTATTGTGATTGGCAGAATGCCCAGAAGCAATTTGCAGGAAAACTGATAAGACAGAAACAAGAGCTGAATCAAATATTTTCTGGAAACAAGACATGAAGGAATGTGAACGAAGTTGTTTCTTGCAAATTGCATCAGTCGTCGTCCTTCTTTAAATAGGCTAGGGGAGTGGCCAATTAGCTCCAAGACTTATTCTTGAGAAGACCTCCTCCTGAGGAGCCACTCCTGCCTTTTCACAGCTCTGCGCGCTCGTGCATTGAGAAGAGGCTCCTCCTCTTCTTCCTCTTCACTTATGGGAGCTTCTGGAGGTTCTGAAGGCCCTGACTGAATCCCCACCTCTGGCACCACATCTTCTCCAGCCTCCTCATTATCTGACTCGAGTGCCAACAGCACAGGCTGCTGGCGCAGCACCACACCAGCCTCCTCGCTGTCGGAATCAGCTACTAACTGCACAGGCTGCTGACAGGCCAGAACAGTACCGTATTCCTAGTAAAAGCCCGTAGTACTGCTGTTGTCAGGTTCCCTTTACAATCATCCTTGTCCCTCCAATCTCCCTACAACACTCTTCTTACTATTGTGGTGACCGATTTAAAATGTATCAAGTACTGTACAAAGGCCAAGACATCATAGCACTAAAAATAGTATAACCAGAAGTATTACTTATAGTAGTTAGTTACTACTATAACCAGAAGTGCTACACTGATTTCTTTACTGTTTCCTCTCTCATCCCTTCTCTACTCCACAGACATGAGGGAGACACAAATCTCACACACCTAGAGTGTGATGACTGATTGATTAAAGCCACACCTTTGGAATTAGCAGGAGCAGCATGGTTGCCTGATCCTGGTATATTCTCTAGGGTCAATAATAGTTCATACAGTTAATCCCGAGAGCAGCTGTCTTTCTCATCCCCACCCCCCCACCCAGAAACCAGCATGGTTTCCAAACAGTGGAAAGATTATGCAGGTCCAGATAAAACAAGGGATGGGCACATGATAAAGTGGCATGACTGGTTATTGTCATTTATGATTTTTTCAGCAAAAGATTTGACTTCCCTCAATGCACAAATAGCCAGGAAGAATATAATATTTGTGTGATATTGAACTATTCAAGCGTAAAAAAAGCTGAAGTACTAAAGAGTCAAGCATCATGTGGACACACTGTAGAGATCCTTTGAAAATAAAAAGCCACTGGAAAATAAAGAGGATTGTCTCACTGATTTCTCAGAATGAGAAAGGATGGGAGTTTGCACTGGTGCAGAGAAGAAGGTAAAGATTATTATCACTAGTGTTGGCATTGCCTGAAGTGTGTGTATTCAAGACATGAAATATGGTGAAAATAACTTTTGTGTATATCACATGCAAGTCCACCCCATTATAAAGGCAAGCTACCTCAAATTACTGGAATCCCTAATTAGTTATTAAATTGTCTGAAAGGAATTTCACAAGCCCAAACAATGCAAGAAGACATTTCTTAATACCTGATTGTGCTTCATTAAACGGAGGCCAGAAAGGCCCTGGTCCAGCAACAGATCGCTCATTGTTTCCTCCACTAGGATGGCGGCTGTGTTTCCTCCATGAATGGGGAGAAGTTGGTGGAGACTGCTGTGGTGAAACGACTGGAGATGTAGACTCCTAAAAATAAAGAAAAGTAGTAAGTGCTGAAATGTATTTGTAAAAATCACTCTTCTTGAGTGATTACCACTTGAGATTTTTCTTTGCTGCTTTTCAGCAAAATCTGCTCAAAAAATTGGACAGCCAGCAGGGTAAAAACTAGAATCCCAGAAATGGATTCCTATTTATATAATTTCTTCCCTTCCAT
Source organism: Arizona elegans (assembly GCA_022577455.1). Taxonomy (NCBI): domain Eukaryota; kingdom Metazoa; phylum Chordata; class Lepidosauria; order Squamata; family Colubridae; genus Arizona; species Arizona elegans. The sequence continues at coordinate 248,010,643 of JAKOOJ010000001.1, forward strand.
CCCCTCTGAACCAGATTACCGGTAGTCCGAAGGTGACTTACAAGTGGTGCTTACACTTACAACAATTTCAGTGTCCTGCAGATACGTCATTGGCATTTGTTATCTTTCCAGTTGACTTCCAACAAGCAATCAATGGCATCGCCAGCAGTTAGTTGTAGTCATGCGATGCCTCACTTAACAACCATGAATGAGTCACCTAACTCAAAGGTCCTGCCATCGCTAAATGGAGTGGTCACGTGTAGTTTCCTTAATGACCACCTTATTTAGTGACAGGTTTGTCAATCCCAATTACAGTCATTAAGTGAGGACTACCTTTAGGAGGGTACATGGGGAGCTTCAGGAAATGAATAATTTTATTCCCCTCACTTTATCTAGAAGAAACTGTTTCTGCTGCTGAATATATGAAGCTGGACATCACACAAGATACCATTTTATTAGAATAGGTTAACACGTTTTGAAAGGGACTATCTTTTTGATTGCAGTACATTACATGAATAAATTAATATCTCATCACTGAACAATTAAAATACACCTCCAAACAATGACAGATGCAACTATTAAGACAACAGCAATTGTCAAAGATTCTTGTGGAATCAAATTTAGTTCTCTTAATTGAGAAACAAATGAATGAAACAAATCAAAAAATCTACAGGGAATTACATGCTGGGTGAAAAGTCATGCTGCATGAACCAATTACCACTTGAGATTTTTCTTTGCTGCTTTTCAGCAAAATCTGCTCAAAAAATTGGACAACCAGCAGATGTTAAGGGTATGGCAAAGAAGGGAGAACTGCTCTATTCTAGCTTTGTTGATGAAAACCATTCCGACAATGTCTATGGAGATTCTCAGTCATCCAGGTCATGGTTGTTCCAAAGATGCTTTTTCCAAGAGGCAACTGGACTTTCTGTTTTTCTTTGAAAACGTTTCGCTTCTCATTCAAGAAGCTTCTTCAACTTTTCTTCAAAAAGAACTGAAGAAGCTTCTTGGATGAGAAGCAAAACATCTTCAAAGAAAAACCAGAAAGTTCAGTTGCCTCTTGGGGAAAAAAAACACCTTTGGGACCTTCCAACAATGGATTTTACTCTTTACATGAAACATTCACAAAGGATAGTAATTTGTACTCAAAAGTTCTGCAGACATAAAATCTTCAGAAAAGTTTCTCAGTTCAAAGCTGTCTGATACTCAATAGACAGGATATCACTACAATTTTTCCAGCGTTTACTCTCTTATTTCAATTGTTCTCCCCCACACATGTGGGGGAGAGGTGACAGGAAATACTCTTTCAAGAATATATTTTTGTTAACACAATCTCTGGATCAAACCCAGCAAGTTTAAATACGCCTGGTTCCAAAGCATTCAGTAACAATATATTATATACTTTTAATGGAATTATATTACATGTTCTGCTGCCAGCACCATATACAGAAAACAGTTGAATGCATAATTTTAATACAAGTTATAATCTGTCATCTCTATGATACAGGTTTTCAGTTGAAGGAAGTCAGATGAAAAGTAATCAATAAAGGCTGTCTATATTTAGCAATCTGTTCTAAGCAAGGTAAACAACTTGGTCAAAACAGTATTACTATGGATACATGAATTAGGGCTGTGCAAAGCCTTCCAAAGAGGTATTTTTCTGTGTGGGAACATGTAGGAAGCATCTTTCCTGAAATAATTAAGGGAGTTATTTACAAGAACTGCATGGAAGCTAATCCCAGACATTTGCACATGTATACATGGACATCCATTTTGCTTCACTTCAGCCTTTGGAATTTATTGACTCTATATACTTACTGCCAATGATTTTCACTTTTTTCCCTTGATTTTTAACCTGCTTTTTCTCCCTGATGTTGGATCAATTTTCTTTAAGTTAAGTAAAGTAAATCATAGATGGCAAATCTTTACATCCAAACTGTTCCTGAGACCAGAGATCTGGACCAACCTAATTCTATGCAGATGACTGCAGGTTTTTAATAATTCTTCCCTACAAAATATGTCTTAGACCAGGTGTGTCTAATTCGCAGCCCCATGGGCTGCATGCAGTCCTGGACAGCTAGTAATGTGGCACCACAAGATCATAAAAGTATAAAAATAATAAAGGAAGTTTGATTTGTATATACATTAACTATATTATATATTTTATATGCAGCCCAACAAAATTCCAACAAAAGGACTGTGGGGGCAATAAGCTGACTTTGTATAAAATATACAAAAGTATGAAGGCTATTGCTTAACGCATTGTAAGTCGCCCTGAGTCTCCGGAGAAGGGCGGCATATAAATCAACCCCCCCACAAAAAATCATTTTCGCTCAACGTGGCACAGGCAAGAGGTTGGATAACCATGTCTTAGACGTTGATAAATTTGATGCCAACTAAAATGGCACTCAAGATCAACAGAGGAAAAAACTGCAACTTCTCAATACAAAGGAGATAGCACAAGGTTATTATTATTCAAATATATAGATAGCTGGAAAAATGGCATTTAAAATAGTGGTTAAATGTATTGCTTAAACAACAGAAAGTTCAGTACCTGAAATCCCCAGTACTATTGCCTGGTACCCAATTTCTTAGACAAGTCAAAGTAAATTAGAGGTAGCTAAGCTTGCAACTATTGTTCTTTTTATTTTAACATGTAACAGAACTAGACATGAAAGACACATGTACCCCTAAGTCAGCCTCTAGATTGCATTACCTGTTGATCTGTAGCTGGACGTTGCTGAACTATATCATGGCTCACAGAGCCCTTTTTAGCTTGTATTCTGCCTGGTGGAGGAGGAATTGCACCTGAATAGGAAGATGAGTTATCAGCATCTGAAGAATACAAGGATGAATGCCTTAATTCTTGCTCATTCTTTGACATCACAAATCGGGGTAGGGGGAGGTCTTTCACTGTCAAAATAAGATGACATGGATTAAGAAACTTATATTACAAAATTCTTTTGACTATTAAAATATAATTTTACTTTGAGCTGTTAAAATTCTTTGTTAAATCATATTGTATTATGATTACTTACTATGAAAGTAACTAAGATTGTGACAGTTCAGTTAAGATCCAAAGAACAATTATCTTTAGTATCAGTATTTTCAAATACAGAAACATCAATACAGGTAATCCTCGATTTATAACAGTTCCTTTAGTGACTGTTCAAAGTTACAACACTGAAAAAAATGACTTAAGACAATTTTTCAGTTATGATCTTTCCAGTATCCTCATAGTCACATGATCAAAATTCAGACACTTGGCAACTGGTTCATATTTATGACCGTTGCTGTGTCCCAGGGCCATGTGATCCCCTTTTATGACCTTCTGACAAGCAAAGTCAATGGGGAAGCCAGATTCATTTAAGAACCAGGTTACAAATTTATCTACTGCAGTGATTCACTTAACAACTAAGGCAAGAAAGGTGGTAAAATGGGCAAAATTAACTTAACAAATGTCTCACTTAATATCAGAAATTTGGGGCTCAAATGTGGTCGTAAATTGAGGACCAGCTGTAGTTCAATCTAAATATAAAATTTAAATATTTTAATAGGGATAATTTATTTTCAAAATTTCCTGAAACTTCAAACACATCTTTTTATCATTTAACATTTTGTGTTTGTTTGCTAACAAACATCAGAAGGCATTTAATTCATAAATATAGATACAGGAGTGCTGTAAGAGCAAGAACCTTCCATGAAATAAGAAAATGTAACTTTTAATACAATGTACAAACATATGTAGTTTTGAAACATTTTTGTCAATAAATAAATGAACAAGTATTATGTTTTTGAGTCATTTGTTTAATTGGGTTCTCTTGGTCTAGTTTTAGGTCTTGTGGGTAGAACAGATGATGTTTTAGGTCACATTTATGCAGAAATATTGAAAATTCAAAAGGATCCATAAACCTTTAAAAAACACTGCATCTAAACAATAAGACTTGGTACCTTAAGAAGATGTATCATAGTAACTTAACGCTGAGCTTACTTCTATCAATATTACAACTTCCCAAATCCAAATTTAAAGCATTTTAAAGTAGTCTTGACCAACTAAGCTGGTGAACCTCAGGAAGAAAATCAAAATAGTTTCAACTCAGATTCATGGAAAAGCTTGCATCTATTAATGGAACAATTGATGCTTATTTTAACAGCAAGCTCTCAAGTTTGAAAAGTGTAGTGTTGCAGCTATCTCCTACCCCCCAATAGCACTTTTTAAAATATTTAATCCACTGCAAATTTTTTGATATCTAACCAAGTATCACAATCTGGGCTTTTAGCTTGATAACTCCAAAAGCACCTCAAGCACGTAACAGCACAATACCTGAGTAGCCAGGTAATAGAATGCACACATTTCTCTGCTTGTGCTTTTTTCCACATGCTTCTATACTTACTGACAATGAATGAAGAAATCTTATTAGGCATTACTATTTTAATTTTTTTATAGGTTCACTTATTTATTCCTATTTCCCACTACAGGAAAAATGATTAAATAAGTGCCGACTTTGAGAATAAATTAAAGTGAAAATCAGGCCAAGCTGTTTGACATTCCTTTTCATATTAAAAATAAAATTCTGCATTTTCCCTTACACTTAAAAATGCATGACAATCTTAAGGTTGAAAGGTTTACGCATACATATATATATATGTTTTACATACATGTAAGAAGTCTAAAACTCGGCTTTCTTTTTTTGTTGCTCAAGAGCTGGAATTCTGTGATTGTTCCACTTTCTTGTGATAGTAAGAACACTAACACAAGTCATGCGTGAGACACAGTTTTATGAGTTCCTTATTTCATTTTTGAGGAACTAGCCCAGTAATATATCATAGTCAGACAGCAGGCATATTTTTAAATTTGATTTTAATATTATTTCAAGGCTTACCAGAATTTAAACTTTCCATTCGTAGTGGAAACCCAGACTGAGCCACTGCAACAAGTTTCAAAGCAATGTAGAATTGGCTTCTTCCGAAGTATCCAAGTCTAGTTGCACCACAAAGTTCCATGATCTACAGACAGATCAATATACATAACATGAGATTGTATCTGTCTATAAAGCTTAGTATTAATATATGCATTCTATCAAAGGAATAAATAATTCCAAAATCCAAAGTTAATGATACCGAGCCATTTCTCAATAGCTACATATTGTAATAAGACAATTTTGCAATGCATGGGTGCATATTACTTATTGTTAATTTCCTCATAGATAATATGCATGCAGCACTGCACAGTGTAGTCATGCATTTGTAACTGTAATGAAAAATTTGGCAATCTTAAATGCACATTTTAATAGCCACTGATTCAAATAAAATAAAATCCACAAAAAGGGCAACAGAATGAATATAGGTGACTGAAATCATACAAATGTTCACTACAAATTGCAGCCCTTTATTTAGCAATGATTCTGTTCACCAATAATGCTAAAATATTATAAGGTACTAATTTCCAAGTTTCTGCTCAATATTTAACTTAAATATGCTTTATGGTACTTAACTGTTCATATTCCTGTTCAGTGAAATATCTTAATTTTGCCAGTTTGAATACTAGTACCCAATATTTATTACGGCAATATATTTTGCTGTTTCCACCAGAAAAAGAACCTCATTTTTATTAATTTCTGAGAATCTGAACTTCAGTTTTTAATCATAAATTTTTCTGACAGCAGCATGCTGTACAAGCAAATCTACCAGAAACAATCTGTAATGATCTGACTGACAATATCAACATCAAGTCAATTAGCTATGGGAACCATTACTGCTCAGCAACTTCACTGAAAATTTGGTTTGAAGCATTCTGGAATCTGTCATACCAGATAAAAAAGGCTGGGTACTCAAAACCTGAATTATAACAGTAGTAATAAAACTGATGCAGTTTGATTTGATTTAATTTTAAAAGGTTCCAGTACACACCGAAAGGTTTACCTAGATAAATATATATAAAAACTACAATAAATTTAATATAAAACAAAAGTGTCTTCTGATGCAACATAAAAAGGGTAGAATACAATATGTCTTGGTGTGACAAAATATATTTCACAGACTTGTCCATTAAGTCATCAAGCATCAAGTTCAACTTGGTGGGGTCTTTATTTTAGCTAAGAAATACCACTGAATTCCTAGAGACAGCAGAGAAAGGACTATCTGTAAGAGGTGTTTATTTTATCATAATATGACTAGTAGACTGCAAGCAATCTCTCTTCTTGTGTAAGTTTAGTCTCTGCAACAATTTGTACAAAAGCTGCAAACGAATATATAATAGCATTGCAGGATTAGGCATATTAAGCAAGATTAATTCAATCCCACAAACTCCAATATTTTGGGCTGAAAACTGAGATAATTATATTTTCTCTGACTCTAAACATAGTATTGATTCAAAGTTTCTTCATTAATTAGTTGATAAATGCTTTAAAGACAAGAATCCCTAAGCAGGTAAGTTCTTCATATTCTTGAATTCTTTTTGTAATATGTAAAACACAAATATTAATTGTATCTTACTTTAGAGAAACTATATTTATATTCTAGATTTTTTTAAAAAAAATTGTTATCAGAAACTTAAGGCAGTAGTAACTGAAACATTATCCCAGTTTCAGCAAGAAACCCATGTGCTATTTAAGTATAACTCATAAAGTTCCAGTTCAATTAATAGCAGCTAAACATGATACAGCATTTTAAGTGACTACTTACTGCATCAGATGTACCCATAGCTGTACAATTTTCTAAAAATACCATTAAAAGAAATTCTTCACATTTGAACCTTAAGGTATAATTTGCTTTTACATATATTAGACAAGTTAGGGAATAGACATACCAACCATGGATTCTGGATTTTTTGCCCAATTCCTTAACAATAGCTCTGTTGTAATTCATCCTAAGCAGGGAGCTTAGGATGGAAAAGCTGGAAACATTGTGAGACATTGTCTTACTGTTTTATAGAAATACAATTGGAGGATTTTTTCCCCTGGATATTTTTCTACACAGTTCTTAGCTACATATGGACCTTTTTTAAAAGACCTGAACTCTCTTTTATCAGTTTCTCCATTCCTACCAGATGTGGTTTACTTTTCAGAAAGTTAGTCTGCTGATGAACAAACAGATGGCATGATGGTCTAGTTGCTTTTTCATAAAAATAAAATAAAATTTGATCCACTTCTGTCTACCAATCACTCCATACAAGTAATCAAATGTTTAATCTATGAAGTTCTAACAGAATGCACTGAACTTCCTGCTCACATGAAACTGCCTAAGCTTCCACTACATTTTTTTTCATAGAATAGAAATGATGGGACACCTAATTTGATCCCATTTTTATTTTCCATAATTCGTGTTTTGCATTACTGATAGGCTAAAAAGAGGCATAGTCCAACCTTCCCTTATTTATTCTACTGGGGTTTTCTGTTAATAATTTTTCTACTGCATGCTTTCTTTTCAACTAGACTCCAAAAATGGAAGATAGTTTACTTATTGATAGTTTGCCTTATTTAGAACTGGATCTTAGGCGATAACTGGCCATGTATCAACAGTAAAACAGTATTTACTGGTAGTGTTTCTCTCCATTCTGAGTTCAAGCACAAATCATATGAAAAACTACAGCTATCAGTGAAGCAATCATTACTTGACGAGTTATACAGCTAAAAATGAACTGTATTATTATGTGGGCTGCTGGATATTTATGCAATATGCATTATAATGAGGTGAGTTAAAGCTAAATGCATTATTCTGAATCACAGGAGAAATACTAATTTTTAGGGTTTTTTGTCAAATTTTGTCAAGTTTTTGTCCTAGCCCACTTCTGAATGTTTTACAAAGAATGCAATTTCCCATTTCAAACATTTAAGAACTTCATTGTAAACAATTAAAACACAGAAATGTATATGTATTTGTATGTGTATACGAGTCAGAGTAGCATCTATTTTGACTAATATACATAATATTTTGACTAATTTATAAATGTATCATAATTTTCATATATGAGCATACATAGCAAATAGTCACATGCACATTTATTAATGTTCAAAGTCAGGCTTTTTTCAAATAGAAAAAGCAATGAATCAAATGATCTAATGGATCTGAAAAACAAGGACCTTATACTGATGAGACATCATAAAGAACTCTTGAGAGCTATCTCACTTTTACCAAACAACAAATTTGGGGACATAATACTACCTTGAATGGTAATAGGCAGCCTTGTGCCCATTAGATGCTTTAGACATTATTCTTTTTACAGAATGGCCAAAGGCAAAACAGATTGTGGTAGATACAGTCCAAAGTACTTAGAGGGCATCTGGCTACATATGTGGATTTAAAAGGTCTAAGTGAAAAACACTGCTTAAAATATACTTAAAAACAAAAACAGGTGTCCCTCTCAAAAGATGGGAACTAACATTTACAATGAACAAATACAAAGCAATAAACATAGCTACTAATCTTCATAATATAAATGCTTACTGATAAAAGTGATAAGCTGGAAAATAAAAGCAAACAGAAGAACATATACAATGTGCTTGAAGAGTGACAGAACTGAATCTATTTTGACAGTTACAGAAGATGTGGCTCTCATTCAAGTGTAACTAAAACTCAACCCCCTTTTAACACAATAATTGTATTCATAAGCAAATTCAGCAAGTTTTGTCAAAAAGTTATCTTTTAGACATGTTCCTGTTTGTCAAGATTCAAGGCCATGTCCATTTCATACATGGGGCAAAGCATTCTTAATAAGGTCTTCTCTACTTGTTTGTTGGCAACAGTTGTGTAATACACAATTCAGGCTTTCAATAGATTAAAACAATGTAACACAACATCTACTTACTAACCATATCATTAATAGATAAATTTGTTTTGCCTCATGAGAGCCCTGCCACAGCATGGTAAAATACAATATACTGCCTGCTTTTTATTCGTTCAAGTTAAGGAAATGATCAGTTACTGTCCAAAAGAGTTGGAAGCACTAATTGTCACTGACCTATTTCAGTGCCTTAAATTTTCAATAACTTCAAAAAGAAGTTGGGCTGCATTCTATATTTAATAAAAAAAATAAATAAAGCATTGATACAGGTTAACAACAACTTCTGCTTCTTACACTTTGGGATAGTAATGAAATGATGATGATCAAGTCACACCAATGACCTCACACTTACAAAACCCAAACCACCTATCTTTGTGCAAACTAGTGGAATGAGCTGGTAGAATAAGTAAAAGTTCAACATATCAGATTGGGAAAGGCAGTGTTATGCCACTTTCTATGAAGTAAAAAAAAATGTATTTTTAAAAGTATTTAGTATGGTTCCATACTTCAGAAAGAATCCAAGGGGGAGAAAAAAAGAAAACAGCTGCACTAAATTTCAAAACATACATTCCTAATTTATAAGGTATAGTTTACCTAGATAAGCTACCTTATCTAGCGAAGAACATTATGAAGCATCCACTCCATACCATAAAACTGGGTTCAGTAATTCAGAGTATTTGGGCACAACAAAACTGAGAAAAGGATTGCCATATAGTTAGATTTAATACTAAGTGAAATGGGGTTGGGGGGAAGGCAAATGTTGTTTCTGTGTTACCTTTAACACAGAAACTCAAAAGTTATAAGGGGAAAGAAAAGTCTTGCCGTTCTAACTTCCTTGGAAACACCTATCTTCGTATTTAGTTTCCAAATTAAACGGTCTCTTTATTTTATATTACTTTTGCAGAAGATTTTTTTTTTTAAAAAAAAACAAAACAAACCAAGCGATGAACGTCATACCTTGCGTTTGGTCGTTAAGTGCTGATCCTGCAACTGGGAAAGAAGAAGTGGCAAAAAGTGCTGGAGCCTCGGGGCTGCAAAACCGAAGAGGCTACAGTACCACAAGCTTGCACTGCCTGCCTCGCTCGGTTGGTGCATTTGCAGAAATGGACCCCGCTTTTCCTTAAAAAAATATTCACACACACACACCCCAAAACGACCCTCCCGCTGCAGCTGGAGCTCAAAAGCCTCGAGGGGAAGCAGGAATTCCCCGTCGACCCTTCCCTTTGCCGAGGCAGCCACCCACCCTCCCCGCCCGCCGGAGGTCAAAAGCAGCAGTCTGGGTCGCCTTCGGGGGTGGTGGTGGTGGGGGCAGGTGGAAGGAAGGACGCGGAGGCAGCGGCTTACCTGCATGACTATCTCGTTGGGTAACTGCGCGGCGCGGAAAAGATCCAGGACCCGCCCGTTGGACGCCACTTTCTTGGTGCTCTCCGTGTCGCAGTAGGAGAAGAGGTCGCAGTAATAGCGTTGCTCCGTTTCGCTCAGCGTTAAACCCTCCATCTTACACCGGCCCGGCCCTGCCCTGCCCCGGGGATCGATCCTACAACGGGGTGGAGTGAAGGAGGGAGCCGGGGCCGCGCGCGCTCGCTCGCACGCGCAAAGCCGCCGCCGCCGCCTCCTCCTCCTTCTCGCGCCAGTAGCGGCCGGGGAGGAGGGGGGGAGGAAAAGGAGGCCTTCCGCAAAAAAAAAAAAAGGGGGGGGACGAGAGCGGGCGTGTGTGTGTGTGTGTGTGCGCGCGCGCTCGCGTGTGCCTTTCGCCGCCTCGGCTGTTGCTTGTTGATCTCGCGCCGCGAACCTGCCTGCCCGACAAGAGTTGCACAGGAAGGTTCCAATCCAGAGGAAACCCGACGACAAGGGGGAGGAGGGGGCGTGGCCGCGCGTGCAAAGCAAAAAAAAAAAAAGCGCCCAGCGCTGAGTCGGTCAAAGTCTCCTAATAAAGTTTCTGTACGTTTCTCTTCCGTGCCTTTGGCCACGCCCATTTCCCCTCCCTCGGGCTCTCTGGGGAAGGCGCGCGCAACCAAGGGGCGGGCGGATTTAATTCCGCTCCCGGAAAAGGAGAAGGGAAAAAAAAAATAAAAGGGCTGCCCGAGATCTCGGGCACAAGACCCGGATGCGAAGTTGAGGGGTGGTTTAGCTCGTCTCTCCGCTTTCTCATACGACAGAAGTGTTGGGGAGGGGCGGGGAGAGAGAGGGGGGAGGGGCTAACACCGTCCTCTAACGGTCTGGAGGTGTACTACAGTGTTCCTGAGTACTGTAGCGCCTTGTAGATGTCTACATTTTGGAGCTTGCTCCTGCGATCAGATGAAGATGAAACAAGCATATCTTTAAGGGAGTCTGCTGGGGATGACTGATTCTCCTACTCTGGGGATGATAGGAACTGTAGTACAACATAAGTGAAGGACACCAGATTAAGGAATATATTTATTGTTGATTTGTTGTACTCCACCTGGCAATACCTTATCAAAAACACTTGCCTAAAATTAAAAACAACACAATATTAAAAATTAAAAGCCCATATTGAAATTTAACAAAAGACTGACAAAAAAAGATGTGGCTTTACAGATTTTTCTAAATAAAATGTACAAATGTACAAGTGACACCCTCGAGAGGATGTTGACTTCTGTTCACACCCAAGCAGTTTACTTGGCAATGGTACCAAAGTGATTTGCCATGGATTTCTGGGATGTTTTCCAATTTCCTAATCTAGCCGACAGTCCTGATATTGCCCGGCAGTTTCTCATTCAAATTCTAACCACATTTGATTTTGCTTAGTTTGAGCTTTTTAAAAGCTTGGTTGGGTGCTGCCACTAGAGGCAAATGGAATTCCTGCAGTATTTTTCACATCTTGGGGGCAGCACAGGCGGCCTTCTCCCACATGCCAGAAATGCTGGCCTCCTATTATTGTGCAAGGGTATCTTCAAAAGTCCATCTGCTTCAAAAGTTAACAGCCAGGGAAGAAAGGAAGGAAAGCAGGCTGAACGGAAGGAAAAGGCAGTCCCTCAGATCAGAGGTTTTCAATTTATTTCAGGCCATTGAATCTATTTTTTAAAAAGCCCTGGAACCCCTTATTGAGAGGAATGGGGCATTTGGATGTCAGAAGATAAGTCCTGATCTTTCCAATATAACTTAGAAAAATTGCTATAGATATGCCTAAAAAAACAGCATTGAGACAGATATACACGGCTAAGCACATTAAAGTTTTCTTTCCCTACGGAACCAACTCTAAATATGGGCAGTTTTTAATACCTCGATGCTATTTTTCAGGGAGATCCAGAGCAATTTTTCTATGTAACTGAAAGGAAAAATCCCTCTACACAAGACACTAATGGGAAAAACCATCCTCCCTACAAGTATTTAAATTTAGTCTCTTTTCTCAGTCCCACAGAACCCATTGAACTTTCCATGGAATTTAGGATTCCACAGAATCCAACCTGCAAAACCTCACCTTAGATAGGGAGATCTATATGAACCAGTACAAGCCAGTGACGGTATGCATGATCATACAAATGCTGCAATTTGTGTTAGATATTGGACATTAGTATGTAGTGGCATTTGCCCGGTGATATCAATTTTTTATTTTGTTTGGTGATACCATGTAGAGGTATTTAATTTACGATCCTTTGTTCAGAGACTGTTTGAAGTTACGATGATGTTGAACAAAGGGACGTGTACGGTTTAGTTATGGCTACTGCAGTGCCCCCCCACGTGATCAAAATGTGGCTACTTGGCAGCCTGCCTGCACTAATGATAACATGGACTTTATAGTTCCCACCTGCCTATCTTCCCTCTACCTATGCCATTTTGCTGCCCTGCTGCCCCTGTGCTCTACCACCCCAGCTGATCTTCACTATTTTCTTCCTGTTGCTGATGAGGCATGCCCAGTCTGGCTGCTGAATCTGTGAAAGTCAACACCAGCTAAAGAACTGGCAGCTGTGATTTTATGTTGTGTATGTAATAAATTTATAATGCCTCACAACTCCCATTAATGACAATTTTAAATGTTGGCTTTTTCTTTCCTTCCAGGTAGTTTTTCTTTTACCTTCCAGGTAAAAATTTCTGTTAAGCATTGTTAAAGCTTATATTCCTACCAGGTTGTGGAGGAATCTTGAGCAGAATTGAGAAGAGAATTTCCTTTCAACTGGTTCCACCCCATCAGCAATTCAAGCCTAGCCAGCCTTTTCACTCCCCACCTCAAAATTCCAGCACAGATATATGGAGAGTTGGTTCTGTATATGATAACAGTTCCCAAGACACTTTATGCTTCTTGCTAATATTACATATCATTCCTTCTTTAGAATTCAATTTAAATTGGGAACCATTTATGCACTACAGGTAGTTCTCGACTTACGACCATTCCTTTAGCAACCAGTTACAACCATGCTAAAAAAAACCTTGACCTGTCCTTGAACTTCCTCAGTTATGTGTGTGTGTGTGTGTGTGTGTGTATGTATATCCGAAGGTGTGTTATACCTAGGGTTCGGCGGCCTACTGAAGGTGTCAGTGGAACTGCGGCATGGAAGGTACTCCCATATGTACAGGGGGTATCCGAAACTGCTGCACGCATCCTCTTGGCACATGGAGTCAAAGTGGCGCATAAACCGGACCAAACATTGAGAATGAGAATGATGCACCCAAAGGAAGCATTATCCAAGGAGGAAACATCTTCAATAGTTTTATTTATTTATTTATTTATTTATTTATTTATTTATTTATTTAATTTTTATACCGCCCCCTCTCCCGAAGGACTCGGGGCGGTGAACAGCCAGAATTAAAAACACACAATACAAATATTAAAATACATTAAAACAAAATTAAATTATCTTAGGCTTCTCCAATTTAAAACCCCTTAACCCATAAAATTCACCCAATTAAAAAATTTTAACCCAGCCCGGCTTGCTGAAATAAAAAAGTCTTCAGGGCCCGGCGGAAGGTACGGAGGTCCAGGATTAGTCGTATCCCTGGGGGTAGCTCATTCCAGAGGGCTCTTCCCCGGGGGGTTACCAGCCGACATTGCCTGACAGACGGCACCCTGAGGAGACCCTCTCTGTGGGAGCGTGTTGGCCGGTGGGAGGTTATCGGACGCAGAAGGTGGTCTCGTAAATAACCGGGTCCTAAGCCATGGAGCGCTTTAAAGATGAGAACCAACACCTTGAAGCGCACTCGGAAGACCACCGGAAGCCAATGCAGCTCGCGCAGGAGAGGTGTCACGTGGGGGCGCCATGTCGCCCCCATAAGTACCCGCGCGGCCGCATTCTGCACCAGTTGGAGCCTCCGAGTGCTCCTCAAGGGGAGCCCCATGTAGACAGCGTTGCAGTAGTCGAGGCGGGAAGTAACGAGGGCAGAGTGACCGTGCATAAGGAGTCCCGATCCAGAAAGGGGTGCAACTGGCGTATCAGGCGAACCTGATAGAAAGCCCCCCTGGCCACAGCCGTCATATGCTCTTCTAAAGACAGTTGTGCGTCCAGGAGGACACCCAAGTTACGCGCCCTCTCCGTGGGGGCCAATGTCTCGCCCCCAATAGTCAGCGATGGCACCAGCTGACTATATCGGGACGCCGGCAGCCACAGCCACTCAGTCTTGGAGGGATTGAGTCAGAGCCTGTTCCTCCCCATCCAGACCCGCACGGCCTCCAGGCACCGGGACATCACTTCAAGGCCATCGTTGGGGTGGTCTGGGATGGAGATGTACAGCTGGGTGTCATCAGCATACAGATGGCACTGCACCCCAAAACCACGGATGATCTCGCCCAGCGGCTTCACATAAATGTTGAACAGGAGAGGCGAGAGGACCGACCCTTGTGGCACCCCACAAACCAAGTGCCTTGAGGTAGACCTCTGCCCTCCAGCCAACACAGACTGCGACCGGTCGGAGAGATAGGAGGAGAACCACCGTAAAACAGTGCCTCCCACTCCCAACCCCTCCAACCGGCGCAGCATGATACCATGGTCGATGGTATCAAAAGCCGCTGAGAGGTCTAATAGGACCAGAACAGAGGAGCAACCTCTGTCCCGAGTCCTCCAGAGATCATCAACCAACGCGACCAATGCCGTTTCCGTGCTGTACCCGGGCCTGAAGCCGGACTGGAACGGATCTAGATAGACGGTTTCATCCAGGTACTGCGGGAGCTGTCGCGCAACCACACTCTCAACAACCTTCGCCAAAAAGCGAAGGTTGGAAACTGGACAATAGTTTGCTAAAACAGCTGGGTCCAGAGAGGGCTTCTTGAGGAGGGGCCTCACCACCGCCTCTTTCAAGGCGGGAGGCAAGAACCCCTCACTCAAGGAAGCATTTATAATCCTCTGGAGCCAGCCTCGTGTAACCTCCCGGGTAGCCAGCACCAACCAGGAGGGACATGGGTCCAATAAACATGTGGTTGCGTTCAACCTCCCCAGCATCCTGTCCACGTCCTCGGGAGTCACAGGGTCAAACTCATCCCAGATAACCATCTCAAGACAGACCTTGGACAACCCGCCTGTACCTACCCAGTCAGAGTCCAAGCCTTCCCGAATTTGAGCAACTTTATCGTGCAGATAATGCGCAAAATCCTCAGCACGACCTTGCAAGGGGTCTTCCCGCACTCCCAGATGGAGAAGGGAGCGAGTCACCCTAAACAAGGCAGCTGGGCGATTTTCTGCCGACGCGATAAGAGCGGAAAAGTAATTACACTTCGCCGCCTTTATTGCCACTAAGTAGGTCTTGATATAAGACCTCACTAGTGTATGGTCAGATTTGGAGCGACTGGCCCTCCAACTACTCTCTAGGCGTCTTTTCCGGCGTTTCATCTCCCTCAGCTCCTCGGAGAACCAAGGAGCTTGGCAGATTCGGCGCCGGTTCAGAGGCCGCAAAGGCACGACCCGATCTAAAGCACCAGCGGCCGCCCTATCCCAGGCGGCCACCAGGTCTTCCGTCGAGTCGCGCACCAGAGTCTCAGGAAATGGCCCAAGCTCCATTCGGAACCTATCAGGATCCATCAGGCGCCTGGGACGGAACCACCTGATCGGTTCCGCCTCCCTGCGGTGGGGCATAGTGGTCAGGAAGTCAAGTCTAAGGAGAGAATGGTCTGACCATGACAAGGGTTCAATAACTATATCCCCTGTGTCTAAGCCATTCAACCACTGACCAGAGACGAAAACCAAGTCCACCGTGTTTCCTCCTATGTGAGTGGGGCCCTGAATTAACTGGGTCAGGTCCATGGCCGTCATGGAAGCCATGAACTCCCGAGCCACCTCAGATGCTTCACCGATGGACGGCAGGTTGAAATCCCCCATGACTAAAAGCCTGGGGGTATCAACCACCATCCCGGCTATAACATTGAGGAGCTCGGGCAGGGTCGCTGCCACGTAGCAAGGAGCCAGGTACATAACCAGCAGGCCCATCTGCCTCCCATGGCCCCACTTCACAAGGAGAGACTCACAACCGGCTATCTGAGGTACAGTGGCCTCCCTAGGATCAAGACCTTCCTTTACAATAACCGCCACCCCCCCACCCCTACCCTGGGCCCTCGGCTGATGAAATGCGCGGAACCCCGCATCAATTGCAGTAATTGTGCAAGCAATTACGTAGTGGAAATGGCCAAGCGGTTACAGACCAGACTATTTATGAACACGAACTGACTGTCCGACGCAAGGAGCAGCGCTCCCAGATCTGGACACATATGAAGGAGCACGGCCACACAGTTGATTTTCAAAAGGCTGAAGTTATTGCCCATGATAAGACTAAAGGAGGACGCCTACTAAAGGAAGCCTGGTTCTCCAACAGCAATTCTGTCAACAGGCATATCGAGCTGCCACCAGCCTACCAGGCTTTGAGACACCAGGAGAGACCCTGCAGGAGGAGCAGATATGGCTTTCCATTGGTGAGCAGAGACCAAGGGCACCTCTCTCCACCTCTGGGCATGTAGACTCAGCCTGTGAAGGCATGGTTGGTCCTGACCAAACACGGAGCAACCCGGCAGGGCTGTCTCAAACTGCAATAGATAGGATTAATGAGAAACAAACCTGGTTGACCACGAGGTCACAGACAAGGCAACAAATTGCAATAACTGACAGGCTAACATCACCCCCGCCCCCACCCCCTGATAAGCAAGCTAGGAGGGAGTAGGAATCAAGCCTCCATCATCCAGCATGAAGACAGCAAAAACAACACAGTTGATTACAAGTGGGAGACGGCTGGACATGCTCAAGGGCTAAATTGATTAATGGCATATAAAGGCAGAGATCTCTGTAATGGTAGTTTAATATTCTGACGATATCAGCAGATGGCTGACGAAAGCTTAGTAAAATAAAATTTTAATTCTTTTAAAATTTTAAAATCTTAAAAGTTCCAGAATTTGGAGTATGTCTGCTTCTTTTTTTACTAATATACCTGGAACTCATATTTTTAGAATAGTTTGTAATATATAGATATAGATACACACACACACACACACACACACACAGAATTAGTGTTAAAGTGCTAGCCCATGAGCAGAAAGACCCAGATTCTCTAGCCCTCTTTTAGGCAGGAAATCCAGCTGAGTTATTTTGGGCAGCTACTTCTTCTCAGCTCTAGACTTCTAGGAAGTGAAAAAACACATCTATTTCCACCCGTTGCTAGACCAACATGGTCGATTATCGTTCATAATCTTCATTGAAAAGACCAGCCTGCAGCACATTGACTTGGAATGATAATATAGAAAAATATGGGCAAATGGATATAGTGGGTCCTATGTATTTCTGATAGTGTAGTTGAATCCAACACAAAGTGCAAAGTAATCCTATGCATACTTACTGAAGAGAAAATTTCATTACAGGTCGTTCTCGTCTTATGACAACATTTGAGACCAAAATTTCCATTGCTAAGTAAGACAGTTGCTAAGTGAATTTTGCCTCATTTTATAACTTTTCTTGCCACAGTTAAGTGAATTACTGCAGTTAAGATGATAACACGATTATTAAGAGAGTCTGGCTTTGCTTGTAGAAGGTTGCAAAAGGTGATCACATGACCTTGGGATAGTGCAACTATCATAAATACAATGCCAGTTGCCAAGCATCTCAATTTTGATCACGTCACCTTGGGAATGCTGCAATGGTCATAATTGTGAAAAACGGTGACAAGTTATTTTTTTCCCAGTGCTGTTATAGCTTCAGGTGGTCACTAAATAAATGATTGTAAATTGAGGACTACCTGTATCATGAATGAATCTTGGGATACAGCCACCATATCATTGTAATGTTAAGTTGCCATTGCCTCACTAAGTATGTCTGGGCTTTAACTTTGGGTTTTTCATTCTATTGGAGATACATTTTCCATCTTTTCTCTATACAAACCTTGCTGAATGCATGATCTGGCTCACTTGGTCAAGCAATCACTATGATGAAGTGGCAAGAACAGAAATGTGTCCAGCAACTTTTGGCCACTGTGTGCATGCTACCTTTCCAGTTAACTTGGATTTTCTTTTATTGCTGTTCCAATTTGTGCTACTGAACTAACATGACCACAGGAGAAAAGCAACAGCAATAACAACAGCAGCAGTGTAACTGAAGAAAGACGAGATCAGGCTTCTTTCAAACAACCTGCGCATCGGTCTCAGACCCATGGGATATAAGCTGCTTTTGAAAGTTTGTTATGCAATATTGCTTTCTCTAGCCATACTGAGGCTGCTCTAATAATCTGCTTGCAGCTTGCCTCTCAGATATTATATAGATCAACAAATGCCTCCAGAGATCCTGGCTTAATCTGTTATCACTAAAGCAGCACTAAGATTACTTGAGAACGTGTACTAAGCCCTCTGTAAAGTAACCAGTCAATTGGATAGGGTTTTTTCCCCCTGCAATGGTCAGACAACTAGGTCTCACCAAGTTCGCAAGAGCAGTACCTATATTTAATGGTTTTCACAGATGGATACATTTACTTCTCTAACCATTTGTAAAACTCCCAAAGCCCAGCTCATATCTTGAGAAGTGATCGAAATCCACCAATTACTAGACCTTAATATATCCTGCAGTGCAGTGAACTGTTAGGACATTACTGTACTCATTTGCTGTCCCCCTTACTAGACAGAATATAAACTGACAAAATAGGAGCTAATCATGGCAGCCCACTTTTAAAGACCCTGAGGAAAGACAGGTCTGCAGTCCTGAAGTTGGGGCAAAAAAGGGACTCCTCCATCAGGCTCATGAATGTTCATCATTTAAGGACTCTAGGGAGGTGGCTGGTTAAAAAAGCCTGGTTAAAAAAAATATTACAGCGAGGTGATTTCAACATTCTGCCATTGTTTTCTGATCTATGCGAGGTTGATTGACACCTGCAAGTCACTTAAGGATGCTGCATCAGGTAATGAGCACATAGGTGTGACCTAGCCCCGTTCCAAGAGACTAACATTGGCGTTTTCCCACTTGGCAAACGGAGCTTGTTCTCAGGTGCCATCAGTTTAACCAAGCCTCGATCTTAACCCCTCGCCTCCCCAGAAGCGTTTGCTACAGGCGTGTGGGCGGCACCTCTCCTTCCGCTCACTTTCAGCCTCGAGTGGGGAGGGGAGGGGATTGGGGGGGGGGGAGAGAGGTTGGTCACAGATTTCCTCCTCCTGACACTCTTTCAAAGCCACACTTCCTCCGGCACTTTGCTTTGAACGCCGCTCCTTCTCTACTCTAGAGGTAAGTCAGTCTATCGAGGTGAGCTGGAGTGGGCATCCACAGAGTCAGGCGACCGACGCGCGGGAGGAGGACGGCAGGGCAAAAATCGCAGGGGTTGCCCCCATGCAGCTGACCGCGGGGAGCCGCGGAGTTAAAAGTCTTGTTTCCCAGCCGGGGTCTGAGCGGGGCTCTTTGTCAGGCGGCGGGGAAGAGAAGATGAGGTGGCGGCGGCAGCAGCAGCAGCCTGCACTTCCGCGCCGGCGCCATGTGATCCTCCACGCGGATGGAAAGGGCAAGGCAGGAGAATCCACCTTGGAGGGGAAAGTCCTCGGGTCCGACAAGGCTTCTCTCTCTCTTGGAGAGAGTCCACTTTGCTGGTGGGCGAGAGGAGGGGGCTTTGTCCCACGCGGGCGCAAGAACCAGTAGCAACCGGCAGCGCGGCTGATAATTCTGCTTTTTGCGCAATTGGCCAGCAATTTTGCGCAATTGCAGCCTAGACGCTGTATTGCTTACAGCTGGGATGGGAGCCCTACAGAGCCGAAGAGACACGTTGCCGGAGAAGCAGCCTTGCTTTTGGGGATGGGGTAATTTATCCCATTGTTTGCCCAACCGCTGTACCTGCGCCCCTTTCGCTTTCTTAGCCCCGCCAGTCGCCTTTACGCAAACGGTTGGCGCTCCCCCCTCCTTTGCAAATTGCGTTTCCCCTCCCTTTGCCTGCCTTCTCTGTCTGCCAGCCTCTCCCCATCTCTGGATGCGGGAAGACCGAGGGGAGCATAGGAACAGGTGGAAGCTTGTTTTGCCAAGCTCTCCAGGAAGGGAACGTAAAGCGAGAAAGGTGCAGAGGAAGACCTTCAACTTGTTGAAAGCTTTCATTTGCTGAATACAGAAATTCCCCATACCACATTAACGCCATACAGCCGTTAAAGCGACAGGCTGAAGACCAGTTTAGTCCTGCCTCGGGTATGAAGCCAACTAGATGCTCTTGGGCCAGTCATTCACTTTCAGCCCTAGGAAGCAGGCAATGGCAAATCACTTATGAAATCTTATCTAGAAAATTGCCTGAGTTGTGAGACTCGCTCACACACAAATGTATATGACCAAATTAGGGTATGCCTTGCACCAGAAAGGAAATTACTCACCATGCTGTTCCTATCCTAGCTGCAAACAAAAGAAATCAGAAATGAATATACTCTCAAGCCACGAAGCCAATGAAAAGTCCCAGGTTCCTTTCTCTCCTGTAATAAATGTAAAAGACTACTGAAAATTAATCAGGCACTTGCATACTATTGCTTGCCATTCTTATTCATTTGGGAGAAGGAAGCATCTTGAGTTCAGGATTCAGTTACACTTGCTCTGTTAACTTTTTGAAAAGGTAAACAAAAAACATTTCCTGAACGTTTGAAATAATATGCACACCTAAGTAATTATCACCTGCTTCCTCATCTCTGCTCTTTGAAGTGAAAGGAAACATGTTTGTTCACTGTGTTAATAACATCCCGTACTTTGTGTGGAACTATAGGAGTTTGCCTGCCTGGGCTACAGTCATGCAAGTTTCTTAGGTTTAAGTCCCATCAAACTTAATGAACTTCTCATTAGACATGAATATAAAATTTAAATGTTGGACATTTTTTTAAAAAATACCAACTCTGTTGGTTTTAGTGAAAAAGACTTGTAGGAAAGATGTGTTAGACTGACAGCCAAAAATCTGGTGGGGTCTGGTTGCACTTTTTCTGATTAATATTGACATTTTCTGAAGATAACTGCTGCAAGATGAAGCAGGTGCAGTTCTCTTATGTGGGTGGATTCCTCCACAGATTTTGTGTAGTCTGTCAGGGAATTGCCATTGGTTAGCAAAAAAATAAATAAATCCTATTAGCTTGAACTAGTTTATATAAATGAAACGCTATCTTGCAATGTCGTTTGATGTAGAAGATTTTGAAGAGGTGGTACTTTGGCAGAGTCTGGATGCCATGGTAGATACCAATTTGTTTATGATACTATACCACTTTTGAGATGGGCCTTATTAATAGGTTTACAAAACTGTTAACCTGTAGTCTCAACCTATAGCCATTTGTTTAGCAACCATTGGAAGTTACAAATGCAGTGAAAAAAGTAAGTTGCAACTTGTACTTATGAACTTTGCAGCCTTCCCATGGTCACAAGATCAAAATTAGAGTGCTTGGCAACTGGCATTATTTACAATGGTTGCAGCATCCCAGGGTCATGTGTTTGCTGTTTGCAGCCTTCCCAACTGGCTTCCGATAAGCATAGTCAATGGGAGAAGCCAGATTAGTTTACTGACTGCATTCTTCGCTTAACAACTGCAGTGATTTGTTTAACGTGCATGGCAAAAAGGTAATAAAATCAGGCATGACTCACTTAACAACCATTTAGCAACTGAAATTCTGGTGCCAATTGTTGTAAATCAAGGACTACTGTAGAAGTCTGTTGAAGAAAGCTAGTTAAAAGGAGTGGCAGCTTTTCGAGTTGTCTTTCATCATGGTGAAATTATGTTGAAATTCTGCATTTGTACTGGTAATTTAGTGTATAATACGAAAAGTAAGGTACGTAGTTCTTTTTTCTCAAACGAGTTATACTTTAAAGTAGAAAAATAATCTTAGATTTGGTCTGCAAACAGCAAAAGAGGCAGCTAAGGGTTTTTTTTTGGCAAATCTCCATTTAAGGGGGGGTGAAAGGCGCAAAGGAAGGAAGGAAAGAATTACCTTAAATGCAGAATCATGTAGTTTCCAGAGAAATGTACTACTTTAAATAATTGTTATACTATTCATGTACAGAACAGCCCCTTTTGCTACATTTTGTACTATAAAGGCATTTTAAAGGCTAGGATTTTTAACATGAGTAAATGCCTTACATATACAGGTAGCACATGCACTTTAAGACGTTCCTTTGCAGAATGTGTAGCAATGTATCTGACTTGCAAATACATAAGCCACTTAACAAGGAAGATAACTGTCGCTTTGAGAATATGAACTGATAAAAAGGACCCCTCCCCAACATGCATTTATTGTGTCCCTAAGTGCACATGAAACTTCTTTTAAAATCTCAGTACTTGCTTTGAATATGAAAGAAAACACAAAGGAACAAATTTATAAGGCAACAATAATTTATTTGTAGGTTACAATGAATGTTGAACATGAAATCAACCTGTTAGTTGAAGAAATTCGACGGCTGGGGACCAAAAGTAAGTATGATTAAATGGCTGTAGACGGAATATAAAATTAATAGACTCCAAATGTGCTAGAATACAAATGACATAATTTCCAATGTACATTGGTCTAATATTTCCAGAAGGCACTGTATTTGGGAAAATCTGCAATGTAGGAAACACCTGCAGAAAAAGCCCCATTTTAAAAAGTAAGGTATAAAACTCAAGATACAAGATTTTGTTCTTAAAACATGGAGTAGATTGGATGAAAATCAATAAAGAGTTAAGTAAACTTCTGGCAACAGTTCAAATGTTTAAGGAAGTAGTTAAGGCTTTTGCTTCAAGTCAGTCTGATAAGTTTGTTACAGAATATAAATTATTGTTTATGTACTATCAAGTTGGTGTCAATTCTTAGTGACTGTATTTTCTCCTGTTCCCAATCTGTATTAGTATTAGTATTTATTAAATTTTTATACCGCCCTTCTCCCGAAGGACTCAGGGCGGTGAACAGCCAAGATTAAATACATACAATATGAAAATTAAAATACTTTAAAAATAATTAAATCACTTTGGCATCCCAATTTTAAAACCCCATTACCCATAAAATTAATCAATTAAAATTTTAAGCCAGCCCGGCTTGCTGAAACAACAAAGTCTTCAGAGCCTGGCGGAAAGTATGGAGGTCCGGGATCAGTCATATCCCTGGGGGTAGCTCATTCCAGAGGGTGGGTGCTCCCACAGAGAAGGCTCTCCCCCTGGGGGTCGCCAGTTGACATTGCTTGACCGACGGCACCCTGAGGAGACCCTCTCTGTGGGAGTGTATTGGCCGGTGGGAGGTTATCGGTGGCAGAAGGTGGTCTCGTAGATACCCAGGCCCTACGCCATGGAGCGCTTTAAAGATGAGAACCAAAACCTTGAAGCGCACCCGGAAGACCACCGGAAGCCAGTGCAGCTCACGCAGGAAAGGTGTTACATGGGGGCGCCATGTTGCCCCCATAATCACCCGCGCGGCTGCATTCTGGACCAGTTGGATCCTCCGGGTGCTCCTCAATGGGAGCCCCATGTAGAGAGCATTACAGTAGTCCAGGCGGGAAGTAACGAGAGCATGAGTGACCATGCATAAGGAGTCCCGATCCAGAAAGGGACGCAACTGGCGTATCAGGCGAACCTGATAGAAAGCCCCCCTGGCCACGGCCGTCATATGCTCTCTGGTGATTCTGGTCTTTCAGTAGTGCATTTATGAGCACTTTAATTAAGCCATCCTCTTTCTGTCTTTATTTCTATCTTTCTCAATATTAAAGACTTATCTAGAGAGCTATGTCTTCACATAATATATCCAAAGTGGGATAATTTGAAACCCATGAGAGCCCTGAGTTGATTGGTTTGATGATCGTTTGTTCTTAGCTATCCAAGTCCAGAGGACTTCTCCAACACCAACAGGATATAAATATTGATTACTAAATAGATAATAAGAACAGCATGGGGAACCCCAGATTATTTAAGCTAACAGCATGCATCTCTAGTTCTAATAGCATTATATATAATAACCAGACTGCCAATTTTCTTTCAAGGGCCCCCCTTGGAAAACTGGTGCCAAGTTTCCCATACACTCATAGCTACTAATGCAAACTTTACTTGTGACATAGACAATCATTTAATGGAAAACAACAATCTCTTCTGAGGGGATGTCTACTTGCTTGTGGAAAGTTGGCAACAGCAAGACGTGATGTCTAGGTTGATACATCAGGTTATCTTTGTTTACTCATTGAATATTAATTAGGAAACAGTTTATGTAACAGACCCAAACTATATTTGATTCCCAGTTAAGTCACTGGAATTTTTTCATAATTTCCCCACTTTTAAAATAAAACTGGATTCTTATGTGCATTTTGGTCCCAGTTCAGACTGCTAGTGTAAATTTAGGTTTTAATCTAAGTACTCTAACCTAAGTAGCGGTCTGTAAATTCACTATACTAGTGTGCCTTTTTGGAAAGGGCATTTAAATGCAGTCTTATTTTTTCCCCATTGACTTTAATTTCAGGTGATATTTATGTTCACTAATCACAGTACGTTAAAAAATAAGGGATTTTTTTGTTGCTTTCAGCTTAGTATATCATGCAAATTGCTATTTGTAAAATATTTTTATAATTTAACATGTAGGGAAACCCATTTAGTTGTGGTTTATTCAACAAACCATGGCTAATATGAAGGCAGTCAGTATTCATCATAACTACCTTGAGTTACTTTGGGCCTAAATGATACTAGATTTTCATATGATTATTATTCAGTATATAGTTTTCAGTGATTAAAAATGTAAAAATGGAAGATTAACTTTTTTTCCAACCATAAGTTAAACATTTTTGATACCTTTTTAAGCAGTGTCAGCAAATCTAAAATAATGTTGCAGAGATTACTCATTTAATATAGTTTGCTATTTGATGTAATGGATTTGAATTTAATAATAATTTTTACTGATTTGTGCCTCTGAGTATATGTTATGTTTAAAAATTAACATATTGGTTATATTTTCACATTTACATTGTGATGAATTTGGCTACGGCTACGATAACCTTATTAAATAAAATTAGAAACCTTGAAAATCTCCAGGTCCAAAGACTTATTGGGAGCTAAAATGTTAATATGTCATTTCATCCTCATACTTTCTTTTGTCCAGATCCTGATGGGACTTTGAGTGTGAAGTTTGGAGTGCTGTTTGCGGATGAGAAATGTGCCAATCTTTTTGAGGCTTTGGTGGGAACCCTGAAAGCTGCAAAACGACGGAAGATAGTTAATTATCCTGGCGAACTGCTTTTGCAAGGAGTTCATGACAATGTCGATATCTTGTTATTGCAGGATTAGTTACTTTCCTAGCAAACGGCATTTTCATTAGGTATCTATATGTAACTCAGATCAAGATGCATTTGATTGAAAGTATATCTTCCTATTTATCTTTATAGAATTATATAAAAAAATTCTTCGAAGGCCTTTTAAAAAATTCTTTTCTGAAACCCCTGCTACATAGTTTGTTGGGCCTTTTTTTGGGTGGGGGGGATTTGGAAATTACAGTCTCATATGTCTGAAATGTTGTTGAACTCTGGAATTCCTTACAAATTATCAATATCAACAACCTAAACCCTGCTACTAATTCCAGTTTGTGGGGATTCTGTGATTTCTTTGCAAGAATCAAAAATTATTCCGGCCAAATGAAGCATTCAAGCTGGTAGTTTCATCTGAAACTGAATATTTGATATGGTCTTTTTATGCAATGCTTGAAACATAGGTTTTTCATGTGACACTTTCTGAACTGTGATACTTCGGAGTAACTGGAAAGTTATAAAAGCAATGGCAGGCAGAGGAATTCTCTTGCATTTTTTTTAGTGTATTCTCATTAATGAAGGAGAGAATGTTATGGAAATAATTTCAAAGAAGAAAATAATGTAAGAGAAATGTGTCATTAGTGTGTTATTTTTCACTTAGTTATAAAGTGACCAAGACAAAGTGTTTTGTCTTTTATTATTACAATAATTTCTCCAGCTATCAGCAAATCAGACATAGATTAAATTTTGAGGAAATACTCAAAAGGCTATTTGGATATTTTCTTTGGCAGTATTTCATTGCTAAATGGGAGTCTTGCTGTTGAGAAATTGTCCATCCAGTTTCGCCTCCCACAAATTTGAGAATCTCAAATGACCATTTGTGTCTAATTCATATAATATTCCTTTTCTCAGGGTAAAGTTAGAGAAGTGGGAGGACAGTCCTTCTATTTCTCAGATTCCATTTTCTCTATAATGTCTATTACTTGTTGATGATGCCCTTCTGGGAAATGGGTGTACCTTAAACAAACTGTGTAGATCACTTCAGAAAGCACTAAGTATTATCCAAACTGCTGTTAAGGCAAGTTCATTCCTTTTCTATTTGGTCGGTTTGAGAAAGAAGTAGAATAGGGTGTGAGAAATGCTCATCTGAACCCTCTCTGGCAGGCATCAGGGAATGAACACTTGAAAAATAGAATATGACATAAAATGAGAAGAACAGGAAGATTGCCTCATAGAGGACATGAACATGCAAAATTGGTAGAATTGTACAAGACTATCTCACAGAGGTCCATTCTTTTAGTTTTTTACAAAATGATTGAAGTGCACTTCTCATTATTAGAATTCATCTAGGAAATTAGCAAATCAATTCTTTCTCCTCTTCCCTCTCCACTCCTACCCAAATACTTGAGAATTAAAGACTGTTTAAATGGCAACAATGATGTCATAATACATTTTGTCTTTTAGCTCTTAATCTATGCATTCTATTCTATTCTTTGCATGATCCTTTTGTGTCTAATTGATACAGTGGCTAGCTGGTCTTCCTTAGAAGTCCCTAAAGGGCTTCAAAGTAAAATACTTCATCAATAAATAAAAATGTGGGAATTATTTTTAGCCATTTCATTCTGTGAAAAAAATGCCCTTAATTAAATAAACATTTCATGTACACCAAGAAAATTTGGTCTCAAAAATACATATTTTTGGTATTTACAATAAAATATTTCCAATTCTCGCTAGTTTTGTTTGTTTCTTGAAGTCTGGAGTAGCTCACCTGAGCACTGGAATTCTTATTTTGTAAGGATCTTCTTTGCCAATTCTGTACACACTTGTATTAACTTCATCAAGAAGCACTGAAGCATTCCAAGAAAAAGAAAACATAATTTGTTATAGTGATGGTGGCGAATAGGAAAGCAATGGTACTTAATCTAAAATGTTGCTTTGATGCTTATGAAGGAATTTGATAACAGTATTTTCATCTCTGGAATGATATACATATTAGTTTAAATAATGCATTCTGTGTTAGGAGTGATCATATTAAAGTTATGATTCAAGATTAAGGACATTACTTACCACAAAAGAGAAGCAATTGAGCTTTCAATATGTCTTAAAATAGTTGGAAATGTTTTGGAAGTTTACAGTGTGAATTCTGGATAAACAAGGCAGATAAACAAGGAAGCAGTGCATCTGAAAAAAGGTATGTCTGATTTCAAAACAAGTTAATTTCCTATGGAAACTCATGTCTTTGAATTAACTGACACCTGGTTGACTAAAATGCTAGAGGTTTAAAGATGAAAGATTCTTCATTAAAGTTTATGTTCAAAGGACACATTTCTAAAATTTTAAGATCTTAATCATTTCTCATTCTTCAAAATAATTGTACAGTATATGGATTTTCTTATGATTTATGGCCGTTTCAATTTTACTTTAGAAAATAGATAAAAAAATCCCCAAAGAACAAAATTCCAGAAGTGTAATTATGGATTAATATGAAACATAAACTGAACCACAGCGCTGCCAAATATTACTTGAGAGATTTATAGTGTAGGACCTCAGATGTTGGCTTGGTGCAGGGAAGACTCAGATTCCATCCTTAGTCAAGGAAGTTTACTGGGAAACAAATGATTTTCTCTCAACTCAACACACTTCAAAGAGCAGTTGTTTTGTGGAAAAATGGAAGTATTATGTATGCTGCCTTGAGTGCATGAAGAAAATGTTGGATATAATTCTAACAACAAACTGAGACTTGCGAACCAAATATAGTAAGCTGGAACAATATACTGTATTTTTCAGACTATAAGATGCACTTTAGTTTTTGGGGAGGAAAATAAGAAAAAAGCTGATTGGGGATGGATCAGCCTCCTGGAATACCCCCAATCAGCTGTTCTCAGAGGTGAACTTTAGCAACAGATTCGTTGGTTGTGAGCTCTTTTTTTGCTCTTTTTTCAGCCTCTGAAACTTGTCATAACTGAACAGGCATTAAATGACTAGTTGTAAGTCAAAGACTACCTGTACAGATGGTAGGTAAAAACATTTCCAAAAGTGAGCCTATTCACATTTTTAACATTTGCATTATTAAAGAGTCAAGCTAATATAACAGACAGGAAAGGAGGTTTAGCCCTTGGTCCCCATCTTGATCGAAATCCAGACTGCCCACTTTTCTCCCCTTGCAAATAACAGCAATGTTTCTGATAATTAAGGTGGTGTGGTCAAAGTTACTTAACATTTTAATAAATCTGTATGAATTTACAGCCCAATTTTTATCAGTCACAGCTCATCAAATTAAGCAAAACTGGCTTTACAAGTTAAACCAAAATTAAAACTGGTGCGGAAATCCATTTTCATCTAGTTGTCTATGGAGATTCTCAGTCATCCAGGTCATGGTTGTCTCAAAAGTGCTTTATCAAGAGGCAACTGGACTTTTTCATTTTTCTTTGAAGACATTTCGCTTCTCAGGAATATCTGAAGACGTTTTGATTTGCAGGAACATCTGAAAAGCTCAGGAGGATCTTCAACCAAACTAACATATGTGCACACTTTAAACTGCAGAATACGCTAAGGCAGAAGCTTGTCCACTGCAAGGATAAACACCCAGACACAAACTGAGCAACATGGTATATGCAGTACAATGCAGTAAGTCTTGTGCAGATCTGTACATTGGAGAAACAAAAAAACTATGAACGCATGGCACAACACAGGAGAACAAACCTATCAAGACAAGATTCAGCAGTCCATCTGCATTTAAAAGACAAAGGGCACTCTTTTGAAGACAGCAAAGTCCACATTCTGGACAGACAGGACCGCTGGTTTGGAAGACGGCTCAAAGTGGCTATGTCAAAATTGAACAACCCACTCTCAACAGAGGGGGAAGGATACAATATCATCTATGTCCAGTTCCAAGAAGGCTCCATTTGCACTACTCAGTTTATCAGTTTATTTAAGGTTGTAGAAAAATGCTTTTAAAAGTAAAAAAAAAAAAAAAAAAGTTGGCCACGTCTACCCAGTCACATTACCCCCACCCCCACCAAACCACGCCCACAGAACCGGTAGTAACAAATTGTACATTTCACCACTGATGAGAAGCAAAATGTCTTCAAAGAAAAAACAGAAAGTCCAGTTGATTGGAAAATCTTGAAAGCACCTTTGGGACATTCTCATCTAGTGCTATGAAAAATATTTCAGCAAATATTTTACTGAAAATACAGCAATGAGTTGGAATACAAATCAAAGCCCAAAAATGCAACCAAGAGCTGTGTTTCCAGGTATATTTTAGCATTAAAATACCCTAAGAAAAACTGTCAATTTAAGGATTCTGGAAAAATCTTGTCTATACAAACTACATATATCTGCCAGCATTGGCCCTCATCACACATGTAGAATAAAGTAACATGTTGCAAATGGGGCTATTTCTGAAGACTTCTCATAATCTGAACCTGATAGAAAAGGTGTCTATTAACAGATGGGAGCAACAACTGCAATATAACCAGTGGTAGCTCAAGGCAGAGGTGAAATCCAGCAGGTTCTGGAGAACCAGTAGCGGAAATTTTGAGTAGTCCGGAGAACTGGCAAATACCAACTCTGGCTGGTCCCAGAGTGGGGTGGGAATGGGAATTTTGCAGTATCTTTTCCCTGGAGTGGGGTGGGAATGGAGATTTTGCAATATCCTTCCCCTGCCATGCCCACCAAGCCACGCCCACAGAACCAGTAGTAAAAAAAAATTGAATTTCACCACTGGCTCAAGGGCATATGGAACCCTAGGCCACACTGACTGAGGTGCCACCTTGTACTAATTTGCATTTTTAGACTGATTCAGCAGGACGGTGCCTAGGTTTCGGCACCTAAGGCTAGTGCCCACTCTGCCTTAGCTTAAAGCTAGCACTGAATATAGCACCAATTCTTTAGTTGTTGCATTAACTATCAAACAAACATCTGATTCAAGGAATGAGATGTTACAATTGGTTTTAAGTCTAGGGCTTGGCTCTGGGATACCTTATGGTCCATCTTTTTCCAAGGGGATCTGCCTAGCCTCTGTAAACAAGAAGGGACGGGGTACTTATAGCCTTGCCTGGTCAAGAGATCAAAGGCATAAGGCTACAAAGGCAGATTATTTTTTTTAAAAAAGTGGCTCCTGCTATGGAACACTTTGCCCTCAAGAGGCCTGCCAGGTACTCTCTTTATTTGCTTTTCACAGAGGCATGAAAACAGTTCTGTGGCACCAGGCATCTGGCAGTGGGCATTTAATATTATTATTATTATTATTATTATTATTATTATTATTATTATTATTATTATTATTATTATTGTTGTTGTTGTTGTTGTTGTTGTTGTTGTTGTTTATTTATTATTATTATTTATTCAATTTATATACCGCCCTTCTCCTATTGGACTCAGGGCGGTGCACAGCCAAGGATAAAAAACATACCAATACAAAATTTAAAATCAATTAAAAGAATTATACAGCTTTGGCTCACAATTTAAAACAATCCAATTAAAACCCAATTTACTTAAAAAGCTAAAAAGCTAAAAAGAGCTAAAACAAAGGGGGGCGGGGTTTCACGCCAGCCCTGCTTGATGGAAAAGTTTTTAGGAGAGGCATCACATGGGAGCGCCCTCTTGCTCCCATAATCCCCCGCGCGGCCACATTCTGCACCAGCTGGAGCCTCTGGGTGCTCCTCAAGGGGAGCCCCATGTAGAAAGCATTGCAGTAGTCCAGGCGGGAAGTGACGAGCGCCTGAATGACTGTGCGTAAGGAGTCCTGATCCAGAAAGGGACGCAACTGGCGAATCAGGCGAACCTGATAAAAAGCCATGGTCATGGTCGTCATATGCTCTTCCAAAGACAGCCGTGTATCCAGGAGGACGCCCAAGTTGCAAGCCCTCTCCGTGGGGGCCAATGATTCGCTCCCAATGCCCCCAGCGTTGGCACCAGTTGGCTATATCGGGACACCAGAAGCCACAGCCACTCGGTCTTGGACTGTATGGCATTGGGCTATTATTTTTATTGCACTGACATTTAATATACATGTAGATATATACTCTCTCACACATCTTTATATGTAAAGCTATTACACCTGCAAACATAGGCTTTTAATTTTATTGTAAACTGCTCTGAGTTTAGGGAGTTGGGCAGGACATAAATTCATATAAACTAACCAATTTCCATCCAGGAGCCGGATCACTTGCTGAATAAAGAAAGAAAACCAAATAGAAAAGACAAAGGCTTTTCAATCACTACAAATTCCCACCACAAATAATACAGATAAATAAAATTCATAGGATTAGGGAGAAAAAGCCTTAAGTCTCCTTTATATACATGAAAATTTCATTCCTTACCCATATCTATGTATAAACCCCTGTTGTGATCTTTTAATATAAATATTTAAGAAATTTTTCAGCAACAGATACAAAGCTTCGGCTCTGCACAGGGCCTCCTAAATTTGTAGGCATTTCCAAAATAACCAGTTTGAAGGGATTTTTACAGGTTGTTCTAGAGCTTTTTTCTTCCAATAATTCAGAATTATGTACATCTGTGTTGAGTCACAGAGTGTTATTCTGAATGAACAACAGTGCTTAGTTCTAGAGGAGAAACCCATGTATTGGCTTTATGTGGGCCGTGGACTTGGATACAGCACTAAAACAGCACAACTGCAGGAGAAAATCATAGGTTTGTTGTAAAAGATTGATGTGAAAACATAGTAAATGCATTATAAAGACTAATGAAGAGTATAAATAGCTGTAATCCATACATAACCCTACTGATAAAAAGATTTAGTTCACATGCTATTCAGAACAGCAGAAATATCCTTTGAATTAAAAATAATAATAATATAAATTAAAATTAGACAGTACAAACAATAAATAGAGATAAACAGACTTTCCTGATTTCAGGATATAATCCTTCAGAGCTGTGTGTTTGTAAGCTTCATTATAATGGCATTTTGGAAGCTGCCTGGGCTAGCAGACAGAAATTAGGTAAAAAAAAAACCTGAGAGGGTAAAAGAGGCATGTATTTGCAAGAGAAAATGGATAATGGTACTCTACTAGGTAAGGCAAATAACAATGTTTAAGCACAATGCCAATTTCTAATTTTCCTTGAGTTCATGAAATGGGACATAATTGCCCTGGTTTTAAAAAATAAAGTAAGCCTGTATTACTTTATCATAACACAACAATCATTTTCTCTTGCAATTTTCTCTTGGAAGAATCAGAATAAAAGCTTAATGGTAGTTCTCCCCAGATCTAGAAATTTGGAGAATTGTCCCAAGTGTTGCAGAAAGAAACCTCTGAATCAGGGGTGAAGTCCAGCAGGTTCTAACAGGCTCTGGAGAACCGGTAGTGGAAATTTTGAGTAGTTCAGAGAACCAGCAAATACTATCTCTGGCTGGCCCGAGTGGGGTGGGAATGGACATTTTGCAATATCCTTCCTCCGCCATGCCACCCCTGCTCTGAATAGAAGGGATTTGGATTTGTTTGTTCTTAGAAAATGGAATTAGGACATAAATAACTCTGGATTTGCAAACTGTGGTACATATAGTATGATTGTTTGGGTTTTGCTTATTGTCATTTGGGAATTCAATCTTTGTGATTTGCAAAACGAACTTTACTAACACGAACCCTTCTTTTAAACAGTGCCATACCATAAGGTGTGCCTTTTTGATTTGTGGCCTCTGGAGTGCCCCTCCACCCCAAGCTGCTGAAATTCAATTGGTCCTGACTTGTTGGCTTTTAGAAAGACCTTGGAACCGGGATAGGTAAGTTCCTGTTGGGAAGAGTATAATTGAGAGCCAGGTTGCCCATTATTATTATTAGTTGTTGACTTTTTTTACCCTGCTTGTTTCCTGTTGGGTGGGCAACCATACAAATTATTTAATATTAAATAAATAATCAAGCAAGCTCTCATCTATCTGTGGTCCAAAAGAATTATGACGTAGCATGATTCTTTTGGACCACAAATGGATGAGAGCTTGCTTGATTATTTATTTCTTTATTTAATATTAAAATAAGTGTCTATATGCTCCATCAATTTCCTTCAGCAAAGGCAAGTTCACTTTTTTCTCCTGTTACTATATCTTAGGAAAAGAATTTGTAATATCGCTCCTGAATAGTATAGATCCTCTGATGGTGATGAGAAACAAATTGAAATCCACACAGGCAATATTAGGCCAAATGAAGGTATACAAAATCATTCCATGTTTTTGAGTTTCAAGAACTCTTCAAGGATTTTTTAAAAATTGAACCCTGGTGGCGCAGCAGACTAAAGCACTGTTATTAACATCAGCTACCTGCAATTACTGCAAGTTCAAATCTCACCAGGCTCAAGGTTGACTCAGCCTTCCATTGTTTCTAAGGTAGGTAAAATGAGGACCCGGATTGTGGGGGCAATGAGCTGGCTTTGTATAAAATATACAAAAGTATGAAGGCTATTGCTTAACGCATTGTAAGCCGCCCTGAGTCTCGGGAGAAGGGCGGCATATAAATAAAATAAATAAATAAAATACAATTGATAAAGAGTTTTATTTGCTATTTTTCCTTTGACGTATATTCTGAAGTAGATACTGTCATATTCTTATAGAGAGACAAAATAAAATGATTGCTTAACATTTGTTGTTAGTATTGTTATTATATTTTAGCATCAGCATTAGATTTTCTGCCATGGTGATCTCAAGCCTGGATGAGAAAGGAGGAAATTTGGGCATCGTCCCTGTAAAAATTATAATCGCCACAAAAACAGCAATAACAATCTCTGTTGTTATTATACAGTAGAAAGAATTTAAACACAAAAGCAATGAAACACAATACACCAGTGGTGGAAGTCAATTTTTTTTTACTACCAGTTCTGTGGGTGTGGCTTGATGGGCATGGCAGGGGAAGGATGCAAAATCTCCATTCCCACTCCACTCCAGGGGAAGGATATTGCAAAATCTCCATTCCCACCCCACTCCTGGGGGAAGGATATTGCAATATCTCCATTCCCACCCCACTCTGGGGCCAGCCAGAGGAGGTATATTTGCCGTTCTCTGAACTACTCATAATTTCCGCTACCGGTTGTCCAGAACCTGCCAGAACCAGCTGAATAGCACTCATTACCCATTCCTTGTTTAGTGACTATCTTGGTTAGAGACCATTTGCAAATATATCTGTAATAAAAACCTCACTTTCTGACCAATGCATAAATTTACAACTAAGTTTGTATGCTTGACCATAACACATTTCAGAGTGAAAGTAATACTGGAACAGCTGATGGAAGACATCATCTGAATGAGATTTTAGGAACCACTAATCTTCCCAGTATCTCTCTCTCTGTCAGGTATAAACTTAGCAACTATTTTGCTTAATGACCTTGTTGTTGGAAATGGAACTAGGTAACTAAATAAGGAATGGGTCTACAGCAGGGGTGTCACAGTGGGAGCCCGCAGGCCAAGCCCATCCTGGCTCCACAAAGGCAAAAAAGTCACAATATGTCACGTGATGCAATCGAGTTTGACACCCATGGTCTACAGCTTTGGGAGATAATAGTCTTTCCTTCACTGGTTCCATCTAGATTTAAAGACTGGATGACAACTCTATCCGGGAAACTCTAGTCACAGAATCTGCACAGGGCAGCGGATTTGACCAGAAGATTTTCAAGATTCCTTCCAATCCCTTCATTTTGTGATTCAATTTTCTCTCTGGTTACCAGAGGGGACCAATCCTTGCTTTTCTTGCTATTATGTTCTTCCTTAGAAGCTGGGATAGAGTTTCTCAATAGTACTTTTCTCCTGGCTGAGGGATAAGGCTTTTCTTCAAGCTCTCTGCTCTATCTCTGACTAATGGTTGAGAGACAGTAATCAAAGAAATACAGATGTTGGGAGCCCAGAGAGATAATCTAGTTTAATTTCCAATCCCATGGTATGTATACATCTGTATTAAGAGATCGAGAATGTGATTACCAGTCAAATTCAACAACTGCTCCCTTCATCAATTGCCTACAACAGCAACAAAACAGTGCTTGAATGAATTGTAATGCCATTCTGCTTCTTTTCAGATAGGCATTGCAAAGTCTGCCTTGAAATTTTCATTTCCTTTTTTCGTGTCCTTTGAAATTATTGTTTTCTCCTATTCCAGGGGTATCAAACTCGTGACATGTTGGCATCACGTGATGTATCACACCTTTTTTCCCTTCGCTAAAATGGGGGTGGCCGTGGCCAGTGCGTGATGCATCCGGCCTGTGGGCCACAAGTTTGACAAGTCTGTGGGCCACAAGTCTGTCCTATTCCAATAAACATTGCAGCAAATATTTCCTTTGCTCTTGTTTAGCTATCTCACTGCTTCATTCAGTGCTCATTCCAGATGTGACAGCGATTAAAAAGTAACTTTACGACCAGTATTAGCATTTACCAACTTTGCAGATCTGTAAAGCAAAGGAAGCTGGAGTAAGATCGTGTTTTGCTTAACAACCAAGTTGTGGTCGGTAAATGAGGACTACATATAATAGGCTTGAAAATTGCATTAGCAAAAAAATATTTAATATGATTCTTACATGAATTGTCAGAATGGAGCACTTTAATATTTGTGTGTGTTTTTCAAAAAAGCTACAATATTAATCAGATGTCTCATAGTTTTTAAGCAAACTAATGAGCTTTTTAAAAGTTGAATTAGAAAGATAGGTAAAAGAATTTAAACCTGCCACAATATTAAATACATCTTCAATATTAAATACATTTTCTTTGCATATGTACTAACCAGATCAAGAAACTGCAAAGAGGTTGGGAATATAACTCAAGAAATCTTTAAGAAATGGTCCCAGGTCAGATCAGGAATGACTTCCATTGTGGAAATAGAGCTAATTAAGAGATCGGTTAATTAACTGAATAATCTAATGAGTCCTAACGTGAAATATGATTTTTAACAGAGAAAAAGCCACCCCAGATTAAATACATCACATATTTGTAGTGAAATTTTCATTCTTATATATGGGAATAAATCACACAAAACTTAATGATCTTGAGTTTTTATTGCATTCTAAATGATTGCACCTATTGATGATAATATGTATAGAATTTTGGCAGGCTTCTGACAATATGTCAACATACTAAAATATCCTCTGGTCTTAATTTATTGCTTTAGCAACTAGAACTTTCCCCCTTCTGACAAGCAACTTTTATTGAACTTACAGTGTGAAAATACAGATAGTCCTTGACTTATAACTACAATTGAGACCAGAATTTCCATCACTAAGGTGTTAAGTGAATCGTACCCAATTTTACAAATTTTTTTGCCAAGATTGTCATGCAAATCATTGCAATTATTAAGTGAATCACACAACTGTTAAACAAATCCGGCTTCCCCTATTGACTTTGCTGGTTGGGAATGAACTGGGAAGGTTGCAAATGGTGATCCCATGATCCCAGAATGATGCAACCATTGTAAATACATGCCAATTGCCAAGTGCCCAAATTTTGTTCACGTGGTCATCAGGATGCTGTGATAGTTGTAAGTATGGAACCTGTTGTAAATCTCTTTCTTCAGTGCCATTTTAATTTCAAATGGTCACTAAATGAATGGTTCCAAGTCAAGGACTGCCCATAGTAACAGATATGAAATAAACTGGATATATTTCTTGATAAACTTTGAAACTGACCATGTACATCCATAAATGAATCTTAAATTAACTATAAAAAAAGCAAACCGATTTCCTGCCATCTTTGTCAAATAATAACAACAAAGCTCCCAGTCTGAATTGAATTGATGAAAAGCAAAAGATTAAGGTTTGTAAAACTAGCCAGATAAACACAGGATTTGGAGCTCCTATATAAACTTATTCACTAATTAGACATCAGAAACAGATGGTTTATTCAACATTGTGGGCTGCTGCCCTGCATTCAGATAGATATTTTGGTTACATCACATGTTATATCTTGATGCATTCCCCCTTTGAGATGTTTTTCTTTATGTTTGTTTGTTAATCTGCTTCTACATAATTTTTTTTTGTTTTTTTTGTACACCACCCAGAGTCTCTTTGTGGGAGAGGGGGAGCTATGTAAACTTGATAAATACATAGGTACGTCAGTAGCTAGATAGATGATAGATAGCAATAGCACTTAAGACTTATATACCACTTCACAGTGCTTTTACAACCTTCTCTAAGTGGTTTACAGAGTCAGCATATTGTCCCCAACAATCTGGGTCCTCATTTTACCGACCTCGGAAGGATGGAAGGCTGAGTCAACCTTGAGCCTGGTGAGATTCGAACTGCCAAATTGCAGGCAGTCAGCAGAAGTAGCCTGCAGTATTACATTCTAACTTCTGTGCCACCTTGGCTCCTCGGCTTGGATAGGTAGGCAGGTAGGTAGATACTGTAGATATTTTAGTTTGAACCGCAAAGTGATATTCAAGACTTCATAGCTGCTGGCAGAAGAGCTGATGAACTGCACCCACTCACTGAATACTGAAATATCAGCTTACTATACAGGCAATCCTTGATTTATAATTAACTGAACACTCAATTACAGTTGAAAGTTATCACATGACTATATCTGATTTTATGAGTTTTTTTGCAGAAGTTATTAAGTGAATGTTGCAGTCATTTAGTGAACCCATTCGTCTCTATGGGGCATTTTTTTGTTAAAAACTGGAAATAAATGCTGGTTTCTGGCAAAAATGTTTTAAATCATGGACATCTGATTGCAGGTTGCTGCAAATGCCGTAAATATGGGTCAGGTTTTTGACCGGCCAAAATGGAATCATGTTATTATGGGGGAGATGGCTGCTGGAACTTTGAATCTGGGTCTAAAGCAGGGGTGAAATTCACTTACCTTGCCTACTGGTTTGCAAATGTGTGTGCACCATGTGTGCGCTCGCTTCGCTCATGCCGTCCACACATGCGCAAAGCCTTCTGTGCACAGAGGCTTAAAATGTCACAAAAAAGCGACATCATGACATCCATGTGGGTAGGTGGAACCTCCCGCAGCCACCGCTAACGGTTCACTGGAGCCATATCGAACCAGCTGAATTTCACCCTGTTCCGAAGTACCTTTTTCTGGAGTCCACCATAACTTTGAACTATCTCTAAGTGACTGGTGTAAGTCAAGGACTACATGTACCGGTATATTGGATTGGAAGAGTGCCAATCCAACCATGGCGTTTTCTTTCAAAAAGAAATATAAAACACAACTCAACACTGCATGTCTGGAAAAGTTTAAACACAGTAAGAAGTTACATCTCCACTGAAATTTAAAAGCCATATCGAAATAATATTGAGAAATAAGGCCAGGACAACATTGTTATTTCATGGCCAAACCTGTAGCTCTTTTTCAAAAGGGAGACTCAAGTCAGGTCTTGTAAAGATTGGTGCTTTATTGTAGAAAAACACTTTAATCCATTCTTTGCATGAAGAAACAGGCTTGGTTGTTACTTTCTCCCCAACCCCACCCACAGCTGCCAAACCATCACCAAATGGCACAACTGCGATTGGCAGGTTGAAATCTGGCACTGTTAATAAGATGCACATTTAAGATCGATTTCCAAGTAAGGTTGCAATCACATGGTATAATAATCATAATAACCATATTAACAATATACAGTAATCCATCAATTGGAAAATATACTTTCAATCCTTAAACTCCTATGCACATTTTATTCGAAAGTGATTTAATTAACACTCCATTGGATTACTCCACGTAGTCCATTTCTTTCGGTTTCTATCTTTTCGCCATGGTCTTTCCCTTCATTTACTGGGCCTGTTTCCCTTGGCAAACGTTTTGGGGTGGAACTCCAAAGGAATTCTCCTAGTCTGAACTTGTTGTGTATCGAGATATGCCGTATGACCAGCGTTTACTTGCCTAACCTACCTGCCTCTCACTCGCACGTAAACAATACAGAGAGATCTGCTCGAACTGCACTCACCTTCCGGCCTAACCCAACGCGCTTCACCTTATGTCACGACGAGAGAAAGGAAACGTCCACTCTGAGAGATTAGCCGCTAATCGGATTAGGAGTTTTTACCCAAGCTCCCTTCCCTTGCTTTATCCCCGCGTACCGGCCTTGGAGGAAATCCAATCGCCGTTGTAAACAACAAGCTCCGGGAAAGAAAAAGGCGGCTTTCTTAAATCCGAAGGCGAGGCTTAAGCGCCTCCTCGCTGTTGTCGCAAGTCCAGCCTCTGAGCCGTGCCTTCCTCCTCCCTTCCTTTCACTTGCTCTTTGCTTAGCACTGTCGCCAAGGCCTGGCAGGCGAGAGAGAGAGAGAGAGAGAGAGAAGGGGTGGGTGGAGGAGGAAGCGGGCGGGGAGCCCAGCATTGCCCAGGGAGCAGCAGAATCAAAACAAGCGAGACACGCCTTTTCCCTGGCTTGCATTTCTTCCGCGGCGAGGCGTCTGTGGACGCGCGCCCGCGCGTGTGAGAGTGTGTGTGTGTGAGTGTGAGCGTGCGTGCATGCGACAGGGCCGCGGTGCGTGAGCGAAGGACGAGTGTGCTGCTCCGCCTGACAATGGAGCTGCAATAGGCGGGGGTCGGCGGGGGTAGCAGCAGCAGCAGCAACCAGAGGCAGCAGCACTGCCACCAAGAGCCTCCGCCGCCGCCTCCTCAGCCTTCCCGCTGCGACCCGCTCCTCCTCCTCCTCCTCCTCCTCTCCTCTCCTCCTCCTCCTCCCTTGGCGATGCCGAACCAGAAGAGTAACAAGGGCAAGAAGAACAAGCGCGCTAACAGCAGCGGGGACGAGCAGGAAAATGGAGCCCTGGCCGCGACGGGAGCTGCGGGCGCCGGAGGAGTCCTGGCCGCCGTGGCTGCGGTCGGAGCAAGCGGGCCCGTGGCGGCTGCAGGAGGTGGAGGAAGCTCCGGGGCAGCAGCGGCGGCGACAGGCTCGGCTTCGGGCGACTCTAAAAACGGTAGGAAGCCTACGGGACAGAGATGGAGGAAGAGAGAGCGAGCGAGAAAGCAGGCATGCGGCGTGCAGCCACCAAACTTCACTCGCTGTCTCTCTCTCTCTCTCTCTCTCTTTTTTTTTTTTGCTTTTGCTTCCCTGCTTTACCGGATGGGCTGAGCCGGCGGCGCCCCTGCTAGTGGGGGAGCTGCCGGGCCTTCGATGGCGCAGCAGCCCTTGGATGGGAGAAGCGGAGCGGGCCAGCATGCAGATGAGCCAAAGGGAAGCGCGGCCCTTCTCTTTCTTGGCTTGAGTTGCACCGCCAGCGCGCACGGGCGCGCGGCCTGCCACCGCCGGGTCTCGGGAGTGGGAAGTTCGAACGGGTTGGCCGGGCTGAAAAAGAGCCCACTTGCCCGGCCCCTTCCCCGCTCTCTCGCTTCCCCCCCCCCGAAGGGTTGTACATGGGGACCCCCAAAAACGGGCTGCATAATCCCCCCCCCATGTTGCATTTACGGGGTAAGGAGAGCGTGTGGGGTTGGGTTTTTTTTTTTTTTTTGGTACCTTCTGACGGATTTCCTCCTATCTCTTTTCTCCGCCCCCGCAATAAGCTTAATTTCTGGGGAAATTTAGAAAACTTGTTTTTATGCCCTCGCTGTTCGTGTCCAAAAAGTGAACCGGTGAGGTTACACTGAGTAGAGGAGACGCGTCTCTCTCCTTCAGAATGACAGTTTTCAACCTTTAAAAAGAGGGACGAGAAAAAGCCCATTGTTTGGCATACTCTACATAAAAGTAACCCGAGTTAAAGGTGCAGAAAAAGGCAAGGAAGTGTCGTCGTCCCCCCCCCCCCCCCCCAGGCTAAAGTATGTGTCTGTTACTTTCGCTTTAACACGGCCAGCATGTTTTGCTTGAAAATATGCTCTGATAAAGTTGGAGTCTCAGTAGTCGGACTCAGTTGGGTAGGAAGTGTCATATGTTCAAGCCTGTCTTGAACATGAACACTGTGAAGATATGGGTCTTGTTCATGTGCATGGCTTGTAGTGTTTCCCTCACCGACCCCTCAATCTTTCTGAAATTGCTGTGCTCCCCAAGTGCATGCTTAGCAGCCCTTCATGTCCCACACAATTGTGAGCTTAGTGTCTGTGGGGAATGACCCCTCTCAGCTTTATTCAGATATCAGAGTTATAATGGCTTTATAATGGCTAGATCTTTCTATTTTTTTAAAAGACAGAACAGACTGCTGATGACAGTCTTCTATATTTGCCACAGGATAGTTTGCAGGGTAGCAGAGCTTAGCTGCAGCTGTGCCATCATCTCACTCTATCAACCTGCCTACTCGACCTAAAATAAAGTGAAACAAAAAAATTGTCCTCCCTGCTCTTCACTGTCTCCACTGAAATAAGTTAGAGAAAGTGGGGGGGGGGGGGATCTATTAATCGTTCTATGAGCTTTTCAAATGCTTCAGCTTCCCTCTTTCTCTTTAAATTCGGCGCCTATTTTGTGAGCGCGGAATGTAAGTACCCAATATTAAAAAAAATTGGCAGGTGTGAAACATTTCCCTGCTTTCTTTTGGTGGTTGCCAGGTTAGTTTTGTGTATTGGTGTTATAAGAACAAGCTTTTTTGTTTTGCTTTGTGTTTGAAAAATGTTATGAGAACATTTTCACCAGAGAATTCTTATTTTTGTGCTAGTCCTTGCTGGAATGTGCAAAACACTGCAAATACTTGGGTAAATAATGATCTCTGAGGAATTTGAAATAATATGTGTTTTGTCTCTGCGTATGACAGTGAAATAGAGGCCATGCATCTGAAAATACAGTCTTCTGTTCATAGCAAAACAAAATTTAAATTCTGCAGTCTCCTAGGAATAACTTCCGGCGCAATGCCTGCTAGTGATGAAATGTAGCAATCTGATATTTCGTACTAAATTTAGGACACATGCTGATGTTCAGCACATTTGGATGAGGTCTAATAATGTATGGAGAACTACTTTTATATCTTAGTAAGAATTTATTCCCAGACATTGGCACCTTATTTGTTAACCGACAAAAACATAGAGGGTTTAAAAATATTAAATCTCTATATACTGTTAAATCTTTTAAAATCAGACGACTCAGGGATTCTTGGCTAATCATCAAGCAGTTGCTGTCCATAGTTACTGTAGTCAAACTCTTTTCAGTTTGAAAGATGTTATTGTAACAGCTTTGATATAACTGGAACTTTTTCTGTTTAATTTTATGACTAATTTTATAGAAGAAATATACTGAAATGTGGCCAACATGGCTTTGGAAGATACATGAAAGTCATCAAAATACTTGTGTGACCCTTTCAGACTTGGTGGAATCCTGAGAATTCCAGATTGCATTCTGCAAGAAGCTGCTACTTTTCACAGCAGACAAAATACATATAAAAATATTGTCATAAAAATATTTGAAATGGAAACACATTAAAAACAAATCAGGAGATCAAATCCATTTGTTTTTCCAACTATCTTGATTTCAAAGACCATGACTCTGAATGTCAAGGAAATTAATATATTTTTCTGGAACAGACTTGTATTTAAAAAAATTGGTTTATGGTTTTTTTTAGTACAAAATATGCCTTTTTAGTATTCTGAATTGTATTTACAGAGGAGATGGGGAAGTATGCCCTGGCTGTAGGTCTAGAACCTGATTAGTGGGAAGGTAATTGGTACTGGATCAAAGTGACTATAAATTAAATCTTGCATAATTACTTGAGAGAGAGTTGTAAGAATATGTAGCACAAGTTTGAAATAAGAGTTTCAATACATAAATCTATTTAACTTATAAGACAAGTGAGATAAATCAGTGTTATTATCTTGCTTAATGTTGCTGTCCCAAATATTTAATGTATTACTTGTGATTTCTGTAAGAATATATTGTATGATCTATGTTTCTTAAATCTAGGAATTTATTGGAAGACTAATTTTTTAAAAGTAATTCTTAATTTTCAAGAATAATTAATTTTCTGTATTTAAGTGAACATATTTCTAAAAACTCATAACTTGTCCCTGAGGTAACTTGTGGAGAATGGAGTTATACAGTAGTATGATTTAATTTCTTTATTTGGAAATTATAATTTTGTATTTTATAAGCTCAGATGTAATTTATATGTGCAGCTACCTGCATATTGTATAATCCTATTACTTAGGTTTATAATCACTTAATTTTCTCTATCCAACCCATTTTCCATAAGCTCCCTTGCATATGAAAAGCTTGTACAGTATGTCATCTAATAGAGCTTTGCATGACTCTTTTTGAATTGCATTACTTTTAAAGAGACTGTATCTGAAAGAAAATGACATGTGCTTTAATTAACAGCAATGTGAATTACAAAAACTTATTCAAAATAATTTTTGAAGCATACACAGGCATGTCAATTAAATATTTGCAAATGGTTCAAAAGTAGTACAGGCCTTTGAAATGGCTGCACCAACATGTTCAAATTAGTTGTTGGAGATATGTTGGAGTAAAGTGAGCATGTGAAGACTTGCTAATTCTTTCATCAGAATTCTTTCATAATATTGCAAAACTGAAAATATCCAAATAAGTAAAGTTTGCTTGTCTTTTTGGTGAAAGAACCCAGACCCACAATATTTGACTGTATAAATTACATAAAAATATGCTTTCTGTGTTCATTATGTTACTTGATTTTATTATGAAAACTAGCTGTACCCGGCCACATGTTGCTGTGGGTATACGATATTTTTTGACCGAGTGCCAATAATGTTCCTCTGTAGCTCAGGTCACACCTACTTTGCCTCCGTCCTACCAGTCTTTTCACTCGGTCAATTGGATTCAGACTTGAGGTGCCTTTCTCTACATTTCTTTTTGGACTTTAACGTTGCTTAATCAATTGCTTTCTTGGACTTTTACCTATTTGGTGCTTGTATTGGGAGAGCTGCAAGTTGTGGGATTGGCGGAGGCCTCTGTCTGGGCTGCCGTCGGTGAGTTTGCGTTCCTGGGGCTGCGGAGGTTTGCCTTGGGACGCCTCCGAGGATACTTTGCCACGGGTGTGAGAGCTGGTTTCCCGGCTTGCTGGTATAACCGCCTTCACCTTCGCAGCTCTCTGCACCATAGGCGGCATCAGGGTCCCTGCCAAAGGTACGGCATACTCTGTTAGTCGGGAGGATGCTTCATGGCGGTTGACATTTCCCGCCATTTTGCTTGTGGGTTTGGCGGTGGCGGCGCTGAGGGGAAAAGACCCGGCTTATGCCTGCCATTGTGGTGCTGCGATGTTAAAGTCCAAAAAGAAACGTAGAGAAAGGCAACTCAGGTCTGAATCCAATCGACCGAGTGAAAAGACTGGTGGGACGGACGCAAAGTAGGCATGACCTGAGCTACAGAGGGATACGGCACAGCTCAATTCCAACACAATGTCGTACAAAATAATTAAATCAAAATGAAAATAAATTGAAATCTATGAAAATTCAATTTAACAATGCAATTGGAAACATTGAAATGGAATCGTAAAATATTTAGTATAGCGTGTGTTGCTTTTACGTCCAGCAGATGGCGCTGTTTTTCAAGAAAGCATGTTTTTACCTGTCACAGGTGTGACATCTATATAATATAG
The DNA here is from genome assembly GCA_022577455.1 of Arizona elegans. NCBI lineage: Eukaryota > Metazoa > Chordata > Lepidosauria > Squamata > Colubridae > Arizona > Arizona elegans. The sequence goes on from JAKOOJ010000001.1 coordinate 248,055,412, forward strand.
GTATATAATAACATGCGCGTATTCGAATGCAACGTTGTGTCAAAATTTCAAAGCAATCGGTGAAGAACTTTCGGAGATTTATGATTTTGAACAAATGAACATTTACATTTTTATTTATATATAAGATTGATACATATTTTTATCACAGACCGTAATATAAAGGCAATTCCCAAGTTATGTAAGTGTTGACTTATGTAACTCTGGCATTATGCAAATGAGTGAGACTATCATCCATGCATAAGCAGAATGGTAATTCTATGTGCAAAAATTGGTTAAGACAGATTTAAGATTTATTGCTAATTTCGTGATATTGAAAACAGAACAATGTATTTTCAGTTTAGCCACAAAATTATTTGTCCAAAGTGGAGTGATTCAGCTTTGGAATGTTGTGCTTTTACTTGGTACAGATTGACCTTGGCATTTCAGAAGTGACTTACACATTTCCTGAAATATATCATAGAGAACAGGAAGTTGGTTGAATTACATTTCCAGCCTTGGAGAGCTGTTGCAGACATTAGATCCAACACTGAAATGGTTTTCTAGGGTAGAGGTGCATAGCAACATGCAGTATATTGTTCCCACAAAGGCTTTGACTGGCTAGCCAGAACCCCTCCAAAAGTAGCTACAGATTTTGCAATTGTTTGCCTAATGGAAGAAGAAAATAATTACTGTTATATGTAAACCTATGCATAAATAAGTTGAACAACAAATTTTTAAACAAAATGCCATGAAAAATGCCACCTGAGGATAAGTCACTCTTTGGAATTTTTGTAAATTTTAACTTTCATAATTGAATAATCCACAAGTGGCACATTTTTCAGTTAAAAATGTAAGAGTTTGTTTATCTGTAGATGATCTTATAGTATATGTGAAAATAAATGGGATACACAGGCAGTTCTTGATTTATAACTAAAATTGAGCCTCAAATTTCTGTTGATAAGACTTCCTGTTGACATCGTGGTGAAATCGGACATGGAAAGCTGGTGTCCACATTTCTGTGCCGAGTTGGTGGGCTCCAAAAGGAGCCAAAGCTGCCTTGGAGGGGCGGTGAAGCAAAGAGGGACACCCTGCAAGGTCTCGGAGAGTCACAGCTCTCTTGCCTGATGCGGGCAAGAGATGATGGATAGAAGGCGGATAGGAAAAAGAAGAAAGAAAATAACTTTATTTCCCCTTTTACTTTCCTTTTTTTATAATGGTGGCAGGAAGAGAAATTAGAACAGAGATAGGAACGGGTTTTAGATTTTGGCAGTGGTTTGTTCTCCGAACTTGCCATTTAATTCCTGAATGTTTTGTTATCAGGCTAGGTAATACCATCAGCGGGAGTTTTGTAGAAGTATTGTCCTATTCCTCTTTAGCTTATTATATATGTCTTGTGTGCCAGTGTGGTCAGTTGATCGTGTGATTGGCTGTTTGTTTGATGCTGTATTTAAATTCTGAGAAGCTGATTGGTTCACTTGATTGGTTGTGTGAGTGATCTGGTTTCTTATATGCTGGATCTAAGGTTTCCATATTTTTTTCTCTTCTCTGTCTAGTTACTTCTTCCCTGCTCCTTATCTTCAGTTTCCATACTTTTCTTTTTCCTTCCTGTAGAACTACTTTTCCCCTTCCACATTTCCATACCATTTTTCTTTTCTTTTTTTTCTTTCCCGTTTTTACTATTCTGTTGGAAGAAAGAAGCTTGTACATTGTATATTTCTTTTTGTGAATAGTTTATGCATGAGAGAGCAGATGAGAATCAGTTAATTCTATAAATGGGATACCTTATTTTACAAGCAATTAATTTTAATCATTAAAGTAGGCAACTTGTCTGACTAAGTAAATCTGAGTGGCAGATTTTAATCATTCTAAGGATTTTAAATTCATCTGGCTAGCTTTCTAAAGGGTAAAATGCGAGTATTGTATTCTTCTAATTTTTAATAAAAAGAATCATAATTGTCCATTTAATTACAGACCAATTTTATATGTGTAGCTGCTAAATGAAATGTGAAGCATTTATTGCTTCAAATTGGAGAATGGTTGTCCAAAATGGTATTTTGGAAGAAAAAACTCATTATAGAGTTCAATGTTCTTCATTTGATCATTGTTTCACTTGGCTCAGAGGGTTAATGTATGGGAATATGAAATAAAAATTTTATGTTGCTTGATTGACTTCACTGATGGCAGTTGACTTTGATTAACTTAAATAACTCCAGTGTGGGTCAGTATTGTTTGATCTTAATATAAAATTCTATTCCAATCATAATATATAAATGAGATGATAATATAATGGTCCAGCCTCTGTCAGTATTTCAATCATTATCAAATAGACTTTATTCTTGCACCACTGTTTTTTAATTTATTAATGACTGTTTCAGTGTGGAGAGTATCATCTTTATTTCTAGTTAAAATGTATAATTTACATTATAAGTACTTTAGATTCACATGCCTCACAATAATTTGTGTAGGTAATTATTCTTGGTAATTATGTTATGGAATTCACTAGTAATTAAGTATGAAAAAAGAAAATATGGATTTTCCAATCAAAGCATTCCAAGTATATGCAGATAATTGATTCTAATTTTATTGCTTTGGTTGTCGCATATTGTTTCCTGAAATCTGTGCTTTTTTAAAATGGTTGTTATGGGATTTCAAATGTTGTGTTCTTGTTCTGGGGTTCAGGAGAATTGGTTATGCTTCCAAATATTAAGGCTAAATGTTTAGCCCTATTTATAGCCTACCGTAATTTGTATCATTCTCTCTAAAAATATCTCTTTTACCATATCAGAAGGTTTAAATTCCTGAAAGCTAACCTACTAAGGCTTTGCACTTAGAAATATTTGTTAATCAAAAGGTGTATTTCTCAACCGTAACAGTTATTGAAGTTCTTCAGATATATCAAAGACCATTTTAATTTTTGACTCTGGAATATAATTTTTTTTAGAAATGTAGTTTTGAAAGATGTTTATATGTTGTCAGGCTTGCCTTAAATAAATACATATCAATATTCTTTGACTCATCCACATCGAAACCTAATTCAATAACTTCTTAATAGCGTACAATATTAATATTAAAATAATGTCATTGGTAGCTAATTTTTGGCTTAATACTGAAAAATACTACAAACTTGCAATTACCAGAAATAAGTTCAGGTCTTACTGTCTTAAGGTAAAAGTAAAGGTTCCCCTTGCATATATATGCTAGTTGTTCCCGACTCTAGGGGGCGGTGCTCATCTCCATTTCAAAGCTGAAGAGCCAGTGCTGTCCAAAGACGTCTCTGTGGTCATGTGGCTGGCATGACTAAACGCCAAAGGCACGTGGAGCACTGTTACCTTCCCACCAAAGATGGTCCCTATTTTTCTACTTGCATTTTTTTATGTGCTTTCGAACTGCTAGGTTGGCAGAAGTTGGGACAAGTGACGGGAGCTCACCCCGTTACGTAGCACTGGGGATTCGAACCGCTGAACTGCCGACCTTTCGATTGACAAGTTCAGCATCTTAGCCACCGCATCCCAATGATACTACTGTCTTAAAAACACATATCTAGGCAACAAAATTTATTGCTGTTTAATAAAAACTGTCTGATAATTATTCTAGTTATGATTTGTTCTGAAAACATTGTAATAAGATATCTAATCCATTTTGTAAGAAATAAACTAAACAAACAGATGTCATGAATTCAAACTTGGTGTTTTAAACAAAATGTACTGAATTATATGCCTTGGTGTCTTCTGGAGCTTTTAGGTATTGTGAACAATCAAATAAAGGTTTAATCCATTAGACTTACTGTGCTCATTTATGAAGGAAAATACTAGTGACATATGGAATCTCAATTCACAGCATAGTTTAAATGTACTACATATGTGCTTAGAACTCCTGGATTGTAGTTTAGCATAGTTCTGTTTTACTAAAATAAATATAGCAAGCAATTAATTTTGAATCATATAGCTCATCTGCCTCTCTTTTCTGCATTCCACAGAAGCACCTTGTGCTACACCACTGTTGTGTAGCTTTGGACGGCCCGTTGACCTAGAAAAAGATGACTACCAGAAAGTTGTTTGCAACAACGAGCATTGTCCCTACAGCACTTGGATGCATCTTCAGTGTTTTTATGAATGGGAGAGCAGCATTCTGGCTCAATTTAATTGCATTGGAAGAGCAAGGAGTTGGAACGAGAAACAGTGTCGGCAAAATATGTGGACCAAGAAAGGATATGATCTTGCCTTCCGTTTTTGTTCATGTCGATGTGGGCAAGGCCATTTAAAAAAAGACACGGATTGGTACCAAGTAAAACGAATGCAAGATGAAAAGAAGAAAAAATCAGGGTCCGAAAAAAGCAGTGGAAGATCAACATCTGAGTCTTCAGAAGATCTTAAAAAGTGCAGGTCTGCTAACAAACCACAGAAAGGTTTAAACCATGATCTTCAACGACGGCATTCAATGGATAGGCAGAACTCTCAAGAGAAAGGCACTGCTTGTGGTAGCTATGCAGTCCGTTCTCCCTGTGGTTCTCCTGGACAGTCCCCCCCTGCAGGTTATTCTGTTCTTGCCCCCACCCATTTCAGTGGACCCCGCTCTTCACGATATTTAGGAGAATTTTTGAAGAATGCCATCCATTTAGAACCTCATAGAAAGAATATGACCAACAGTGGTATGTTTAGAAATGCTCACTTTGATTATGGGACATCAGGGTTACAAGCACATAGATCAGGACATTTTGATGCTCCAGTACAATTTTTGAGAAGGCTTGATCTATCTGAACTCCTTGCTCACATACCTAGGCATAAATTGAACACTTTCCATGTCCGTATGGAGGATGATGCCCAAGTGGGTCAAGGAGAAGATTTACGGAAATTCATTCTTGCAGCACTCAGTGCCAGTCATCGAAATGTTGTCAACTGTGCGCTATGCCATAGAGCATTGCCTGTATTTGAACAGTTTCCACTGGTGGATGGAACTTTGTTTCTTAGTCCATCAAGACATGATGAAATTGAGTATGATGTTCCCTGTCACCTTCAAGGTACAGGTTGCTTTTATTTTTGTTTTGTTTTGTTTATTTATTAAATTTATTGGCTATTTCTTAAATGGCATAACTAAAGTCTGTAATTTCTATTAATATCTTGCATTTTTGGAAGGCAGTCTACATTAGCCTTTTCCATACTGTGCATTATTCCCAAATATGTGGAATTCAGTTTCATGAATTCCCAGCCAGCAAGGCTATTGCTGAAAAATGTGGAAATATGCATACAATGTGAAGATGCTCAGATAGATGAAGGCTAGCACAACAGGCCATAATAAAAGCTTAATACAATTTCAACTGTCACTTCTATGTGAAAATAGCTTGGCAGAAGAAATATACCATATTTTTTGGACTATAAGACGCACTGGAGTATAAGACGCACCAAGATTTCGAAGAGGAAAACAAGAAAAAAAAGTTTTTGCCCTCCCTGGCCCCCAGGAGCACTCTGCAGGCTTCCCAAACCCTCTGTGCATCCTGTGTTCATTAGAAACAGGAGGGTTTGGGAGGCCATTTTTTGCCTCCCAAACCCTCTGCGCACCCCGTTTTTGTGAAAAACTGGCCTGTTTTTGGCAAAAATGGGACATGCAGGGCGGGGTTTTGGGAGGCTGTATTCGGTGTATAAGACACACCAAAATTTCCACCACCTTTTACTGAAAAGTACGGTACTTTTAGCAAAGAATATGTGTGCAGCAATAGATTGGGGGCAGGGCCAAATAAAAGGTAAGAATAACGCGGGGGGTGGGTGGAGGGGGGCGGGAGGGCCCAGCTCCCGAACAAAGAGAACCGGTTCAGTGACGTCATATCGTCACCGCTACTGGCTCGGCCGAACCGGGAGAAACCCACCACTGATGTGATCAAAATTTGGGCACTTGGCAAAGTGGCATATATTTATGACGATTGCAGGGTGTTGGGGTCATATGATTGCCATTTACAACTTTTCCAGCCAACTTCTGAGAAGCAGAGTCAAGGGGAAACCCATGTGATTCACTTAACAACTGAAGTGGTTTACTTAACAACCATGGCAAAAAAAGTCATTAAAATTGGTAATGACTCACTTAATAGAGACCTTGCAACAGAAATTCAGGATCCAATTGTGATCATTAATTGAGGACTACCTATTTAGGTAATCTTTGATTTAGGAACATTGAGCCCAAATTTTCTGTTGCGAACCAGACAGTTGTTAAGTGAGTGTCCCATTTTATAACCTTTTTTTTTTTTTTTTTTTGCTTTAATTTATATGCTGCCCTTCTCCGGAGACTCAGGGCGGCTTACAATGCGTTAAGCAATAGCCTTCATACTTTTGTATATTTATACAAAGTCAGCTTATTGGCCCCACAATCTGGGTCCTCATTTTACCTACCTTTGAAAGGATGGAAGGCTGAGTCAACCTTGAGCCTGGTGGGATTTGAACTTGCAGTAATTGCAAGCAGCAGATGTTAATAACAGTGCATTAGTCCACTGTGCTACCAAGGCTCTTTTGCCACAGTTGTTAAGCAAATCACTGCATTTGTTTAGTGAATCGTGCTCATTAAGCAAATCTGATTTCCTCTATTGACTTTGTCGGAAGTTGGCTGAGAAGGTTACAAAGGGTGATCATTTGCACCCTGGGACAGTGCAGCTGTCATAAATGCATGCCACTTGTCAACTGCCTGAAATTTGATCACATGATCATTTGGATGCTATGCCAGTTGTAAGTGTGAAGATTGATTGCAAGTAACTTTTTTCAGCGCCGGTCACTAAATAGGTTCAGAAGTGTAATAATACTTTTACATTATTGAAGCTTTGCTGTTAGGAAGTTTTCTGATAAAATTTAGACAAAGACAAAAAAGCAATCAGGCTAGAAAGGCAAATTATGATTAGAAACCTCTCTAACATTGTTGGTATCTTCTGGGCTTAGAGCAGTGACCAAGTGCCGAAAAGGGAGTGCACGCGCGTCTGGGCCGCAACCCAGAAGAGGAGCTGCCCAGGGCGCAAGTTCAAAAGTGAACTTCCAGTTTCAGCTACTGAGCATCTGGTTTCAGCCAGCTATTGTTCCAGGTTTCTAGCGCATATGTGCACGCGTCGATCAGCTGGCCGGTGCGCATGCTCATGTAGGAAAACGGAAGACCAGCTCTTCCAGTTTCCGCCACTGCCGCATGCAAAAAGGCTAGCTGATTGTCACATGCACAGGCACGCCAGAAACCCAGAAGAGGAACAGGCGATGCCACGCGTGCCAGGTGACATGTCTCTGCGTGCCACTTTGGGCATGCGTGCCATAGGTTCGCCATCACCGGCTTAGAGGAAGAAAAGGATTAGATGAGAAGAATTAACAGAACTGCTGCATAAATTAGATCATTAAAATTAATAATAAAATTAAATTGATAAAATAAATAAAATTTTGATTTGAATGATAAAACTGAAATTAATGGAAACAAGCCAACCTAACATTGTAAATTACAAGAGTGGCTTATTTCTGCTAACTAAAATTAACATTAAGCATAACTTAGAGTTTGGGTTTTCTAATATGGGAAGAAAAACATGGTCCATCACTGACCGAGAATACTTCTTGTAATGCAAATCCAGAGCCCAATGCAACCCACCAGAAGATAAATGAGGCAAGATTGATGGGTGGGTTCACTTTGAATGAGCTGATTGCCTGATAAGCCATAAATCAAGACAGTTCAATTTCAAATCCTTCTTTTGCTGTCTTCATTGGGCATGATTGCTGAAAAGTGAAAACATGATTTACTATTTTAAAGTGGTAAAACACAAAACTGTAGATAAGTCTACACAATTTTGACACAATTTAGAAATACAGTGTCTCTTCCAAAACCCAGCCTTTCTTACTTTACAACATACAGAGTCCCACAACATTAAGATTGCTCATCCTTTGCATTGATGGTTTGCAAACCCCTGTGGCTAAGAATACTCATGCATGTCAATAGGCCCAAAATCATACACATTAGAGTTTAGCATGATATGTACATCTTCTCTGTATTTGCCCATCGTAGTAAGTCATAGTAATACTTCCAGGACCACACTGTCTTTGAGATTTATTTTCAAATGAACTTTGTTTTTAAATGACTGTATTTTAATTATTTTAGGGTTTTCTGTGGTTGATGTCTGCATTGGTACTCTTTACTTAATAGTTTTAAAGGTTTATTTTGTCTACTGCTCTTGGATAAGAAGAAAAGTAATAATATGGATTGTAGCCCAAATTGCATAATTGGCTATTTAACTGAATAAGCCTTAATTTATGTTTTGTTCTGCATTGGTAATAAATCATCAAAATAGATGCTGAGTTCCAGAATAAACCTATTTTGTAGCCTAGATGCAGTATTTTTAAAAGAAAAGTCAGGAAAAAAACCCTTTAAAAACAAAGCACAGTCATAGTTTGGTTATAATGAGTGTGAAAAATACTGACTGGCATGATTGCATTTGTTTCATTGCTGAGATATATGATGACTACAAATAATGTGCAAATAATGTGCATTGTGTTCACATATTTTCTTGTTATCAGCTTTGATTTGCAGTAGCCAATGTATTGGAATCAAATCGTGTTTTGTGTTTCTTGATGTGATTGTATTTTTAAAAGAGCACTGCAGAATTTTAATTCTGCATATACCCTGCTTAGAGTTTTCCTTAAAGAAATATCCCAAACAGTCAAGATTACACAATGCAATTGTGATATTCTGATAGTGCACAAATTATCCTTGTAGAAATGTTCAGGCCAATATTTAATTATGCTTGTGCAATTTATTCCACAAGCTGTTTCACAACTGAGATTACACTTTTCGTTTTGGCAACTGTATGAGCTGTTTTGATACTTATGTAGTTACCAATAGAACCATACCAACTCTTGTACATTTTTTATAGTATTATATTGGTTACAACCAAGTTAGTGATACTGTATATTTATTAAAAACACCTTTTTTGACTATTTGAAAGATTTTTATAAGCAACGCAGCAGCAGCAGTTGTTTTTACAAAGAGCCCTTGACTTATTTGGACTAGAATTTCTATCAGTAAACAAGGCAGTTCTTAAGTGAGTTGCATCCAATTTTATGAGCTTTGTGCCAAGTTGTGACTCATAGCAGTTGTTAAATGAGTCATATGATTGCTAAGTGAATTTGGCTTCCTCCAAGCAGCGTTCCCTCCTGTAGCTGGGAACGCTGCAAATGGTGATCTAAAAACCCTGCAATGGTCATAAATATATGTGGGTTGGAAAACACCCAAATTTTGATTGTTGTGACCATTGGGATGCTGCAGTGGTCATAAGTGTGAGGGCTGATCAAAAGTCACTTTTTAAAGTGCCATTGTAACTTTGAATGGTTGCTAAATGAATGATTGTAAATCAGGGACTTCCTGTATTTTCTGTCTTTCATTTTACCACCCTGAGGTTGCTTAATTATGGATATTAGGGCTTCTGGGTATTCATAGGCTTTAGTTCCCAAATTTGCTGCTATCAGAACTGAACTGCAAAAATCTGGGAAGTAGAATTGGATAGTGTACGCAGCGCCCAGAAAAGGGACGTTCAGGTAAGACAACATCCATTCTCTGCCCTAATGACCAGCTAGGTAGTCGTAGCTCGGTGGTCATGTGACTGTGGGCGTGGCCAACTCAACGTTACTCATGTCAATGGGCGCTTCGCCTTAGCTGTTACAATGTAATAAGGGTTAACCAGAGAGACAGTTTCTGTAAGCAGGGCAATAAAGATTAGGCTAGAAACACCACCAGAATGTTTCCTCCCTGCCTTCCTTACAGGATTAGTTCTGTAAAGTGGAAAAAAACAAAATAAGATTTCTTCCAACAACCGGTTCTCCAAACTGCTTAGAAAGTTAACTATCGGTTCTCCCGAATAGGTGCGAACTGGCTGAATCCCACCACTGCCTCTAGTGGTAATTGGACCACTTGCTATCCAGATTTGGCAGCCCTATCATTTCTCAGTATGAATTTAAAGAAGCCATTCTGATCACTGTTAAACCTGGGAAATTTAATCTTAAAAGCATAATAATTTAATCTAAAAGCATAAAAATAATGAGGCCTGAGGAAATTTTCCAAAACAATGACAAACGCTTTATATATACAAATACAGATAGTCCTCGACTTACGAACACAATTGAGCCCAAAATTTCTGTTGTTAAGTGAGAATTTTGTTAAGTGAGTTTTGCTCCATTTTACAACTTTTCTTGCCACATTTGTTAAGTGAATCACTGCAGTTGTTAACACAGTTGTTAAGTAAATCTGGCTTCCCCATTGAAGGGGGAAGGACACAAAAGATGAATACATGACCTCCGGGACATTGCAAATGTAATAAATGTGAGTCAGTTGTCAAGCATCTGAATGTAAATCACGTGACCATGCATAAGTCACTTTTTTCAGTGCCGTGGTAACTTCAAACAGTCACTAAGTGAACTGTTGTAAATTGAGGACCACCTGTACATATAATTTATAAATATATAAATTTTTATATATACAAATAAGGGAGGGGGAGGAGTCTGTAAACTTGTTTCTCATCTTACCTAGCAGGGAGAGAAGTTAAAATTGCAGAAGTGGGAATAGATGAAGGACTGGAATATAGTCATGCTAAATATTTATACAGGTAGGTGATCCCAGCTGTTGGGCAGAGGAGAGTGCTATCTAATTCCCCTATCAGGTACTTACAAATCATAGTTTGAAGAGTACTACAGGCTCCCTTTGGATTGTCCTTCCATGCAATTCCTGCCTCCATTCCATAACTGGTAATTTCTATAGCACCCTTGATTTAGATATCACATGAAATTTAGTTGAGAATAAACTGGGTTAAGGAATAAGTAGTTTAAAGCAGGGGTCTCCAGCCTTGGCAACTTTAAGATTTGTGGACTTCAACTCCCAAAGCTGGCTGAGGATTTCTGGGAATTAAAGTCCACAAGTCTTAAGGTTGCCAAGGTTGGAGACCCCTGCTTTAAAGAATTTTGAAAATTAGCTTGGAGATTGGTATTTACTAGTGCTTACTCAATAAACATAATTATTGTAAGTTAAAAATGGATGATTTATAAATGATTTATAAATGAGAGGAACGGATAATGAGCTTGTTCATAGTCATCCTATAAGGATTAGAATAATGTGTTTGGGCTCACACAATATTAAGCTAAAACCAAACCAAACATACAATACACCAATACATCTATGTGTTATTAATCCAGTTGGTTTGTAAACTTTGACATAAGCTTTGAACTGTGATTTAGTCAAATAATAATTAAATGAACTATGGTATGGATTAGCACCATATAAGATCCAGGTAAGTACCTAAATTGGGCTAGCTAATATCCATCTCTGATGAGACAGTTATCTCACATTTTCTAATATTTTTCCAGGTGAAAACTGCATGAAATGGGGAGCTTCTCCTAAACAAATATATACTGTAGGAAGTTTGTTTTTCCGTTTTGTATATTATGAGTTAAGCACAATTGCTATAGTATAATTCTGCCTTCCTCCTTTCACACTGGAATCTTTTCTATATTTATGCAGAGTGCGGAAATGTATTCATGTAGCAATTTGAACTCTTTCCTGAGACTGAGTTATAGCAGAGACTTCATGATTTGAAAAAGCCTGCATTTCCTGTTGAGAAGAATCTGTTTTTCCTGACTTCTTCTCAAAGAAGTTTGTGTGATATATTCTTTTGCCAAAAAAGGATAATCATATATGACTTTTATTCACATGTGTAAATACTGTAGATGTTTATGAAATAATAACTGGAAGGAAATTAAATATATGGAGATACCTAATTAACCTGTGGGTTCTCTTTTGCTTTGTACATGAAGCAAAAATCTATTATGAATTTACAGTAGCAAAGAGCCCATCCTCCCCTCTGAAGCATGTGATATGCAGCTGAGAGTAACTCTGTAGTACAATAGTAATTCTCTAAAGTTATTTGTTAAGCTTCTTAGTTGAACTGAAAATTGGAATGCTTGTCTTGTTCATTCTGATGTGACAAATGAGCTACTCATATTGATCATGTGTTAGTTTTAGTATAGTGGATTTGTACTTTAATTAAAAATCAATTTTGAATTTTTAAAGACTGAATTTTACAACCTAAACTCCAACAATCCTCTATTTAGAAGCTAACTAATACCAATTGACTGCGGACTGTTAGCATTAGATAAAACTAGTAATGAAAGAATAATTTGCATTTGAAGTTAGGAATGTAATTCTGAATGAAATAGACTTTCCTCCTTTAATGATATTTGGACAGAAGATGGCTAGAAACATAATGTTTGCTGAATGCATGCTTCATTTCTTGCATATTCTAATAAAAAGGCCATTCACAATTCTGTTAATGTATGATGCATTTGATATATTCTGTTTTTACAAATCTCTCTCCACAGGAAGGCTTATGCACCTATATGCTGTTTGTGTAGACTGTTTAGAAGGGGTTCATAAAATTATCTGCATAAAGTGCAAATCTCGGTGGGATGGAAGCTGGCATCAGCTGGGAACCATGTATACTTATGACATTCTAGCAGCTTCTCCTTGTTGTCAGGTTAGTATTATGAAAGAGTTTATATTTTAGTAAATTATGTTCCACGGTCTTGGCAAGCCTCCGAGATATAGTGATAGCTGTCTAGACACTATTTCATGGATGAGGATACATTCATGATTCTCTGGTGGATGCTGTTTCTCTTCCAAAAGCACATAGTAGCCAGCAGTACCGATCAGGTGCAAGCAATTAGATCCACATGGCTAGAGTTCAGGCTAACTACTTTATTGTATTCTGCCTATAATACAGGAATTTCGCTAGATTGCTTGCCTTCCTTTGGGAACAAATAGATAAGGCTTGTGAGGCTTGGGTGGGGAGGAGTCAGTCCTGGATGTCTTCTAGCTGTGCAATGATTCAAGGCTAATTCTCTGCTTGAATCTTCGCTCTACCTGGAAGAGCATTTTTCAACAATACCCTTTTTTCAGTACTGGCTCCCATTCACAGGGATGAGAGGCCCATGTGACTATCAGAGCACTGCAGCTAATGATTAAGAAGAATTTATGTGTTTGTTATCTACATCTTCATTAAACAGCATCTAGTGTGGAATTGCATGTACACATAGAGAAGATAGCACTGTCATTATCTCAGTGTGCATTGGGATAAAGATGAAACCTGGTGGTGCAATGCTGTCCTATCTCCTGGAAATGCCCTCCTAGAGGAACAGTTTCAATACTTCAGGGTCATATTGGCCAGATGTTAAGATAAAATGAATCAAAAGCACCAAATCCTCCTAGATTTAATCCTTGCCTGATTGTCTGATATACCTAGACATGAAATCTATGCCTACAATGTAGGCATTGTAAAATGCAATCCTCTCTAGGTAACCGATTCATTTTTTTAATCTACAAAAACACATTAATAGCTGATTCTACAGACACAAGAGATTGATGTTACACATTTTATTATTCAGGCAAGCTTTCCCAAGTAGAAGCTGTAGTAGGAATTGGCCCATCAGGCTATAATCACAAGGCGTATTCAGTAAGAATAAAACAAACGAGCATGATAGGGTTTGATGGACAGTGGAAGCCAATTATGAGATTTTTGAAATTCTGTTCTCTTTTTTTTTGTCTCTCTCCTCTATTACAGGCTCGGCTGAACTGTAAACACTGTGGGAAACCTGTTATAGATGTACGTATTGGGATGCAGTATTTCTCAGAATACAGCAACGTTCAGCAGTGTCCACACTGTGGAAATTTGGACTATCATTTTGTGAAGCCTTTTTCCTCATTTAAAGTTCTGGAGGCTTATTGACAAAAGCTTTGCCATAGTAATAGCTATTTTATGAATATTGTTCCATTTATTTTACATATCTTTTATAAGATCTGCTCTGTGAAGGGGAGGGGGGATTTTTTTCTAATTGAAAGGAAAGTGCAGCAGCTTTGCGTGATTATGTAAATGTGTTTCTGTGTAGATGTGTGTCATTCAGACAGAGGTCCTCTTGCCATGATTTCAGTGAAGGCTGGAGATGCAGCACCATCTTTTTTCTCTCTCTCTCTCTCTTTCATATTATCCTAGCACTTTTCCAGATGTGTTGGGATCACACTGCTCTGACAAAGATGTTCCATCACATCTGGGAAGTTGTCTACATTCACCCAGGTTGGAGAGGAAATTCCATTCTATTTGTTCCCTTTATTGTTAAATGAAACAGTGACTTCAAGATATGGGGAAGTTTTTTGTAGGTTGGAGAGATGAACAGATTTTCATAAACATGTAGAAGAAAGAAAATTATAGGTCTGCCCAGATGAAGAGTGAAATCCAGCATCATGGGAGTAGAATTCTGCTTATAGATAAGGATCAGTGGTGGGATTCAGCCAGTTTGCACTGGTTCAAGCGAACCGGTTGTTAAATTAAGCCCACTATCAAAGTGTATCCTGCGTGCTGCACTGCAATGGAAAAACAGGCAACAGAGCGGCCAGCATGAGGGAAGGAGAAGACCCCTTTCTTTCTTCTCCCTGCTCCTCCCCCTTCCCTCGTGCTGGCTTCTCCGTTGCCCGTTTCTCCATTGCAGTGTAGTGCAGTGTCCTGGATTCACTTTGATAGTTCGTCCAGGGTCAGGTTGGCTGTTGCGGGAGGCTTATCCTGCATGTACGGTGGAGCTGGAGGACGGGGATTGGTCATGCCTCCCACGACAGCCAACCTGACCCTGGGTGAACCGGTTGTTAAATTATTTGAACCCCACCACTGGATAAGGTGGTCCCTACAGTCTTCCGCTGTGTCTTGAAAATCAGTTCTGAAGAGCGGGAGACTCAACATATTTTGAAGATGTTGGGGGGAATAGAAAGTGGTTCCATCCTAAGCAGCACTCCCATTACTACTGCCTTTTCCAATGCACTCTATATTTCAAGGCCTAAGATAACATGGAAGAGGTGTCACAAATTGTCATAACCTCTCCATTGCTTAATGTTAATCTACCGACTTCAAGTTTGTATGCAGATCCTATCTGTACATTTTAGATGAACTAAGAAAGGATGCTGGGTAGTTGTACAGCCAGCTTTTCAAAGACATTTTCCTTGTGTGTGCCTCTGTCCAATAATTATCTTCATATTTTGCTCCTTTGTTGAATTTACATCATTCCTAGGAGCAAAATCAGGACTTGATAATATTAGTAGTGCTGGTTAATACAGTTCGAGGCTCTGTTTGTTGAGATAAACTTAACCATTGACAAATGAATGTAATACTATGTCAGAAAATGCACTGTTTAAAACTGTTTTATTTTTGCATAGTGTCTTCCTGGGATATATATTTGATAATCATAGTTACTCTCACTGACAGATCATACTGTTTCCACTAACGCTGTAATTCAAACAGTCAGGGAAATTTATACAAAAAACCCCAAGCTTGCAATTTTAATAAGTTGTGTTATTTCAGCTTTTTTCAAGCATTTTAAAGTCACCTTAGGGTGTTCGGTAGTACTGCAAAACTCATTACAAAATCTGTTATCAAGAGAGGTATCTGCAACTTAAGTTGCAGATTTTTTCATTGTGATTAATCCTTGTCTCTTGGTACAGTTATAGTAAACTATGTTCAAACTAAATGAAGGATGATAGATTAGTGTGCCTACCTGTGAATTAATTGTCCCTATAGGTTGAAATATTTAATAATTTCTTTACAGTATTTCAAAAGTGTTCTCTAAAACTGAATGGTGTTTATAGAACAGTTTTTATTAGTTGTTCACATATCATCTGGAAAAATTTCTGCAGAAATACTCCCAAGATTATGTGTGCAGATATGGGATGTGTATAAACAGGCAAGGAATCAGTTAAAAGACTTTAGCATATTTCAGGTTCATGCAAGGGTTGATGGTTCAAAAGAGCTGCTAAAGATCTTAGTAATTAATGGCTTACACTTGTTGAATAATAGACCTCAATATTTTGAACCTGCCTACTGTTTTGGATACATGTTACGTGCGGTGCATTGTGGCCCATAACTTGTGGAATTCATTTTATGTTTTTTGAATCCTGGCTTGAATTAAGTCGTATTCAAACAGGTTAAACCCGCTTTTTGGTACCTATTTTGAAATGGCACTTTTACTTAATTTAAAAAAAAACTTTTAATTTATGAGAAATTAAAAGTGAAATAATTGAAACCGAAGAAATTTAAGAACAAAAAAATTGTTTTGTGATTATTGTTCTTTTATCAGTATTGTAGTTACTTTATCTGTACATGTGCAAATTTTTTTTTTTTTGTTAAAAGTGAATGCTCAGTCTTTTGAAATTTGGTAGTCTAAGTATTTGGTTTTTTTCAGCACAAATTGTTCAACATTAGAAACAAATGATCTACTTGAAAATGGAATGTTTTATTGAATTATAATTATAACATTATTTCCAAAGATGAGCAGGTAAATGTAATTTCTGTAGATCAGTACTAAGGAGCAAATGAGCTGTCACATCAGAAATTTGTGATAAGATTTTGCAATATAATTTTATTTTAGGTTTTTATGGATATTGCATGTGATAATTTGGAGTCTATTGCAATGGTGTGATGGTCAGTGTGGGCAGTATAAACCTTTTTCCTTTTCCAGAGTTGTTGTAAAAAGTAGCAATAGCAACATTCAGTTATAATTTGGATGACTGTTTCAGGCTACTTAGCTCAAAACAGCTCTGGGGGAAAAGGTAAGTTAGATGAGGGGGAAGATTAGCAGTTCTTCAACATGATGCAACCTCCATCAAGTAGCCCTGAAAAAAAATTATATAGAGAAATAATTGCAATTTTTAAACGCAGTTTTCTCTGCTTTGTTTCCAGTGTTGGGTCTGTAACTCACAGATTTGGGAGTATTAGTTTTCAGACCAAAACTAGTGTTATTTGGGGAAAGATTGTTCTAGTGTGTGTAAGCTCTGTAGAGTTTTGGTGGATCTAATCACTCCAAATTTTGTACTGGATAATAAACATTGTGTAGCAACAATAATCTATTAAAAGGAAAATGCTGCATTGGGATCATGGCAGGCATGAATGAGAAGACACACATGCTTCAAAAGTATAATAAAATGGATATCCAATAATATGTGGTCTGATGAACTATGTTTTCTTTCAGCCCTGCAAGACTGTCAAACTGTTTTCATAGCTTGCATATGAATTTGAAATATTTGGATTCTAATTTCCAAAAACATTTATTGTTAACATTATTGTAATTATTCAAAAGAGGGGAACAGTAGTGAAGTATTTTACTTTTCAACTCAATTGGATTTTTCTATTGAGGCCTTTCTGATACTGTTTATTTTGTAATTTGCATGCCGTGTACAATTTAACATTTGGTTTGGATTATAAATCATGTTGCTCTTTCCCGTCACCATGTAAAGAAATGAACATTGGCAGTTGTATATATGTCACTGCCTGAGGCATAGAGTTCCTTCCTAATTGATATATTTGATTGACATTAAATTATACAGGAATGATAGAGGCCGTGAACTCATATTTATGTGCATGCATTACCCACAACCTGCATGCATAGAACACAATGTTAAATATGTCAGGCATTACTCGGTAACAGGTTTCATAGGGGCTATCACTACTCCTCTCTACTTTACTCAGTGTGGATTGCCCAGGAAATCTCATATCCATAGCCATGTGTTTTTTTAGGTTAACAGGGAACAGAGAGAGAGAGGGAGGGAGGGAGGGACAGAGATGATTTCTTGTGCACACCCCCTACAGATATTTAGCATCCTTCAGTATTGAAAAAAATTGTTCCTAGGGGGCTTCATGTATTCATTGAAGCTGGCAGTATGAAAATTGGGTTCTATGGGATGTTGGTTATATTTTAGCATCTGCTCAAATTATGTCTCCACAAGTCCATGTTGTGTGTATGGCCATTTAAAAAAGGCATTTGTAGAATTGCAACTAATCTTAAATGATACAGGATCAAGAGATTGAGAAAGTAGGAACTAAATTGAATTGCACAAAAAAGGGTATTCACTTTCATTAGTGAGCTGTTTACATGCTAATATAAACCTTACAAATAAATGCATTTTTTAAAAATTAAACATATCAGAAATTCCTTAAAACCAACTTGATATAGTTTGATATCTATAGTGTATAAACTATCTATTGTTGGCTACCATCATCAATACCTATCCAAAATAATGATTCTTGATATATATGAATTTGAATTAGTTTGACTTTCTTGATGATGCATATAATACAATACCACATAAATTAGGGCTGTACAAATCCTTTGAAAGAGGACCTTCACAGTGTGCTAGACAGTGAACAGGGTAGCCTTCTTTGAAATGTTAAAGCAGCTGCATCTTTTTTCTAAATTCCCACAGTTGTTTTAGAAACTGCCACTTATCCATGTGCATTTTCATATATAGCCATTTCACTTTGCTGAGGTGTGCAATAGAGATGTATCCTGTACTGCATCTGGCAGAAATTTCTTTCCACAGCTGCCATCACCATAACGTCTGTTTTATACCTGAGAATTGTTTTTATTCTTAAACATTGGAAGACCATGTTAAATTCTTTTGCTGTGTCCACACGATCTTTTCCAAACTTGATTCACCATGGTATTTGTATTTGATAACACGATGCTAGCATTGTGGCAGAAAATTGTTCCATGTGGGTAACCACACCTCCACATACAAATAACAAAATGAAGATATTAAATGTTAATCCTGCATTTTCCTGCCCTTCGTGAAGAAAAAGGAAAACGTGTTCTTAAAAAAACATCAGAATAGTGTTACAATTCAGCTTGAAAGAATCTTTGATCACACATACATTTTAAACTCCATTTAAAAGCATTAAGTGCACCTGAGACTATATGACTATGATGCTTTTTTGATCATTTTAAGTGAGTAAATTACTGAAAACCAGATTTGAGGCAACAGGTGATTCTATCAGTGTGCTCTTTTGATAGGAAGACGTAGCAAATTTAATTTTCTTCTGATTTAATTGTACGAGGTATGCAAGGGCAAATTGTTGTGAGGTATCCAGCTTGCCCTGTTTGCGTTTGTCAGTAAAAGCCTTTTTTCCTTAAAAGGAAAAACAAAGTTTTGGATTGCACTTTTGCAGGGGAAAAATATGTACATAGCAAATGAATGTTGATAAACTTTAAAACAATTGTTTATGATGCCATTTTTGTGGTGTTAAATTTTGGGGTTGTGATTTATCTGTATTAAAATAATAAATTGTGGTGGATTATGTTTGTGGCTGTTTTAAACTAGTCCAGATAAAGATTCACAGCATTGTGTGTAGGAGGCCTGTGCAAAGCATGCTGCAGAAGTATTTTTAAAGTAAGATAATAGCAGAAATAACATGAGGGTCTTTTTAGTGTCTGTTGTCACCATGAAAATGCAGGGCCCTGTTCTTACCTTACGATAAGATTCAGCACCAAGTAGAGTTGAACTGCAGATTCAACTCCAGATTCAAGATAAGATTCAGCACCAAGCAGAATCCAGAGTGGCTTTGACAGCCCAAATTTACATTATGTCAGAAGGCCTGAGAGACCTTTGCAATATTGGTCAGTTTCAGAACACTTGAACCTTGGCAACTTGAAGACTTGTGGACTTCAACTCCCAGAATTCCTCAGCCAGCAAACTTAGTTTCAGTCACACAAGAACTTCAGCAATGAATTATACAGCATCTAAAATTACTACCTGGAATAGCTCATTCCGGAAGCAGCCAAAACAATAGGTAGGAAATCAGTTTCACCAACAACAGGTCTTACTCAGTCCTTCTACTATCCTTTGTTAATGGAACTCTGGTTCATCTCTGATCTCTGAAGAACAACTGAAAGAGCTGGATATATTTAGTCTTGCAAAAGAAAAAGAAGCATTTGATGGCATTCATCATTTTTTTAAATAACTGGCTAATGTTTCACCCAAAAGAGGTTAGGTTCCCCCCCCCCCAGTTTTTTCAGAGTGCAGTATTTGGGATAATATGTTTAACTGGAAGGGATGCAGATTTCTATTAAATGATAGAGGGAAAATCTATTATTTGAAGTTCAACAATAGAACCCTGAAAAGGGATAGGCACTCCTTCACTGAATGCACTCAAGTGGCATCATTGTGTCTTTGGATGCATGCTTTAATTTGCATTTTTGCATTGAACAGGGTTGAACTGAATGGACTTTTGATTCTGATTCTCTGATGTGACAAGATTCAAGAGTCTGATTGTTTCAGGCACTTTATCTCATGAATAAAACAATATCTTTTATGACTTCTGCAGTTGATGCTATTGCTAATTCTGAAGCATGTAGCCAATAAAATTAATATATATGCTTCTGGCAACAGCAATAAGAAAGCCCTTATAGCCAAATTGTACAAAACATCGAGATTTGATGACAAACTCTTAAATGAGTGCACACCAAAATTAAAGGGATGGGCAGACAAGGTTTGCTTCACCTGATTACCTGTTTGTGACTTTCTAGGATGCAACCATAGATTGCTATGTTGTTCCTGACACCATATCTGCATATGCGTTAATTCATAAAATGGCTTTCTGTCCTTTTGAGGGAGAGCTTATGGTCCTTTAGTCACCAATAATATAAGGGTTTTACTGATGGATGTCTGCAATCTGGTCTTCCATCAATATCATTAGTTTGATATTAAAAATTAAACCGGATGTCTACGCCAAAGTCTCATTTGGTAGAACGTCTTTAATGCATGGTATTAGTCCCAAAATATGTTTCTATGCAGTGAGACTGTTCTGGAAAGTCTTACTTTTGGACCACCCTCTGCAGGAAAGGAGAATATACCATTTAGACATATCTGTTAGGAGCATTTCAGTGAAATCCATTCTGATCTTGGACACTGGTGTATCTAAGCACGAATATGAAGCAGTCAAGAATGTATTGTCCCGAAACTGGGAATAGGCTCTTTCAGAGGAAATATGCTGGGACACATTTCTTGACTGACATTAGGGTTTGAATCCGCCACTTAATTTTTTGCTGAACTCAACCCTCAAAAAACAAATGAGACATCACTTGGTTTCCAAGATTCAGGTTACAAGACTTGCTTATGAAAGTTGCTTCCTTCTTTAAATAGGGTTCACTGTTTTGGTGGTCAGAACAGGCGTTTGGGCCACTAACTCCTGAAAGCAAGGTAACGACAATTTTTTGTACATCTTTCATTTCATTCCTAGGATAACTTACCTTTTGATCAGCTGTTATCCATTTATATCATATAACTAAGGCTTCCCGAGTTTCCTTAGTAATAGCAAATTTTACATTATTTTCTAAAACATTTGTAAACAAGTTACAGGTAGTCCTTGATTTATAATAATTGAGCTCCTAATTTCAGTTGTAAAGTGGGTCACCAGATGACCACCAGATTTTATGACTTTTTTTGGGCTTCTTTAAATGAGCATGGTAGTTATGAAGCAAACACATGATAGTTAAGCAAAAACTAAAATGTAAATTGCAGTCACATGTCCACAGGATGTAGCAAAGAGCCATAAATGCAGGCTGGTGCATTTATGGGCTGAGTGCCCAAAACGCACATGACTGGGGACAGATGTCAGAACTTCGAAGCCTGTGATCCCTTTTTTAGGATCTGTTGTAAGTGACTGGTTGTAAGTCAAGTACTACCTGTGTCTCAAACATCCCAACACCTTATACTGTAGTTATATAAAACAACAAAATTCATGTAGTTGCTAATGTCATGTAGAAACTGAAAAATGTGATCATCGGTTCTGGATGGCTTTTTCTGGCTGCTTGAAATTCTTGATCTTGAGCCGAGGTGGCACAGTGGTTAGAGTGCAGTACTGCAGTTACTTCAGCTGACTGCTAGTTCAGCAGATCAGCGGATCAAATCTCACCGGCTCAAGGTTGACTCAGCCTTCCATCCTTCCGAGGTAGGTAAAATGAGGACCCAGATTGTTGGGGGCAATGTGCAATTTAGTATACTGTCTTTGGTGTAAGCCACCCAGAGTCCTCGGAGAGTGGGTGGCATAGAAATAATAATAATAATAATAATAATAATAATAATAATAATAATAATAATAATAATAACAACAATAATAATAATAATAGTAATAACGATAACAGTACAATGGATAAAGTTGTGAGTTGCTGCTGAATTAGAGCTACCAGCCTTTTAGTATTTATGGCTTTAAAAAGCCAGAAAAGTTCTGCCTGTTTACTGCTTTCAAGTACATTGATTATATGTATGTTTCCACAAGGAATAATACGAAAATTTATGAGATAACCATGAGGTGAACCACTCAAACAGGGTACTTCAACAATCATTTTGTAGCCAGAATCCTATTTGTAATAGTCCCTAGAAACATCTAACTATTAATTTGGATCTCTCGGGTTTTCAAAAGATATTTTTGCACCACTCTACAAACTTGCTAATGTTGCTTCTCATTTTTGCGTGATATATGTTGTCAGTTCAATGAAAATCTCAGGTATAGACTTGCTACTTATTGATTCATTTGGCTTGTCTTCCAGACTCTGCCTGTTTGGGTGGGGGTATGGGATCAAAGGCCTGGTTTTATTGCTCTTACATGTAACACTGCTTTCTGTTTTGCCTTTGTAGTCATTTCTAGTATTTTTAAATTGGTTTGGAGACCAACCTGCTCTCCCACTCTCCAAAGTGCAATCACAATAAATTATACAGTACAATGTAATAGTATAGAAATCTTCAAATAGATGTTCTAATGTCTAATGCTGAGAGATTCCTACTGTGCAATTGGTTCTGGAGTCATCCCTAATTTGAATCTCTTCAATACAGGTGGTAATGTATAGCTAGATGATCTCAGACAAATATTATCAACTATTTTTCAGATGGTTCTTCACATTATTGAGATAATATCTCTCAACTGATCATTATTAGGCCTAATTCAAATTTCTGTTTATAGTCCCCATAAAAATATTCACATCTGACAGCTTTTGCAGAAATGTGAGCTTTTGAAACAGGAAAAAAACCCCCCAGCAAATGGAAACTATTAAGGCAATGTTTAAAATACTAAGGAGGTTATAAATGAAAATTTAATATTGAAACTAGGCTAGAATTCCTCAGATGTGATCCAGTCTTTAAAAAAACATGTGAATTCAATTGATAGGCATAAAATCATATAGTCTAGCTAACATACGGAATCATTGTTTAATTCAAGGGAATCCAAGGACAAACTCTGGTACTAGATTGTGGTCTAGTTTGAATAATGACAATTTAAAAATAAGACAGACGAATTATTTGTAATATAAAATATGAATGCAGAACAGGGGTTCCCAACCTTGAACCATGGACCAGTACCTGTCCGTGGCCGGTTAGGAACTGGGCCACACAGCTGTATGTGAGCGGCGGGCGAGCGAAATCGAAATCATTTCCCTCCCCCAGTCCATGAAAATATTGTCTTCCATGAAATCAGTCCTCAGTGCAAGAAGTTTGAGGACTGCTGATGTAGAATATAGGAACAGAGGTGTGCCATTTTGCATATTTTATAACCCCAAAAGAATTGGCTGCAAAAGGTACAGCTAATTTTTGAAAGCAAAAATTAAATGCCACACCCAGGTTTGAGGCCTACCTGTTCTGGTACTGGATTTTGAAAGATTTCCAAATCTAGTTTATTTTTCAAGTCAAATTTTATGACTAAAGATGTAATCTTAAATGCAAATACAGCCATTCTAAACTTGGACATGGATCAGTGTTAACACTGTCATTCTATATCAGAAAGCATATGACAGATCACTTCATACCAGATCCCAACTTAAGGCATATAAATTTAAAACAAAAACTTTTGTTTTCAGAAATCCAGAACATTTTCAAAGACTTAACTATGATGAAAGTAGCAGAAAATTATAAGGCGTACTGTTAGGTAATTAGGTCAACATGCCTTATGTTTGAAATACTAGAGGTAGTAGGAAGGAGTTCAGGTTTTAGCAGCACAAATAACTGAAACTATTTCTTTTTAATCATACCTGATTTTAGCTTCAAATGTTTGAACTTTAAATTCTAGCCTTACTAATTTACATAATAAATGAACCCAATTTATCTATGATTTTTTTGGTTTATACTCCACATGAGTATAAATCTCTGTACCAGTTGATAGAGTGCTGATAGTGATTATTTATTTATTTATTATTTGGTATCCCAGTCCCTGGATAGATCAAATAAGTAAAATTGACTAAATTTGTCAATTTACCTAAGCAAATTTGTTTGAAAATAAACAACCAGAAATACTGATTGAATCATTATTACATATATAATCAGTAGTTTAGGGTTTGCTACTCTGGCATTACATTTTACTACTTTTAAATTCATTTTAATTTTATCCCTAAGGCTTGCTAGCTTTTGCTGTCTCAAGCACACTTAGCTCCTCCCTTTCCCTATTTATTTATTTAATAATAAACAAACTATTTATTTATGTAGTTTATTTGGAGCATTTTGAGAGTAGGCTTCCCATAGAAGGACTTTTCCATTTTTTAAAACTTCCAGTGGAAATGACAACTCTTAATTTCTAATTTAATTTAACTTAATTTAATTTAATTTAATTCAATTTAATTTAATAATTTCTACTAAATGATAGAGAAGCTCTTGGCTTTATCTGAATGAGAGATAAAGCAAATTCAAACACCACCAGTAATCATGGGATACAACAGTGTGTATTCTATGAAATTGAAGGTTTAAAAGCACTTGTAAAGCCATATTATGAAAAATAATGTATAGGAAAGAGTTGGAGAATGTCATTTTGGCGGAAAATGCATCATTATATGCTAATCAATATCTTCCATGTCAGTATTTGAGAGCTTCAACACTGGATGATCTGGACCAAGTTTTACTGTGTCCCCCTCTGGTTCCTGTGCTTTGGGCATGGATGTTGGATCAATACAGCAGTCCTGGTTGCCTTGTGGCATGCAAGAAGCCAATATCTCAGGAGGACAAATTGGGTCACATACTTTGGGATCATGTAGTTCTTCCACTTTTTCTTCATTGGTTGGGATCACAGGCATATTCACATGAGTTACCATGAAAGCTGTAGCCAAATCTTTTGGAATAATTTCACTGGTGGCAGGTGGCCCATCAATAGCCTGACTTGTAACTGTTGTCTTATTCTCCAGACTATCCTCCACTCCAACTTGCTGTTCTTCCTCATCCTCATCTTCTTCTGCCTCCTCTTCTTTGTTCTCTTCAGGGAATTGTGCTTCTTTTATTTTTTTATACAATACGTTCCGTTCCTCCTGCAGAGCTCTGCAAAGATTTTCTAGTCTTTGAATTTTCACTACAAAGCATTCATATTCCTTGGCCCTCATGGCTTTCTATGATAGAGTAAAAAAAGCAAAACATTTGAAGGCTGCCAAGCTGATACACGACAGAAGAAAATCTAGCTGGCCAGATAAATCTCTCCTCCATTTTTGTTTGCTCCTTCAAATACTACTTAAAAAGGTAACCCCAAGATCTTACCATTTGCTTGCCATTTCTGCAAAGTTTGTGGTATTCTGGACCTAAATTTTACATTCAATTTATGCAATCCTATAGAGCCAGCTAAGACTTCTTTAATTTTAGCTGGCAGGATGCAAAAGGGTGTGTGAGAAAGGGGAAATTGGGAAATTGCAAATTATAGCATGTTACTGTTAGCCTTTCACTTCTGCAATGCATGAAGCCAGCCAAAGTCATTATATTTTATTGTATTTAAATCATGTTAAAAGTCTTTAAAAAAAAATTCTGCCTAACTTGCTCAGTGAAAAATGTAAGTGGGATAATTGGATTGTGCAAATGTTATCCAGTGGCTGCTAAGTACTCTAACTGACCATGCATGCTGACAGTTAGATTGCCTCTGAATTAAAGTGTGACTCCAAATTTCAGATTTCTTTAATTTTGTCGTTTCATTTCCCACATGCAACAAGCGCTTACATAACTCTGTTACTTCATTTATTAACTGCCACTGAGCAGACAAGTAAATATGAACAGTATTGGAAATCTTTCCAGTAATAGTGACGTCACAGTTCCATTATTAAGAACATTTAAATGAACAAGATTATATGGCTTTTATATGCAACTGATTTTAAAATTTGTTTCGTACCTCTTCAATCATGTCCAGTAAAGCTTTGTTACAGTTCTCAAACCTTGCTTTCCACGTGGCTGTATCCTTTTCCAGTTTTTTCATTTTCTTTGTCATCTGTAAAAAATAATAATCAAAATCTAGTGGACAGAGCAGGAAAGTTAAATTTGACTTTTTCTAAATGTCTTTCCTTAGGGCTGCGTAAGCTAATTAAATTCTCATACAACCTCCATATTAATTTAATGGATGTTGTATAGCATCCTAGAGCCATGGATGGTTCCCAATTATTGCTCTCAAGGATAGTTGTCCAAGATATATGAGTATATTTATTCATGTGACTAAGCTTCCTTTCTCTCTCCATATGTTACGTAGGTTTGATATAGTATTCTTCAATTCTCTTGAGACTGGGTGTTATGGCCTGCCAGCGGCCAGCAGAGTCAGACAGTGAGGAGGTTGGGGAGGAACTTGGGCCAGTCCTGGGGGCTGGGGAAAGCTCAGATGAGGGCTCTGCATCAAAGGCAGAGTGGGAGATAGACAACAGCGAGGCAGAGGAACAGCTGGAGCCCGTTCCCAGTGTGCGCATAAGCAGAGCTGCCAGAAGACAAGAACAATTAAGAATGCAGGATCGATTTGGGAGTAAGGCCACACCTTGGAGATAATTGGCCCCTCCCATAGGAAATAAAAGAGGAGCAAACAGTTGTTTTTTACACGACTGTGAATTCGTTCATTCTGTGACTCTGAGAGACTCTGTTCCAGGTTTTGTCTTGTACTGTGGTTGGTAACAATTTACGTGGCAGCTTGCCAAATGAGATAAGGTGTGTTGAGAAATATTCCTTTGAAAAACTGTTTGGACAAACCTTGCTGACCATGAATGAAAATAATTCACAGTCGTGTAAAAAAAAGAGGTTTTGCCAGTAATTCCTGCCTCCTGCTTGTTAAGGGAGTCTAGGTCAGAACACTGGGAAACACATAAAGGGAGTTATCCATTCTACTGGTGGATACTATTTTATCAACAGACAAGCATACTTTGTGTGTAGACAGACATTCCCCATGAAGAGGGAACAGAAAAATGGTAAGATGTTGATGGATATATTGAGATTCTATTAAATATTCCCCATTTGAGTGATTGAACTGAAAAAAGTATTAGAAATGGGGAATATTTCAGAAATTACCCTGCCCACCAAAACCTAAACTGTATAAATACTCATATTTTTATTATTCTCTTTCCTTGCTTCTATGTACCGGTACTTGTTTCATGATTTCTTATTCCTATCTATAATTCTTGCAACAATTTTCTTGCTACTCCTGGAAAAAATAACTGACCATCCCATCTAGCAACCTGCGCTGCACCAAATTTTTAGGAACATTGCATGACTTCTCATCCTGAAAATATAGGTTAGGGTGTGGGAGAACCTGCCTATAGGATACCTTTATGCCATCGCGTGCCAGGAGAGGGGGGCGGGGGCGGGTCGCGCGGGCACATGCCCATGCGCATGCGCATGCAACCCCACCCACCCCTGCTCCTGGCACATGATGGCCTCATAGGCCCATTTTTCTTTCTTACCTGGTTCCAGATCCTCTCTATGCATCTGGGAAGGGAGAAAACAGCCTTTCCCACTCCTTTGGAGGCCCTACGGAGGCTGAAAGGGCCCATTTCCCAACTCTCGGTGGGACAGGAAATTACATTTTTTGCTGTCCCCAGCCTCCAGAACCTCTCCAGGAGTCTCTAGGAGCCTCTCCAGGAGTCTCTAGGAGCCTCTCTAGGAGTCTCTGGAGGCTGGGGACAGGAAAAAACATAACTTCCTGTCCCACCAGGAGTCGGGAAATGGGCCCTTTCAGCCTCCGTAGGGCCTCCAAGGGAGTGGGAAAGGCTGTTTTCGCCCTCCGCAGATGCATAGAGAGGATCTGGAGCCAGGTAAGAAAGAAAAACAGGCCTTCCCCACCCCCCCCAGGCGCTCCAGAGGCAGGAAACAGCCTGTTTCCCTACTTCTGGTGGGCCCAGAAGGCCCGAAAAGCAGCTGGTCGGTGCACGCATGCACCCCAGAGCTGAGCTGGCGTGTCCAGTAATATGGCTCCGCATGCCACAGGTTTGCCATCATGGGGCTAGGGTGTGGAAAGGGGAAAATCACCCAAACTGGTCAGCCCCCCCATCTTCCCTTATATCATAACTACATTTTTTACATTTCTATACATTCATCTAAGAGTCACAAAATGGTCTACAACAAAACCATTTATTTTGAACAACAAGATATGAACCACCACCAGAAAACTAATCAATTAAAATAATGTAAATTATCAGTCTACAACAGTTGGAAGCAAATGCATGAAGGCTTGAATAAAGGGGTCACCTTAAGCTGTTCAGGAAAATTTCATTTGTTGCAGAGATGCTTTTTCTACAGTGATGAAAGAAGGAATGGTAGGAAACCCTTTCCTACATTCATACCTTATTTCATATCCAAAAAGTATGCAAATGAATTTTTCTGCCTTCTTCCTGGAATTGTACTTTAGGATTCAAATATATGCTTTCATATCCAAAAAGTATGTAAATGAGTTTTGATGCCAGCCCTAACATTCATTCTCATTTTGACTTCTGTGGTCACATTATGAAGATACAATTGTTCAAATGTGCAAAGATTTATGAATCCATGTTAGACATGTTAAAAATAATCAAAGGCGCATAATAAGGGAAAATTAAAGGTGCATAATAAATACATATGACCATGCAGTTGCCAAAGTACTATAAAGCTGATATCTTTGCTCTTTTTTCCCCCTTTCTGGAGATCATCGGAGTAAATATCAATCTGTATGTAATATTACAAAACATAAGCATGTGAATATAGATATAACACTTGATTTTTTTCCTGTTAGGCTAGCAGAAATTGGTGATCTCATAGAATGCTGTTGCAATAGCATCATCAATTTATATATGTTTTCCATTTTTTTAAAAAAATAAATGAATAATACAATGATAACTTAGTGGCGATTTTGTGGATAATTCCAAGCAGTGAATAAACTGAAAACATGCCGATTATCAGCTTCTTAAATAGTTTGTAGAGTTGACGTCAGCATGGAACATTTTTCATAAGAATCTGTTCTTCAGTTTAATACCATTTAATTCCATTAACAACATTCTAAACTGTTATAAATTTAACCAAATGAATTAATGATTCTATCATCTGATCACACTTTCCTGAGCTTTTAAAAACATGGTCTGTGACTCCTAGCAGTAGGGTTTCTTTCACAGTTTGATAAACCATGATAACCAAGAACTTCACAGTCTTTTCATGTCTCTAAATGAAAATGCTTACAAGAAGATAACAAAGCAAGAGAGCTAAAAGGAAGGCATTAGAACAAAATAGGGAGTTGTGTTTATATTATGGCTAATGCTGTGACCTTCGGAATCCCATGTTTTGCAAATAAATCATAGTAATACAAATGGCCTTAATCAAGGGTGAAATGCTACTGGTTCGGGCCGGTTTGTCTGAACCGGTAGTAAAAAATGCTACTGGTTTGCCAAACCGGTAGTTAAAAAATGTAAAAGAAAAGTTCCGACGATCAGCTGAGCAACATGCGATCATCGGAACTTTTTAAAAAATACTTGTTAAGCATTTTTTTACTATCGGTTCAGGTGAATAGGTAGTAAAAAAATGCTTTTAAAAAATAAAAAAAAGGCTTGGATGATCACGTGGCACAACTGTGATTTTTAAAGCTCTTTTTTTACTTTTTAAAACCATTTTTTTACTACTGGTTCAGACAAATAGGTAGTAAAAAAATGCTTTAAAAAAGTTTTAAAAAAGGTTCCAATGATCGCGCGGCACAGCTGTGATCGTCGGAACCTCTTTTTTTACTTTTTAAAACCATTTTTTTACTACCGGTTCAGGCAAATAGGTAGTAAAAAAATGCTTTTAAAAAGTTTTTAAAAAGGTTCCAATGATCACGCGGCACAGCTGTGATTGTCGGATCCTCTTTTTTTTACTTTTTAAAAGCATTTTTTACTACCTCTTCACCCAAACCGGTAGTAAAAAAATGCTTTAAAAAAGTTTTTAAAAAGGTTCCCAAGATCGCGCACCACAGCTGATTCCCCCCCGTTCTACTTACCTTCCCAAGCCTCCTTTAGGTGCATACTGCGCATGCGTGCACAGTGTGCATTTGGTGTGAACTGTGCATGCACAAGCGCAGCGCACTCTTGGCACGCAGCGCTTCTGCGCGGCCAGCAAACCAGTAGCAAACCGGTTCAGATTTCACCACTGGCCTTAATGGTTACAACATGAACCTTTTATGGCTCTAACATGGACATTTTCATATTATGCTGCAAACTCAAAGTTAGCAGAATTGTACTACACTGATATCATAAGAAATGGCTAGGACAGAACCTTTTAAAAATAAACATTCCTTTCTAAAACATGAAGAAAATTGTACCATCAATTGTCACTGTATTTCAGGGCTATGACATTGGAGAACTCTGAAAGATCAATGGAAGGGCTGGAAAATGCCATAAGCCACATAATAGTTGCTCCCAGTCTATACATGACTGAACAATCTATTTATTTGCTTAGTGGTTTCTAAAACCCTGAAAGCTCCAGCCCTATTTTATATTCTTTACTGGAGAAACCAACCAACCAAAACTCAAGATTTTATACAACGAAAGCTAAATAAATGAACTGATCTAAATATCTGGAAAAATGATAGAGCAATCTAAGTTCCAGCTGATCCTTAATCAATAAAGAAGTTACAGCTTTATAAATAAAAAAAATGTTGGAAAGTCTTGAAACCTAAACAAAATCAACCTGAAAAACATTCAGTGGTGTCATTTAACAACATGGAAAGCCTGGGTTCGAAATGCAACGTGTAACCCACCTTGTCCATTTCTTGCTTGAAGTTGGCAAACACTTCATTGCTTTTTGTTAGCGTTTTCTGAAATTCCTCAAAACGTTCAGAATAGAGACTCAGCTGCAATCAAAGGGGGGAAAAATTGGTCAGTTACACCCATCATTGCACAATAATAGCGCTCAGTTCAGTTCAATTCAAAAGATTGCAGAAAGATAGTAAGCTTGGAATTTAAATGTATCTTAAAAGAATTTGCGGAAGAAAAAATTTCCATCCTCTTCAAAGCTGTCTGGAAAATCAAGATGTTCCTGTAAAATGGGGGTGTGGTGTAAGTAAGGAGTGGGAGAATTGGGCTTGGATCCTAAAGGATCCAAGGAGATTCATTAAAGAAAAGTTTTTCCTTCTGAAGAGTTAGGTAATTATGACAGCTTGTAGGCATTTCAGATGCATTTGCTAAACTTTAACTCCCAGAATTCCTCATGTTTCTCCAGGCTACTTGCATTTCAGCAATAAACTGGAGTGCCATAGGTTGCCTTTCCCTGCCCTGCTGACCCAGATAAGAAAGGGTGCTAGTATTAGGATAAAGGAATCCAATGTCTTACATCAGAGGCGTCAAACTCGCGGCCCGCAGGCCGGATGCATCATACGCTGGCCACGCCCACCCATTTTAGTAAAGGAAAAAATTGTGATATGTCATGTGACGACGTGACGCTGCAGGATTGACACCCCTGTCTTACATGATCAACATGGCATAAAGAATAGTTTCCTAACAATTTCACTATTTCTAATGTTTAAAATTGCAAATTGCTAGCCCTTAAAACAGCATCAGGGTTGTGTTTGACCTTGGGGGGCCAGGATGGGTGTGGCCAGCTTGATATCACTTGTATTGGGGGTGCCTGAGGTGGCCCAAGGGCTCTGCCAGTGAAAACAAACTCTCAAGCTCCATTTTTGGCTGCCAAGGCTTCCTACAACCCTCTGCCAGTGAAAATGGAGGTGGACCTCCTGAGCTCCTCTGGCAGAGGCAATGCGGGCTGGTCCTTTGCTGTTTCCAGGGCGTACTGTGGGCCAGATCTAAGCACCCTGTGGGCTGGATCTAGCCCCCGGGCGTTGAGTTTGACACCCCTGCCTTAAAATGTTCCTAAATGCTAAACAAATGTAGATAATCCCATTTATTTAGCTATATGAAGTTTGGGAGATAATATGTGTAATTAAGGACAAAATATTTTTGTTTTTACTGTTTTTCCTACCTTGGACAAAACCCAGTTTCAAATACTCAACCATCCTTGATGGTTTATATAACATCGCATAATTTCAATTCCTCTGACCTGCTGTTGTACCTGATCTAGCATAGGTTGGCTTCAAATTCTTGTTGCTGATTCCATAAATGTAATATACTCCTTAATAATAAAAATGGTTGGTAAAAAAGGGTAAATAACTAACATTTGCTGAATTTCATGAATTCATTCTAGACATGAAACAAAGAGTAATGCTGGCTTTAAATCTTTTTTAGAGAGAAAATATTTTTAAAATAAAAAAGAATAGATGGGAGAAAGACAAGAAAAATAAGCCAAATTTCCCCAATTTTTCTCAATTCCAGGTTAATTAGACTGCAATATCCCAAACTCTAGTTGAAAGTTTCCATTAAAAGGTATGAACTGCTCCATTCTAATATTTCATAAGGATTTAATCTAATGCATGCTACCCCTGCCCTTCCAGAGAATATGCTTAAATGGAGTTAAATGGAGTTGAATATAAATAAGGTTAGCTACATTTTATCCACTTTTACACATCTAATATGTTGAACACGACCAGTTGGAAAAAGTACATAACAGAAACAACATCCTTATTTTACCTGAGCCCGGAGAACAGTCTCTTGTTCCTTCAGCATTTTTGTCTGTAGTTTCCATTCTGCAGCTTGGTTGAGTAGCTATTTGGGATTTAAGAATGCACACAACATTTGAAAGATCAAGTAATTTAAATTTTAAAAAATATTTGCTATTTGTAAAACATTGCATGTTTGATTTGTATCTAATAAAGTGACTGGAATCCACAAAATATATGAAATTACTTTTTAAAACATTTTTCTTTTGTTCTAGTAACAGTATAGTAGTTTTTAATTTTTTTTCTTTTTATGGCCCTATAATCCCTTTTTATTGGGGTGGAACCAGGGCGACTAAATGGAGCTGAGCATTTACTAGCCGGATGCCCTTCCTGACGTCTATGCCAAGTTCTCAGAAGATATTTTACACTTTATGTCCTGATAAACATCTGTCGCTGCCTAGGATTGAACTCTCAACCTGCCGAGTGGGAGATGAGCGTCTTCACCTCTAGGCAACGTTTTCCAAATAAGTGCTATAAATCTAAGTATGGCTTTTCATGAGGTTTTCAGAACTTTGTCCTTTTAAATCCTCCTTGCTTTGGTGGGAAACAACAAAGATTAAAATAAAATCCATGTAGCGTGATGAGGGTAATAGCAAAGCAGAGCGAACTACTGTTAGTTAATGTGGGGTGACAAATACTAATTATTCTGAAGTCTAAATTAGATTTCAGATTTAATTCTTAATCCTGCAAACTATCCGCATTTTGATAATGCTTAACATTTTTCCAGAGCTGCATAGCCACCTATTTCAACTGGAATTAGTTTTTACCTGCCATAACCAAATAGAACAGATGAGGCAGAAACTGCTTCTATGTGTAATCTGTTCTGGCTCATTAATGAGTTTTATTTTGCCCTCTCTACTCTATAGCTCAACTTGACACATCTAATTTACAAGACAAATCTGGGAGCTACTTGTAATAAAAGCAACTGTTCAAAGCAATATTTTCAATTAGCATTTATTTTTAAAGGCGAATTGTATCGCCTGGAGTATCAGAAAAGTTCTGCGCTGATATTGGTGCTTTTATTAATAAAATATGACGGAAGGGAAAGCCAACTCATAAAGAATATACAATTCCTGAATGCAGTTGGTTGTTCTTGTTTGCTCCTAGAAATAAAGAAGGGCTAATATTATTTCACTTTTATTTATTAATCAAATTTATATAGCTGCCCATCTCACCAAAGGGAACAATGGATAAAACAGCCAATATAATAGCAGATAAAAATCTAAAAAAAAGCCCCACAATAAATAACACACAAAAATACTGTGGATTTTAAACATAGTATTATGTTCAGTAGAAGAGAGGATAAAAATGGCCTCCCTCAACAGTGAAGTTACTGAGACAAATCTTTGATGTTCTAACAGCCCCAAACTTGGCAGCATAACCAAATTTGGAGGGTTGTTCAAAAAATCAAAAGGGGTGGGGCCAATCTAATTTCAGGAGGAAGGATATTCTGTAAAGCAGGTGCTACAGCAGAGAAGGCATGTCTCCTAGGATTTACCAAATGTAGTTTCCCGGCCAAGGTACCCACTGCATGCCTCCTCTCTGTGATCTAATGGAGCCAGCTGATACAAATGGGCAGAGGTGGTCCCTCATGTAACCTGGTCTAATGCCATGAAGGGCGTTAAAGGTTAAAACCAGCACTTTGAATTGGACCTGGAAGTAAACTGGCAACCAGTGCAGCTTGTGGAACAGAAGTGTAACACGTGCTGCCCTAGGAGAACACACCACTGACCATACTACTGCATTCTGTATCAACTGAGGTTTCCAAATAGTCTTCAAGAGGAGCTTCATGTAGAGCGCATTGCACTAATCTAATGACTAGGCTGACTCGCTGGCATCCTACTCGCTGCAACAAAAATCACTGTGGGACAACTTGCCAGGGGCCAGTTCAACGTGAGATTAGTTCCTTTTATTATTTATCAAAGCATTACAAAAGCTGGTAGTCATAGGAATTATTTCCTTTAATACGAGAGATACAATAGTATTGATGAAAACGTGGTCAGCAAAATTAAAAGCAACTAAGTGAACCCCATGGGAACCCCAACTTCCCATGGGCGAGTTGTCCTTCAATAAATTGGCTGTGGTGAGTTGGCTGCAGCGAATTGGCTATGGCGAGTTGTTCCATTCTGATATATGGGCCGTAAAACTATTGGCTGTATTGGAGTCCCTCCCAAAAGTTTACATTAGATTGTAATTTTTCATCTGAATTGAAGGAAATTATATTCATGGAAGTGGTTAATTATTAACTACATTTTATGTTCTTCATTTAATGTAAATAAAATTAATGCAAATAAAATCAGGTTTAATTTTTGTATTGAATCAGTTTCTTTTTTATTTTGTCCTCACCTACTTCTTGGAGTGTATCACATAATCACAGCATTACGCAATGAAAAATTAAAATTGTTTCTGTGTGAGAGAGATCTGGGAAACATAAATTTTGAAACCAATGTAGAAAAGGAATTTTTTTCAATATATATTTACCAAAGTTTGGGTTAAAGGATGTTTAAATTTGGAGCATTGCATTACATATGTTTTGAATATGATCATTTTTTTAAAAAAAAATATTTTAAATTATAGGAGAATTAAGCTGGTTGGAGAAGCAGCAAATAAACATTAAGGCCACCAGGAGGCAGCAGGGTTATTCTGCTGCTAATGTAAAATGCAAGTTTAAGCAATTTCAAAGCAAAAGGATCTTGGACTGATACAAAAATCTAATGATCAGCTTTTTCCTCATTTGGTATGCTGCAAATAATATATTATGCTGTAGATACTATTGCAAAATCTGTTAAACGTTCAAATGAATTTTTGAATCATAACCTACTGAGATATTTTAATCTAAAAATAAGCACCTTGTCAATGGATCTACTTCAGGGGTGAAATCTACTTACCTTCCCCACCGGTTCGGAAGTGTATGTGCCGCGCATGTGGCGCTGGCTTCGCTCACGTGCATGTGTGCATCATGTGTGTGCATGCAAACCCTCTGCACATGCGCAAACCCTTCTGCGCATGCGTAGGGGTAAAAAACAGGTTAGCATTTCATTAGCATCCAAACCGGTAGCATTTCACCCCTGATCTACTTGCTTATAACCAAGTACAAGGACGTATCATATAATGGTTCAGCACTATTATAACTTCAAATGGTCGCTGAATCGTTAAATGAGGACAACCTGTAGTAGATTGGATAGGAAGAATATGGGTTCAAATTATTACTCAGTAATGGAGCAATCTCCAGATAGATCATATCTTAACTCAACTAATAGTAATCACAAAATTCCAGAGAGAAAAAATTAGAGGACTATAGGTACACCTGGAGCTCCTAAGGCAGGGGTGTCAAACTTGCAGCCTGCATGCCGGATGCATCACACTCTGGCCATGCCCACTCCCAGTGAAGGGGGAAAAAATTGTGATATGTCACGTGATGACATGTCATCGCGAGTTTGACACTCCTGTCCTAAGGGGAAATGTCATGAGTTCATTGCTTCCTCTGTGTGTGTGTGTGTGTGTGTGAGAGAGAGAGAGGTGGGTTTCAGCAGGTTCTGACCAGTTCTGGAGAACCGGTAGCAGAAATTTTGAGTAGTTCAGAGAACTGGTAGTAAAAATTCTGACTGGCCCCGCCCCCATCTATTCTCTGCCTCCCAAGTCCCAGCTGATTGGGAGGAAATGGGGATTTTGCAGTAACCTTCCCTTGGAGTAGGGTGGCAATGGAGATTTTACAGTATCTTTCCCCTGCCACGCCCACCAAGTCATGCCACACCCACCAAGCCACACCCACAGAACCGGTAGTAAAAAATTTTGAAACCCACCACTGGTGTGTGTGTGTGTGTGTGTGTGTGTGTGAGAAAGAGGGGGGGAGAGCGGGAGGGAGAGAGAGAGAGGGAGAGGGAGAGAAAGAGGCCATCAATTCTAGGCCTCAGGCATGAAAGCCTTCTGGGTGATTTGGGGTCAGTCCAGTCTCAGTCTAACCTCAGAAAGTTGATGTGGAGAAAATAGAAGACAGGAATATTATGTACACCAACTTGAGTTGTAAAAAATAAAGGGCATGATATAAAACAAACCAACCAACGAATAACATTTCAGAGGTGAACACGAACTATACATAAAGAACTAAAGAAAAAATGAATACATATTCCTTTTCTCGCTGATGTCTGTCTTCAGTTTCCTTCATGACCTCCTGTGACTGTTCCAACTTGGCATCTACCAGTTTCTGCTGAAGTTCCCTGTGCTTAAATATTTTATCAAGATGCTGGAAGGGGGAAAAAAAGAGAAAGAGATACAGAAATGGGGGGAATGCTAGAGTACATGATTAACAGACTGCAGCCTTTCTATGAATTTGGGATGCTGTATGTCTCATGGGGAATTATTTTTGAGTAGCCAAGTACAGAATTTTGCTGTTAACAACATAGGTAAAATAGCAAAATTTGTTTAAGTGTTGCAAAATTATTTAAACTTCTGCTTGTTGGAAAGAGGTTATTTAGATTTTGAAATTATTTAAAGATATTAAGTATCCCCTATAAAAACAACGGTGAAATTACAAGCTACACAAGATCAAATAAATAGAATTTTCTTAGTTTATGCATCATAATTTCTTTATAGCTGCTGAAGTTCATTTGTAGCATTCCAAACATGTTTATTTTACTGTATATATTTATTTATTCAATTTATATGGTTGCACATTTCACCATAGCAACTCTAGGTGACTAACATTACATAAAAAGCACAATACCAAAATAAAGATCAAAGTACAACCATATAAAAATTTACAATGGAGGCAAACTCAATCAGCAATAAAACAACACCTCATGGGCTTCAATTAACTTACTGACCCTCAGGGTTGTTGAATAAATACATTAGTTGTTTAAATAAAAACAAAAAGGAATGATTATGGGTACTATGGGTATTGAGACTGGAATACCAGTTCTATGGCATGCTAGTTGCAATGAAGAAAGGAACACATAACAAAACTACAATAATAGCTCTATTCTTTAGGGAAGAGATAAGAAAAAAAATCCAAAACAAGACCCTTCTCAAGAACTCATCATCAAGGCACAATGCATAAAAACAGATGACAGGCAAAACTCCTAGTAGTCCAAATGATAGCTTAGACTGTTTAGGTTTAGTATAGCTGGAAACTGCAAGGGGAATAAATCCTTATTGATTTTACATAATTTTGGATAATTTGCAAAATACTTGTAACATCTACAGTCTGGGACAGAAGGATAGTTACTATTTGTCCAGTGCCATAAGGCTAGGCATAACTCTCAACTTTGGGGAAACATCCTAGAGAGTGCAGGTAGTCCTCATATAGCAATCATAATTGGAACCAGTCACTTGGTTGTTTAGTGAAGTGGTCACTAAATGAAAACGTGATTGTACTTATGATATTATTTCAGTTTTCTTTTGTTTTACAGACCTGTGAAGGTCATAAATAATAGGATTGGTCATGGAGTTCCTTTTTTTTTTTATCACAGGTGAAACTGCAAATGATTGCTCTTTGAGGCAGTCACTAAACAAAGACTACTTGTCACATTGTTCTTACCTCCTCTCTGACTTCATACTGATCAATGATGCTTTTCAGTTTCTCAGCCAACTCAGAATTTTCCTGGCACAACTTCATGTTCCTCTCACTTTGTTGCTCAATCTGTGCCTGGATATCATTCAGTGTGCTCTGGAAATGATTCGTGATCTCTTTCCTCTTTTCTTCTTCTTCTCTTGCTCGTTGAAGAGTCTCCTCCTGTAATGCAACAATTGGGTCACCCCTCTCCATCATCAGTCTCATTCAGGAAGAAGTGAAAAGCAGATTCCTATTCCCCTTCACCAGTTGCTATCCCAATAATATTGTACTATTATAGTATTATCCCAATGATAATGAGCAAATGGCCTTTTGGTTTCTTTTAACAGAATAACAGAGTTGGAAGGGACTTTGGAGGTCTTCTAGTCCAACCCCCTACTTAGACAGGAAACCCTACACCACTTCAAACAAATGGCTATCCAACATCTTCTTAAAAACTTCCAGTGTTGGAGCATTCACAACTTCTGGAGGCAAGTTGTTCCATTGATTAATTGTTCTAACTGTCAGGAAATTTCTCCTTAGTACTAAGTTGCTTCTCTTAGTTTCCACCCATTGCTTCTTGTCCTACCCTTAGGTGCTTTGGAGAATAGCTTGACTCTCTCTTGTTTGTGGCAGCCCCTGAAATATTGGAAGACTGCAATCATGTCTCCCCTAGTCCTTCTTTTCATTAAACTAGACATATCCAATTCCTGCAACCGTTCTACATATGTTTTATCCTCCAGTCCCCTAATCATCTTTGTTGCTCTTCTCTGCACTCTTTCTAGAGTCTCAACATCTTTTTTACAGCGTGGCGACCAAAACTGAATGCAGTATTCCAAGCTGTCCTGAGCTCACCTAAACGTGTCCACTCATATACCGCACATCTTGTTGATGCACATAAAACTGAAGAAAAGCATTATAACACAGCACCAGTTTCCATGCATTGCCATTGGAGATATCAATGGAATAAATCTGGGTTATATCTCTGTAAATCAGACTTCAGTTATTTTAGATAAAAGCGGGAATCCAGGAGACAAAATTAAATTAGGCACAATACAAGAGGTGGTTTCAATTCTTTCCAGAGTGCAGTTTAGACAGAAGCAGGAAACCATTTTGAGCTACTAATGTCCAACATTTAAGAGTGAAATATCTTTACCAATCTTTGGTGAACCAACTAAGGATACCAAGTGAACTTAACTTTTCCTTCTGACCTCTCCTAAAGATCTTCTCTTCTCATTACCTTCAAGGTTTTGTTGTGTCTTTGGAGTTCCCTACAAAGACTCTCCAATTTGCTCCGGGCTAGGATGGCTCTGCTGTGTTCACTCTGTAATTGGTCTTTCTCCTTCATGAGCTGAACCTGTTTTTTCTGCAGATACTTCAGCTTTTTTACTTCAGAACGATGTTCTTCCAACTGAAAGTATGTGGACAAGAATAAATAAGCAAAACAAGAGATCTTGGGACAAGGCCGTTCTTAGGCATTTAATAGACATGACACACCCACCCTCGCAAGTAATATGAATATTTCGAATCATAACTGGAATTTATTTAAATTTCATAGAAGGAAAAAAGCTAATTTTCTTCCAAATAATATAAAAAAATAGATTTTCTAATTTGCAATGGCAGTGGACAGGTGGCGAATGGAAAAAACAACAACAACCTAAAATGTTTGGCTTGGTTTCATTCACACCAAAATTAAATGAGAAATCAACGGTTGGATAAGGATCATCCCAATTAATGTCTCTTATTTTATTCCTGATTCTGCACCAAATGTTATCTGTGCTTCAATTAATCATTCCATTTCCAAATTATTATTTCCATATATTCCATTCAAAGTAAAATTAAGTGATGTGCAATTCAGTTTGGTGCCTAGAAGAGGGGGTGTTCAAAACTGCTGGCTGAGTGATGGGAGGCTAGATGGATGGCAGAGAATTCATTTATTTATGAAGACTTTTACATCTCTTTTATTCAGAAAACTGGTAATCTTCCATCTAGCACATTTTATTACAAGGCATATAATAAAATCCAACTAACAACTCTAATACATATAGAACAGAACAGAATTCTTTATTGGCCAAGTGTGATCAAAGGAATGTGTGTTTTTAATCACACTTGGATTTTATATAGATTATATATAACAAGGAATTTATAATAAAAATACAACTGTTTTAATGTTTTTATGATTTTCATTATTATGGTATTGCTTGCCACCCAGTTAATCGAATTGAGTTGGGGGGGGGGTATAGAAATTGAATAAATAAGTAAATAAATACATGAAATAAAAATGTCAAAAGCACTTAATAAGATTGTTAGTTGGGAAAGGTGCTACAGATTATTGGTTTGTTTTCCATCATAGACTGTCATGATTCTCTTACAATACCTCTTTTATCAAGCTGACTAATTAACTGTCTACAATCCAGAAATTCTTCGTAACAAGAACAATATAATAATAAAAAAAGAATGACTGCATCATACTGCAGTAATTCTACCATAGCATATTCATGGTGCTGTGTCATATGTAGGGCAACAAAATTTGGATCTAAATTTTTGTTTCCCTGCATCTGACACAGCACAATGAATGAATATGCCATGGTGGTAGTATTGTAGTCTAAAAACATTCTGAAATATATAGATCTCAACAAGATCTTCCAGATGATCACAAGGGAAGGCACCTCTTTTTCCTTTAAGGGCAAACTTTCCATAGAAGGGAATTGCTGAATGAATGGCCTGCTTCCAAATCTCCTTTTTTAGAAGTGTCCATAGATGGAACTCCGTGGATTCTGGAAGGTACTCTTTACTTGCATGCATCAGATGACTAGACTCTACTTAAAATGGGTGATAATAGATAATTAACCCTAGAAGTATACTCAAAAGCAAACTGCCAGGGAGCTGTCAGATCAATATGGGACTAATGGGTCTGCCCTCTTATCATACAGGCAGGTCCATTCTGTAGCAGCCGAAGATTCTGGATAGTCATCAAGGGCAGCCCCATGTAATATGAATTAAGGTCATCCAGGTGAAAGGCAACAATATGAGTGATTGTATTCAGTGCCCCCCCCCCCAAGAATGGCCACAACCAGTTCAGTAAACAAAACTGAGAAAAGATCTTTTTGATCATGGTCTCTTCCAGTAGGAACTATGACTCCAGATAGCTCTCTAGATTGTGGATCCGTTCTTTTAAGAAAAAGACAACCTAGTCTACAATTAAAGTTAATACAATCTTTTGGCTTCTAATTTAACAACCATTTTGTCTTTCTTGGGTCGAATCTGAGCCTGTTTCTCCTCTTCCAGGCTTGGATAATCGGCCCACTAGGTAGGTACCAGTAGATCTGGAAATTGACTCCACAGTAAAACCACAATTACAGTTTATTGAGATAAGTTACGATAACAGAATCTTGAAGCCTGCTTGTTCTTCTTATACCCCTGTGAATCATGGAGCTATTTGCCTCAAATTACTTCCAAATATAATCTTGCCTCCAAGGTTAAATAATGTTTCATCTCTCGTGGCCTAAGTAATAGTTTTTGAATATTTCTGTCAAGGTCATTTCCCTTATTGTCTATACTGACAGAGTTCAAACACATTGGGAATGGACCCCCATTTGTCTCAGGTGCAGATATGTATTTATTAATGTAAATATTGGTGAATATCTGAAGCAGTGCGTGATTTAACAGAATAGATTCAGATATATTAAAAGAATGAAGGAGGGAGTCAAGACTCAGGAACTCCATATTGGAATGTTCAATGTCTGATCTTCCTTCCCCCAAGGTCACTAGCTGAAATCATATCCTTATGAAAAAGAGGAACCATTCCAGTATGGTGTCCTCCAAAACTTATGCTTCCAGCTGACCAGGGGTGGGTTCTACTTACCTTTACTACCGATTTGCAATGGGGCCACGCGCACATGCGCAGAAGCTTCCTGATGATATCGAGGTCAGTGGGCAGAGCCTCCTGCCAGTTTTACTACCGGTTCTTGCGAACCGCTCTGAACCGGGAGCAACCCACCACTGCAGCTGACCCAGAATATTGTGATCAAAGGCTGTTGAGAAATCCAGCAGGAGAAGGATGATTGGAGTTCCTTTATCTTAGCTATTTATAAGAGTTACTGCTGCTATTTCTGTCCCATGCCAAGTCTAAATCCTGACTTCCATGAGGACAATTTATGGTTCCTAAATTATGGACTGGGATTCAGATAAAGACAATAATGAGACTAGGATAGAATTTGCCAGGCCACGTTTGTGCTATGATTAAGTGTCTGGGAAAAAAGGTCCCAGTTTATTATACTAGTTTAGATGCTTTATTATACATATATAATGTCAAGAATTAAGCCAGCATTGCGTTCCTTAAGGGTCTCCAATGGAAGAAACAGATGAAATATAGCTAAATCTCCTATTGTGGCCTCACCTGTACCTCTACTTGTCCTGTCAAAAGCATGACCAATACTTGTATATCTTATACAGTATAACTAAGAAAGGCAAATGAGTGGGTGAATCTTCCCTTCCCCAAATTTAAGATGGCATTTTCAATGCTTTATCAGGGATCTTAAAAATATACTATATCTGCTTCAAGATTGCAATCTGGTCATTTTGTACCACATAAGGCATGTTTTGAAATAGTTTTTCCCCCTCTACCATGGATCTTCATACTAACCAGTTCAGCATACTTCTTAAATATGAATTCCAATTTCTCTTCTGATGTATTCAGCTTCGTCATATGTTGTATCAGCAGGGTAGCCTCTTTTCCTGAATCAAGAAAATAGGATAAGAGGCCATGATCAAAGTGAGAATCCATGAGACAAAATTAAGATTGTATGAATATATTTTAACCAGAAAACTGTGACTAATTTGGTTTTATTGCTTCTGTATTTTAAAAGATCAGGAAGGTGATGCATAGAACAC
Organism: Arizona elegans; assembly: GCA_022577455.1. Lineage (NCBI taxonomy): Eukaryota > Metazoa > Chordata > Lepidosauria > Squamata > Colubridae > Arizona > Arizona elegans. The sequence continues at coordinate 248,098,488 of JAKOOJ010000001.1, forward strand.
CTACTGATGATGTATTTCATTTTCTATTGCTGCAAAAATTTTATACCAACTTTTTACCCACAAATTAAAATAATAATTCTGCAAGCTAAAAGAATATAGAAACCTAGATGTTAATATTATATTTTCAGGATGTCCCTTAGAATTGGGCCCTATTTTTCAATCCTGTTGCAGCGATTCTGGCTTTTAGGATTAGGGCTTGGCCACAAGATAATGCAGGGACTACTATTCAATATCCTTATCACTAACAAATCATGTTCTATATAATTCTATTTTGTTCCCTATGCGGATTAACATCTACATGAAAGAGTTGGGGAAAGTCCTTGGTCTTTTTGGAATAGAATTCCATCAAAATTAAATTCACTTTGTGCAATAATTTAAGAGAAAGCTTTTTACAAATTGATGTATAGATGGTATTTGACAACTGTGAAGCTATCAAAAATGTGCAAGAATGTTTCAAGTAAAAAATGTTGGAAATGTGGAAAAGGCGATGAAACATAATATCATATGTGACAGACTTGTAAAGTGGCCAAAATATTTTGGGCCAGTGATCCACAAGTCATTGGTGAAAATAATAGGAATCCAATCTAAGTCGGTAACTGGGACCAGAGGTTTAGTTTTCTAAGCTTTCAAGAGTTGTGCTGGAGCCCATCTTCAGGGAACCACTGTCTCCAAGATTGGATCCTGCAACATTATCCTGGGACACATACTGTATTTTTCGGAGTATAAGACACATTTTTTTCCCTCCTAAAAGAGGCTGAAAATTTGGGTGCATCTTATACTCTGAATGTAGATTTTTTGAAGCTTTTTTTCAGCCCTAACAAGGTGCTAGCAAGTGAAGTGATCTCTGTGCTAAGCTTTTTTTCAGTGAAGCGATCTTCCTGCTTTGCCTGCTCCCTCTGACTCTCAGCTGTGAAGTTTTTTTCCAGCTCTAACAAGGCGCTAGTGAGTGAAATGATCTCCGTGGTTTGCCTGCTTTTCTCATTGCTTCTCTCTCCAAAGATCAGTTGTGCTGATTAGCACAAACTAATGTGCTGAAGCTGACCAGACTAAGAATGCTAGCCAGATGAATACCTGACTTATACTCCGGTGCGTCTTATACTCCGAAAAATACGGTATATTTGCCTTCATTCATAATAGGAATCTCTTGTCAGATGAAACCAGAACTGTACTTATTAGGGTTTATGGAACAAGGACTGAGTAAAATGCACGGTGTCTTATTATTGTATATAATAATCAGCAGCAAGATGATTATATAGGCAGAAATGGAAAAATAAATAACATCCACATCTGGAAGATTGGATATGTGAAGTTAGGAACTTGGTGGATGTGGCAGAACTGGCATGTCTAATGAAAGAAATCTACAGAGGCTCTTTAAGACTGTTTACGGTCTGTTTATGGACTATATTACAAAAGTAGAGAAAAATAGATGAAATAAGGGGAGATAATCTGAAATTTAAATAGTGATTACAACAGCACAAAACAAAAAGAAATGGTTAATGGGTCCATGAGGAAAGTGAACGGTGGAAGTGTTTTTGTTTTTTTTTTGTAAAGAGAGAGGTTTAGTTTTCAATTTATGTTGTAAATTTATGTTTCTATATATGTTTCTGTATATGTAATGTTTATTTTATGTGTGTATAACCCTTGAATATTGTCTAATCTCGATAATGGGTTTTTGAAGGAGAATGGCTTTGACATTTGGGAGTGTTTTTTGACTCTCAGCTGTCACTGGATTTGCAAGCAGCAGCTGTGGTAAGGGTTGTGTTTGCACAATTATGGCTGATACACAAATTAAAAATCCCTTTGAGTTGGTTCGACTTGATGACAATTATCCATGTCCCAACAGAAGAGAATTATATATAGGTCACCATTGAAGTGTGGAATTCTTGGTGTTCTCTGAACTTGGTTGTTTGCTTGTAGATCTTTTATTATCCAACTAGGCAACTTCATCAGTGCAATGCACTCACATTATCTAATGAAACATCTGTAAACCTGGCTGGTTTATCCCTTCGAGGAAGGTTGGGTTGTCTGACTGCCTCTTGTTAAGATTGGGTTTTTTTGTTTTTGTTTTTACTGTTAGTGTTTTTCTGATTCCCAGTTTCATAGTTTCTTAAAACTGTTTTTTTTAAAAATTCCAATTATATATTTGGGGTGGTGGTGGATTAGAGTAGCCTATAAGGTCTATTAATAAATAAAACATTTAAAAAATGGGAATTGGTGCAAAATGGGTGGAACAAACCTCTAACACAGGCAGGGCATTAGAAAAGATTATATAAAGCCTGCCCTGAAATATCTACTATTAACTAGCTGCCAATCAGTATAATTTATGGTGCAGGGTTTTTTTTTTTATCTTTAAAAGCCCCAATGATTTAGGGCCAGAATCTCTAAAGGAAGATACTTTATGGTTTTGCTGAAGATGCCAGTCACTGCCAGAAGTTGGCCATTTAAGATATTCTTCTTCTGTATTTATTTATTTTATTTATTTATTTTATTATATTTCTATACCGCCCTTCTCCTGCGGGACTCAGGGCGGTGCACAGCCGAGATAAAACATAACATATAAAATTTAAAAAACAGTTTAAAAACAATTAAATAATTTAGGCCCAGTAATTAAAATAACCCAATTAAAACCAATTCAATTAAAACTGAGAAGATGGGATCAAGCCAGCCCAGCTAGATGGAACAAGTGTGTCTTCAGGGCCCGACGAAAAGTCCGGAGGTCTGATATCGTGCGTATCTCAGGGGGCAGGTCATTCCAGAGGGCAGGCGCTGCCACAGAGAAGGCTCTCCCCCTGGGGGTCGCCAGCCGGCACTGCCTGGCCGACGGCACCCTGAGGAGGCCCTCTCTGTGTGAGCGAACCGGTCAGTGGGAGGCTATCGGCGGCAGAAGGCGGTCTCGCAAATACCCCAGCCCTAAGCCATGGAGCGCTTTAAAGGTGGTCACCAACACCTTGAAGCGCACCCGGAAGACCACAGGAAGCCAGTGCAGCTCGCGCAGGAGAGGTGTTATATGTGAGCGCTCCGTTGCTCCCATAATCCCCCACGCGGCCGCGTTCTGTACAGATAGTCCTTGATTTACAACAGTTTATTTATTGACCATTTGAAGTTACAATGGAACTTTAAAAAGTGACATTACCTTTTTTCACATTTAAGCAGTGGTGAAATGTAAAATTTGTTACTACCGGTTCTGCGGGTGTGGCTTGGTGTGTGTGTGTGTGTGGGGGGGTAATGTGACTGGGTGGGCATGGCCAACTTTTTTTTACTTTTTTTTTTTTTTACTTTTAAAAGCATTTTTTCTACAACCTCTTCGGCTGAAGAGGTTGTTAAAACAATGCTTTTAAAAGGCTCTGACAATCCCAGCCGAGTTGCCTTATCATCAGAGGCGGAGCGTCTGCTTTTAAAAGAAAAAAAAAGTGTCTGACAATCAGGCTACTCAGCTGGGATCATCAAGGCTTTTAAAATCATTTTTTAAACAACCTCTTCAGCAGAAGAGGTTGCAGAAAAAAATGTTTTTAAAAGCCTCTGATGATCCCAGCTGAGCCGCGCGATCATCAGAAGCTTTTTTTTTTTAACTTTTAAAAGCATTTTTTTGGCCAAAGAGGTTGTAGAAAAAATGCTTTTAAAAGTAAAAAAAAAGGCTCTGATGATTGTGTGGCTCAGCTGGGCATGGGAGGGGGGGAGTACAGGGATTTTTGCTACCGGTTCTCCGAACCACCCGCCGCTATCGCTACCAGATCGGGCGATCTGGTCCGAACTGGGAGCATTTCACCCCTGCATTTAAGACAGTTGCAGCATATCTACGGTCAATACATCAAATTCAGATGATCAAAATTCAGATGCTTGGCAACTGACACACATTTATGATGGTTGCAGTGTCCTGGGATCATGGGATCCCCTTTTGCAACCTCCTGCCAAGCAAAGTCAATGGAGAAGCCGGATTCACTTAACAATTGTGTCACTAACTTGACAACTGCAGTGATTCACTTAACAACTGTGGCAAGGAAGGCCATAAATGTCATCGTAAGTCGAGGACTACCTGTATGACTTTCAGGATTCGGAAAGCTCTTTGTAAGGAGGTGTTTTTGGTTCTCCACTTTTTAAGCATTTAGGACAATGGGAAAATGATCTCACCAGTCAAGCTTTTAATTGGTTTTAAAAAAAATATTGTACATACCCAATTTTGGGGGTGTATTTTGATGCCTAAAATTCTCAGCTTCTCTGTGAGTAGATTTTACTGTTGCATTTTGCTTACATTATTGTAAGCCCTTCTAGTTGGTATATAAGCAGAAAGGCAGGGAATGCATTTAACAGTAAAAATAAAGTAACTATATCCTTTGTTTCACAATGGAGACATTATGTAGGAGAAGGTTGCATTATTTAACACATCAAAAGACTGAGAAGGCCAGTGTGATGGAATGGGATATTGAGCTGAGAAGACCTAGATGCAAATTCTTATTCCATCAATGAACTAATTGGGTTATTTTAGTCCTCACTCTTTGATCTTCACCTGATTCAAAGGGTATTGCTGTGGGAATAAAATGAGGGGAGATTCCCATCTGCATTATATCTTGACCTAAGAAATGCAGGATAAATAAAAATGAACACACTGGCACATCTGGAGCCCAACATACAAAAGTGTCCATTATTGATCAATTACTACTCACTCTCATTATTGTTGTTGCCTGAAATTCTAATTTTTTTTTTCTAATTTTCCAAACATTTCATTTGACAACTGTGAAGCTATCAAAAATGTGCAAGAATGTTTCAAGTAAAAAATGTTGGAAATGTGGAAAAGGTGGAGAAGAGAACACATGGGATCAATGTCAAATGCTGACCTTTTGCAGAGACCCTTGTCATGTTTTTCCTGATATAAGCAATGACTCACATTTAAATTCCGCATTTCAGTTACACAAACAACTACTTGCCTAATCCTTTCAGGATTTTCTTTTCCAGTTTTTGTTCTTTTGGAATACTGGCCTCCTTTAATCCAGAGGCATCCCCCAAAGGGACCTGTTCTTTCTCAGCCTCATCATGGCCATCCTCATAGTCCCCATCTTCGGGACTGAACGATTCGCCTTTCTCAGCTCCGTCTGTTGCTTTCGTATTCCCTTCCTCCACCAGACAGGCAGCTGACCCGTAGGTTTTAATAATGTCCTCCAGCTGTTGGTTCAGCTCCTCAGATAGATCACAGAGCTTTATTTCAGGCTGAGCCTGGGCTGTGTTCTCAGGGGACTGAGGGAGTAGTGCCTCACTTGCTCTCCCGAAGCCATTCTGAGAAGGCAGATCTTCAGGGTTGTTTGCAGAAGGCGATTGTTGCTGTTCAGGCTGGCCACTGGTGCTTTGGTCATCATCCATGCTGGATACCTGACAGCAAAGAGAGCTCAGTTTTAGACAAACACCTGGAAGATTGCAAGAGGCAAAACAATTGATGCAAGAAGTAGACAGTTTTAGCTTTCTTTTCACAAGTGGTAAGAGAAAAATTATTTATAGACAGGTTTATTTAAGTATTTCCAGTATTTTCTACACTTCTAAGGCAGTGGTGAAATCCAATTTTTTTTACTACTGGTTCTGTGAGTGTGGCTTGGTGGGCATGGTAGGAGAAGGATACTGCAAAATCTCCATTCCCTCCCCACTCCTGGGGGAAGGATATTGCAAAATCCTTATTCCCACCCGACTCTGGGACCAGCCAGAGGTGGTATTTGCTAGTTCTCTGAACTACTCAAAATTTCCGCTGTCAGAACCTGTCAGAACCTGCTGGATTTCATCCCTGTTCTAAAGTAATAGCAACTGTACAATCTCAGTAAATATAACATCACAATGAAAAGATGAAATGTTTCTCTCCCAAGAGCCCAATAGATAGAATTTTATCACAGCTTTAACTAGGTAGTTGCACATGGGCTGCACTTGAATTCCTACCCAGCATGAACATTGTGTGAACATAATTGAAACGGGAGCACAACAGGGTGAGTTCCTGTTCCTTCCCTCAGCTCCTGTCCACCTAGCAGTTCAAAAGCATTCACACATGTGAGTAGATTAATAGGTACCTTTGTCAGACGGTCGCAAAAGGTGATCACATGATCTCAGGACACTGCAACCATCTTAAATACATGCCAGTTGCCAATAGGTAGAATGCGGTATTGGAGGCTAATTCTGCCAATTACCAGCAGTTCGATTCTGACCAGCTCAAGGTTGATTTAGCCTTCCATCCTCCAAGGTGGGTAAAATGAAGACCCAGATCTTTGGGGACAATATGCTTGATTCTGTAAATCACTTAGAGGAGGCTATAAAGCACTATGGAGCGATATATAAATCTAAGTGCTATTGCTATCACTTTGGTGGGCAGTTAACAACATTCTGTGCATCTTTGGTGTATAGCCATGCTGGCCACATGACCACAGCAGGAAGAAAATTACCTCCCCACTTGGACCAGAATGATACCATAGTCAGGGGTATTGAAAGATGCTAATACATCATCCCCATCTTGGCTCCGCCATAAGTCATCATATAAAACCCATCCTGAACCCTGACTGAATTTAATCCAGAAAATCTGCTTCCTCCAGGAGCCTCTGAAATTCCAACCTCGCCTGGAAAAACTCCAACAATCTTCTCAAAAAAGGAAAGGTTGGAGACAGGATGAAATTCATCTAAATAATTGGACCTCTTGAGGATGGGGTATACCACAGCTTCTTTCAAGGCCTTCAGCACCATCCCTCTCTCAAAGAGGCCACCATTTGAATGCCATGATAGATGACCGCCTAGCAGAGGTGAAATGCTCCCGGTTCGGATCGGCTCGGGCGAGTAGGTAGCGATGGTGGCGGGCAGTTCGGAGAACCAGTAGCAAAAAATCCCTGCCCCCGCCTTCTATGCCCAGCTGAGCCGCGTGATCATCAGAGCCTTTTTTTCCCTTTAAATGGCTCTGATGAGCCAAGCTCTGACGATCCCAGCTGAATTGCCTGCTAACTAGCAAAAATCCCTCTTCCCCCGCCCTCCAGCCTCCAGCTTGCTTACCTTAGCTGCTGGTCGCAATGCCTGTAATACCTGCAATTCATTGCATCAGCAAGCAACTGAATCTCCCTGTCTGCAATCAAGCTCATCGGTGAGCAGCTCTATCTGCCTTCCTGCCTGCCTTGCAGGGATCTCCAACTTTGGCAACTTTAAGACTTGTGGACTTCAACTCCCAGCAAAGCTGGCTGAGGAATTCTGGGAGTTGAAGTCCACAAGTCTTAAAGTTGCCAAGATTGGAGACCCCTGTTCTATTGGGTAAGTTTTTTCCCCCTTTGGGAGCTTTAAAAAAAAATAGTTAATTGGGTTTTTTTTTAGTTGTTCTTTTTTTAGACCTAGCCATTTAAAGTTTAGGAAGTTTTAAATTTAGCTGCTTTTATATAAAAATAAAAATAATAAAAAAAATATTTGTGCAGCTTTCTGAGATTTAGTGTGTTTCTGTAATGTTTCACTCTAACTACACAAACACACAAAATCTCACAAAGCTGTATGTGGAATTTTGTGTGTGTAAAGTATGAAAGTTGGTTTTTGGGGCTTTTTGTGGCTGTGTGAGGTTCCTGCTTGTTGCAGGGGCCATTTTGGGTCTAGCACAGCTGCTTTTACATTGTGGGTGAGCCAGTTGTGTTGTGTTGTGTTTTGTAGGTTAGAAAAGGGCAAAGAAGTGACATTGACTTGGCCACGCCCACCCAGTCACCTTACCACCAAGCCCGCCCACTAATTAAGCCACGCCCACAGAACCCGTAGCAAAAAAATTTAGATTTCACCCCTGCCGCCTAGCCACCTTCAACAAGTCAAGCAACAAACATGTGGCCAAGCTAACAACATAAAGAACCCTTGAAGAATTATTTCTTCAAGAGTCATTAACTCCAATTCATACCAGATTACACTACCAGACTATGGCCCTAGCACCTTGGCTGGGTATGCCCAATGGGAATTAGCTCTGATGTCTTTAACGAAAGCACAGAATACTCTTCCATACAACTGTTTAAATTATTCTTTCCTGTTGTTGAATGTAATCAGAAATAGACTACTCTGTACCAGTCACATAGCTTTAAAAGAACACCAGCATGGCCATTCTTTTCTCACAACAGTTCTATATTTTTCCTTTTTTGTTATTGATTTTAAAATACTTTTTTTTCAATGTGTAAGGTGGTTTTTTTTGTATGTGTGCTTCTTATTGCTGACTCACAAGAAAAATGCCTTGCACTGAAGTACACCATTGGAAAGATGTCCTCTCTGTAACATGTATGTTTCTGGAATGACAAGGCCTGCTATTTAAGCCTCTGGTTTGGGATTCCCCCCCCCCCCCCACTTCCAGAATGTACAAAATAATCCTTGTTTTCCTTCAGAACTCTATAAAAGGGAGAACCCAGAAAATTAATTCTTCTGATACCTATGCTTGTGACATTGTCCATGTCAGTGAGGTACGAATACCACTCTATAAAGCCTTCGTAAGACCACACCTAGAATACTGTATCCAGTTTTGGTCACCATACTATAAAAAAAATAGATTGAGACTTTAGAAAGAATGCAGAGAAGAGCAACCAAGATGATTATGGGACTGGAGGCTAAAACATATGATGAACAGTTGCAGGAACTGAACATGGCTAGTCTATTGAAGAGAAGGACCGGGAAGACATGATAGCAGTGTTCCAATATTTGAGGGGCTGCCACAAAGAGGAGGGGGGTCAAGTTATTTTCCGAAGTACCATACAAGGAATAATGGATGGAAACTGAACAAGGAGATATTCAACCTGAAAATATAGAAACTTTCTGACAGTGCGAGCAATCAACCAATGGAACAGCTTGTCTTCAGAAGTTGTGGGAGCTTCACCACTGGAAGCTTTCAAGAAGAGACTGGACTGCCATCTGTCAGAAATGGTGTAAGGTCTCCTGCTTGGATGGTGGGGGGTGTTGAATTAGATGACCTACAAGGTCCCTTCCAACTCTGTTAATCTGTTACATGGTTTATGGCAATTGCATAATAGTCTAGCATCTGCAGTAAACCACGTTTCTTCTCATCCCATCAAGTAGCAATTTCTCACTAGGTGGTGATCTGTCAGCGTTTGGGTTTCAATAGTCAGAGAATTAAAACAATTCAAACCCATTTTATAACAAAAGTGAATTTGGATACCCTAATATATCTGAATTATGGACATGTGTATATTGTATTAATGAATTCTATAAAGACTTTTAAATGTTACTTTGGTCCAAAGGATTGTGTGTTGCACTGTCTTAAATGAAGAATGAATCTGACACATTTTCTGGGATTAAGCCAGTTGCAGCAGAGTTTCATTCTGCCTAGGAAAATAGAAACTGATGGTAATTTTGCTGTTTGCATGCTTTCTCAAACTAAATCAATGACCCCCTCGGGAAATTGTTACAAAATCTGTGTATTCCAGGGAAACAAATGCTTTTCTGCATGTATACCACAGTAGTAGTTTGCTAGGTTATGTTCAGTGAAAAAGGAAATTCAAATCAGTAGAAACTCTGAATGCTCGTGATTTCAGATAGTTCAGAGAAGCAGCATTAAAGCAGAAAGATAAGATGAGAGAAGTGGTTTGATTGCATGCTTATGCCCTTTTCTCTTGACACTGCACTGAGTATGAGTGACTAAACTAGATTTGGCCAATTAGCTATCATTTCCCATTGTGTGAGTTGTAAAATGAAGATGGACACTATATGAATACTTGTCATATTATCCCGTCTATCATTTTCATATAGAAATATTACAGCTTAGTATAAAAAAATTACTTGGCAATAATTACCCTGGTTTGAAATCTTTTTCAGAATTCTATTGCATGGAGTATTAGGAAAAAGGCATTGCTAGAGTTGTCTCTCATCCAGAGTAACACTATATTAACTATAAAATGGCTGAGTAAGACAGAAATCTCACTGAACAGGGGAGCAATTTGCTGTACAGAAATATGGGTATGTATGTTTGTGTGTCTGTATATATTTAATATATACCCACCCACAATTATATTGTGGATTTGGGGGGCAAGAAACCTTGATGGAGCATTGGAACTACCGGTATATCACAGGTTGTATTTACAGTACACTGAAGTCTCCAGTTTAAGATAGCTGAACAGCATGAAGTACAATGGCTAAAATTAGGAAGTAAGTTTCTTCACATACTTGGTTTGGTATTGAACAAACATCCAATTGCTTTTCAAAGAACTGCAATGATACACCTTTTGTGATCTTGTATTATCAGTTTCAGAGTTCTGGTTTTGGATAATGCATATCAAAGGAAGTATGACTGTAAAATTCATTAAAGTTGGAAATCTTTCTTTGCATATGAGAAGCCAGATGTGAGTTTTTGTTAGGAAGATGGTAGAAAACATTGCCTAGTTTTCCTTGTGATTTCATGTTTGATAAAACAGAAGCCAATCACAATCATTTTTGGCAAGCCACAGTAGTGAGGACATGCAAAAGAACTCTTGTTTCATATATTCTGATATGCCATGGTTTGCTGTATCAAATGGTTACTTTACTAAACAAATCACATCATGGCTTAACCTAATGTATGAATCCAACTCATCCCCTGGTTTGACCATTATTAAGAAAAGGCAGGTTACATATACTGAAGATCTTGAAGTAACACCGTATGGATTGCATATAATGATGCCAATTAAACAGGGTCTTATCATGAATATGAACACAAAGTTTATGAACATTCTTTACATACACACGTGTGTGTGTGTGTGCATGCACACGCGTGCCTGTTCACCATGCAATAATATCATCTATAGTAAATATACAAACAGGGGATATAATAGGAAGAGTGATGTGGAATCTGTGGTCTGTTTGTTGGCAGCAAAGCCAGTTAGTGATTTTAAACTATTTTAGATGCTTTTTGGAGCCGGAAGAAAATAATACTAGAAATAAAATGTTCAGCTTTAGGCCATGCATCTGTTTACTGATCTTTGTATGATGCTATCATAAAATATGCTTTTGGACTATAGTGTTAGTCACATGTGCCTAGTGTGCTTTTCAGGGTGATACAGCTGAATTTTGTTTACTACTAAAGCAACACCTGTTTAAGAACTTTTTTCTTTTTAAAAAAAGTTATTCTAAATTCAGGGATACTTTTTTCTATTATATTGTTACTCTATCAGTACTTCCTGTTAATAGTTACTGAGCACCATGTTTTCTTAATAAATATAAAAATGACATTAAGGCAACTTGCTGATGCCTTAATGTCATTTTTATATTTATTAAGAAAACATCTTAACATGTTTTCTTCCTCTTTATAGTAGAGATATGTTTTACAAAATGTCCTTCTCCTTGTCACAAGGACTTTTTCACACTAAGACAGTTTAAGAGTTTGCCTATTTTTAGATCTTGGCTCTCCATTCCCTTCTACTCAGTAGATCTCTCAGAAAGACACACAACACCTGCTCTAAAGTCACAAGCTATTTTCAGCCTAACCAAGAAAGGATGTTAGGGATCACACTGGAGACTGTCTTTACTATTTACATTTACAAAACACACACCAAATATTTGAAAAGTTGTGTCTACTTAGAAGCCAATTCCACCGAGATGAATTTGAGCTTATTCTCCAGGTAATCAGTAGATTACATTAGTTAGCTGGTACCAATTAAAATGGAAGCATTACCAAGACTAAGGCATTACTCTCTCTGTGTGTGTGTATGTGTTTGAGGGGAGAGTCATACACAAGCTTCCAGCCTTTGTTACTGCTTGCTCTCAAACATGAAAAACCCTGTTTTCTATCAATTCTTTGAACTATCATAGTTTATTTCAAAAACTGTTGGAAAACACCTACTAAACACAATGTTTATAACAAATTCAGAACATTTCAGTTGCAATAAAAAGACCATTTCAGAAAATATAACACAAGACTACTCATACTTTAAGTTAACCATGATAATGAGGATTCAAATGTCCTTGTCAATAACCTCATGGTTTTCCTATTACATGCAAATGACCTTCTTTGCATTCTACTTTAAACCCCTTTTCTCCTAAAATATCAATTTTGCTTTCTTGTTGAAAATTTCAGCCAGGCTGATAATCTTTCACATGGACTCCCATGCTTTTATCTGCTAAGTATTTAAAGTATAGAAAATGATACTGTACAATAAAAAGACCATCCCATAGCCTCCTTTTCTCACTATCACAAACAAACAAACAAACAAACAAACAAACAAACAAACAAACAAACAAGGATTTGGCACACTTACCTAGAGGGCAAAACAAGACGACGAAGAAAATGATAAGAGAAGGCCCCAAAGGAACACTCTGACTACATAGAAGGAAAGAAGGAGGAGAAAGAGGAGTAAATGACAGCCGGCAAATACACACCCAAGTTTGAAAGCAATCTTCCAATCCCACATGCCAAAATGAAGAGAGCACTCAATTGGGCTTCAGCAGCTGCACAAAATGTAGGAGGAATTTCAGCAGGTGCACCTTATCACACACTACACAGAGAAAAATGTTACTAACCAAAAAGCTTTTTTTGCACTTTGAGGACCAGACTCTTCTTGTCTGTAATTGGCTCCTGGGTCCCCCCCCCCGCCCCCGCTTTTCTTTTCCTATGGTATAGCTTATGGAAATACTGAGATTGTGTCCAGACAAGAGTTTTACTTGTGATTAATTTAATCTTGGTTTGTAATTAATTGGATTTTCAGGGTCTGCCCAACATAATAAACTTTAAATTGACCACATAGAGTCAGAATTCCAGAATCTGTTCAGCTAAAATATGGTTGGCTAGTTTGTGGTTCAATGCGTTATGGTAAGCCAACCAATGGGGAATTATGTCTTAGAACACTTGTGTCAAACTTGCGGCATCACGTCATTATGTAATGTAGTGTGATGTTTTTCCCCTTCGCGGATCTGGGGTGGGTATGGCCTGCGCGTGACGCATCTGGCCCATGGGCCACCAGTTTGATACCCCTGCCTTAGAAGATAGGCTGTTGTTCATGGGTTTTATCATCCTGAATAGATCCTCAGAGATCCAAGTAACATGTATATACCTACCCCATGCATGCATCTTCATTAGTTTTTAGGATTAAAATACGCACAGAGATATGTTACTTCATTGTAGTATAAAAAAATACCAACTCCTCCTATGGCCAGTTGGTGAACAATTGAAGGAATTTCAAAAGTTCTACCCTGCATGTTTCCCTATCTTGTTTCTAGTCCCCATGACCTTCTTCCTTCCCAGATTCCATTAGTGCATTTATATTGGTAAAAAGGTAAAGGTAAAGGTTCCCTTCGCACGTTTGTGCTAGTCATTCCCAACTCTAGGGGGCAGTGCTCATCTTTGTTTTAAAGCCAAAGAGCCAGCCCTGTCCAAAGACATCTCTGTGGTCATGTGACTGGCATGACTAAATGCCAAAGGTGCAAAGAACGCTGTTACCTTCCCACCAAAGGTGGTCCCTATTTTTCTACTTGCATTTTTTACGTGCTTTCGAACTGCTAGGTTGGCAGGAGCTGGGACAAGTAACGGGAGCTCACCCCGTTATGTGGCACTAGGGAGTTGAACCGCTGAACTGCGGACCTTTCGATTGACAAGGTCAGCATCTTAGCCACTGAGTGGTAAAATTCCATAAATGCTCAAGGAAGGAAGATCATTTGGAGTCAGCATTTTAAATACAGCAGGAAAAGAAGCAATACTTTTCCTTTCCTATTTGCTTGATCATTTAAGGTCAATCCTCTGTGTTCAATTAAAAATAAATAAAAATAAAAAAACCCAGCCACATTTGCATATTCTCTAAAAGAGGCATACATTGGTATATACTGTACATAGGGTCTTCTGATGTGCCATTAGTGGAGTATGTTGATGTAGTGTACATTGTACCACAGTGCAATAAAAAAAGCTGGAAATGGTTTCTTCATCTCCCTGACATTATTATGAAACCTTAATTTAATCGATTCCCATTTAATGGACAAAATGCACCTTCAGACCTCATCCACAAAGTTTTTCGAGATCCTTGATATAACTTAAGCCATTTCTATCATAATTATTACTTGATTTTATATGTGTTTTCCATTTTACAAGTGATATAAACACATCAACTCTGTAATTATGCAAATGATATTTATTTCTTAAGTTCAGATTTAATGAATTCTTTCCCCCAAAATGGCCCATTAAACTGAGGTGTTATCACATTAAACATACAAAAAGTGAAGCGCAAGTCAAAGAAATGCCATAAAACCTCAGAAATCTTTTCTTGACCAGCTAAAATGTATTGTACTGTGACTTTGTTAGGAAAAAATGACGGATAATTCTAGTTATTATATTAGAGTAGAATTGAGAAGATCCTTTTAAATCTCCTCAAGAATATGAACTTCCCTGAGTATCTTTAGGCCAGGGGTGGACAACTATGGCCCCTTTATGACTTGTGGACTTCAACTCCCAGAGTTCCTGACAAAGCATGCTGGCTCGGGAATTTTGGGAGTTCACAGGTTATAAAAGAGTGACAGTTGCCCACCCTTGCTTTAGGCAAAGAGCCTAACTTCCCTCATAGGTTTGTTTTGAAGATAAGCTATCTTCAAAACTGCTAAAACAAGTTTCCCTCAGTTGGGCTGTACTGACAGATACCTAGTCTGTTCAATTAGAAATTTGTTTCTTCCAAGTTTTTCTGCCAAGTGTCTGCAGTATTCATGCTTGCTATTAAACAGCTTTATTCACTGTAGCGTATTGCATCACAAAGTGGCTAACTACAGTTAAGTGTAGTGTGCTGTGCAAAGACAAGCCCTTAACACAAGTGTGTTAAGGAAACCCATAAGACTGGGTTAACTATAAAGGGGGAAATTGTATGTCATTTAATCAACTTTTGATCCATATTTTGGCTTGTAGTTTTATTTGAAGCACCCAATTTATTTATTTATTTGTTTATTTGTTTGTTTGTCAAACATTTACAAGATAGCAGGTATAAGTATGAACATGGACATGAACGAAGGAAATGAATACAAATAAATGGGGACAGTAGGACAGGGACGGTGGGCATGCGCTTATGCACATCTCCCTTATGAGCAATTATTTATTTTATTGCAATTTATTTTTATTTTATTGCAATTTATATGCCGCCCTTCTCCCGAAGGACTCAGGGCAGCTTACAAGATAAAAATTCAACAATATGAATTAAATATAAATTAAAATCCAATTAAAATTAATTAAAATTATTACAATGTAAACCCCCCCCTCAACGGGTCAGTCCATTTGATGAAAAAGCCACGTCTTCCGTTTGCGGCGGAAGGAGAGGAAGTCGGGGGCTGTCCTAAGCCCAGTGGGCAAACCGTTCCAGAGGGTCGGCGCTCCCACAGAGAACGCTCTCCCCCTGGAGGCTGCCAGCCGACATTGTCTGACTGACAGCACCCTGAGGACGCCCGCTCTGTGAGAGCACACAGGACGATGGGAGGATGGCAGAAGATGGTTCTGCAAGTACCCCGGGCCTAAGCCATGTAGGGCTTTATAGGTGAGCACCAGCACCTTGAAATGAACCTGGAGGACCACCGGCAGCCAGTGCAGCTCACGCAGGAGAGGTGTTACACGGGAGTAACGAGAGGCTCCAGTAACAACCCGCGCGGCCACATTCTGGACTAGCTGAAGCCTCCGGGTGCATCCCAAGGGCAGCCCCATGTAGAGGGCGTTAATTATGAGCAAAGAAAACACTTTGGCTTAGAAATGTAGTCTTTATATCTCCAAGATACTGTTCCAAATTCTTACAGAGCCACTGAATCCTAGAATGTAAGGGATGGAAAGGATCTGGGAGAACATTTCTTAGCATCTGAAACAAACTATGATGATGCCAAAATGATGCCATTTATCCCAAACTAAGCTCTATTCAAATGGTCAAGTATAATTAGAGTATATTTTCTCCATCAGATACTTGTAGTATAAGAGAATATTATCAGCCAAAATGAAACCAAATTTAGAACTAGTGAAAGCTGATTTATTTATCACATTTCAAACATTTGCTTTCTCAAAACCACTCAGGGTAGCATACATGGGTTGCTGAAATAGCTCAGAGCAGTCATGTGGGAAAGGGGAAGCTGGAATAGATTGGCCCCATCATCTTCATGAACTAGTAGAATTTTGAAAGCAAGTGTCCAAGTGTCTGAAGCCCAGCAAACCAAGTTAATTACTTCTATCAGTCATGCTGTACTATTTTAGAAGAGCAGTTAATGTTAATTTAAAATGAACAAAGTTAATTTTCTTACAGTGAGCCTTTCTATATCTATGCAAAGAGTGTAAAGGGCTGACAGATTAATCATTTATCTTATCACATTACAAAATCTTGTTTCTTTTAAGTTGTTGCTATTTTCCATTTCTCTGCATGAAGACAGCTGAAATTGGTTAGGGTACTAAAACGATCAGGGTACTGAATTGTATTTTAACTGTATTTCAGATATGGCCAGAAATTCTGCAAACTGTACATCATAATGCTGATTTTGCTCTATGTATCTGAAACCACTTATCTCTGCTCCAATGGCCCTGTATGTTGAGAACAGTGCTGGTATATGCTTGCAAATGGTCTTTTTGTTCTCTGTAAATTGTGCTTGATTATGATTCCACATCTTGTGAAATTATGTAGATAAGTCAGGAGCAATAAGCTTCTATGCAGAATTCACAATATTTCCATTTCCAAAAGAAAGCAAGAATTCTAGTAGTTCACTTCGTACAATCATCTTCAAAGTAGCAGATAAGTGCATAGCACTAAGACATAATGATTGTACACATGTGAATTGAGCTTACATTTCTATGCAAAAAATTCCCACAATTTGCACAATTGCTATGATCTTGCATATTTCTCCTGAATACTACGTTAGACTGTAACTGAAGCAGATAAAGTATTTATGGCAGCCATATTTCTTCTCCTGCTGCTATTCCCCGTATTTGGAAAATCTTTTACCTTTAACTGGTTAAAGGTTCTTATAAGGGTAGTGGCCAAAATTGTGGAAACCTTTTGCGAAAAGTGTATTTTCTAAAACTAGCTAATAACACCACTTTTTTGGAGTAGTACCATAAAATTATATATCAATGGAAAGGTAATTTAATCAAGAATGTAATGCAATAACCTTTATGAAGGATTTTCTATTATAATAGCAGTTACAGTATAAAGAAGAAAAGTGAAAAACGAGATACACAAAAATTATCACCATGCCAGTTAATAGTTGGGTAACCTTTAGCATGAATTATGGCCTTACAATATCTTCCCATGGAGTGAACCAAGTCTTTTAATTCTGCAGCTGTTATAATGTGAAACCAAGATTGAATGATTGCTTCTATTAGCTGGGTTTTATTGCTGGGTTGCTTCTGAATAACAAGTTTCTTTAGTCGGCTCCATTTATTTTCAATTGGGTTTAGGTCTGGGCTATTCCCAGGCCATTCCAGCAGTGGAATATGATTATCTTGAAACTCCAAAAAAAAAGTGGTGTTATTAGCCATCAAACCTCAAAAATACACTTTCCCCAAAAGGTTTCCACAATTTTGGTCACTACTGTAATATTAAAAACCTTGCAAACATTGAATTGACTTAATAAAAGTAATTCTTGGTTCAATATATTTCACTCGGAAAATGATACTTTCAGAGGCTATCTGAAAAAAACAGCATCCAATATCTGTAGGTTTTCTTAAAAAGAATATGACAAGCATTTGTAAAAATAATGCATTACAAGAGATGTTACTTTTCTAACATATGGCTTGGAATATATTTATAGGAAAAAAAGTATGGAAATTTTCCACAGAGGATGATCTTGTAAGCCCATAGAAATGAGTAATGCCTTCTGAATGTTTTACAGATTAAAGACAGGAATATAGACTAGGCAAAGGAAATGTAGTTCAGAAAGAATTCCACTAGAAAAATAATTCACAGAAATATGCTTATACATTTCATTAACTATTGAAATTCATTGTGGTCCATTAAAATTTAAACCATAATACATTTAAGATGATATAAACTTCAGTGTTGTTTGTTGACTATTAATCATAAATTCAAAGAGTTAGAAGGGGCCAGGTAACAATACAAAAACCAATTGAATGATGGAAGAAACCAGAAGCATCGCTGTGAGACCGACTGGAAAAATGGCGGGCTCTGACGAGCTCTGCAAAAATCCAGCCGGCAAACTGCTGTCGGAGAGTCTTTGGACCAGAACCATCCTGTAGGGACAATGAAGAAGGAGAGGTGCCTTGGACAGCCAAGAGGAACAGGCAAATTCCTTAAAAGATCGGAGGCTGCTCCTCGAACCAGCGGCGGGGGGTGGCGGCCATTGAAAAATGAATGCTCTGAAGCTGGGGCAACGGGACTAAGTTTTTTGTGTAGGAGTGGTATCTGAACGGAGTGCTGGTACTGGTGAGTGATTGGCCAGGTAAAAAAGAAAAATTTTAATAACTTTAAAAGGTGTCCCAGAGCGGAAATGAGCAGCTAATTGGCACTTGGGAAAATTAATGGAGGGAGAAGAACAAAGAGGAGGTAAAAATACCAAAGCCCAAGAAAGAAAATTTTACAACTGGATTTAAAATTGGATTTGGAGAAATTAAAAATAATAAAAGAAAAAGAAACACGAGGGAAAGTACTTTTTATGTGGATTAAAAATATTTTTGAAAGTTTTGACATTTGAGTGAGAAGAACAAAGAGGAAGTTAAAATACCAAAGCCAAAGAAAGACAATTTTATAACTGGATTTAAAATTGAATTTGGAGAAACTAAAAATAATAAAAGAAAAAGAAACCTGAGGAAAAGTACCCTCTATGTGGATTTAAAATATTTTTGACAGCTTTGATACTTAGTTGGTCTGAGAATATTGTGGATTTGAGAGACACATCTGCTGGCAGAAAGAGAGTATTGCAATATTGGTTGGAAGATAGAAGAGAAAATAACAGCTGTGACCTTAACCAATAAAAGATAATTCGGAAACTGTGAGAACTTTTAAGGAGTATCTGTTTTTCTGAACTGCTTCATTTTGACTTCAATGGTTGTGGAAGATAACAAAGTTTTAACTTGGAGATAAATATTAGAAATTGGATACTATTTGGAATTAAAAAGAGACTATATGGACTTTAAAATTTTAATTAAACATAAATTAAAAGTTTTAACAATTTTTTAAATTGACAATATGGAGTCTTGGATATGTGAGGAATTAATTGAGATGTTTAAAAACATGTGTGAATCATTAAAGGGTAATAAAAAGTCAGAAATTTTGCTGGAACACACAGAACAGGAAAAAGAGCATAAATGAAGAGCAAGAAGGAATTGAATGCAAAAAGCAGTTAGATGATTTCACTGGGATTAACAGTGGCAAAAAAAGAGTGGATAGGAGGGAATATTCCCCCAAAAAGAATCAATCAAAGGGAAAAGAAGGAAATAGTGGAAAGAGATTAGGAGAAATCTTGGGAAGAATTAATTGAGTAATATATTTAAAAGTGAGAAAAAGGATTCAGGAGAAAAGATATAATAAATACAAAAAGAAAAAAAGAAAAAGAAGAAGTTAAAAGAATGGGATAAAAGGAGAAAATTATTAAGAAGTGGAATATTGGCGAGACCAAGAGAAAAGGGTTAAAAAGGGGAAGAATAGTGGAAAGGAGGAAGGGAAATAAGGTATATATTAGTAGATTTAAGGGAACTGTATTAATATTATTAATTGTGGATGGTCAATTAAGTTAAAGGGTTTTAATGTAAGAAGTGAATATGATGATGTATATTGCTTATAGCAAAACAGAATAGCAAATGAAATATGAAATGGCAATTGAGTTTAATTATGAAGACAAGCTAAATTAAGAGACAAAACTGAAATGTTAAAAAAGTGGGATGGGGATTTTGAAAAATACATGCTGTAAATGAAGAAATAAGATAATTAATTGATGTTATTATAAGAAATTAGGAATTAAGGAAGGATAGTGATACTGTTTATGTGTTATGTATTAAGAAGAGATTAAGATAAGATGTGGACGGTCAATTAAGTTAAACGGTTTCAATGTAAGAATTGAATATGATGAAGTATATTGTGTATAGTTAAAAAGTAGGATGGGGATTTTGAGAAATATATTCTGCAAATGGAGAAATAAGATAATTAATTGATGTTATTGTAAGAAATTAGGAATTAATAGGCAGATAGCGATATTATGTATTATGTATTAAGAAGAGATTAAGATAAGATAAAGAAATATGGAAAAAGAATATTATGGCCGAAATTGGAAATATGTAAAATGTACTTGGGGGAAAAGAAGCAGATGACAAATGACATGGTGAAAAATGATGAATTTGTGATAAAGAATTATATAAAAGGAATGAATATGGAAAAAGTGGGAAGATTGGAATAGTTTATAAAAATTAATATGTATAAGATGTGACCCAGTCGACACTCTGTTCATAAAATATGTATAATGAAAATTTTTAATAAAACTTGTTTACAAAAAAACAAACAAACCCTAATTGAATGATGTCTTTTTGAGTAACCTGGTTCACTGCCGAACTATTTTTTACTGTGAGTTTTAATTTTTTTAACATTAAATTAAATTCTTCCTTTCTATAACATTAGTGTTATTCTAAATCTTGCACTCTGAAATGTTAATGAACATACTGAAGAATAAAGAATACAGGACTGATTCTTGCAGCACAACGTTTGATATATCACTTCAATTTAATGAGGAACCATTGGTGAGCACTCTTTGAGTACAGCTTCTGAGCCAACCATATATCTGTTTAATTATTGTAGCCAGCCCACATTTAGCTAGCTTGCTGATCAGCATATCATAGGGTACTTTGTGAGATGTTTTGCTGTAGTTTGAAGATATTATATCTAGGCTTTTCAAAAATAGATTAAAGAAGTTACATGATCAAAAATGGATAAGATTAGTCTGAAAAGACTTGTTTTTGACAAATGCTAACTTATCTGATAATTTTTATTATGGTCGATGCCCTTACAGATTGAGCTCCTTATAATCTGCTCTAGAATTTTTCAGTTGTCTATGTCAGAGTAACTGGTCTGTAGCTTGCTATTTCTTCCTTCCTGCCTTTTTTGAATATGGGGACAGTTTCTCTGTTGTGCTGTCTGTCTCCATCCCTTCTCTTCACACTAAAGGTAAACTGAGGCCACACAGCTATTTTAACATAGTACCTTTTGTCCTGGAGCCAGCAGAAAAATATGATGTACAAAATCTTGCTGACCCTTCATTGTACCTTTTCTATGTACTCAGAACAGATCCATATTGTGCTACTGTCTGTACAGTTTTAACGTACCGCATTCTAATGGCCAGGATTGGTGGTTCTCTGGGCTGAACTTCCAGTCCCACCCAAACTCATCTACTACGTGAAAACCTTTGTCCAACTAGCATGCTCAGTGCCCTGACCACATGCTGCAATTTTTCCTTTGTTGCACCATGGACCACTTGATTCTTTTTTTTTAAATTGCTTGAAACTGTAGGCCAACAGTTTGACCTATCAACCATTAGGTGGCAGCAAAAGGTTAGAGTTTGTTGTACCAGATTGGATCCTGTAACTTTGTTGTATCTCTTGGCTGCCATCTAGAGGTTGTGCAGCCACCAGATAAATAGTATTGAAGGAAGGGGTTTGACTGTATGGATCAGGTGAATTCCAGCAGGTTCTGACAGGTTCTGGAGAACCAGTAACATAAATTTTGAGTAGTTCGGAGAACCGGCAAATGCCACCTCTGGCTGGCCACAGAGTGGGGTAGGAATGGAGATTTTGCAATATCCTTCCCCCAGGAGTGGGGAGGGAATGGGGATTTTGCAGTATCCTTCTCCTGGAGTGGGATGGGAATGGAGATTTTGCAGTATCCTTCCCAAGCCACACCCCCAAGCCACACCCACCAAGCCACACCACATCTACCAAGCCACACCCACAGAACCGGTAGTAAAAAAATTTGGATTTCACCACTGGTATGGATGCTATAAACCAGAGTTCCCCAACCTTTCTAGCTTGGCAGCCTGGAGTGTGTGGGGGGGAAGAGGGGATGGTTTTGTGGGAGGGGCAGACGAGCAGTTGTTACTTGCATGAATGGTGCCACAAGCTCCTGCAACACTCGCGCAAGTGGGGACTCAAGCCCCCGCGATGCTCTTGCAAGTGAGGCCCAGTTGTGAATAGGCTGCAACCCAGTATTGTATTATTTGGTAATAATCCAGTCTGCGGATACAAATAAGCAATTTGAATTTTTAGGGTGAATTTGCTACAAGGCTTTAAAACTGAAGAAAACAGGCCTTCCTTCCTTCCTTTCTTCCTTCCTCCCTCCCTCTCTCCCTCCCTCCCTCCCTCCCTCCTTTTTTTTCACATCGCTGCAATTTTATACTTCTTCATCTTCTTTCATGGAAGATGCCCTGCTGTTCCTTCATATCAAAATTAGGCATATGCTAGTTTTGATTCTATACAAATCATTAATAAATCATTTTAATAAGCATTTCTGTGAAAGCAAGCATTTCCCCACACTACAAAGTAATATAACAAAATCTAATTTTTATTTTGTTGGCACCTATTATGATAGTTTTAAAGGAAAAATTATACCATTACGGATATAATTTTTCATCTTAAAGTGAAAGGAAACATATGATACAGATATAAGCAATCATCTGTGGTTTGTAGAATATGAATAATGGGAAGTTTTTCTTTCACTCACATGATAAAATTAAAAACTGTGAGATTTTGGACCAATAAAACGATATTGTTCTCCCTTACAAAAATCAAAGTTAGAATATGTTGCTATTAGATGTGTTGATATTAGATGATAGATTAGATGACTTGTTTACCTTAAACAAGTTTAAAAGGACATCAGAGAAATGAATAGAAAATTCCGCTAGATTTATGTTATTATTTCAATAGCTATATACTACCTCCTTAAGCCCAACTTAAAGGGTCACGGTGGCTCACTGGCTAAGATGCTGAGCTTGTTGATTGAAAGGTCGGCAGTTCAGTGGTTTGAATCCCTAGTGTCACATAACGGAATGAGCTCCTGTTACTTGTCCCACCTTCTGCCAATCTAGCAGTTCGAAAACAATGCAAGTAGAAAAATAGGGACCACTTTTGGTGGGAAGATAACAGCATTCCGTGTGCCTTTGGCGTTTAGTCATGCCGGCCACATGACCACGGAGACCACGGAGACGTCTTCAGACAGCTCTGGCTCTTCAGCTTTGTAATGGAGATGAGCACTGCCCCCTAGAGTTGGGAACGACTAGCACAGGTCGGGGAACCTTTACCTTTACCTAAGACCAGCCCATACTAGGTGCTGAGGCACAATAGTAGAAGGCAGCTGGTGAACTTCTGGTATGTAACTTGATGCCAGTATGATAGAACATGGCAGACTATATAAGTGTTGGCCTGATTCAAAATGGTTCTTTTTAATTCATGCCTTCCCCAACACCATATAAACCAGGGGTGGGTTCTATTTACCTTTAGTACTGGTTTGCAACGGGGCCGCTCATGTGCGCACACACTCTTCTGCTCATGTGCAGAAGCGTTCTGATGACATAGGTGTTGGTGGGTGGAGCCTCCTGCCGGTTTTACTACTGCTTCTATAGAACCGGTCCGAACCGGGGGCAACCCACCACTGATATAAACCTAGGCGTCTTTTGTATCCTGCTGATACTGTGGTTATCTCCAGCTGGATACCAACCAAATTAAATCAAACCCTCCAATCAGTGATGGGATTCAGCCAGTTCGCACCACTTTGGGAGAACCGGTTGTTAACTTTCTGAGCAGTTTAGCAAACTGGTTGTTGGAAGAAATCATTAGGGCAGAGAACCAGTTGTTAAATTACTTGAATCCCACCATTGCCTCCAATCCTGCAGAGAAACTATGATAGAACCTTATGTTATTTTTTGCAAAATATCCCCATGGCTATTTTCATATAGTAGCTCCTAAATTCAGCATTATGGCTTTGTTTTGGTTCACCAAGCTAAGTAAGTCTCTTATGAAGCTCTTCTTTGACCTTTCAGTGAAAAATGATGAGGATGACCTGCAGCAGACATCTCCCTTTGGGGGATCAGCAAGGGAGATTTGGGTGAGAATTCAGTCATAAAATAATGGCGGCTTCTGATATTGCTGTGCTGTTTTTTTTTCCAGCTGTCCTGTTAACAGTGCTTTTTTTTTTTTTTAAAAAAAATTGATTTATATGCCGCCCTTCTCCGGAGACTCAGGGCGGCTTACAATGCGTTAAGCAATAGTCTTCATACTTTTGTATATTTATACAAAGTCAGCTTATTGCCCCCACAAACTGGGTCCTCGTTTAACCTACCTTAGAAAGGATGGAAGGCTGAGTCAACCTTGAGCCTGGTAAGATTCGAACCTGCTGTAATTGCAGGCAGCTGTGTTAATAACAGGGTGCTTTAAACCACTGTACTACCAAGGCTCCTTCTCTTTTTTCCCTTCACAATTTCCTTTGGAATCCAGAGCACTTGCAATAAAATTTATTATTAAAACATTTTTTTTAAAAAAAGCAAAAATGTCTACTTTTAAAACTATTTAAAGTCCCTCCTTTCCCTAAAAAAAAAAAAAAAAAAAACTCAAATGTAAAAGGAAATTAGGGTTAAAAGTGCAATTGCAAATCTTTCTGGCCATCTATCCAATTTTAAAACCTGAGAAAAGAGTCATTAAAAATTGCATGACTGCATTTCATAGATGCATGTCAATGAA
Organism: Arizona elegans; assembly: GCA_022577455.1. NCBI lineage: Eukaryota > Metazoa > Chordata > Lepidosauria > Squamata > Colubridae > Arizona > Arizona elegans. The sequence goes on from JAKOOJ010000001.1 coordinate 248,123,095, forward strand.
ACTGCACATCTGAAATTGGATTACGAATAACATTTTTAAAAACCCTACGTGATTATAATAGATATCAGTTTATAACTATACATCCAAATTATCCAGAATGCCAGCTACATCTAGTGGTTGCTAGTAGGTTACTGCAAAACTTCCATTAGGCACATCAATGGCTTTTAATTTAGCACGCCAGATTGTATCTATTTTATTTTTCAACTATGCAGACTGAAAGTAAACTCCAAACCCATTTTGAATTTAGTGTGCCAAAAATTTTAAGTAGTTTAATTATTGTTAAACAATATACAAGATGGTTTGATCATTTATAATGTGTGTGAGAAGACTTGACTTTAAAAGCAGCAAAATAAATCCTGAGCTGGTTGTCTTGCAGTTTAAACACAAAATGCTGATATTTAGATATCCCAGGTCTCAGCATGATAATTGTAACTGTGGCTTTAACTCTGTTTGTTAACAGAGTTAACAGCAAAAGAGTTGATCTTCATTTCCAGGGATCTGGGTCTAATTTAGAGTCAAACATAGCACTTCAACTATACTTAAACAGTTTTCTTAGCTTGCTGTCTTCACATATACATGTACGCACACGCACACGCACACACACACACACACACACACACAATAATATGAAAAATAAATTTTGCTGGGACACAAACCTAGATGCTCAGGGCCATGCCATACCTGGGTTTTGGGGGGGGGTTTTTGCCATCCCTTCATTCAACTATATATTTGTGTAAGATATATTTGTATATTTGTACCCAAATCTCTCTGTCTCTCCTCCCCTCTCATATACACTCATACCATCATCATTGACCTTTAAATATACAAATAGGTATATTTGTATATCTTGGTATAAAAACAATTGGGAACAATAGCAAGACAGGGAGAACAACAACTGGAAAATAATCATTCACCAAGAATTCCAAATAAAATTGATAAAGTTAGTTTTAATTAAGCTAGATACATTCTTTCTGCTTGAGGAGGGTTCTGAGTTCAGATCATTAGAGTTTATTGCGGAAAGAATATCTGAAATATACTTCAGAGGTTTCTTGATTTAAGTAGTTAGTAAACCCTCTTTCTTATCTAATCAATATTTTTTAATAGCAATTTAGCTAGAAAATAAAAATAACTACTGGTTGAAGCCCTCTTCTCAAGGACTCCAGAGCTAATCAATAAAGAAGAAAACCAGACCAAATAAGCTATTGTGTAAAAGAGTTTATGTTTCGAGTTGTCTATGGAGATTCTCAATCATCCAGATCATAGTTGTCCCAAAGTGACTTTTCCAAAAGGCAACTAGACTTACAAGGTTTTTTTTCTTTGAAAATGTTTCTCTTCTCATCCAAGGAGCTGAACTGAAGAAAAGAAGCTTCTTGGATGAATAGCGAAATGTTTTCAAAGAAAAAACTAAGAAAATCCAGTTGCCTTTTGGAAAAGCACCTTTGAGACTATGTTTTGAGTTGTATTTTGAGGAAGAAAAGATAAATTGTAATCTCCTTGGCCTTCACAGCATGGCGTCAAGAGAAAAAGGTTTTGTAGAGACACCCTATTGAATGTTGACAATGCAGAAAATTGTCACAGCATTCCTTGGTAAAGGTAATGAGCTCTAAGAATTTGTGTCCTGAATCCATACCTTTGCATCTTGGAGATATTTCTAATCTATCTGCTTCTTCGAGTTTGAGTTGATAGTTTAGGCATGTATGTCTGTGTATATTGGCAATGGAAGGAAAGTTTGAAAAATGTATTTCTCCACATTCCAAATGTTCTCACAGGATCAAAAAAGACAGAGATCACCAGCAGATTCTGTGCACATAGCAGTGCCTGTATTTGCAGGTGTTTTGCTTTCTGTTATGGGGTGAAACAGCTGCCAGTCATACCTGCAGGAAAAAAGGAAAGAGCAGCACTTGGCTACAATGCTGCCATCAGGTCAAACAACCCCGACACTGTGTTGCCTAGCAGGGACCCTGTGATGGAATGAAATGTGTCTGGAATACCTGCTGAGAATGTTGGCAGGGAGACAGCATGCTAAGAGAGTGGCATAAAGCCCACAGCTGAATTTCTGGCCACATTAGAGCTCCTTACCAGAATATCCTTCTTTTGTTTCATTAACCAGTGAGCTCTTTAGAACTGGGTCAGGGGAAAAAAAAATAGCAGCGTTTGCTGACACGTAAAGAAATAGCTGCACAGGATCGGCAGACAGCTAGCACCTTTAGGCCTTTTTATTTTTTTAAACGCCATTCTTTTCAGCACGCAAAAAGCACAGCCATTCCTTGTTTCAGGTGATCCACTGCAGCTCTCCCGCTCTCTATGTGTGCTGAAGCTGTTGCAGGTGCCACACCTTCTTTTTTTCAAGGCACTTCTTTGCAATGGAAAAAAAATCATTTTTTCCTCAGGCTACATAAGGAAACTGAGAATGTGTCATTTAACTTTCATGTCACATAGCAGGCCAAGGAAAAGAAATGGGATTCTGGCCCTCCTTTTTGTGGTTCTTATCAGGAAGAGGGAGAGGTGGCAAAGATTGATCGAGGGTAGTTTCGCCAGATCCAAAGACAGAATGAAAATGGAAGCTGTCCTCAGACAGAAGGATCAGGAAAAGCATCTGATGGTTACAGACTTGGATGGGAAGAGAAAAATAGAGCAAATGTCTCTTGCTTGCTCTCTTTGACATATTAATTGCAACTATTTCTAATAATAGGATGCAATGGGCAGCCGTATAAATATAAATAAATATAAATGTAAACATAAAATTTGTTTTCATCCTCATGGTTTTCAAATATATTTCCAATACATGCATATTTTTTACTCATCCACAGGTTTTTCACTTCATTCCATCAAGCATTGGCTTTCATTCTAGTTTCCACACACTTTATTGATGCTCTGTAACACACTAAAGCAGCTTATATGTTTCCTATCCTTAAATCCACTTTACCTTTGTTCTGTTGAGAAATGTATCCTCTAATACTTTTTGACACAGGATTTATACTCTCTGCACTTGTTCCATTTTCACTCTGTTTTCTTTCACTTTTTTCCTTTCCTTCTACATAATCTTCCCCAAGGATATTATCAAATAATGTGCATCATGCATTCAGAACTTCTCATTTTTATATCCTTTACAACAGGAATCTAGAAGCTTTGCTGACCGAGGAATTCTGGGAGTTGAAATCCACAAGTCTTAAAGTTGCTATAGTTGGACACCCCTGCTTTACAAAATCTATTGGAAACAAAAGTGTTTTTAACAGGTATTCCACAGACGCCATTCTCTTCTTTCTTAAGGGAAGACACATCCTCTGGATTTGTTAAAGTGTTATTAATAAGTGTCTTATTAAGGAAGGCTTCTGTAAAAGCAGTAGGCCTCACAATGGACATTCTTTTTTGAAAAAAAATATTAACGCAGTGTTTACAAATAGCGTATTCAACTAGATATGACAATCAATATCATACTTCTTTTTCATCAGGATGTTACATCATCCTTCAAATCCTCCCTCCTCCCCTGGGCCAGATTAAGGCCAATCAATGCCGTAAGCACAGTCCAACAATGGCCTTTCCATTGCTTCATTGACAATACATGAAGACTCAATTACTGCTAAAGGTGAAATAACAGATTAAAATTTTCCTTATCTTCTAGGCTACCTCCCAAGCTGGACTCCATTACTAAATTAAACATTGAGGTTTTGTTTTTAGTTTTTTTAAAAAAACCGTTTTAACACAAATTAGCAACCAGCAAGACAAGCAGTATTATTTACTTACTGCCATAAAAAGGTGCAGATCTTCAACCCTTTTTATGCGATGTTTAATAAAACTGTTATGAAGGAAAATGCAAATAGAAACGTTTATTGAAAATTAGACCTGGTGGCCTAGAGGTGGAGCTCAGGCCTTACAATCAGGAGGTTGTGAGTTCGGTTCTAAGTAGGGTCTCCTGCTTGGGCAGGGGATTGAACTGTAAGGTCACTTCCAACTCTGTTAATCTGTTATCTATTTAACTAAAGCCAAGTACGGCAATGAAAAGAGTTATGGGCATGACAGCTAGAGGAAAGATCTCAATGGGGCTTCCCTACCCTTGGTGCCCTAAGTATATGCCTATTTTGCTTAATGGTTAATAGGGGCAGCACTCCCTGCAATATACTATAGTTTTACTATACTATAGTAAAACTCTTTCCCAAGAATATGTGGAGGGGAGGGAAACATTTTTTTCCCTCTTCCGTCTGCAATCCACAAGATGGCACCAGCATCTAATACATTCACCCACAAGCAGTGTTTACCTTTTAGAGCCAGCCACCCATAACAGATTAGGGGATTAAATATTTGTCTCTAAAAGACCTGGCCTTTCCCGCCCACATCAATTTATGCGCCATAGCGGGCTATTGCTGTTACAAAAGACATTCAGACTATAAAGTGCACAATAGATGTCAACTTATTCTTTGTCTGTCTCTCTTGAGCACCTCATAAACAGCTGCAAGGAGCTGTTCTAACCAGATCGCTCACTGACTGCCATGTGATGTCTTTCTCAGCCTTGGGGGGGAAAAATGGCCTCTGCCTGTTGTTTTTTCTCCAACCACAAGAGAGTGACGTTGTTTTATTAATCAGCATTTATTTTCCTAACAAGTGTCTTTTGTGCGGGCTTCTGCACAGGGAGGCTTATCACTGATCTCCATTGCAAATAAAGCACTGTGTCTATTTATGGTCATGGCTTAAAGAACAGCACACAGCTCATGTACCATATTAGAACTTTTTGAAAAAGAGCCAAAATACAGGGGTCAGGTTTCCTGTGCTACAAGCAACCTAAGTAAGAATGCAATATACCAGCACCCTCTTCCCAGCCGTGGTTGCAAAATAGCCTGGTAATAGTCCTTGCTCATATTAGTATTGATTAACTTGGGGGAGTGTCTTCTAATGTTTTAGAATACACTTATAATGGCAGGTGATATGGGTGCAGCATGTCACATAGGGATTTTTTTTTCTTCCAAAAAGTTGGGACATTTGAGATTGCCAGTCTGATTATGTTCCAATTTGGTTCAAAATAAGTGACTGGGTCAAAGAGGATTTCAGAATGTTGATTAGCAACTTTGTGTAGAATAGAGTTAATGATTGATGTTACAGTGACTGAGGACTGTTATGAAATGGAATCTCTGGGGATGTATTTCAAGTTTTTCTAGGGCAGAACAATTGCTTTGGATAATAGGACATGTCTGTAGCGGACATGTCTAACCTGTAGCAGTTAGGAAGCGGGGGAGACATGGGGCACTCTGGATAAATTAATATAAACTCAATGAAGCCGTAAACTATGATGATTAATGAAGCAGGCATGAATATTTCTCTCTTCATAGCATCTGCCACTGATTGGAATGTTTTGTGCAATTTAATGAAAAAGGGGGCTTTTGGTACCCAAAATATACTTATTTTGTTCCTATTTATGGAGCAACTAAAATGGAAATGTTTTACTTTGGCAAACAGGTAACTTACGAAACTCAAGAATTTTGAACCAATTTGTACAACATATATCTAATGCCATCCCAAAGCTGATTATTTCATAAGTACTATTTCAAAAGTACTTCAGCTAGTTCGAAAGCTAACTGAATCTCAACATTGTTTAATAAATTGACTAGGTAATTATAGATCTACAGTCTCTCGGACATCTTCAGGTATGCAGTTTTCCTGACCAAATAATCCAATATCTGATCCCTGTAAAGGTTTAGCTACTGCTGCAGATTACTGATATCATTTTAAAATAAATCTCTGCAAAATTTCAATGCTTCTCTAATTTTGCTGTGTATGCTACATAATACGCTGTACACAAACGTAACAAATCCTAACATAATAGTAATGCAGTTAGCAGCAAACGCAAAGCCAACTACATGTGACTCAAAATATTGGTTTCTTGCTCAATTGTCCTTGACACCATATTCCTTGTTTTGTTGATATACAATAGGAATGTTTTGAAATGATTGTAGTATTAAGATCAAAGCGTATAAGGCATGAAAATGCTGTCAAATGCAGTTCCCTGCCTCAAAGCTTACTGCTAGTCATCCATCATCCAAGAGCAATTTATCTCATTCTAATGGGTACAAAGCAGTATTTCTGTGACATTACACAAAACATTGTTCTGGATAACACAGACAAACCCAGGGTCCATATTGTAGGAAGAAGATAGAGAAAGCATGATGAAAAATGCTGCTTTTGGGGAATCCACTAAATACAGCTAAATTCAAGGAAGCAGTTTTAAATGTTTCACCAGATAATATATCCCAGCTTGATACAAATCCTAGTGCACACATAGTTCAGTGAAATATAATATAAGAATTGATATACTGCCAGGCTGTACCTTATATTCTGGTTAGGAATATTAGAGAATGATAATTGACACTTGCTCTTTGAAGTTATTTCAGTATAAGAGGGAGAACTGTAAATGCCTGCCCAACACCTAAAAAATAATTTTGAAAGTGAGATATCAGGTCAGTGTTTAACTGCTGCAGCCTTGTTAAACATAATGTTAAATACCTGATCTTGTACTGATCACAGAAAGTAGGGAACACCTTTCTTTTCCCACCAAGAGAAAGTGAAATAAAATGTATTATTGATTTAAATATTTTACTATCTCCATGAGAAAATACATAAATTATTCTTTTAGTACCTGCGTCTATAGATGCGTAATACAATTAGTTCAATTTCGTTTAACAAAACATTTTCCACCAATATGTGTTCTGCTTTTCATCCCTCTATAATGAAAACTTATGATTTTAGTGCAATGTAGGTTTTTTAAACAAAAAATGGTTAAGGGCACTTTTATCTTGATGCAAGAAAGATGGAACAAAAGCTACAACATGCTTATTTTATGAAGCCCTTTCACAAAGTAAGAAATAGATGTGCATGAAGAACAAAGTCTTATTGAGAGTACTTGTGAGAGTATTTATAAAATTAAAGTTTAATAGATAAATAGAATAAATACTTTATGCATCATAATTCTGGACAACTACATTTATAGCAAGTAAGTTGGCAAAATCACAAGTTGTTGCCTCTTGGCAAATTCCACTTTTGATAAAATCACACAGGCATGTTACAATGTTACTTATGAGACTGTGATGTCATAATTAGATTTAAATCCTTTTACCTTCTGCACTGATCATGACATATAGCACACAATGGTGTCAAGTAAATACTCCTTCAGAATGTTCACACATTCAGAATGTTCACACAACCCAACAGCTCAACAAGTTAAAAAGGGTCATATGTACTAAATATTTGGAGGGAGCAACTGAAGGGGTAGGCAAGAAAAAGAAGTTTAGGAAAAAGAAGTGGGAACTATACCTAGGAAAAAGTTAAAGCCTTTAACTTTTTATGGACACTGGCAACTTAAAATAAATTAACATGTTCTCAGAAAAAAAAATGTACAAAAATACTGTCAAATTTCCCAAAAAACTTTCAACGCAGTAGTTCTTTCCCCCTACGTATAAACCATGTAAGCACATTACCAAAATAAAAAGATGTTGAAAATAAAAGCCAGCAAAATCCCCTCCCACCGCCATTCCATTCACACTATCTTTTTGTCTGTACAAATGGGGGAGAAGAACAGTCAGCAGAGTTTAAGTAACAGTATTATTTTTCCTGAAAAGGGAAGGTTTGGCCCACATTTCCTAAGCTTCCAGTTTAGCAGACTAAAAATTAGCATCACTCCAATGCATAGTTCAAAACAAAGGAAGAGGGCAGTATTTGCGCAGGAATCTATCCTGAAGTTCGTGCAATCAACTAACACATTTTTAAAAATCTTCTTTTTTTAAAACTCAGAATCTGAATGCAGTTCTACTCATTCGAAACCGTAACTTGCAGAATATCCACAAGATTTATTTTGCCAATGTTTGCATGTAGTCACTGAAAGAACTGCCAGGGAAGAAATTAAGCAGAGAGACTAGAGAGACAGACACTGAGGGATATGAAAGATGGGTACAGTTAAAAATTATTACAGGAACAAAAATGAGTGGCCAAGCTTAAAAATAAAGAAGTGATGGTAGCAAACAGAAAATAAGAAAAATTATACAAGCTTATATTTTACTCTGCTTCCCAGGTTCCTACAAGCCTTTGAAATACTGTCTCTAGAGGGAATGTTTTCATTCATACATATGGAAAAAAAAAGTCCTTTGTTTTGCACGAAAGTCAGCAGCTCACTCTGCTAGACTGCTGTTTGCAAACGAAGTCTGTCATGAAATCAAATTCATTCTGTCCCAGCCAAAGCTCGGGAAGCTCCTTGATGCGATCCAAGCCCATTTCTACGACTAAGGACATCAGGACCTCCTCGTCGATGAAGTCCGTGTCAATGACATTGGGAGGCAGCATTGCTGCAGGGACGTGGGGCACGGAAGCAGGCACACTGCCATTGCCCCCTCCAGCCCCACTGCTGCTGTGCTTGGGGTTGCAGTCCCGAAAATGCTGGGTTGCTCCATTGAGCTGATGGTTGGCAGGAAGTAAATCCGGCATGTAGTGGTTGTGAGGGTAAGGATGGTGACTGAAGTACTGGTTATTCAGCTTCTGCAACTGCATGCTGGCTGTTAAGGGCCCACCTTGAGGGGCCACCGTCGGTGCCATGAACTGGGAATTATTAAACCTTGCTGTCGGCGGCATGCTGCCAGCAGGGTGTCCCCCGTTCACGTTCCCTGGCCCCATGGCATGCCTGATCCCACTGTTTGTGTTCATATTTCCTCCTCCGTAATGGAGATGGTCGCTCATCAAGGCACTGAAGGCATGAGGCTGCTGCTGCTGGTGGTGATGGGTTGGAAAGGGTCCCATGCCCATGCGATGCGCCGGGTGGTGGTGAAGCCCAGTGGTTCCATCCGGGAAGCGCCCGTGGTTCATGGCCATCATGTGCTCTGCCATTTCCAGCCTTCAGAAAGTTAATATTTACAGAGAAAGGGATCAACATTTATACTATCTGCCTGCGCCCTCCCGCCCCTGAAGCTCTCTCTCCCTCCACATCTCTCTGCCTAGGAAGTCGCCCCTCCAGGTCTCCACCCTTCCCGCCCCCCTCCAGCCCCCTCGGTCCTTTTCTCCTTCCAGAGAGTGTCTTGCCAATTTCGCCGGCACTGGCAAGCGGGGAAGGCGCCTTGGGCACCATCGCCGGCTGGCAGCCGCCCTCCCCTCCGCCACAACTCGCGCACACCTAGGCGCTCCCCGACTCCATTTATCACTCGTCCCTTTTTGATCGGCAAACGCCGGTCCACGGTCGTAACGCTAATGCAAACAAATCCACGGGTGTCGTCGCGGAAAAAGCCTTACATAAGAACCACAGAAGGGAGAGCGAGCGCTGTCCGACCTTCCCGCTCTCCTTGTCAGCAACTTTGGGAATTAAAGTCCGCCAGGACCGCTTGCGATATAAGAACAAGTGGATTACCGCGGAAAGCCTCTTCCCTCCCCCGCCTCGGGCATGCCTTCCCGTGCCTCCAGTCCTCGGTCCGGAGCTTCGTGCAGGGAGCGCGAGAAAAGCCCACCGCTCACCTCAAGCTCTCGCTCGCTTTCTTCCTTCGCTCCCAACGCGCTGCTGGACCCAAGTCAGCAGAAATCGCCCAGCATAGAGCAGGCGACGGTCCGGTTCCTCTTCTGGGCTTGACCAGGTGGCGGGTGGCGGTGGCGATTAATTCTTCTGGCTGCTGGGCATTCAGACTCGAAGCCGCGGCTTCCCTCGCTCGGCGAGTTTCTCATCAGCCCTTGCCAACAATGAGCTGTGTTCCTTACCCTGCTTTGGCCACAGCTAATATAGGATTTCAAAAGGGAGGAGCGAAAAGCCTTCGCAGGCAACCAGAAGTAAAACCTGGAGCAAAGCAAGGAAAACAAGCCAGGCGGAACTGGAAGGAATCCAAAGCACCCCGTTGTTCTCGCGGGCTCCGGGCCACGTGTGCCATCGGCGAGGCCCTCAGATCAGCGCGGACGCGAAGGGATTGAGAGCGTTTACGCGGGTGGCCGGGGTTGGATCGGGCGCCGAGCGAGAAATGCGTGGGCCGTCACCCGGCAAATCGCCCTTTTGCTTCTAATGGAGCCATCAGTCGGATCAACTCGTTTATCTCTCACCATTAGGCGCTCTTGCTGCTTCCCTGCCCCGCCCTCCACGGGATACTAAACACGGGCGTTTATTTCTTTTCCCTTCTTGCCGCGCCTCCTTCTTTCTCCAGACTTGGCGAGGCTCTTTGGAAGCTCCAGGTTGCCACGAGAGGAGCCCAAAGGCCGGGTCCCCGGTCCCCCTGCACGGAGAGCCCCAACTTCGCTCCAGACTTTTCGGCAAAGCGCGGCCAGTTCCACTGTAGCCTTGGTGGAGGCGCGTGTCCCGCTGGGACATGCAGGATCCGATCCGCGCTTTCGAAGCGACACGCGGCTTTGCCGTGGACATTTTGCAGTTTACCTCTCCTGGTGGCTTTGGCGTTCACACACGCAGGCGTCTCAACTCCGCAAAAAAAACGCCGCGATCACCGGAGTGGGGTCCTTGCTGCCTTGCCTGCCGCTCCCACGCCATTCCCCGCCATTCCTTTTCATAAGGAATGACCAAGCCGGCTCGGGGTGGGGGGAGATCGGTGGGGAAATAGAGTGGGGTAGGAAAGGCGGGTCTGGCCCCGGGTTTAAGCCAGCTTCTTGCTACTACAGTCAGCAAGCAAATTGATATTGCTGGGAAAGCAGGCAATAATTTCTCTGTAAATAAAGCGCGTCCCCTCCTACGGGTTTACTTCATCTGCGCGCCCTTTTGAAGGCTTGCTAACGGAGTCAATAAACAGCCGGTAGCACCGGAATAGCAGAGCTGCCCGTCCCTGAGGTAGCCTCGCAAATGCGGGGAAGGCAGGGTGGTGTAAGGAAACCCCCTAAGACCATCCGTACGGAACTTTTCCTAGGGACCGTCGACCACAGTAGGTGCATAGTTACATACCCGGTTATCTTGCTTGGATATCAACTCCCATCCTAAACAGAGTTGAGAGGATTATGGAATTTGGAATTCATGGCGTCTCAGAAAACCGGGATTAGACGGTGTCCAGATGGACGGGGTAGTTATAGTATGGCTCTCTCATCATCAGTAATTAGGGAAAGCAACAGTGGGAACTAGGATCAGAGAGTCGCAGAACTGAGCAGTGGAAGGATATGGTAGAGGTCATCTAGTCCAACTTCTTGCTTAATGCAGGATCTATAAGGTATAAGAGGTAGCTGCTGCTGTCATCTCCGATCTGGTAGTTACGGATATATTGAAGGACAGCTGCTATTGTCAATATTTATATAATAAGTACAATTTCAGAATGCACAACCATTCCCATAATAGCTCTGCAAATACTCTTCACTTAGATTTATTTATTTATTCATTCATTCAATTTATATGGCCGCTGGTTTCAAATAAGTGATTCTGAACAGCTAACAGCAATTTTTTTAAAAAAGCAAAGAAAAAAAAGAGAACAAAAATACAAAGTAAATAGACAATCAGCATCACAAGATTTTTTTTTAAAAAGAAATCAATATGGGCACAATACAAATATTTCAACAACATTAATTCACAGGGTCCAACACATGCTCTGACAACAGAGAACAGAGTTTCCAGATTCAGGAAAGGGCAAACTGCAAATGTTCTTCTGGTTGCTGACATTGAATAGGAGCTGTGAGTTGAGCAGGACCCCAAAATTGTGCAACCCACAGAGAACAGGAAATGGAAATTCCCCAGAATTGGGGGGACCTTGAACCAAAAACCAAGCAGTCTTGGTAAGGTAGAGTTGTTTGGCCCATTCAACCCCCCCCCAATCTCCAGACACAGAACCTTCACCGAATCTCTTGGATGGCCTCGTATGTAATAAAATCCCCAGGAGACCCAGGTTACCTTGATCAGAACATCTGGACGACTTATCAGCCGATACATATGGAAAAATATTTGCCAGTCTTAGCACAGTTAGGTAGCCCTTAATAGTGGCTTTGCCTTGTGTTTTCTTGGATTCACGCTTTGTTGTCCTTTGTCCTCCAGTGGCACTCTAAGCATCTCTTCAACCATTTCATCTTCCTCGGTTAACAGGGGAATTTTGAAATCTATGGAAGAGAGAGGCTGCATAATTGAACTCCAATTCAGAGCCTCCATATTCTTTGCATTCCAAACAATTATCAAGGTCCTGCACCAGATCTTCAGGGGCCACCTTACTGGATGCACTTGAGGTATACTGATTGAGTAGTTTTAGTCTCCCTGCAACAGGGAGGAGGGGGGTGGGAGAGCACCAGAGAACTCTAGGAGTAATAAAGAGATATCAGATCATCAGTGGTGGGTTGCCCCCAGTTCAGACTGGTTCACAAGAACCGGCAGTAAAACCGGTGGGAGGCTCTGCCCACCGCCCCGGATGTTGTCATCGGCGATCTGTGCATGCACAGAACCTTCCCGTTGTGAACCGGTAGTAAAGGTAAGTAGAACCCACCCCTGCAGATCACGACTGAGAAATGATAGCAGTCACCCTAATTTCAAATCACCTTGCAATTGCTCCTGCAGGAAAAGTAGATCTAGCGTATGACCACTGTCATGTGTTGGGCCTTGATGACCTGGGTCAGGTCCATAGCTGTCATTTGAGTCATGAAATCCTGAGGCATCTTGGACATCCCCACTCCAAGGCAGGTTGAAGTCCCCAAGGATCATGAGCTTGGAAACCTCCATCACTAACCTGGTAAAAGAGTCTAGAACAGGGGTGTCAAACTTGCGTCATGGCAGTGTCACGTGACATATCAGGACTTTTCCCCCCTACGCTAAACCAGGCATGGACGTGGCCCGCGGGCCTCATGTTTGACAATCTTGGTCTAGAAGCTCAGCCAGGGAGGTTGTTATGCAGTAGAAAGGATGGTACAATAGTAACAATCCCAGCTGATCCCAACAACTCAATCTAACAAACAGAGACTTGCACCAACTATTTATGAAGCAGCATCTTTGAATGCCACCAGAGTATCTCGGATGACATATCCTGAATTTCCATGATTTTGTTTATATCAGATATCACCAAGAGGTGCAGTGGGATCTGGGAACTTGGGGATCTTGTGCCACCTGCAAAGCTGCCATTTTTCTGATCAGCCTTGTTACTCTAGGTTACAGGGAGCACTGAGTTAAGAAGAGACAGTGGAAGAGCATGGTTAAAATGTGGTTTAAGAATGGAGCTTCAAATAGAGTTAGAAAAACAAGATGGCAATTTTTTCATTGGAGGAATTCACAATAAATGAGATAAAAGCTGGTGAGAATTATTGGTGAGCATGAAAAGATGCCAAATATTTATTTAGTATATTTTACTGCTATAAAGGAGGGCAGTCATCCTGAAACTGGCTTTCAAATTCCTTGACTTTATGGAGTGATATTTATGTTAACCTTCAGGTAACTAAGGCCACTTCCTCATAATAGTTTATAGTATCTTGTAATGTTGTTCAACCATTGCTGTACTAAAGTAATGAAAACAGACTTTATATTAATTACGTCAGCGCTTGATGGTTGGTGATGCCAGAAGACACAATACATTAATAGTGAGGAAATGGCTTACATTTATTTATTTATTACCAGCCTTTATTATTTTTACAAATAACTCAAAAGTGGCGAACATACCCAACATACCTTCCTCATCCTATTTCCCCCACAACAACACCACCTCTTGAAGTGAGTTGGGCTGAGAAAATGTAACTGGCCTAAGATCATTCAGCTGACTTTTAGGGCTAAGGCAGGACTTGAATTTACAATCTTTTGCTTTGTAGTTTGGTATATTAACCACTATCTTGTATTGTAAATAGGTATTGTAGGTCTCATATTGTAGTATTCATACACTCATTACCTAGTGTAGCTCATCACTTCATGACTTATGGCAAATGTTTCTACTCTTTTTTGATATTTGGTTCTGTATGGATTGATGTCAATTGTTAATTTGTTTTGATCATGATGACAATTATCTGTAAGAAAAAATATGTCTTTCTTGTTACTAACAGGATACTAGTTCGTTAGATTTAGATTTAGTTATGATGGGTAATCTATGAACTGATAATTACGACTGATGTGCCAGCAGCCTCTAGATAGCCAAAACAATTTTCTCATTTCTCTAGGAGAGTTTTCTATTAATACAACTTTTGGCGTTGTCGATGCCTTGATCAGTTTCTTCAATTTAGGGATGATCTGGTTTGCTAACAGAATCGCTCCCAAACACTCAGTAAAGCTCATAAGATGAGGCAGAGCTGGTTGCAATGCAACCAAACAAAATTTTTGCAGTGAAGCATGTGGAGTAGAGATGCAGGCTAGAGTTTCAATGGTGCAATAAATCTTATATTTCTGTCATACTACATCTGCTCCCTTCAAGACAGTGGAGTAATTCTGAGTTAGAGACACAAAATGAAATCTTCACTTATTATTTTGAAGTACATTGTTATCTTATCAGTTGCATGTTATTGTAGTTGTTTTCTTAAAGAATTCTTATATTCTAATGCAAATCATTCTGAGGGTAGTTTCATATGAAAGGGGGCAGATCAGGGGTGGGTTCTACTTACCTTTACTACCGGTTAGTAATGGGGCTGCGCGCGCCCACTGCGCGCACACACACTCTTCTGCGCAAGCACAGAAGCTTTTTGATGACGTCGGGGTCGGTGGGCGGAGCCTCCCACCGGTTTTACTACCGGTTGTATAGAACCGGTGCGAACCGGGGGCAACCCACCACTGGGGCAGATAAACTATAATTAAATATACAGTTTTAAAGGCATTTTTAAAAAATGCCTTGTTTCTTTACTTCCTTGGGCAGTAGAAAGAACTTGTTCTTCAGATTTGAATAGTAGTTTGATTTTTGTGGAGAAGAAAAACCTCAGTAAGAGATGTCAGGATAGAGTCCGTATGCCGTAATTTTAAAGATTTTGTGCTGTGCAGAAAAATACCTCTATATATTTTTTTCTATCAGTTGTCAACCAAGAAAAAATATTTGTGAAATTTCTTTTGAAGAAAGAGACAATTTTAGTGAGATTTTCAGTCACTTCTTGTGACTGTGATGTCACAAGGACTCTTCCAACTGAGCTTTTGCAGGTTGGAAAAGGAAGATCTTCAGAGAAAGTGATGAAAAGTCATGTGACAGAAAACAACAGCAATAGGACTTCCACCTCAAAAGCATCCATGGTTTGGATCAGAAATGTCAAAATGATGGCTAGGAGCACAATGGAAACCTTGACCGTTTTTGTATGTGCCTCACAAGTGAGACACTTTAAAAAAGCACAGGGCTTTGTGTAGTCCCAGCTGCCATCTTGACTTTTTTGACCTCTCTTGCAGATGCCCTGCTCCACTGCCTTCAGCAGTAAAGTAAGCTGTAAGACACCACCAAAAAAACAGCAAAAGAAATCCTTAAGGTTGCCAAGGAGAACTGAGAAGAACAGAAGCCTCTTTGACAGCAAAGAACACTTTGAAGAAATTGTGAGGCAGATTTTGATGAAGCATGAGGCTTTTTCATTCAACTCTTTGTCATGCTTTGTATTCTCATAAATATAGGCTCTCTTTTTCTTTAAAGGAGCTAGTCATTTTGTTTGTGGGAAACAATAATAATGTATCTTGTTTAGGATGTATGAAAATTTGCCCTACTTGTTTCTTTTGCCTTCCTTCCTCTTTTTCAATAGCTCATTTTTTTTCTAAATATAGCAGGAGAGCAAAGACTAACCCTCATTTTCCTTAGGGAAAAAAAAACCTTCAATATCTGGTTATCAAACCAATTTCTTTGAACTGCCCACCTTGTTTGTATGTGCTTGTATTTTAGTGAGGTATCAATTCACTATAAAAAAAATTCTGTCTAACTGTGTTGCAAAACTGTGTATGTAAATGTAAATGTACCATTCCTCAAGGATTATGTATTGTATATCTCAGAACTGCCAGCTGAGAAATACAAAACTATGTTACAAAAGCTAATTATTTATTATGTGTTATTTAGCATATATGTACAATATATCTTCTAATAAGTCAAAATTAAAAGGAAAATGGTAAAAGATGAACAGCTAATATCAATGAAAATATATGAGATACGTAGTATTTTTGAGTTAATCTATAAAAATGGACAGTTTATCCAATTTTTAAAAATGTTTGAGGATAGCTACTCATGGAACACAAAATATAGGCTGAAAATACTGAAACCTAGAATAAGGAATTTATTACAATGGTTTGTTTTTCATCTTTTCTATTGCATAAATATAAGAAAAATAGGAGCCTTCAGGAATTATTATTTTTCTTCAGTTTGGCCAATATTGTTATTGTTATGTACTTTTACGTTAATTACGTAAAGATTTTATTCATTTATTGACAGAGAAAGGTATATTGAGTCTATTTACTAAGCAAACTTGTTATTAATAATAAATAATATTATTATGGAGACGAGATTGAGCATTTCAGTCAATTTCTACTTTCTGTTTATCAAATTATGATAGGTAAATTTCATCAAATTATATTAGGTAAATTTCTACCAAATATATTATTATGTATAACAAGGACCCAGATTGTTGGGGGCAATATCCTGACCCTGTAAACTGCGTAGAGAGGGCTGTAAAGCACTATGAAGCAGTATATCAGTCTAAGTGTTATTGCTGTTGCTATTGCTATTGCTATTGCTATGTACTTTGTTCACATGTTCTTTTTTTGTTTACTGAAAGAAATTCCTAGTATAAATATAAAAATCTACCAATAGGCTCAGAACTGCTTCTAGCACTTTGGCTGCAATAGAAAACATTTTAGCTTTCATTAAGACAGCTCAACTGATCTGATGTAATCACAGATAGCACTGATCTAATATGACTTAAAATTAATCTGCCAATGAGGCAGTTCTTAAGAAAAAGGCAAAATGATAACTCTGTGATCATTTTCAAGCCCTGAAGAATCTGGATTGTTCCTTTTAAAACATGCAAAACGCATACCTATAAAATCATAGAAAAAGTGCAAGTTGCTGGAAATTAGTTCATTACATTTCTATCTTACATTATCTTTCTAAAATAATTCAAGCACTTCCAGCTGTTAAAAGTACAAGTGATTGCATTTATAAGCTTACAACTTATAAAGCAGAACAATGAAACATGGTAAAGAATAAAAAAATAAAAATAAAGTAACTTAGTATTCAGTCCAGAAATAACATTGAAGTAAGTCTTACTGAAATCAATTAAGTAAACAATGAAGCTCTTGGTGAAAGAGATGGGCTCCTGCCATTTTTTGGAAAATTATAAGAGTGGGGGACTCCTCGAGGAGTGCAGTGAATAGCTTGGAGTGACAACAGAAGATCTTCGTGTACTTCTTTAAGTGCCTCTCCTGCTAGTCTAAAATACTGAGATGGTTCATAGCAGGAGAGACAATGCTTCCAACAGTACAATTGCATCTTCAACAATGCCTGGAAAGCATCTCTTTTAATATTGCATTAGTTAACGCTTCACTGTAATGGTTTGTACCATTTGCAATTTCCAGGCACTTTTTTCAAGAGAAGCCCCTTGTAAAACATGTTGAAGTAGTCAAGATGGGATGCAGCCCAGAAGAATTTACATTTAGCATATATTGCCCCTAGTAGTAATACATAACCAAGGAAGCCAGATTCACATCAGATATAAATCCTGAGAGTTCAGAGTGGGGTGCTCCCTTCTCAGAATGTGCCCATCTGGATTGGGGGTGCAATGACAGCTTTGAATCCAGGGCCAGTTAGCAATTGTCATCTGGGAAATCTTGATGGCTTTCAAAGGTTCAGTCCCACAGATAATCAGGTGTGAGAGTTTATGACTGAAGTTGAGCTCTGGGAAGGATTGAGTGGTACATTCCTGGCTTGATTGCATCACTAGATTACTGGTGCGATCACTCAGGCTGATAGTCCTTATTTAGGGATCTTTACTTACCTCTTCATAGTCACCAAGGTCACCATGGAGTTGGTCTAAATCATTGGGAGCCCAGTGCGTAGCAGACGTTGTACACTAGATCTGAGTACTGTCTTAGTTGCAATATGATCCAAAGGTGGAGGATGTTTCTATTAGAACTTTATCATGGTTAGAGGACTCCTAACAACTGTTTTGCAGTTTTCTAGTACTACCATCCCCATCCTCCATCCCTTTGCAGGGAAGCAGGATGTATTGGACTGGTCCTCCTGAGGTGATTAATGAACCCAGAAGAAAATAAAAAGAAAGCCAAAATATTCATTTAATGTTCTTATAAGGATGGCCTGTATAGGTCTTCCAAAGGGGCCTTAAATCAGAGATCCCCAACCCTTGGTCTGCATACTGCTACGGGTCCATGGCCCTTTGGCAACCAGGCCGTGGAAACAGCAGATGAGCACAGGAAGTTCCATTCAAAACCATCGTCCTCCCTGCCATTGCCGCCACTGTCGGTCCACTGAGCTGGAAAGGTTAGAGACGATGACCTTAGATGGTATTTCTACACTGGGCAGGGGATTGGATTAGATGTTCTCTGAGGTCCTTTTGAACTCTAAATTTATGATACTATGATAGTATAATGGTTTTGTGATTAATTAGGAAAACTTGATAATGAAAACGGCACAAAGAAAAATCTATCATATTTTTTTTAGTTCTTGGAGCTAATGTTTTAGATTTTATAGAGAAAGATTAAATAGAGATTTTTATAGTATTTTCTAACATACTACCATTGTCTAGGTACATATTCAATATTATATTTTCTGTTAAGTGCTCTCAACTGCAGTCTGAGGTAAAATAGGCTAGGAACAGGTGTGCTTTCTCAACTGCCAAAGACCAAATTCTCCATGTTTTCATCTCAATATATACACTGAAGTGTTGCTGCGTCTTTTCAATTAAAGATGTATACACAACATAAATTAAGAGTATTTGAGTGCCAGGTACACAATGATTCATGTATGTTTAAACCTAACATGTATATATTACATGGCACAGCTTATAGTTTGGAGAAGGACCAAAAATTGTTACTGAAACCATTACGGCTTAGTTATGCTTAACTTATTTGGTGTTCATATGATATACTCCAAATTTTGAAAATGTTTCATATTTTGACCAAAAGAGACTGCATTAGATCACATTATGTTTCTCCAGGATCATTTGATTTACAAAAATATACATTCCAAGTGAATGAAATGGGATCAATGTTAATAATAATTAGCAACAGGCAGTGCAAAAATATTAAGATTATATTGGTTTTCTGGTTTTACTGAAGATTAGTTGGTTAAATCCTTTCTTGCAATTAATTTACCACTTCCAACTCAGTAATTCCTTCCCACATGAACTCCCTCAGTCATCTGTTTTCAGATACTTGACATCCAGATTCTTCTTAAATTATCTGTGCTGTTAGCCCTTGAGGCCCCCTGCTTGCCTTTAAGTTTTCAGAATCAATTATCCCTGCCAGCACTGCACTGTCCTCTCTTCTACCTAGTACGCTTCCACTGAACATTTCCTTTTAAATTGCCAGTTTGTGATGATTTATCTGCAATCAGAAAAACAGCCACTCAAAGCAAATAATAGCAAGTCTAAAAGACAGCATGACTTCCCTACCAAAACTATTTCTCTTACACAAGAGAAAGTTGTACCCATGCCTAGTAGTACAATCTAATGCATCTTTATACACGGATAACCCTCGCAGTACTCAGCTGGACTTATTCCCAGCTTCAGACATTTTTGGTGCTATGGATTATCTAGATGATTTTCAATTTCACATCTGTTCCAAATCTTATTGGTCATAAGTCACCTCTGACTCGTGAACTGTGTTGGCCATAGACAAAAAATGGGAGGTAGAAGCTGGTAGATTTCTGGTAGGGATATCTGGAACTTTTGGCATATATAATACTTCTATACTATTTTCCAGAGGGTCTAATTCTATTTCGTTGAATAGTTAGGTGAGAAGTACAGATCACTCCAGGTTAATTTTAGTTTATATCTTAATGCTTTCTTTCATGTATTGCAATCTGTTTTGGTGGGCTTCTTGATAAGGAAGAAAAAAAAACAAAACCCTAAGCAATACAGATAGTCCTCATTATATAACCATTTATGTAGTGGCCAAAATTACAATGGCACTGAAAAAACCGATATACAACTAGCCTTCACACTTAGGACTGATCCCTACAGTTATGTGATTAAAATTTGGGCCCTTGGCAACTGGCATGTATTTATGTCAGTTACAGCATCCCAGGGTCATGTGATTATGATTTGCCACCTTCCCAGTAGTCTGTGACAAATAAAGTTAATTGGGGAAGCCAGATCTACATCATGATTGCATGATTCTCTTACCAACTGCAGTGATTAAAAACCATGGCAAAAAGGGTCATTTTTTTTGCATGACTCAGTCAACTGCTGCTTTGCTTAGCCATGGAAATTCTGGTCCCAGTTGTGATTGCAAGTCAAGCAATTATCTGCATATAGAATCATAAACAATATTTACCAAAATCTTGACATCACTGTTTCTTTTCATTGAGAATGTCCATTTTTCGAAGCATCTCTGAGAATCAGTTCCCGATTAATATTTCTGGTGCTGTAGGGTCCTTGTTGGATGCTGTAACTGACATAAATACATGCCAGTTGCCAAGGCCCCAAATGTAGGGCCTGGTGGCTCAGCAGACTGATAGCATTGTGATTAACACCAGCTGTCTGCAATTACTGTAAGTTCGAATCTCACCAGGCTCAAGGTGGACTCAGCCTTCCATCCTTTCTAAGGTAGGTAAATTGAGGACCCAGTTTGTGGGGGCAATAAGCTGACTTTGTATAAATATACAAAAGTATGAAGGCTATTGCTTAATGCATTGTAAGCTGCCCTGAGTCTCCGGAGAAGGGTGGCATATAAATCAAATTAAAAAAAAAAAAGCATTCTATCTCACCATCCAACGGAATCACAATAGGCTAATTTCATCACTATGAGTCTTACCACATGTTTATCTGATGCTCTATGAATCAGCAATGCATTTTATTTAAAATATTTTAACATTTAAGTCATAATTAATTTGTACATAGAGATCTTAAGAACCTCGGAAGATTAGACGTTTGATATTTAGTTGAGAAATGTACAGGAATAGTAATGCAATTTATCTTCTGCCTTTCCTGCAATTAAGGTTCCTGTGTACATCAACAGAGGCAAACATTCAATGTTTCCTGTCCCCTAAAACTTTCATAAATTTATGTGGTATATGTGTGTTTGTGTGTCTGTGTGCCTAAGGGAAAGAATTGTTGTTGTTAGTTGTTAAGTCGTATCTGGCCCATTGTGACCCCATGGATAACGTTCTTCCAGGCCTTCCTGTCCTCTACCATCCCCCAGAGTCCATTTAAGCTCATGCCAACTGCTTCAGTGATTCCATCCAACCACCTCATTCTCTGCCGTCCCATTCTTTTTTGCCCTCAATCGTTCCCAGCATTAGGCTCTTCTCCAGTAAGCCCTTCCTTCTCATTTGGTGGCCAAAAGGAAGGAATATCTCAGCAAAATTACATACATAGGTAGTCCTTGATTTACAATCACAATTGACTGCAAAATTTCTGTTGCGAAGTGAGACATTTGTTAAGTAAATTTTGCTCCAATTTATGACCTTTCTTGCCACAGTTATTAAGTGTATCCCTGAAGGTTTTAAGTCAGTAACACTGCTAAGTGAATCGGGCTTCTCCATTGACGTCTCTTGTCAGCAAAAGGTGACCACATGACCCTCGGACATTGCAACCGTCATAAATATGAGTCAGTTGCCAAGCATCTGAATTTTGATATTGTGACCATGAGGATGCTGCAACGGTCGTAAGTGTGAAAAATGGTTATAAGACATTTTTTTCTGTTACAGTGTTTCAACTTCAAACGGTCACTAAACAAACTGTTGTAAGTTGAGGACTCTCTGTGGTCAGCCAATTGTGTCTCTTTCTGAGCTGGTTAAATTTAGTTACAGTTATCTGTGTTTTAGTTATATTCTGCTTTGATTTTAAAATTTTGTTTTTTGCTGTAACAGAAAGGTAGAGTATCATCTAGTCAGTGTATCAAATCATAGAGGCAGGCAGGCAGGCAGGCAGTTAGAAAGTACAATGCTTATAGAACTGCTTGCAGCTCTTCCTGAGGTAAAGATGGCCTAAGCACAGCTTAAGTTGCTTTCCTTCTGAATATATAAAGTAGAAGGAATGCACAGAGCTTTAAATGTACATGATTGAAGGCAGACTTGGAGTTAAACAAAGTGGTCTTCCATTGTAATTTCTAGTTTATCTTCTTTGTATTGAACAAAGCTTCTGCATAAAAAGGAAATACATGTATTCTCCATGATGGGATAAAATACCCTGCGAAAAAGAATGGCCAATTACTATTTAACAGGATTAAATGATAAGACTTAGATAATTTATTTTTCTTCCAAGCCATTCAGCTGCCTGAGTTTCTGTTTAGCAAAAAAATATGGGATGAGTTTTTTTAGGAAGTCAAAACAAACTGATAAAATAAACTTAGAATTCAGGGACATATTCTTAGGGTGGTATCATTTTAAAACAACACTGAAGCAGGTTATCCTGAGATCTCTAGACCTAGTTTATGTCAGACGGTTCTTAAGTATATGGCCCAGCCATAAACATGCAAAAGCCTCCTTACCAAATGTGTAATTTAAGATGATATAAATATTCCAACTTGTTATGCTGTGTGCTTAGAATGAGAGAGAATTAATTTTTGCCTTAACTGGTAATCTGTTACGAGTATATAAGAATTCTTATTATAATCTTATTATATTTACTTTGTATAACACACAAGATACTAGATATAGTATTGTTGCCAATATGTTCACAGAGACTGGCTATACAGATAGCCAAATTTATGACCAAAATATTGTGGTCTGGACATGATTTTACAATCATTTTTATGATGGTTGTTGTGAATCACCATGGTTTTTAAGCAAATCTGTGGTTGTTGAACAAACACCGTGGTTGTAAATCCGAACCCATTTTTCTGAATGTGTCTTTTTGTTGGAAACCAGCAAAAAAGCTCACAAATCCTGATCACGTGATCACAGGACACTGCAGCCAGTTGTAAACACAAACACCCAAATTGTGATCACATGACCACGGGAGTGGTACAATGGCCAGAAGTGGCAGGACTGGATTTTTGTCAATACCATTTTAAGTTTGTATGGTTGCTGAACAAAGGGTCACAAGTCAAGGACTACCTGTATATTCATTCATGTTTTGAATTGTTATCTAGAAATAGATTTGCCTCCTAAACAGGCTATAATTGGAAGGCATATGTTAGAAATCTATTTTCTATGTAATTAGGTGCATTCTGTACAGTTTATTATAACCATGACTGTAATGTACATGATTTTCTGCAAACTCTTATTTTCCTCATAGATCAATTTGACCTTGTTGTATATCACGGAATTTAGATATTTGAAATAGATGTATATACAGTAACTGAAGCCCAAATAATCCATAGAGACAGTAGTAGTTGCTGCGTCTCTGCACGTCACAATATATGGCTTACAGATTTTTTTTTCTCCAGATAATGCTTTGTAAACTAATGGGGTGATGTTGGCTTACATATTAGAGAGCTTCTCAAGGTCCCATTTGCATCATAAGATAACTCCAGTTCCATTCAAACATTCATTCGTCTTTTTCTCTCTACCAACCTTGATAACATCTTTAAGCCACCACGTCTAGATGCACCAGCACTAGTCTGCTAGTGTTTTAAGTCCAGCACTTCAGATACGACAGGTAGTCCTCGACTTACAACAGTTCATTTAGTGAACGTTCAAACTTACAACAGCACTGAGAAATGTGACTTATTACCGTTTTTTCACAGTTGTAACCTTTGGAGCATCCCCATGATCCTGTGATCAAAGTCCAGATGCTTAGCAACTGGTTTGTATTTACGACCGTTGCTGTGTCCAAAGGTCATGTGATCACCTTTTGCGATCTTCTAACAAGCAAAATCAATGGGGAAGACAGATTCACTTAACAACTGGGTTACTAACTGATCAATTACAGTGATTCACATAACAACTGTGGTGAGAAAGGTCGTAAAATGGGGCAAAACTCACTTAACAACAGAAATTTTGGGCTCAATTGTGATCGTAAGTTGAGGACTGTCGGTTCTTTTTGTTAGGCAAACTGGAAGCTTAAAGATCTGTACAAGCATTTAAAAGCTTCAAGTATCTTCATTGTGCAATTATATTCTCTGTGAATTCAAAACCTATTTAGGTGGCTGTTTTAAATAGTCTCTTCTTAGTACTCATTTAAATCTATTTGTCTATTTGAAATCTTATCTACTACTTTGGTAGATTTATTCCTTGCCTTATTATCTCCCCCAGCCTTGTCTTATAAAGATCATTTTGCAGCCACATAAGATTTCATTGCCTCATTATTCTCTTCCTCTTAAATGTCTTTAAATGTATATTAAACAAATGCTTCTCGTTGATCTTTAGGTAATTTCCTATTAAATTCTATTTAGTATGCAATTTAAACATTATTTGTATTCTCCCCCCCCCTTTCCTTCTTTCCTCTTATGTCTGATTTTCAAATGAGATTTTAGGTGAACGGTTTACACTTCATGGCAGTAGTTAATATCTGTTCTTAATTATCTTATGAAAAACTTTATCCCCAAAGATTTCAGTCTTTAGATGCTATGGTTTATAACCAACAAAAAATAAACAAATGCTGCCAAACTTCATCCCAATGATCCTAAATAATTTTTTTTATAAGTAACATGTGACCTATATTCCATTGTCTAGTAGTACCATCAGATTGAGTTTTGAAGTTCTTGTTTCCGAGCCATTGCCTGCAGGATAAGAAACCATCCGATATAATATGATGGCTAAATAGACTTGTTCACTTTAGGAACAAATATTGCCTTATTTCCTGAAGTGGGCAATTCAGAACTTGATGTTACATAAAGGCGATGTTTTGAGATTCAGTTGCAAGTTCTCATTTTGCTAAGTGCATCTGTCTTTGTCTTGAATGCTGTACAAATGTAAGATAACTATACTTTTGGAATTTATGCCTAGACAAAAATATGTGTTCTGCTTTATTTTACTTGCATTAAATATACACTTATTCATGCCCTAAAACCTACTTCAGAAGTTGTCATTGTCTGTCTGACCTTCTCTGCTATCAGATGGTAAGGAAGATCAGGCCTCTGTTGGAATTTGGATGGATGATCTTCACATAATTTGTTGTAAGTACTGCAGAGTTGTTTAAGATAATGGCCATAAAACCTTTTAAATAGTACTACCCCTGGAAGCTACACTGAAAAAAAAAAAATCCCCGTTGCAGCAAAAATAGTACATCTGTCTCAACTCAACAATGCTTAACGCATTGTAAGCTGCCCTGAGTCTCCGGAAAAGGGCGGCATATAAATCGAACCAATAAATAAATAAATAAACTCCAATAACTGACTACTCAAGGCAAAATATGTAAGTTCTACCTCTCCCATTGTACAGCAAATGTTTTGATTCAAATAATTTTTATTAAATGAAGATTTTACAGAAGTTTTAAAAACTATGGAAGTATATAAGAAGAAATAGAAAATGATTATAAAAGGATAAAAGAAAAAGTCAAGACTAACAAAAAAAATGCAAGAAAAGGAAAGGTATCTAAAGAAATGACTTCAAATCTTCTTTGTAGCAATTACAAACATATACAGGACACAGTGGCTCAGTGGCTAAGATGCTGAGCTTGTTGATCAGAAAGGTTGGCAGTTCGGCGATTTGAATCCCTAGTGCCGTGTAACGCGATGAGCTCCCATTACTTGCCCCAGCTTCTGCCAACCTAGCAGTTCGAAAGCATGTAAAAATGCAAGTAGAAAAATAGGGACCACCTTTGGTGGGAAGGTAACAGTGTTCTGTGCGCCTTCGGCATTTAGTCATGCTGGCCACATGACCACGGAATTGTCATTAGGCAACGCTGGCTTTTCGGCTTAGAAATGGAGATGAGCACCACCCCCTAGAGTCGGGAATTTACTTGTATGTGCGAGAGGAACCTTTACCTTTACAGGTAATCCTCGACTTATGAACTGAGCCCAAAGCTTTCATTGCTAAGCAAGACAATTGATAAGTGAGTTTTGCCCATTTTATGACCCTTCTTATGACCCCACAGTTAACTGGATGACTGCAATTGTTAAGTTAGTAACACAACTGTTAAGCAAATCTGGCTTCCCCATTCACCCTTGTTTGTCAGAACACTGCAAAAGTTGATCACATAACCCAAGGACACTGCAATTATCATAAATATGTCATTTAGCAAGCGTCCAAATTTTGATCATATGACCACAAGGATGCTGCAATGGTTGTGTGAAAAATGGCCATAAGCCACTTATTTTTTCAATGCTATTGTATTTTCAAAAAGTCACTAAGTGAATAGTTGTAAGTCAAGGACTACCTCTATCTTTCCAGATTACTTATTACAGTTCCTTTCTTTCCATGAACAAACCTTTTTAATCAATAAATTCCCAAACCAGCAGTTCATTTTTATCCATTTTCAGCAAAAAAAAATCTATAAAGGTTTCCAATCTTTTTCATAGCAAGCTCATGCAAATGATCTGAAGCTTGGAAAAAGAATTGTAACTGATAAATTGCATGTGATTTCCTGTGAATGAGTTTTTATTCATTTTGGGATGCTGCTTGAGTTATTTTCTTGATGCAACAATCTCAAGAAACTGAAGTAAGCGAGCCCAAATCATTGACTTATCCTTTTTGTGCACTAAATGATTTTCAGTGAGCATGAATTAATTGTGGTTCTGTCCCAGAGCTAATGTTCAAAAGTGTCATCCAATTAAGAAGTAGAAAAAGGTAAATTGTAAATTGTGAAGCCTAACTACAAGAATTATGTGATCAATTTCTGTTCATGCCTGGAAGGAATTAAGAGATGAACAAGTGTTTTAATTTCTCTATCCTTGGTGAGAGCTGAGAGATTAGCTCTGCTTGTTCTAGTGAGGAGCAAATTATATTTGAGATGCTCTCAATATAGCGGGGGATTTTTTTATTAACTCTCCTTGTTCTGATTTTTTTTTTTAAATCTGAAGGCAGATTCTTCAGTGGTTACTCAAGCTTACCCACCATTCATCTCTTTGATGCTAGACTGTGTGTCGAGGACATTTTAACTCCAATTACAGTAGTGGGATAGTAGTAAAGAGATGAATTATTTTTATTATCTTCTAAACTAGTTGACAGCTCTGCCTTTCCAGTTTAATTGGATATTGTTCCAGCAAATCTGACAATGGCATGGGTGAATCTAACTACTATATTTTATCACCTGTTCACTTTTTCCCCCCTTTCTAATTTTTTAAAAAATGTCCCTTTCTCTCTCTTAAGCATCAACAGTGGATGGTAGATTAGAAGAAAAATAAGTAGGAAGGTATATATACCTGGGATTTATATTTATGTTTACTGTTGACCATTACTATAATCAGTGAACTGTGGAATTGTTTTTCCCAAATTCTTCAATGAAATTAAATCCATTTTAATTGCAATGATTATTTTTAATTAATTCAAGTTGAGGCTAGTACTATATAAATCAGGTTTTGATGTTTAGAATGCTTTTCTGAGATAACAAACTATTAAATAACCCCCACTTCTATAGAGATAGTCCTCGACTTACAACAGTTCATTTATTGACTGTTTGAAGTTACAATGGCACTGAAAAAGTAACTTATGACCATTTTTTACTCTTATGACTGTTGCAGTATCCCACGAACATGTGATTTACATTTGGATGCTTGGCAACTGACTCGTATTTATGACAGTTGCAGTGTCCTGGGGTCATGTGATCCCCTTTGGCGACAAGCAAAGTCAATGGGGAAGCCATATTCACTTAACAACTGTGGCAAGAAAAGTCATAAAATGGGGCAAAACTCACTTAACAAATTTCTCACTCAGCAACATAAATTTTGGGCTCAATTGTGGTCGTAAGTTGAAGACTACCTATATTCAAGTACAACTTCTCATTACATGGGTGGAAATACCATAGTTTTACATGAAATGGGCTCATGCTCTCAAAGGCACATATGAGAAACATACCACTTTATTTTGCCTTTATAAAGTGCATGTATCTCCTATTAGTGGAAAACAAAAGAGATCAAGTTGGCAATTTTTAATATAACAAAAGCTAAAGTATATTAAGTTGTTATGCTACACAAGAAAAACCAATTAAGGACAAATGAGGTAAGATTGATTTGTGGTGGGAGAATATGTATTCTCCAAGAATATAGTCCCATAAATGATACAAAATCCTCCTGCTGAATAGTCAATGAGCCAAAGCTGATCTTTCCAACCCTTGGAGGAAACAATAGCAGGAAACAGTTAATCATATGAAAGCAGTATTTTATTAGGATTTGGATTACAAATGTAAAGACCTATATAAAACCCATAGGACTCACTGTGTGAGTTAGGTGGCTATAGAAATTTGTTTAATAAATAAATAAACGCCTAACTAAGAGGAATGGAAATTCCGTTGAACTTCATTTAAGTTTAAAATTAACGTCATTATCTTTTTCCCAATTGTAAACTCATTGATATTACTACTCCTTACTTGCTGGTCTTACTGGAAGGTATTCTGTAATTTCTTTAATTTTTTGATTGAACTAGCTTGACCCTGAAATTCTGAGATTATATCATGGTAGCTCCTGCATCACAGCCAAAGTAAATATTAGATGCAGAAAATGATGAGAACTTTCTTTACAATTATTTTACAGTTATGTAAGAGAGATACCAGTGAGCGGGGCATGTTTCAATTGGAGAAAAAAAATGATTTTGAACTCTTTTTATGACAAACTATGCTTGGATATTATGCAGTGTTTTCTCTTGTCCTCATTTACTGTTGATTTGAGGTGAGCAACATCTTCCCATTGCAAGGCCTCTTAATATGAACTGTTAGGAAGATGATTTAATGTAGATACAATGTTTATATATATTCTTTAATTCATATGTTTTTTGTACTCATTTTATCTTTGCATCAACTTTAAGTGACCTATTTATTATTGAACTGCTATATTATTTGCTGGGCAAGTTTATTTTTATGATGATTGCTACATTATTTAACTTATTTTGAATACTTTTTTGAAAATTACAGCCAAACCAAGCTGGTGCTTGAAACCTTGAAATGGGACTGTTCCAAGCCTCTTCCTTGTCTAACAAGTGGCAACTTCAAATCTCAACCAACAAATGCTCTGTCTTGCACATTGGCCAAAAAAAAAAAAAAAAAATCAAAAAAAAAATCAAAACATAAAATACAAATTAAATGGACATGACCTTGTAGATGACCCTCACTCTGTCAAGGACCTTGGAGTACTCATTTCTAAAGATCTAAGTGCCAGAGCCCACTGTAACAACATTGCCAAAAAGGCATTAAGAGTTGTTAACCTAATCTTGTGTAGCTTCTTCTCTGGTAATGTTATACTACTAACTAGAAGGTGTAGGTACCAATCCTGAGGTTGTAAGCTGAACAGCAAGACCACTTGATTGTAGCTGGCAGTGGCTGGATTTGCTGATGATGTTAAACCGAGATAGATTTCATTTTCTGCTAAGTATGAACTCAGTTATTCAAACAAACCACTGTTAAGGAAATCTTGGGTTTACCATAAAGAGTGAACAAATCACCAAATGACAGAAGGCTAAATTTATCCATATAAGATAATCAATTTGTTGATGTAGGAAGCCTTCCTTCCCAGATTAAAATATTCTTTATTCTTAATATTAAAAGAGGCCAGATAGAATATTTCCCCAAAGGACAAATAGAGAAATATGTTCTTAAAGGTAGAAAGGAGCCCCAGTCTTCCTGCCATAGTAAAACAGCCTCAAGCAGAAGAGACTGGTCTTTTGGAATGGAGATTTTGTATCCTTTCAGGAAGACTGGGCCAATCTATTCATAAACAAAATGCACAGAAGGTTGGAGTTGATGGGATTAAAATCTACATTCTCCCACCCAGATGACAGGACATGATAGGATTAATCCACCACCATTGAAATAGTAAAAGACACATGGCTCACTAAACTGCACAAGCCCCTGGAGCATCTCAATTACCAAACCCCAGAACCCTATAAAAATCCATCTACTCATTCAGCCATTTTGTCAGCCGTTTTGTCAAACATGCTGCTGTCACTGAAGTTTCTGGAAATCAAATAAACAGAGACCTTCTTTCCTTGTAGCCAACCTCTATTGATTTTTTTATTTCTCCTAGTTTGGAACCAGACTGGACTTTTCTTCCCACAATGGCTTGCATCCATGATGGTGAGTTTAAGAGAATTGAGTTGAATTTAACTTCTCATAACTTCATGGATTTATCCATGCCATTTTTTTGGCCAGAGAAATGACTTGTCTTTTTCTAGAATGGTCTTCAGATTTCCAGTCTAGTCAGCATCCTTGTATTCCATGAGAGTCTTCTGTCTAGTTACTAACAATGACTGACTCTGCTTAGTTTTCAAGTCTAGGAGACATGTTGAGGCTTAAGGGAGACCAAATTAGTATTGTGCATAAATAGACTCTACATAATCTTGCCTTCCTCTTACCATTCTAGGCCTTGTGGAGCCTTGTTATTTTTTTTTATCCATACTAGAAGTATGAAAATGATTGCCAACAAAGTCTACAAATTTATTTATAAAAATAATCTCTCAGCAACTAATGCAAAACACTATTGTAACAATTTTATGCTTCCCATGTAGTCTTCTGTGGGTGAACTACTGGTTTCCACAAACATTTCTTAGAGGCAAAAATCTGTTCTTTCAACCAACATACTTAGAATCAATAGGGAAATGCCAGCTTTTGGGCATTCAAAGGTTTGTTGTAATATGTGTTAAGATAAGGCATAATTCATTTCAAGGTCTATCTTATCCGTTTGACATGAGAGACAGTCAGAGAGACAGACAAACTACCAGCTGAAAGTACTTATTTATTTTTATATTTTTTATTCCCATAATCATCCTAACTCAACATTGGATATTGGGAATCAATATTCTTTTGAATTATAATTCTAGGGGATATCTAACCCTTTAATAATGATTAGTAAGCAGGTTTTGCTTTTATAATTCTAGGGGATATCTAACTCTTTAATAATGGTTAATAAGTAGGTTTTCTTCCTCTTTATTTTTTCTGTACAGGATAGTGGGAAAATTCTCCCCTGATAGGTGCACTGGGACCCCTAATTTTGCAAGACTTTTCAGTCTCATAAGAATGTTACTAAAAATATTATGCAGCAGAGGTCATGCTTTTTAATTACTTGAAGGATCATATGATTCCTGAAGTAATATAAATGATTTTTCCCAATATACTTTATTATCATGCTTTTAAAAAGTCTTATCACATCATTGAATGCATTATTGAAAATATTTAATTGCATGTGGAAAAAGTGAAATAAAAATGTTTTTTTTTATTATGTTAGAGATCTTATGACTGTCTCTCCTTAAAGGGAAGAAATATGTACAGCTTTAGATATTATTTATTTATGTTTATTATTTAATTCAATTTAGCACAGTGTGCTTCCAATTAATGTAGTTCCCATTTTCAAAAAAGGAAAAAAATGAATCCCAATAACAACAGATCTATCAGCCTGACATAAATACCTGGAAAGAGTCTGGAAAAGATAATCAAGCAAACACCTAGAGGCAAACAAAGTCACAACCAGAAGCCAACATGGCTTTGTCAAAAACAGATCATGCCAAGCAAATCTTATTGCATCCTTTGACAAAGTGACAAAATTAGTGGAACAGAGAAATGCTGTGGATATGATTTACTTGGACTTCAGTAAGGCATTTGATAAAGTAGACCACAACCTACTACTTGGTAAACTAGAAAAATATGGGATAACAGCATGGATGGATTCATAACTGGCTGAGCAATTGCATTCAACACGTAGTCCTTAATGGAACTGCATCTACATGGAAGGAAGGATGCAATGGGGTACCCCATCACGTTGTCTTAGATATGTATTCTTCAATATTCAATTATTTAGACAAGGGAATAGAAGGAGAACTTGTCAAATTTGCAGACAACACCAAGCTGGCAGGAATAGCCAACACTCTGGAAGATAGACTCAAGATACAGAAGGAACTTGACAGACATAAACACTGGGCTCTATCTAACAAAATGAAATTCAATGGTGAGAAAAGTAAACTACATTTAGGAAAGAAAAACCATTATGGGTATAGAATAGGTGGTACCTGGCTCAATAGTAGTAACTGTGAGAGAGATTTTAGAGTCCTAGTGGACAATCAGTTAAATATGAGCCAATAGTGTGCTGCAGCAGCCAAAAAAAGTCAACAGAGTCCTAGGCTGCATTAAAAGAGGGATAGAATCAAGATCATGTGGAATGTTAATACTGCTTTATAATGTCCTGGTAAGACCAAGAATATTGGATATGCATCCAGTTTTGGAATATTGTATCCAGTTTTGGTCACTATGATATAAAAAAGACTCTAGAAAGAGTGTATAGAAGAGCAAAAAAGATGATTAGGGGACTGGAGGGTAAAACACAAAGAATGGTTGCAGGAATTGAATATGTCTATAGTTTAATGAAAAGAGCAACTAGGGATGACATAATAACAGTGTTACAATATCTAAGGGGCTGTAACAAAGAAGAGGGCTTATTTGCCAAAGCACCTGAAGGCAGGACAAGAAATAATGGATAGAACCTAATCAAGGAGACAACCTCCTACCGGCCTCCCACCGCCCAGTGCGGTCACATAGGACTGCCCTCCTCTGGGTGCCATCGGCCAGACAATGTCGGCTGATGGCCCCCAGGATGAGGGCGTTCTCGGTGGCCGCACTGACCCTCTGGAATGATTTACCCACCGGGCTTTGGACAGCCCCCGACCTCCACGCTTTCCATGCTGAACTGAAGACATGGCTTTTTCAGCAAATTCCCTGATCTGTTAGGAGATTTTAGTTGTTGGGGTTTTTACATTTGGATGTTTTTAGTTCTATTTATTGTTATATGTTTTTATTCTGTGAGCCGCCCTGAGTCCTACGGGAGAAGGGCGGCATAGAAATCTAAGAAAATAAATAAATAAATAAATAAATAAATAAATAAATAAATAAATAAATAAATAAATAAATAAATAAATAAATAAATAAATGAGAGAAGCAATTTAAAATTAAGGAAAATTTTCTTAACAGTTAGTGTTAAGAAATTAATCAGTGGAACAACTTGTTTCCAAAAGTTGTGGGTGCTCCAACACTGGAGATTTTTAAGAAGAGACTGGACAACCATTTGAAATGGTTGAAATAGGACTTCCTGCTGGATCAAGGGGTTGGACTAGAAGACCTCTAAGATCTCTTCCAACTCTGTTATTCTGACTCTGGACTGCTAACAAACTGTAGCAAATTACAACAGTACAAACTAAATCACTATGATATCCTGGTAAAATATATAAACCAACTTTAATTAAAAATATGAAGGTCACTGATTATGGTTAATTTTGCTTTAATGTGGCTTTATTAATGTTTGTGTAACAGTTTTAACCAGCTTATATCTTGTTATTGTTTTACAATGTTGTGAACTGTCCAAAGTCACTTAGGTAAGATGGCCACTACACCAATGAAAATAAAAATATTTAATTATAACAGGAAAGAAAAATGATGAATACATCCAGGGAGAAGACCCATCTGTCTGGAGAAGGTTCTAATGCTGGGAAAGGTGGAAGGAAAGAGAAGAAAAAGATGACCATCAGCAAGGTGGATAGACTCATTTACTGTAGCAATAAGTGCGCTGTTGAGAGACTTGAAAGAACAGGTTAGTGATAGATTATCACGGAGAAGATGAATATCTAGGAATAAGATCTATCGATAGGAGTCAAAAAGGACTTAAGGGCATATCAAACACTAAATCTTATTTCAAAGAGCAGACACTACAACAGAGAAGGAATTCTTGAGTACCTATAGATGACATTGTTCAATTGAAGGGACACAGAGTGTGCCTATGCATGCTAGCCAGGTAGGAACCATGAGAGACAGGCAGTCTTTCAAGTAACCTGGGTTTATCTTATATGTTAGCCCCTGACTAAGTAGGAAGAGCCAAGAAATTAAAAGATGCTTGCTCCTGGGGAGGGAAGCTATGGCAAATCTAGACAGCATACTAAAAGCAGAGACATTAACCTGCCAACAAAAGTATAGTCAAGGCTATGATTTTCCCAGTTGCAATGTATGGCTATGAAAGTTGGATCATAAGAAAGGCTGAGCACCAAAGAATTGAGGCCTTTGAACTATGGTGCTGGAGAAGACTCCTGCGAGTCCCTTGGACTGCAAGGCGATCAAACTGGTCAGTCCTAGAGGAGATCAGCCCTGACTGCTCTTTAGAAGGCCAGATCCTGAAGATGAAACTCAAATACTTTGGCCACCTAATGAGAAGAAAGGACTCACTGGAGAAGAGCCTAATGCTGGGAAAGATTGCGGGCAAAAGAAGAAGGGGACGACAGAACAAGGTGGCTGGATGGAGTCACTGAAGCAGTAGGCATGAGCTTAAATGGACTCCAGAGGATGGTAGAAGACAGGAAGGCCTGGAGGAACGTTGTTCATGGGGTCGCGATGGGTCAGACACAACTTCGCAACTAACAACAACAAAAAGGAAGAGGCACTCCACAGTACACTACACTATACACAACCAGTTCCATCCTCATTGGGACTCTTTAGGTATCCTCCATAGTAATTGTTGTATTAATATAGGCTTAACCCATTAAAAGGTTGAACATAAAACATCTAGTATGGACAATCAATTCCTGAAGAGTCCCAATAAGGATAGAACTACCATATTTCTCCGAACACATGACCCACCCCAATAATAAGCCCAACCCTAATTTTTTGGAGGTGGGCCTAATATTACCCCTACCCTGAAAATAAGCCGGGGGAGGGGGAAAATAAGCCTGGGGGAAGCTCAGCACAGGTTGAGGGAAGGATGGGGCCCTCCCCATTGTTCGCCAAAAAGCCTCCAGTCCAACACTGAAGGTTTGGAATGGAGGCAATGGTGCATCC
Organism: Arizona elegans; assembly: GCA_022577455.1. Classification (NCBI taxonomy): domain Eukaryota; kingdom Metazoa; phylum Chordata; class Lepidosauria; order Squamata; family Colubridae; genus Arizona; species Arizona elegans. Next base: position 248,157,949 of record JAKOOJ010000001.1, read on the forward strand.
ACGGTGCATCCAGCTCGCTGTCTGGCCTTCTGCACCACAAAAAAACAAAGACCATCTTGAAAATAAGCCCAAGTGCTTATTTTCAAATATAAAAGAAAATAAGACTCGGTCTTATTTTCTGAGAAGCACGGTAGTTATCTAGTGGCTTCTCCCAGTCAATAGTTAACATAACAAAAATGTATTATCTAAACTAGACTCAGAGAGTAAGAGAAAGTTTTATTGTTTATCTCCAGGTCTTAAATTTTTGAAACAAAATGTTCCCTCTCATTTATTTCTCAACAGTTCCTATAACCTACTCAAGAGTTCAAGGGTTTGTGTGCGTATATGAGTGTACATGCATGCGCACTTAAAAAGTCACCTAAGGAACATATGATTTATGAAAAACAATAACAAGAATGATGATTTATTTCCTGAATTATTAGAGAAAATGGTAACATTTATTGCAAGAAGAAATGGTAAGGGATTTTGAAAACTGCAGTAAACTTTAGACTTTGCATTTCGCTTTTGTAATATATAAACATGAGTTTATTTTAAAATGAAACTCTGACACCATTAACAACAGGGTAAGTTCCATTAATTGAGAAGTAATATGGACTTAAAGTAAATGCTTTCAAATTGGAGCCTTAATATAACTGTCTTCACAACATTTTACAGATGGATAACTAAAGCGCAAACAGATTAGTAACCCTTGGTGCATGCTATTAGAAGGAGACTTCCTGTTCTTATTTGTCTAAGCACAGAAAATGTCTAATTTAGTTATCCAAAGCAAAGCATCTTGTAAGCTGCAAAGATCTATGTTTCCCGTTAAAGTCCATAAATGTTACTTACAGTGGATCAGTTTGCAGTAAAGCAAATCATTCCACATTTGAGCGAGAGATATTGTTTTACATAGAAAAAATTATGAAATGAAAGTGAAGCTTCTCTAGACACACAATGTCTTGTAGCAGCAGGGATATAATGTGATGCTAATGAGTTACTTTACCTGCTAACAATGATAGGAATAAAGCAGTGGTGGGTTGACCCCTGGTTCAGACCGGTTCGCAAGAACCGGTAGTAAAATCGGTGGGAGGCTCCGCCCACTGACCCGGATGTCATCAGGAAGCTTCTGTGCATGTGCAGAAGAGCGTGCGCAGTCCCGTTGTGAACCGGTAGTAATGGTAAATAGAACCCACCCCTGGAATAAAGTTATTGAGCATCCCATTGGCCTCCAGTCTCTCTCTCTCTCTCTCTCTCACACACACACACACACATGCACACACACACACGCACACACACACACACACACACACACAGAGGGGGAGGGAGAGAAAGACACAGACAGACAGACAGACAGACAGACATGCTGTAGTAGTGTTATTGCAGTATTAAAACCATAAGGATCTGTCCTGTAGTACGGAACAGCTCCACACCAAAGTGTATTTTGCTAGTGGCACTAATATTCTCAATGGGTTAGTTATAGAGAAACTTCTTGAAATCTAACCTAGACAGTGAACCCTGATAATAACTTGCCATTTTATCATTTAAAGTGTAGAAATTTAGGTTTTCACTGCATTGACAGGCAGATAATATTAGTGCAAACCTGGTGTCTGGGAAATTTCCAAAATGAGACAATTCTCCAAACTGTAACTTTAGGTGAATTCTTTCTTTGTCAAATGAACTGCTATGCTGATTTGGGGAAAGAAGGTCAGTTTATACTTCAAATGTATCTGCAACACTTCAACATTGTTATCTCCTAGGATATAACATTTATTTATGCTGATTACTTAATCAGCCTCTGTTCCATTTGCTATATCTAAATTTATTTCATTCAGTTTGTAGACTGCTCAATTCCAAAAACCTTGTAATGGTGTTACGAAACAATTAAACCACTCAGGGCAGGGTTTTCTAGGTTCCACTGAAGTAGACCACTTAAAAGCAGTATAACCAATGTTTTTATGCTGAATAATTGTATTGATCCACTAATGTCTAGTAACATCTCTTTAGACTTTCAGCCAGGAAGTTTTTAAGTTTGTTTGTTCATTCATTCATTCATTCATTCATTCATTCATTCATTCATCCATCCATCCATCCATCCATCCATCCATCCATCCATCCATACACATTCATTCATATATATTTATTCATACACATTCATTCATATAAATTCATTATTCACATATTTATTCACTCAGGTTTATATATTCCTCCAATGTTATTTATTTGTTAAAATTCATTATCTTGCCTTTCTGTAGGAAAAAAAATATAAACTTATATGGACTTCTTTCATTTAATTTGTGTAACAAATATCTTGTGAAATAGGTTGGGCTGAATGAGACTGACTGGTCACTCAGTGAGTTTTCATGGCTGAGGGTGGATTTGAATCTGGGCCTGTTTAGTACAACATCTTATGTTAACATAATAATGGGAGTAAAATAACTTTATCCAGTGACATTGACAGTGGTGCGTTGCCCCCGGTTCGCACTGGTTCTATAGAACCGGTAGTAAAACCGGCGGGAGGCTCTGCCCACTGACCCTGATGTCACCAAAATGCTTCTGCGCATGCGCAGAAGCTTCTGCACTTGTGCAGAAGAGTGCGCGTGCGCGCACGGCCCCATTTTGAACCGGTAGTAAAGGTAAGTAGAACCCACCCCTGGACATTGACATAACTATTTCTCACAGAGAAGCAATCTGTATTATTAAAACATGTACTTCTCAAAAGCTTTCTGACAATTGAATGTTGATTGTCTTTTGAAATACCTATCGAAAAATATGTCTAGAGATTTTTAAAATAGCAAGAAGTATGCCGTAGTATTTAGAGAAATGGTGATTTGGTTGAGCAGACAAATTCTAACTCATGCCATCATAGACCTTTCAAACCATTTTATGAAAATTCCACACACACAAAAATTTGAAATTCTTGAAACACCCTAGAGAGGACTTGCAAAAGGTATTGTCTTGATATCTTTCAGCCTGAAAATGTATACTCAGTACTGCTATTTTCTTGCCCTTCTTGTTGGTTTGGGATCAATATTATAGGGGAGATATAGATTAGTATTCCTAGCACACAGGAAAACATGATCCAGCTGACTCAAGCAGTTTAAAAGGTAATCATTTTAGTGTTTAGTGTTTATTTCCTTTCTCTACCCAAATCTATAGAATCTGTGCTGCTCAGACATGGTTAACTATTGCTCATTTACCAATGGAGTAATATTGACATTGGACTCCAGGAAAAAAATCCCAACCCTTCTGGAGCTGTAAACATACTAGAAATCAGAAGGAATCTGTTACCCCCTCTTTAGGAATTACCAATTTTTTATGAACGATGTAGCACAGAGATGTATATACCCAGACGACACACTGCATAAGGAAAGATGGAATGTTTTATATTTGTTTTGTTTTAAAATAAAAAATAAAAAGATATATATATATATATATATATATATATATATATATATATATATATATATATATATATACATTACATACATACATACATACATACATACATACATACATATATATATATATATATATATATATATATATATATATATATATATATAAAGCAATTACCAATTTTTATTTGAAGGCATAAGCTTTAATTAAACCAGTGGTGAAATCCAAACTTTTTTACTACCGGTTTTGTGGGTGTGGCTTGGTGGATGTGGTATGGCTTGTTGGGCATGGCAGGGGAAGGATACTGCAAAATCTCCATTCCCTCCCCACTCTTGGGGGAAGGATATTGCAAAATCTCCATTCCCACCCCACTCTGGGGCCAGCCAGAGGTGGTATTTGCTGGTTCTCCGAACTACTCAAAATTTCTGCTACCGGTTTTTCAGAACTTGTCAAAACCTACTGGATTTCACCCCTGCATTAAACACATTACTAGATTCTCTGATTTTTGGCTACCCTAGATTAACACAGTTCTTTTCCTACAATAAGTATGTTAGGTTCAGCTTTGTTATGCTTCTTCGTAGTTCTGCTTTTATTCACCAAGGAGCTTGCATGTTTAGCTCAAGGAAAATTTAGACTGACTTAACAGCTGCATTTCTGTGGGATCAATGTTTATAGTTTTTCCTGATTTTGATTCCTCAAATCCTTGGGAGAAGATTCCCAGGGAAACTATTTTAGCTTCTGGCAGAATCTAATCTGAATGCCTAAAATCAACTCCCTGTTTCTTTTAGAACAATGGAATTAGACTCAGGGCTGGAACACTAGCTGCTTGAGCCCATCCAACCCTCCATTTTTTTTTTTATTGCAAAAGTTTTACAATTACATTTTCACCCCCTTTTTCCCCCCCCCACTACCCCCCCAGACTTCCCAACCTCCCCAGCCCACCCTAACCCTCCCCTCCCCCCAGACTTCCTAGTATGCTCATGTCAGATAAAAGGAAAAAACCCTCCTTTGTATATAAAACTTGAACCCCTCCCTCCCCCTTACAAATTTTCATCTTCATTACATTAACCTATTTCTATCTTGGTATAACATTTTCAGATAAATTTTCATCCTGATTACCTTAAAAATATTTCTATCATAATATAACATTTTCTAACAAATTTTCATCCTCAACCTTAAAATATTTCTATCTTAATATAACATTTTCTAGCAAATTTTTATCCTCAACCCTAAAATGTTTCTATCTTGATATAACATTTTTAAATAAAGGCTATTTGATACTTCCTAGTTTGATATTTGTGCTGAACATAATTTATCCACTTCTTCCATTCCCATTCATAGGTCTCTTGAGAACAATCTTTTAGATATGCTGAAATCTTCGCCATCTCTGCAAAACTGGCCATCTTCAAAGTCCATTCCTCAATCGTAGGCAGCGCTTCATTTTTCCAGTATTTACCTATCAACAATCTTGCTGCAGTTATCATGTACAATATCAATTTTATTTCCCCCAGTGTAAAACCCTTAACTATACCCAATAAAAACAGTTGTGGAGAAAATTGAATTTTTTTCTTCAAAACATTCTGCATGACCCACCAAATTTTTATCCAAAAAGCCTTAACTTTCTTACAGGTCCACCAAACATGATAATATGTAGCGTCTAAGCAATCACATCTCCAACATTTAGGCTGGACATTAGGGTACATACACGACAATTTTTTAGGATCTAAATGCCATCTATAAAACATTTTATAGAAATTTTCCCTCAGATTCTGCGACTGTGTAAATTTAACATTCTGAACCCAAATTTTTTCCCATGTTTCCAACATCACTGGTTCCTCAAAATTTTGTGCCCACTTAACCATGCAGTCTTTAACTAGTTCAGTTTCTGAATCCCTTTCTAACAAGACATTATAAAGTCTTTTAATATGCATTGGGCCTTTCTCTTTTATATGTCTAACTAATTCTTCCTCATACATCATAATACCAGTTTTTTGGTCCTCTTTCCATCTCAATTGCAACTGATTATATTGTAACCAAGTTAAATTAATCCCTTCAGCCAACAATGTCTGTAATGTCTTCAGCTGCCATCTGCCCGCATCTGTAAAAAGAACCTCTTTATATAAAAACCCCCCGAGTGACATTATATTTGTATTCCACAAGGTATGACCAAGATCCAGCCATAGCGGTATTTTATAATTCCAGTTGTTTCGGTGCTTCTTCCAAACTCTCAGCAAAGAATCTCTAAGTATATGGCTTTTAAATACTTTATCCACTTTGCTGTCATAAAATAAGTAAGCGTGCCATCCAAATTCCAGATCAGAACTTTCTGCATTCAATATTCCAGTCTTTTTTCCTCCAAACCAATCACTTACTAAAGTCAAAGCTGTTGCATCATAATATAATTGTAGGTTTGGAAGTTTGAGACCTCCCCTTTCTGGAATGTCTTGCATAATTTTCATTTTTACTCTTGGTTTTTTCTCGTTCCAGACAAATTTGTTGACACCAGTTTGCCATACTTTTAGTTGTTTATCATTTTTGAGCACCGGGATCATTTGAAACAAAAAAAGAAATCTTGGCAAAATGTTCATCTTAACTGCTGCTATTCTTCCAAGTAAAGACAGCTGCAGTTTTTTCCAAGTCTCCATATCTTTTTGCACCTCTCGCCACAACACCTCATAGTTATTTTGAAACAATTTCATATTTGATTCTGCAACCTGAACTCCTAGATATTTTACCTTTGGTACAATCTCAAAACCTGCCCTCCTTTCTAACTCCAGTTTACGATCTTGTGTCATATTTTTAACTACCATCTTAGTTTTTCTCTGATTCAATCTGAAACCTGACACTTTACCAAAGTCTTGTATAATGTCCTTCATCTGGATTATCGATTCCATTGGCTGTGTTAGGGTAACAACCAGATCGTCTGCAAATGCCTTTATTCTGTAATCCTCTTGCCTTATCATTATACCTTTCAAAGTGTTAGAATCCCTTATTGTATTTAACAAGACTTCTAGTGTTAAAATGAACAACAATGGGGACAGTGGACATCCCTGTCTTGTTCCTTTTTCAATTTTAAACTCTGTTGTCAAACTTCCATTGATAATGATCTGTGCCTTTTGCTCTTGATAAATTGCTGAGACCGCCTGTATATATTGGTCCCCAAAGTCCATCTTTTTTAAGGTCTTTAATAGAAAATTCCAATCCACTCTATCAAAGGCCTTCTCTGCATCCAGAAAGACCAGCACTGCAGGAATCTGTTTATTCTTCTCAAGATATTCCAATAAATCTATTACTTGCCTTACATTGTCCTTCATGTGCCTACCCTCAATAAATCCCGCTTGGTCATCATGAATCACCTTTTGAATTACTGGCATCAGTCTGTTGGCTAATACTTTTGCGTAAATTTTATAATCCGTATTCAAAAGAGATATTGGTCTGTAGTTCTCCGGTTTTTTGGGACCTGCTTGCTCTTTTGGTATCAAAGAAATATAAGCTGTAGTCCACGATGGAGGTACTTTTCCCCCTTGTTGTATGTTGCAAAATAAGTCTCTGAGTTGTTCCACCATTTCTGCCTGTAAGGTTTTATAATACACTGCTGTCAGACCATCCGTTCCAGGAGCTTTGGCTGTTTTTAATTGTTTTATTGCTGCTATTATCTCCTCCTCTGTTATGGGATAATCCATTCTTTCCTTTTGTTGCTCAGTGATTTTTGTAACTCTTTTATTGTCCAAATATTTTTCTATAAGTCCATTCTGCACCTCCTCTCTGGCATATAGTTTAGTGTAATATTGAAGAAAAGCTTCTTTTATTAAATTCTGTTGAAAAACTTCTTTCCCCCCAATATCAACACTATCAATAGTCCGTGTGCTTTGTTTCTTCCTTAATGTGTAGGCCAACCACCTGCCTGGTTTATTAGCGTTGCAGAATGTATTATGCTTCGCATATTGTAAGTTTGTTGCAACTTGTTCCGCTATAAGCATTTGAAATTGGTCTTTCAGAAGTTTTATAACACTAAGTATTCTTTCATCTGTTGGATTTTTAATAAGTAACTGTTCTTTGTCCTTTATTTCTGCTTCCAATTCAAGTCTTTTCTTTTGTCGAGTCATCTTATGTTTAGAGTTCATATATATAAGCACCCCTCTCATATAAGCTTTGCTTGCGTCCCACACAATTTCCATTGGGGTGCCTTTATTCAAGTTCATTTCAAAAAACTCTTTCAGATGCTTTTTAAGTTCTATTATATTTTTCTCATATCTGAACAAGTTTTCATTTAATCTCCAAGAGCGTCTCTCATTCTTACATGTCTCGATTTCTATCCAGACTGGGCTATGATCAGTCAAAGTTCTTGGCAGAATCTTTGTTCTTTTTGTCCTAACAAGTAAATCATCAGACAACAAAATAAAATCAATCCTGGAAAAGGATCTATGTCTGTCAGAGAAGAAAGTATAGTCCAGTTCTTTTGGGTTATATATTCTCCAAATATCTTTTAATTCCAGGTCTTCTTTCATATCAAAAAAAGTCTGTGGTAATCTAATTCTTGATTTTGCCAAAGTCTTTTTATCTAATTTAGAGTCAATTACTCCATTCCAGTCTCCCATAATTAAAATAGATCTATAATCCCATTGAAGTATTTTAGTATGCAGCATTTTATAAAAATAGTCCTGTTGTTGATTAGGAGCATAAATTCCTATCAAAAGAATTTGATTATTAGCAGAAAGTAATTCAATTGCTACAAACCTACCATCTTGATCAGCTTCTATAAGTTTGGCTGTTAATTTTTTGTTTACATAAATAACCACACCATTCTTTTTTTGGTTAGTTGAAGATATAAAATGTGTTCCTAATTTGGAATTTTTCAAATAGTTTTGATCTTGAACTGTAATATGCGTTTCTTGTAAACAAATTATATCATTATTATGTTGTTTTAAATATGCAAATACTTTCTTCCTTTTTTGTGTTACATTCAACCCATTCACATTCCAAGATAAACATTTAATCATCATTATTCTCCTTCTGGAGCGAAGCGCAGAACCTTAGGATTTCATCTGAGATCCTCTGTCCTGCATTCCCCACAGCCCCAGCCTTGTCTTGTCTCTCCTGCTGTAACTTTTCTTTAAGTTCCTTGGCTTTTGCTCGAGTTATGCGCTGGTCCTTAACTTCAGCCGCCCAAGCCAGCTCCAAGATTGGAGAAGGTTCCAGCAAAGGCTCATCCAGAAAACCTCCTTCAGCACCCTTCAACTCTGCTAATTCCTGCTTAGATTGTTGTTGCAATTCTTGAGGTTGCTTCTTATCACTCTCTTTAATCTCCAAAACTGTAGATGTGCGTGGGGATGGAGTTCTTTCTTTAAAGATGTCATTATAAAATTGCTCCGCCTTCTCCACAGTATTCAGACGGTGTTTCTCTCCCTTATATCTCAAAATTATGCCAGTTGGGGCGTCCCAACGAAATGGGATTTGATTACTCTGCAGTTCTTTAACAAGAAAACCATACTCTTTTCTAGATTTCAACATCTTAGGTGGGAGCTCCTTGTAGACTGTAATCTTGGATCCGCTCACTTGCACAGAAGTGAGAAAAGATTTTTGCAAAATATAATTTCTTATTGCTCTGTCTGTAAAATATATGACCACATCTCTAGGCAGTTGTCTTTGTCTGGCCACCCACGAGTTAACTCTATAGATTTTATCTATTTTGCAAAAAACCATCTCAGGTTCAACTTTTAAAATCACAGCTAGGGCTTCGGCACAGATCTGTCTCAAATCTTGTCTCTCCTCTTCTCTAATTCCTCAAAGCCGTATAGCAAATTCCATTGCACGAAATTGCATCATAACAATATCATTCTCAACTCTCTGCATCTTGTCATCAACATCAAGAAATTTATGATCATTATTTTTCATCTTAGCATTAACTTCTAATTTAAATTCATCCACTTTTGTCTCAACTTTCATAATAAATCCTGCCAGACCAGACGCCACATCCGTTATTTTTTTGGTCACCATCTTTTGGCTCTGCTGCATTTCCTGCATAATTTCCTGTTGTGACTTTTGAATTTTTTCATCTATTTTATTTATTTTATCATCCATGTCTTGAAATTTCTCATCCAAAATATTTGAGATGAATTCTTTTAATTCTCCCATATCCAAATCTTTTTTTTGGGCTTGTGACTGCGTATCCTGCTTACGTGGGGGGGATCCCCAACCCTCCATTTTGTTTGGGGGAGAGTTTTAGAGATCTCAGAAATGTACATGTTATTTTTCAACCTTGAGCTAGCTTGGTAAAGTTAGTTGGTCCTTAATGTGAATTCTGAAATTCTTATCCATTGTATTATTATTATTATTATTTTAAAAAACTTGCATTCATTGTATCCTGCTTTATTAATATAATCAACAGAACAGGATGAACTGAGACAGCTCTTGATATAATCTGTAAATTCTGATATTCCAGGGGGGACAAAGATTATGACAAGAAGAAATTTCGTTCTGTTATGCACTCAGGAGATGATAAACACTCTACTGTATTTAAATGTCTGTTTCCATATGGAACATAAAGATCTTTACTAATTTAAAAAGATGTTTTGGTTTATTAGGGCTGAAAAGCACATATTAAATAGTCTTTAAATCAGTTTTATTTAAAATAAATCAATAATTGTTGCTTTCGTTATCACCAGGATCCCCGAGAAGTAGAAGCTCTAATATAACGTCTACTAGCAGTTCCTCACAAAAATGATCTGTAATCCCTTCATCCTAATTTTGGTGTTTTGTAGTATTGTTTGTTCCTAAATCCATTGCTTCAGCATCAGTTTTCTAACAGCAGTCTCCATCTCTGAGCTGCATGTTCAGAGATCCACTTCTACAGAACTGAATTGTCCATGTACTTCAGGGGTGGGTTCTACTTACCTTTACTACCAGTTCGCATCGCTTTTCGGCGCATGTGCAGATCACCTATGATGACATCTGGGTCAGTGGGCAGAGCCTCCCGCCAGTTTTACTACCGGTTCTTGCGAACCGGTCTGAACCAGGGGCAACCCACCACTGATGTACTTCATATATTCCTCAAGTATTTGCCTTAATCTATGGATATTGGGGAGAGTAAGGGTAACAGGGCTGCTTTGTAACTGGAGTAGAGCCAGTATTAAGCTCTTTTCTCCCGTGTGTGAATGTCCCAGAGTTGCAAAAAACACAAATAACTGTATACTGCTTAAAGCATAAGCGTAGTGGTGCTACCTAAGTTGTGTTTGCATATGCTGGGGAGTAGTAAAAGAGCAGCAAATGTTGTTTCTCTGAATAAACAAAATGTGTTACTTTGTTTCTCTTTCACACTGAATTGAATTGTGGAGCCATTTGGTTTTAATGTGTCAAGGCAAAATAAAATAAAATAAAATAAGCTTCTTTTTAAAAACAAAAGTGTAAGATTTATTTCCTTCCTTCCTTCCTTCCTTCCTTCCTTCCTTCCTTCCTTCCTTCCTTCCTTCCTTCCTTTCTTCCTTCCTTCCTACCTACCTACCTACCTATCTACCTACCTACAAAAAATGAAATATGGCATCTATTGTGAATTAGAAATAATAAATATTCCATAAAGTGAGGCATACCTATTTTGATTTCAGTCCAAAATTTATGATGATCTTAAAAATATTGGTTGGTTTTTCTGAAAAACCACATGTAATAATTACATTTTTATGTATGTGTCTCTCCCAAGTATATATTTCATTTTATAGAACCTAAAATTTATCCTTATATGTTTTGCATGTATCATTCCCAATAACTTTATTTGGAATTATACATGTGGAGAATATATATGTGGAGAAATCAGCTAGGTTCACACATGAATGCTTATCATTTAATCTTCTATCAGCACTGGTTGAAGATAAACTCTCTTTCATTTAAAAAAATGGATACCAAAACCATTGGATCCGTGAGGGGTGTTTCCTACATAACAGTCAACATTTGATGATCCATGCTATGGTAACAGCCATAAACCAGTAGAAGACATGTTTTTGTGTATCCCGAAGATTATTGGTCCAACCCTGTCCTTCCCATCTGCAGTCTGAGACAGCCGTCCCACACTAATAGTAGGATCACCTGCATTACAGCTTTTGAAAGCTATAATCATCTGAGACAGAAGCTGGAAGTGCTACTCAGGACAATGCTAAGTGCTTGGGGGATTTAGGAAACAAAGCAAGATACTGGCTGAATTAGACACAGAGTACATTTAAGAAGAAAAGGAAAAAGACGACATTGCTGTGGCTTAGTGCCTAAGGCAATTGTTCGGGAACATTTCATGTTTACCTTGTGGCTGAATACTCTTGAGTGCTGCCAAGGTTAGTGAAACTTTGGGTTATTTGTCATATGAATGCCAGTTGCATCAATTAATGACCCCAAATGCTGTAAGCCAAGCTTGCTCAGTTTTAAAAAGCATAGTGCATGCAGATATTATTCGTTATAAATTGAGAATTACCAAAAAACCCCACAAAAAATCCACCCCAAATTCCATGTGCCTCTTAATCTCTTTGTAATAAATACATACCAGACTTCAATCTCTTACTTAAATGGCTATTCTAAGACAGGGCTCTTCCTTTCTTGACCCTAACCACAGCATGAACATGCCTCAGTGGCCATTTTCCCCAGCATTGGTCGTCACCTTATAATGTTGCCTTCATCACTTCCCCAGCCCATAGCTGAGGTTGTCCTGACCCTTCCAATGTCAAAGGAGCATATTATCTCGATATAATTTTTGCCATGGGGAATCATTTGACTGGTCTCATAGACAATATGGTTGCTGCCCTTGCTTGGAATTGGAGTCAAATATCGGTCAATTCCAGATAATGTGGATATGTCCCACCCTCTGGTAAGCCCTTGAGGGCTATTTTGGCTTGGGCTGCAGAAGAGGTCCAATATCTGGCTTTCTCAGAGACATCTGTCCACAAAGTGTCTTCCTGATGCTTCTCATCATACTGTCTGGTCTTATATGAGCTCCTTACAACTCTTTAACACCTAGAAAAGTGCTTATCTTATTTTATAAGCACAGTGGCTCCTTTGAAAGAGCACTGATCCTGTGCTACCCAGAGGACTGATTTTAAACCAGGCAACAGAAACAGGCTGTGGGAGCTGTGTTTACAGTAGTTAGTTCTGCTTCTTCTTCCAAGTAAGTGTCATTTGTCAACCTTATTGACAGAAGAAGACGACAGGAAAGAGAATGATACAGGTTAAACTGGCATAATTTTCTGTCACACACAAAGTGCCGGATGGCACATGAGGAATTAGAAATATAATGCAAACATAACTTCATACCCACAGAAATAACAATTGCTAAACAGCAATGAAAATGTCTATTTATTGGCACATTAAAGACACCCCCAAGATTAAGAGAGAGAGAGAGAAAGAGAAAGAAAACAGTCCTCTCATCCGTCTCCTGCCTAGAAAAACAAACTGGACTGAAAATCAGCAGTTTATAATGAGCCACAAAAGAGGAAACTGAGGGCTTTAATAAAACATAATTTCAGATGGGTTCTCTTAGGTCTGTGAAGAAGCTGTTTGCAGTTTTCCTTTCCCATGCCATACATGAGTTGGACTACGACCCCCATAATTCCCAGCCACCTCACCAACAGGCATGGCAGCTGGGGGTAATGGTAGTTACAGTTCATAGTATTTGGATGGTTCCGGATTGAGAAAACTGAGTTGTTGCATCAAAACCTTTCTTTTCTTTTCATTTTGACACAGCTGTATAGTTAGCCTACTTGGAGAACTGATGCATAGGCTTTTAATATAGATTTATTTTTTACATCGATTCCAATACAGGAACATATTATTATATAATAACAGAGGAGAACTACTCTACTAAGTTTGCTTTGCCAGGCTGAGGCATTTGTTTTAATCTTCTGTTAAAAAGCAGATTTCCTTGTCCAGCTTTTCATTTAAAAACATGCAAGGAATGTCCTTTTCTCCTAGTATTAAGTGAAATTAAAAAAAAAATTCATAAATCAAGTGAATTTACTGTTTAGCATATAAACTTTAGAACTGCATTCATGGGGAGTGTTGTTGGGTGGGAGAGAAAAAAAGGCTCAGAAGTGATATCTAAGTCTAGGATAGCTTTGGATACTGATATATTCTCAAGCTTAGAATTCTGGGCAGATGGGGCTATGTATCATCCATAGCAGAGGTGGGTTTCAGCAGGTTCTGACCAATTCTGGAGAACTGGTAGCGGAAATTTGGGGTAGTTCGGAGAACCGGTAGTAAACATTTTGACTGGCCCTGCCTCATCTATTCTCTGCCTCCCAAGTACCAGCTGATTGGAAGGAAATGGGGATTTTGCAGTAACCTTCCCCTGGAGTGGGGTGGGAATGGAGATTTTACAGTATCCTTCCCCTGCCACACCCACCAAGCCACGCCCACAGAACCGGTAGTAAAAAAATTAGAATTTCACCACTGGCCAGGATATTTGCAGGACATCTACTCATCCTTCCAGGTCAGATGAGGTGAGCGTGCTCCTAGTCCCTTCCCTTAAATGTAGCAATCTGATGGAACCTAGGAAGCATGCTTTTTTCATGGTACCCTTTATCCTAAGGCTCCCTGAGGTTCAGCAGATCTCACCCTTTTAGCCTTCCACAAAGCACTGAAGACCTGGCTTTCCTCCGAAGTGCTGGGAGAAGACTAAGTAATTGCATGTTAGAGCTTTGATGTAGTGCCAGGTTTTCTGTTGTTTTTAATATTTTAAACAGTTTGGTTGTATAGTTTTAGTGTGATTTTATGTGTCTTTTGGTTTTTGACTGAGAGTTGTCCAGAGTTGGTTGAAAGATAATATGATTAAATACCATGTTTCCCTGAAAACACGACCTACCCCGAAAGAAAGTCCTAGCTTGATTTTTACATCTATGCCCAATATAAGCCCTACCCCCAAAATAAGCCCTAATTAAGACTCCGCCCACTCCAGGTTACACTGGTAAAAATTAAGCTAGGGTGGGGATGGAGGGGGGGTGGAGCTGCCCTACTACTTACCTTCAAACAGTTGCAGCCAGGCCTCGCACACCCCAACACCTGCTTTGCTGGCCCATTTCTTCTACATCCAGCAAGGCTTTCCTGAAGGTCTCTGAGCCCATAACAGCTCTGGATCGATCCGGAGCTCTGTTATCGGCTGCAGAGCCCTTCAGGAAAGCCTTGCCAGCTGCAGAAGTTCCTGAAGGCCTCTGACAGTGAAAAAGAGGCTGAGGTGATGCGCACAAGTGAGGTGAGTCAGTGGATGATATCCCCCCAAAATAAGACCTGGTGCCTTTTTTGGTGGCAAAAAAAAAATAATAAGACAGGGTTTTATTTTTGGGGAAACATGGGAAAGTAAGTAAGTAAGTAAGTAAGTAAGTAAGTAAGTAAGTAAGTACAGTAAGCAAGCAAGCAAGCAAGCAAGTAAGCAAGCAAGTAAGTAAATGCTAATTGCATTTATTCCTGTGGGCAGGACTTAACTACATATAGTTCTCTCTCTCCCTCTCTCTCTCTCTCTCTCTCTCTCTCTCTCTCTCTCTCTCTCTCTCTCTCTCTCTCTCTCTCTCTCTCTCTCTCTCTCTCTCTCTCTCTCTCTCTCCATGTGTCCATATAAAAACATATATAAACATAAAGTTATATTAAATTTATATAAATGCTTCTATATTCAAGCGCAACAAAAAGCTTTAAAATAAAAATTTCTTTGTTGCTTTTTTGCCTTTAATCTCTGTTGTGACTGCTATTATAAGAGTCTCTCAGTAGTATAATAATTATAATATTTACCTAATATGCAGAGAACCAGTGGTTTAAAAACTAGCAGAGTTATTATTCTTAATTACTATTTTTTTCATGAACTACCAAATTTGTGCCTCCCTTCCCTCCACAGATATCAACAACATAACTTGTTTCATTGTTTTTCGATCACTTAAGATAGAAGGATTTCATGCCTGTTTCTTTTGGGTCAAAAGAAAATAACAGCTGTTTCAGCATTTCAGTATTATACTGGTTAACTTATTATTACTTTTCTGAGTCCAGAGGGCAGGACTCAGGCAAAGAAAAATAGTACCAGGAGTAATAATATCAGCAGATACGAAGCTCAAATTCCATTTGAGATTCTTCTATAGGCAGAATCTCCAAATTCAATTGAATCAGAAATACTCCTCCATGGGCACCCTTGCCTGTGATGTTCTGATGAGGTTAAGAGTTATACACCCATGCCAGACAGGTCCTAGTGGAAAAGCCAGACTAAGTGTATCCCTCAATTCATTTACTATGGTGAGAATAACAGAATAGCAGAATTGGAAGGGACTTTGAAGTCTTCTAGTCCAACCCCCTGCTCAGGCAGGAAGCCCTATACCATTTCAGACAAATGCTTGTCCAGTTTCCTCTTAAAAAACTGCAGTGTTGGAGTGCCCAACTTCTGGAGGCTAGTTGTTTCACTGATTAATTGTTCTGACTGTCAGAAAATTTCTCCTTAGTTCTAGGTTGGTCCTCTCTTTGATTAGTTTCCATCCATTGCTTCTTTTTCTGCCTTCAGGTGCTTTGAAGAATAGCTTGACTCCCTCTTCTTTATGGCAGCCCCTTAGATTTTAAAACACTGCTATCATGTCACTCTAGTCCTACTTTTCATTAAACTAGACATACCCAATCCCTGCAACTGCTCTTTGTATTTTAGCTTCCAGTCCCCTAATTATCTTTGTTGCTCTTCTCTGCACTCTTTCCAGAGAAATTAGAAAGAGAATTCGATACCAGATTAGTTGTCACCCAGGTCAACAAGGACCATGTCAAACGTTAGTGTTCCTGGAAATTGTTGACAAGTGGGACTCAAGAGCTATGGTTGGGTAACAAGAGCCTAGCCCTGTAGAGTTACTAAAAGAATAACCACAGACAAAATAAAAGTATACTGTCATTATGACCTGCTGTTATAAATTGGGACTAACAAATGGGAATACTTAAAGTAAATGTTTGAACATTGGAAAAGAATTTATTTAGACTCAAATAACACTGAACAATGATTAGCAGATCAAAGGAGATTCATTACTAGACATAAAATATTTAGGGATGCAGAACTGGAAGAGATATAGAAAAACTGTGCAAATGGAAAACCAAAAAAAACCCCAACTCCCAATAGTAGAAGAAACTCAGATAACAATTGCTAATATAAAGGAAAAAGCTGGTATGAACTATAGAAATGATAACTTAGAAGAAGTAATAGTACAGAGTTAATACAAGTTAGTACTGAAACAACCTATGACCTGACCCCTGTCCATTCACAAGAAGAATTAAAAATTATGCCATATGCCATATACCAGAATTACCAGTAGAAAGCCAAAAACTACCAACATTGAAAGTAGTGCCCCCAACATACACGGGATCTATGCAGGGTTGGGTTCTAAATTTTTTTACTACCGGTTCTGTTGGCATGGCTTATTTTGTGGGCGTGGCTTGATGGTCATGTGACAATTATTTAGGATTTAGCAGAGGTACTGGTCTGCTATTATTGTTGTTGTTGTTGTTGTTGTTGTTATTATTATTATTATTATTATTATTAATTGAATTTGTATACCGCCCTACTCCCGAAGGACTCAGGGCAGTGAACAGCCAGATAAAATACATATAATACAAATGTTAAAAAGCATTAAAATACAATTAAATAATTTGGCCCGGAAAACGAAATTTAAAACACCCCAAATTCTTAAGACAAATTTAAAATTTAAAATTTTTTAAAAGGTTAAAAGTATAAAAGAGAGGTTAGGCCAGGCCGGCCTGCTGAAAAAGAAATGTTTTGATGGCATGGCGAAAAGCGCGCAGGTCCGGGATCCTCCGTATCTCTGGGGGGAGCTCGTTTCAGATGGCGGATGCCCCCACAGAGAAGGCTCTCCCCCTGGGGGCCACCAGTCGACATTGTTTGGCCGAAGGCACCCTGAGGAGCCTTTCTCTATGGGAGCGTACTGGTCGGTGAGAGGCTACTGGTGGCAGAAGGCGGTCTCGTAAATACCCCGGTCCTAAGCCATGGAGCGCTCTAAAGGTGGTAACCAAAACCTTGAAGCGCACCCAGAAGACCACCGGGAGCCAGTGCAGCTCGCGCAGGAGGGGGGTCACATGGGAGCGCCCTGTCGCTCCCATAACCACCCGCACAGCCGCATTCTGGACCAGCTGGAGCCTCCGGGTGCTCCTCAAGGGGAGCCCCATGTAGAGAGCATTGCAGTAGTCCAGGCGGGAAGTGACAAGGACATGAGTGACTGTATTTAACGAGTCCTGATCCAGAAAGGGACGCAACTGGCGAATCAGGCGAACCTGATAAAACGCTCTCCCGGCCACAGCCGTCAAGTGCTCTTCTAAAGACAGCTGTGAGTCCAGGAGGACTCCCAAGTTGTGAGGCCTCTCCGTAGGGGCCAATGACTCGCTCCCAATAGTCAGTGATGGCACCAACTGACTATATCGGGATGTTGGAAACCACAGCCACTCGGTCTTGGATGGGTTGAGCCTGAGCCTATTCCTCCCCATCCAGATCCGCACGGCCTCCAGGCACCGGGACATCACTTGAGGGCATCACTGGGGTGGTCCGGGGTGGAGATGTACAGCTGGGTGTCATCAGCGTACTGGTGGTACTTCACCCCGAAACCACGGATGATCTCACCCAGCGGCTTCACATAAATGTTGAACAGAAGGGGCGAGAGGACCGACCCTTGTGGCACCCCACATACAAGGGGCCTCGGGATCGACCTCTGCCCCCCTGCCAACAGTGACTGTGTCAGAGAGGAAGGAGGAGAACCACCGCAACACGGTGCCTCCCACCCCTAGCTCTTCCAGCCGGTGCAGCATGATACCATGGTCGATGGTATCAAAGGCCGCTGAGAGGTCTAATAGGACCAGGACAGAGGAGCAACCCCTGTCCCGAGCCCTCCAGAGATCATCAACCAATGCGACCAATGCCGTTTCCGTGCTGTACCCAGGCCTGAAGCCAGACTGGAACGGATCCAGATAAGCCGATTCATCCAGGTACTGAGGGAGCTGTTGTGCTACCACACTCTCAACAACCTTCGCAACAAAGCGAAGGTTGGAGACTGGACGGTAGTTCGCCAATATTGCCGGGTCCAGGGAAGGCTTCTTGAGGAGAGGTCTCACCACCGCCTCTTTCAAGGCGGCGGGAAAGACACCCTCACTCAGAGAAGCATTTATAATTCCCTGTAGCCAGCCTCGTGTAACCTCCCGAGAGGCCAGCACCAACCAGGAGGGACACGGGTCCATTAAACATGTGGCAGCATTGAGTCTATTCAGTATCCTGTCCACATCTTCGGGAGTCACAGAATCAAACTCTTCCCAGATAATATTCTCAAGACCTGCCTCCATCCTCCCCCCTGAATCTACCCCGTCAGAGTCCAGATGTTCCTGAATCTGAGCTATTTTATCATACAGATACTGTACAAAGTCCTCAGCTCTAACTGCTTGCAGAGCTGTACCGATCTACCCATTTATTTTTTGCAGGCACTGGTCTATCCATTTATTTTTGCAGGCACTGATCTACTCATGTATTTTTGCAGTCACTGGTCTACTCATTTGTTTTCTTTTAACACTGATCAGCTGTAGGCCGGCCCTTTGAAGCCCCGCGGCAAGAGTTTAAACAGTTTTTTTCTCTCTAGCCATCAGCTGGGACTCAGGAGGCAGCAATAGATTGGGGGTGGGGCCAAATAAAAGGTAAGAATAATGCTGGGGATGGGTGGGGGGGTGGGGGGCACGTGGGGGGGGGCAGGGGGCAGAACCGGTTCAGTGACATCATATAGTCACTGCTACCGGTTCGGGAGAACGGGCCGAACCGAGAGGAACCCACCACTGGATCTATGATGATGGTGATGGATGTGAATAAGACGCTTGCAAGGATTAAAATAACATCTATTAAACAGACCAATAAGCTTGCCGACAGTGCAGCAATGGTGGTTATAGAAGAACTGAGTAGCGACATTAGAAAAATGTAAGAGATCTAAACATTTGGCTGACTGTGCGACCAGCCATATTACTAAAATGTTTTTGCCATGTTCTGAGCCACTGACCCTCTATATGTCAGACAAATGTTATAACCACTATGCTACTGGAACACTGGGAATAACTAATTGCAACAGAGATTAAACAAATGTAGGGTTGCAACCAAGATAGCAATTATTGGGGTTGAAAATCTTATTTTCAGCATGGAGTAGAGTAACAGGTAACAGTCAAATTCATAGTAGGCTGGGAGCAAGTAGAAAATGTTGTCTGTTCCTATTCTCTAGAATTGTTGGTGACTCAAATTGAGCCAATGTGATTGTGGAGATGTGCCCATAAAATTTTGTACATGCTAATATAAAACAGATAGAAAGAATGGGGGAGCAGTATTCTTGGCATATGTTATACAACCCTACTTTTTTTTTACACCTTTTGGGCAAAATTTCAAGTAGAAAGTTATCTCCTGGGATTAGATATCTGTTTGTAAACTGTCCCATTTTGTCTCTGAAGAGACAGAAAAATAGTTTTGTTTTGGGGCTGAGGAAATGGTTTGGGATAGTTTTTAGTACTTCTCTTTCTTGCAAATTAAATGCACACGGGTTTCTTTAAAATGACAGTCCTTTTGCTGGATTAGGAAAAACACTTTTTAAAGAAGCTAATGGGATGTATAGAATGGAACATTTGGGAATCCTGAATTTTGCTGATAGTGCTGCTTAGCTGTGCAATGTTATGGGTTCAAAGATGAAAGAATGCTTTGGGGAGTGCAGGCATACAACTGTAGCCCCAAATATTTCATTTTGTACTGTTGCATAATCCTAGGAAAAGACATCGAGGCATACAGAAGTTGCCAAAAGCTGACATGTTTACCTGCCTGGATGATCCCAGACTGTTTGCCTGGGAATTCAAAGCATAGCGCAGCCCTCATATACTGTATAATGACTGAGATCATACCTTGAGCTGTGCCCCTATTTTTTTACCTATGGTTTATTAAATAAGACACAATTGGCTGTGCTTGCATGACATCCCAACCAATAGAACTATGTTTTATAATGTAAAATTATGTACTAATTTTGTGTATTATTTTTACATAAATATTTTACATAATATTTTATGTACTCCTTTTATTATGTATTACTATTATTCTTCTCATCCTTCTATCCATTCTCCTCCCACTTATGACTATAACTATGTTGCTTGTATCTTTACGAGTTATATTATTTTATTTGTTTCCTAGTATGATTTGATTGCTTATTAGTAACCTATGACTATTACTAAGTATTGTATCTCATGATTCTTGATGAATGTATTTTCTTTTAAGTACACTGAGAGCATATGCACCAAAGACAAATTCCTTGTGTGTCCAATCACACTTGGCCAATAAAGAATTCTGTTCTGTTCTGTTCTGTTCTGTTCTATAACCAGAGTGCTTGGCTATATCTCGCTTGCTAAATGAAAAACAATAAAACCACTTGACGCAAATACTGAGAAATATCCACAGAAGACAGGGACAGTGAGAGTAAAAAGGAGGCTGAAAAATAGGATGAAAGAAGTAAGGTCAGAACAAGTTTTCCTGGATTGGATCATGATCATTGGATCATGAGACCCAGAATGAAACTTTTCTCACAGAATTGTAGTTAAGTAGAGAAAAACCAAACCAAACCATGAAGCTATCTAGTCAAAGTCTGGCTTAGAAATCAGTTACAGAAAAATAGCTGGAAAACTAAAGAACTCAAGAAGTATAGACAGCGTTGTAATGTTTCCAATATATTTTGATGGTCTTTGTGTAGTATGGAAGCCAGGATAATTATTGAATGAGTAGGGTTTTTTTTCCTGACGGTTCTGCAGTTGGGCAGATGCAGTAGAAGAACCCCTGTTCCATGTTTGAACTAGGATTGCTGCTGCTCACTTCCAAAGTATATTCAGCATATTTAGGCCATATTTTCTCTCTTGGCCCAAGTACCATTGACAATGGAGAAACAGTGATTTCCTTTCTGACGTGGTCACTGAGTTCTTTCTTTCTTTCTTTCTTTCTTTCTTTCTTTCTTTCTTTCTTTCTTTTTATAACACAATACAATACAAGACA
Source organism: Arizona elegans (assembly GCA_022577455.1). Classification (NCBI taxonomy): domain Eukaryota; kingdom Metazoa; phylum Chordata; class Lepidosauria; order Squamata; family Colubridae; genus Arizona; species Arizona elegans. The sequence goes on from JAKOOJ010000001.1 coordinate 248,179,352, forward strand.
TACAACATTTATAAACGTACTCTCTTTACAGCTATTGCATGGTGATCTTCTTTGTTATTCACAATTTCCCATTCTTTCTCTTTGTATTATTCTGATTTACTACTTGTCCCCGACATTTTAATTACTATATATACAATATACTTCTCTCATTCATACCTATTTCCTATTTTTTATACTTTAACATATCCTTTCTGTCTTTTTTAGGATTTCTATCTTTCCCCCCTAATTTTCTTCTTCATTTTTCCTTCCCTCCAACCACTTATACCACTTGTGCCAAGTCCTATAGGATTCTGTATCCTCTTTGTCTTTAAGTTCTTTTGTCAGTTTGTCCATCTCAGCACATTCCAAGATTTTTTTTATTAACTCTTCTTCAGATGGGACATTTTTTTTCTTCCAATTCTGGGCATAGATTATACGAGCGGCAGTTAAAATATGTAATATTAAAATATTTTACTTCCTTCATAAATTTTTCTGTGAGTATCCCTAGCAGGAACATCTCAGGTTTTCCATTTATCGGTTGTTGTATTATTTTCTCTAGCCACTTTTTGATTTTGGCCCAAATTTTTTTTGCCGCTGGACATGTCCACCAGAGGTGATAATATGTTCCGTAATTGTTTTTACACTTCCAACATAATGGGGATTTATTAGGGAACATCTTAGCTATTCTTGCCGGTGGTAAGTGCCATCTGTGAAACATCTTCATCTGGTTTTCCTTGTATGCCGTCGACAGTGTCAATTTAATATTTGTTTGCCACATCTTTTCCCACTTCTCTAATTCTATTGTATGATTAAATTTTTTTGCCCATTTAATCATATGTCTTTTACTATTTCCTCTTCCATTTTATACCGTAATAGAAATTTATATATTTTACTAATTAGTTTCTGCTCCGTCCTGATTTTTCTTATATCCTATCATAGACTTCCCCCCCCGCCATATTTTTCTATCCATTTTCTTTCCTGCTCCATTTTGTTAACCCATTGTACTCAAAAATAGGGATGCAACGACCTAGTTTCTGCCCAGTTGATCAATGTTCTGTAATATGTCTGATCTGACAAAAAAGGAGCAGCAGACCTTACATGGGTTCATTCTTCTAAAGACAAAAACTTATAAGATGGCAGTGGCAAGTTCTACCTTTGAAGAGGTTTCCCAATGAGTGAGAGGAATGTGAATGCCGCTTTCAAGCCGAAGCTTGCTGTGACATATAACAATAGCTACAGCAATAGCACTTAAGAGTTATATGCTGCCCCATAGGGATTTACAACAGTCTCTGAGTGGTTTTCAAATGTCAGCATATTGCTCCTAGCAATCTAGGTCCTGATTGGAAGGATGGAAGGTTGAATCAACCTTGAGCCCTGTCAAGATCGAACTCCAGGCTGTGGGAAGAATTGGCCTGCATTCTAACCACTGTGCTACCAGGGCTTCACACAAATACAAAGATAACTACCCTATAATTATTGCTCTTGTATAGAAATGTAGAGAGATCAAACCAGTGAGTGTAACTGGCTCGGGGAAGATTTCAAAACCTGTCGCTACGGGTTTGCTTATGGGCAGTTGCGCACTTGGGCATGCTCACGCTTGTGCGTAGCGTGTTGGGCGGAGCTTCCCGCCGCCGCCACTACTAGTTAGCCCGATCCAGGGTGAACCTGGTAGCAACCACCACTGTACTGGCTAAAATTACTCAACTTCTCTGCTAGCCCTACCAAAATATTTAAAACAAAGTGTGATGATGCTCCTAGCCTCAGAATCCAACCTCTTTGTGAATTAATTATTTTAATACTAATGATCTACAGCAATCTTCTGTAAGTTGATATTCTTCATGTTTGTTAAATCTAAGATCACAAAACATCTGGGGGCTTCAGATTGGGGAAGATTATTCTGTAGAAATTATAGTGAGTGGGTTTTTAGCTACCAGTAATAGATAAAATTTTATAACTTAATGATGCTTTGCTGGGCATTTCTTACTCACAGCTCACTTCCTTCTCTTGTGCTATCTTGGAAAAACAATACAGAACCCTATTCTGGTTATATCTATATGACTAAAATGTGAGAAACAAAGATCTAACCATCCTCCTTACTTCTTTTCTCCTCTTCAACCAAAAGTGCTTCTCCTTTTATTCCTCCTTCACTTTTTTTTACCTTCACCTCTTCCTGGCAATGCAGACCCATTTGCATATTAACAAAGTAAAAGAAAGGTTACAGTATCTTTAGATATTTCTTAACATAATATACATTCTGTAATTTATTCTTACATTATTATCAGTTAGAATCAAGTTTACAGTATGAAACCTCTTCAGTGAAGGTGCTGGACCATAATCCTATTATGCTGGTGCAGTGCAGGTGGTAGATAGGTGTTTTTCAAGTTCCCAGTCTAAGGCTAAGAGAGAGGAACTGGCTCTAAGTCAAAACTACCAAAGTAGCTGTCTTATTCATTCTGTGTCTGTCAGTCTGTCTCAGTGTTTCTCATCTTTGGCAATTTTTACACATGTGGACTTCAACTCCCAGAGTTCCCAAACCAGCATATGTTGGCTGGGAATTCCAGGAGGTGAAGTCTACAGGTTTTAAAGTTGCCAAGGTCGCTCTATCTCAACATGTGGTTTTAAAAAAATGGAGAAAATCTCACTTGAATTGATGTCATTTAACCCTGCTGTTTCAAACATCCACTGATGTAATGCAGAAGAATTAGCGCTTGTTGAAAAAAGACTTTATTAGTACTTTTGCAACATATTCCTTAACATTCTTTGTTACATTCTTTGTCTAACATTCTTTGTCTTGCATGCAATTAATTATTGTGATACTTAAGATTGAAAATGTAGTACCCTATAGCATGTAAAAAATGAAAGATCTTATCCATCCAAAGTTTTCTATCCTTAATACTGGCATTATTTACACTAAAGCCAGAGTAGTAGTCCATTACATAAAAATACCATGGATCTGTGATTTAACTTGGCACTTAGTGTTGCATATGTAGGTGCCTCTAATGGGAAAACCTTTGATGGAAGTATTTTTAGTAAGCGCTTAGTAGGTAAGTAAGTAAAATAAGTCAACCGTTCAATACATAGCATTATACTATCTTATTTCTATAATGAGAGATCAAGGGTCACAAACATATACTACCATAAGAAGCAGGTTAATGTCAAGTTATTAAAATCCCTGCCTGTGATGAATTAAGCAGTAGTTGCAATGTTACTTCTTTCTTTGTTACAACTCGGGGGCTTTAGCCCCAAATAAATCGTTTTTAGGATTGGGCTGCAGGTGTTAAAAGTCAGCAAGATATCACCTGATCATGTGAAAAAGCCCTGAAAGTGGATTATTCCATTTGCTTTTATTATTACATTATTTACAATGTTTACATCAGGGGTGAAATCTAGCAGGTTCTGACAGGTTCTGGAGAACCGGTAGTGGATGTTTTGAGCAGTTCAGAGAATTGGCACATACCACCTCTGGCTGGTCCCAGAGTGGGGTGGGAATGGAGATTTTGCAGTATCCTTCCCCTGCCACACCCACCAAGCCACACCATACCCACCAAGCCACACCACACCACCAAGCCACACCCACAAAACCAGTAGTAAAAAAATTTGGGTTTCATCACTGGTTTACATCCTATATTTCTCTGGAATAAAAGTCTATAGATGGTGTATATGAAATGGAGCTGGTGTTTCCTTAATTAATTGAGATAGGTAAGGCAGAGAGAGTGTCTGCTAATGTCACTCAGAAGCAAAAAGCATTGTTTCCCTTTCAGAATAATCTAAGTATTAGATTTTTGTTAGTGCGCTATAGTGTCTACCATAGGGTTTTACCAAAGGGAAAAGGGCTATTCCATTCTTCAAGTGTAGCATAAGAATTGTTTGTCTGAATGATTGTACCAAAGCAAATTCAACCTTTTTCTGAGCAAATATGTTAAAGAAGGATCTTCAAGGGCTTGGGAAAAATAATACTAGGTGGGTGATTTTGAAGAAAAAGAAAGATAAACTGAGATCCATTAGAGGAAAAGGAGAATTAAAGGGACAGAACGGAGACTGGTTGAACTTTATTATCGACAAGCTACATAATGCTTAAAGGTTATATCTCCATATATATTTATAATGTCAGATTTAAATTTATATACATATCAATCTCATTTATCTGAGACAGATGCATTGGGATTGAGAAATTATTTTATTAGGAGTTGTCAGTTAAGAATCTCTTTTATTCTTAATACATTTAAACCAGCTCAATTAAACCCAACAACATAATAGAGACAAGAAGACAGTCAGCTAGTCACTCATCTACATATAAAATCCTATTAGGCAAACAATTAAAATAGTTCCTTTGCTATTCAGACAAGAAAAATTGGTAAACATCTGCCAATCTATAATAAAGATTGGTTAAGGGGAAAACACATGTGACTGCTCTAATAGAGAGATCAGTTGCTGAAGATGTAGAAATGATTTTTGCTAAAGGTAAAGGTTGCCCCGCACATGCGTGCTAGTCGTTTCCTGCTCTAGGGGGCAGTGCTTATCTCCGTTTCAAAGCCGAAGAGCCAGCGGTGTCCAAAGACGTCTCCATGTCATGTTGCCGGCATGACTAAATGCCAAAGGCGCACGGAGCGCTGTTACCTTCTCACCAAAGTGGTCCCTATTTTTCTACTATTTTTTACATTCTTTCAAACTGCTAGGTTGGCAGAAGCTGGGACAAATAACGGGAGCTCACCCCATTACATGGCACTAAGGATTCAAACCGCTGAACTGCTGACCTTCTGATCGACAAGCTCAGCGTCTTAGCCGCTGAGCCACTGCATCCAATTTTTGCTAGAATATAACAATTGAACTCTTCTACCAGATTCCTCTTGCATAATAAATTGTTGCAGGATAACTCTGCACAAGTCATAATGCTGAACAGCATGTTCAGAAGTTGAGCAGAAAATAAAAATGGAGCCATCAGATATTTTCTCTTAAAATACCTCCCTTGCCTTTTTACATGGCTTTGGTCCTACTGGCATTCTTATTGATTGGTTGGGATGTAAATCTAACAATGAGACGGGCTGTTCCTTTTCCTCCAGGAGATCATCTAAACATCACCTGTGGCTCTCCAATTAATTAGGGGAGCAAGCTGAAGCCTCCTACACAAGGAAAGTCACTTATAATGTATCTATACTAAAGCAATTTAAGAAATGGGATGATGAACTAGTGAAGCAGAAATAATATTAATTAGGGAAGCAGAATAACAAAATTAGGAGAAGCAATTTAGCAAGGTGAAGCATTCTTGAGGGACTATAGGAGACATTGTCTAATAGTCTAGGGCAATTCCTCAAACTATTGTTCTTCAAATAACACTTCCTGGAATATGGATTCTCATTCATGCTTTAGAATCTGCAGGTAGAGTTGACTTATGACTGGTCAGTTTGCGACGGATCCCCCAAAAGGTACTTAAAACCTGGTTTCATATGGCGGCCTCCCCCAACTGATGGCGGCCTCCCACCACAACCTCATGTAACTGCATTTTGGGCATTCGGCAACTGGACTGCATTTATGGCCATTTGCAGTGCCTCATGATTGTCATTTATGATGTTTTTGTTGAAAACTGGCTTTTACTTCCATTTTTTTTGACAAAAAACCCGCCATAGAAACCATGGGTTTGCTTAACAACTGCTGATTTTATTTAAGGGCCACTACAAAAAAAGATTGTAAAATGAAATCTGGTCACATGATAACTGGCTTTATGAGCGTCACAACTTATGAAGGTGATGGACAGGCTCCATTATGGTCATAGGTCAAGGATTACCCTGTGTACTTTTTTTCCCTAGATGTATCTGAGGAAATCCTTTTCAACTGTAGTGCAATTGAATATGCCGAGTCACACTACTTGGCCTATTCAAGTATTCAAAGCATATTGCGTGCGATGATCAGTGATTCAAGACATTGAGCTTGTCAGCTGGAGAACTGACAGCTAACAAGACCTGAGATCTGAGCAATGGGGTGAGCTCCATTGGGTGTTACTTGCCCCAGCTCCTGCCCACCTAGCAGCTTGAAAACATGTAAATGCAAGTAGATTAATAGGTACCACTTCAGTGGGAAAGTAACAGCATTCTGTGCAACTGTGGTGTTTAGCCATGCTATATATAGACCATGGAAATTGTCTTTGGACAATGCTGGCTCCCTAGCCAAGAAACGGAGATGAGTACCAAGTTGGACACAACTGAAGGGAAACCTTCACCTTTATTGCTACTTGGGAATCTTGGGACCTGTAAAGGATACGTATTAGGGAAAAATAATTTCTTACAGATTTTTTTTACTAAGAAGAATATATATACCAGTTTTGTGAAATCTACAAACAGAATCTTGTTCACACATATTGTTCATATTGTAAAAATCTGTAAAGACTGGGATATTTTAAAAAATGGATAGGTCCTAAACTCTACTCCCCAGATCTGCCTGTAGCTGTACTGTTTGTTGTCAACCTATCAGACATATTTAGTCACCTTCCCACAATCCGTTTATAATCTAAAGTTATATAGAATTTAATCACATATTTAGCACACATATTTATCATACCTATAACCTATTCTGTCTTCAGATTGAACCATCTGCATGCACATCTGTCTTGCTATATGCATGCATTTAGGCAGAAGTGAAAGCCCCTAAATTGTCATCAGTAAAACCATCCGCCCTGTAATACAGCATCTGGAAGCCATCTGAATGTTCTGTCTTTGGAATTACATCTATGGCTTCTTTGATAAGATTGTGAAGTTTTTACTTTGCATATATTAATTTGCAGGATGTGGATTTTTTTTTTAGCACAAACCAAATAGTATGTTTATTGGAGGATAGGGTAGCTGTCTAGCTAGGTAAGTAATATTGGTGTATCATACCCACTGAAAAATAGAATTGGTAATGTATATGAATAAGGCTACAACTCCAGGCACAAACTCTTGGAAGTTCAATGCTTGAACCCAAGACTGATCTAGAATTCTGGTGTAATTGTTGCTCAGTGACCTCATCCATCCAACAGTCACTAAATAACCCCCCAACAGATCTTACCTTTGGCTCTGGTAAAACATGGCCATATAAAGTGAGGCAAAGATCACCATTTTGTGAGTACAAGGTCCTCACAAAAAAAATTAAGTCAACTTTTTTGTCAGGAGAATATTGGATAGTCCTATCAAATTTTCATGGCATCACTAGTCCTTCCACATTGCCCAGCAGTAGGCGTGGTTTGGCCAATTATTGTTGGACAAGCCTTGGCACACCATTATTTTTCTCTAACTTCTTTTTTGAAGGGAAGATAGGCAAAATGGGAAGCAGAATTTGGCCTCAGAATTCTCATAACACGTGTTTGAGGATGAATTAGGTTAACTGTGTGAACTACTGGTCAGTTTTTGTTTAAAGATAACTTCCTGGGGATTTGGTGAAACAAAGGAACCCCTTTTTTGATATTGATTTGACATACTTTTCTCAACAATTGACCCCAGTTTTGGGCATAGTCCAGGAGTGGGTTCTAAATTTTTTTACTACCAGTTCTGTGGGCGTGGCTTATTTTGTGGGCGTGGCTTGATGGTCATGTGACAATTATTTAGGATTTAGCAGAGGTACTGATCTACCAGGCTTTTAACTGCTTGCAGAGCTGTACCAGTCTACCCATTTGTTCTTGGAGCGTCCTTGTCTATCCATTTGTTTTTTGAGTGTCCTGGTCTACCCATTTGTTCTTGGAGCGTCCTTGTCTACCCATTTGTTTTTGGAGCGTCCTGGTCTACCCATTTGTTCTTGGAGTGTCCCGGTCTACCCATTTGTTTTTGAAGCATCCCGGTCTACCCATTTGTTCTTGGAGTGTCCTTGTCTACTCATTTGTTCTTGGAGTGTCCTAGTCTACCCATTTGTTCTTGGAGCGTCCTGGTCTACCCATTTGTTTTTGGAGCGTCCCGGTCTACCCATTTGTTCTTGGAGCGTTCTGGTCTACCCATTTGTTCTTGGAGCGTCCTGGTCTACCCATTTGTTTTTGGAGCGTCCTGGTCTACCCATTTGTTCTTGGAGCGTCCTGGTCTACCCATTTGTTCTTGGAGCGTCCTGATCTACCCATTTGTTCTTGGAGCGTCCTGGTCTACCCATTTGTTCTTGGAGCATCCTGGTCTACCCATTTGTTCTTGGAGCGTCCTGGTCTACCCATTTGTTCTTGGAGCGTCCTGGTCTACCCATTTGTTCTTGGAGCGTTCTGGTCTACCCATTTGTTTTTGGAGTGTCCAGGTCTACCATTTGTTCTTGGAGCGTCCTGGTCTACCCATTAGTTTTTGGAGCGTCCCGGTCTACCCATTTATTTTTGAAGCGTCCTGGTCTACCCATTTGTTCTTGGAGTGTCCTGGTCTACCCATTTGTTTTTGGAGGCATTGGTCTGCCACCACACTGCCTTTTAACACTGATCAGCTGTAGGGCGGCCCTTTGAAGCCCTGCGGCAAGAGTTTAAACAGTTTTTTTCCTTCTAGCCATCAGCTAGGACTTGGGAGGCAGCGAATAGATTGGGGGTGGGGCCAAATAAAAGGTAAGAATGGTGGGAGGGCCCAGCTCCTGAACAAAGAGAACCGGTTCAGTGACGTCATATCGTCACCGCTACTGGCTCAGCGGAACCGGGCAGAACTGGGAGGAACCCACCATTGGCATAGTCCAATGGTGAAATCCTCTGCGGATTGCCACCATTTCACTGCCTGCACATGCACGGTGCGCACCAAAAGCACACTGTATGTGCGCATGCACAGTGCACCCCAAACGCATGCTTCACGTGGAAAAAGAAGGCTTAACATGGTAAGTAGAACAGCGAGGGGGGGTGAATAGCTGTGCTGCGCGATTTAGATTCACTAAAAAGCAGGATTTCCTGCTTTCTAGCAGATATAAATCATGCGGCACAGCTGATCGTCGGAAATACCGGTTCAGAAAAACCGATAGCTTTTATCACTATCAGTTCACCTGAACCCATGTGAACCGGTAGCATTTCACCCCTGGCATAGTCTCAGTATTTTAGTAATCTTCCCCAGCCATGACCTTCAAATGATGTTCTGAAATTTCTTCTACACCATTTCAGGTTTGGTCCAATATTCAAATACCTTATGGAAGAAAAATTAGTCTATCTCATGCTCCATTTTTGAAGAAATCAATATAATAAGCACAGAAGGAAAACGAGTATTTTACCATGCCTCTGAAAGATTATACGTTGTTACCAATTAAACATTTTTGAACACACTTGAAATTTCATGTTGCATTTTTCCCCTCCAGCAATCAGAAAACCACATCACTGCAGGAGAATTAGTACTCCCAAGTGATTCTCCAAGCCAAATAATTTTATCAAAGTGGTGATGAATGGGACTATTAGCATCTTCAGTCTCACTGGAAATGATAGGAACTGTAGAAGGAAAAGGTTATTTTCTAATCACTCACTGAAATGCAGGCATCACATGAAATCATCCTTTAATAACGTGTATTCTGTTAAACATAAACTTAATCATCACTGGACTTATAAAATCATCATTATTATTCATCAACATTGGGAAGATGTGCTAGTAATGATCAAAGAGAATCCTTTAGAACTCATAAAAAGAGTTTGTTGTCTCACAGAATGTACGAAGAACATGGTTTTCTTGACCACTGTCAGTTCAGCATCTCCAATATTATACAAATAAGAATTCAAAACGCCTTCAGATTTATGTATGTCAAGCAGAAATTTTCCTCCCTATGAGCAGACTAGTTTCAAAAAAGTTTGCAGAGCTCTATATACAATTGACCTTTGGATTACTGTAATCGCCTTGGTCTTTGGAATTAGATGATATTGCAGCAAATATTTTGCATCATCATATATATCAGGATAGAAATGTAAATCTTGATTTTATTTATTATTTTTTTCTATATGGTGAGGGTCACATATGAATTAATGGGTTTAATTGGTACATTCAAATGGGATTAAATATAACTGGTCAGGATTCAATGAGGATTACTTATTATTTTGGAAGATATAAGATTCTGCTGTTATAACAGGCAATGAAAAATAAATATAAAACATGAAAATGTGATTTAAAAAATACTAGAATGTGCAGAAATGGATAAGCTAACACTTATAATTAAGTAAAAGAAAGATACTGAATATTTTTTGACCTGGGACCTATTTTATCAATGGTTAGCTGACAAAAACAGGAGCTAGAAACAGGGAAATATATGGAAAGGATCAGTGATATAAGGAAGGTGTGTTAAATTGGTTAAGTAAACATTATTGTTACTATTATTAATATTATAATCAATAGTAATGTAATGAATACTGTTGTAAACATTTTGATTATTATTTCCTAAAACTATTTGTACCCAGACAACACACTGTTTAATTGAAAATGGAATTTTTATATGTAATAAAATAAAAAATTTGAAAGAAAAAAAAAGAAAAAAATATAAAATATAAGCTATTTTCTTAACAAAGAGAACAGGGTTAAATTAAACCCTAACTTTTATTTCACATCAATATTGTATCTTTAAAAAAAGGTTTAAATGACTTGATTAATTAACTTCAAGACAGATGGTAATCAATTAGTATTCTTTAATCAAGAATACACGCACACATATATATTCTTGATTATATATATGTATGTATCCTGTTTCCCCCAAAATAAGACATCCCTTGATAATAAACCCAAACGGACTTTTGAGTGCATAGCAATAAGGCCAAGCGCTTATTTCAGGGTTCACAAAAATATAAGACAGGGTCTTATTTTCGGGGAAACATGGTATATATATGCATGCTCTCCCCAAACAATATAGTACTTAATCTAATGCCCTTATTTGTACTTAATGTACAATATATTATACTGCATTATAATTGGTAACATCAACTAACCAAACTTTTTGGATTTGTGCAAGCCAATAAGCCACAAAATGCAGAAACTAGTTGTCATTGTAAAAATGGAATTCCTGGAATTTTCACTGACCTTGATAAATACAAACATAGCCATATTCTAGAATTTCACATTTAATATGTAAAAGGTACATCATAAAATACATCAGAAGGATTTAGCATATTTTCCAACATTTTACCAATAATAGGAGAGAACTTGTGATTTTTAGAACTTTTTCTTCTATAGAACTTCTAAAATTTGAAAGTACATTAAAGAGTAAACATGCATTTAAATAGTACTTGGTTACCCCTTCCTCCCCCACTAAAATAGTGTAAGTGGCTTTAGTGATAGCAAATCTATGTATCGGTATGTGTCAAAGCTTCGTACCAGTTATGGTGATTAGACTCTTCCTGGTTAACATTCCCATGCAGACTCAAGAAGCTTAGATAAGTAGACTTATGGCAGAGAATTACAAAGTCATACAGAAAGAAGTGCAAAAAGTAATGCCTTTAATAAAAAGAAATCAAATACTCAGGTACAGAATGATAGATATTGTACCTGTCTTAGGAATTGTAATTTGAAAAAAAAATACAAATGGAATATGTGTCAGTAGTGTGATATAATTGCAAAAATGCCAAGTGCAAGATCTGTTCTTTTATGAGGGCTTGATCCAACCATGAGAACTGAATCTAGTTCCGGAGATCACTTTTTTTTTTTTTTTTTAAAAAGAGCCATTTCTTCTAGTGGTTAAAGCAGGGGTGAAATGCTACCGGTTCCGGCCAGTTCGACCAAACTGATAGTAAAAAATGCTACTAGTTCACCGAACCAGTAGTAAATTTTTTTTTTTTAAAAAAAGCTCCAAAGATCAGCTGAGCGACGTGCAATTGTTGGAACTTTTATTTTACTTTATAAAGCATTTTTAACTGCCGTTTCCAGAGAACCAGTAGTTAAAAAAATGCTTAAAAACTAAAAAAAAAGTTCCGATGATCGTGCGTCGCTCAGCTGACCTTCGGAAGTTTTTAAAAAACTTTTTAAAAACATTTTTTACTACCGGTTCTCTGGAATCGGTGGTAAAAGTGCTCTAAAAAGGTAAAAAAAAGGTTCTGGAGATCAGCTGAGTGACGCACGATCATCGGAACTTTTTTTTTAGTTTTTAAGCATTTTTTTACTACCGGTTCTCCAGTAGGAAAAAGCTTTACTTTGCTTTAAAAAGTTAAAAAAAAAATTCGGACAATCGCGCACCAGAGCTGTGATCTTTAGAACCTTTTTTTTACCTTTTTAAAGCATTTTTGGCTACCGGTTCTGGAGAACCGGTAGTAAAAAATTCTTTAAAAAAGTTTAAGAAAAGGTTCCCAAGCTCGTGCGTTACAGCTGATTCCCGCTGTTCTACTTACCTTCCCAAGCTCCTTTTGGCAAGCAGCGCGCATGTGCAGCCAGTGAACCAGTGGCAAACCGGTTCAGATTTCACCACTGGGTTAAAAGTATCAGCATGTAAGCTAGGAGACAGTGAATTCTAGCCCTGTCTTAGGTTTGCAAGCCAACTGGTGACTTTAAGCCAGTCACTCTCTTTCAGTCCAATCCTCTCACAGGGAATTGTAGTTGTGAGGAAAAGGAGGAAGGAGCATTAGATAGGTTCACTGCCTTGAATTACTTATAAAAAATAATAAAGGCAAGATAGAAATAAATCAATGAATAAATAAATACAGATTAACTGGAACAAGTTAAAGGAAAGGTAATGAAATTTAGAGGACTAAGACATAAATCTTATGAAGAGACATTATAATAATTCAGAATGTTTGATCTGGAGAGGACAAGACTTGTGGAAATAGAATAGAATAGAATGAATGAGCTGGAAGGGAGCTTGGAGGTCTTCTAGTCCAGCCCCTGCTCAAGCAGGAGAATCTATACTATTTCAGATAAGTAACTGATTAGAGTCTTCTTAAAAACATCCGGTGATGGAGCGTCCATGATTTCTGGAGGCAAGCTTGTTCCACTGGTTAATTGTCCTCATTGTTAGGAAGTTTCTCCTTAATTCCAGGTTGCTTCTCTCTTTGAAGAGTTTCCATCCATTGTTTCTTGTCCTGCTGGTCCTTTGCAAGGACTTGAAATGATATTACATAGAAGAAGGTCCAGTCCTGTGCTGTATGATGCAAGATCCAGAATATTTGTCCTCTGTGATAGAACACTAGATTCTGATTGAATGTTGGGGGAATGATTCCAACAGTAAGAGCCACTTGATAGAGGGTTGAATTACCTAGAGATAGCCTGTTTTGGATTTGTTCAAATAGAGCTAGAAAAGATGGGGCCAATTTCACCTTCCTTGAAAGAGAATACTGCCAGATGGAGACTTATGTCTTTGATCCTCTTAAATCCAAGGGAAGATAATTTCACAAAACTTGGTATTACATCCAAAGAAATAAATAGATCTGCAATCTTGCTCCAGAACTCTATAAATTTATTTCAGAGAATCCCTTTTTCATTCTATGAAATCTCAGATGCTTCTAAAAGCGTTATCTTTTGCATTAGAACCCTGTGCTATTTATTTTTCATTTCCCCCCCCCCAATGCTGGTGACAAATGGTTAATTATGAGGGCCAGCTATCAAATGGTTCTTCCAGTTATGACATAGCCTTGACATGAGAGCAGTGGTGGGTTGCCCCCAGTTCGGGCCGGTTCGCAATAACCGGTAGAAGAACCAGCGGGAGGCTCTGCCCACTGCCCTAGATGTCGTCATAGGTGATCTGTGCAGAAGCACACAAGATCCCGTTGCGAACCGGGTAAGTAGAACCCACCCCTGCGTGAGAGACATTTCATTAACAGACACTGATTCTTCCCTGCCATACCTCTTGCTCATCAGAAAGAGTCTTTCCCTGAAGATTTGATGATGCTTTGAGCCCTAAAAGAATTTGAGTGTCTTGAATGTCATCTGAAAAACCTGCACTAAGAACTGTAGGAAGTTAGCACCCACCCCTCTCCTAGAAAAATGAAATATTCTAGGAAATATTAAAAAAGCAGAATATTTCCCCTAAAAGCGGAATAGAAATCTTAAGACAGAAACTCAGTCCCAGCTCCCTACCCCCAGCAGATACTTTGGTTATTTACAAGACAAAAGGCTGAGTCAGTTTACCTACAATACAAAAGACATGGCCCTCAGGACATATAGGATTAGCCCTCACTCAAGATCCACACTAGGACAAAGCCATTAAGCCATACTAGGGATTGCCCAAAGCCCCTTCATTACATCATCACCCAGCAAGATTCAACCACAACTTGGGACATAGACAGCCTGCAAAGTTAGCTGAGATCCCTGCCCCCTGGGAGTCTGACAGCCAATGGGATACATTTATTGTACAGGAACAGGAAATTCTAAGGCAGGACCCAAGAGAGTGTATAAATATATCCCTCTCTCCACTCCATGTGCTTTTTTCTGCCCAGGACTCAAAAATCCCATGGTTTAATGTGATCATTAAACCATCTTTCCAAGCAGTCTCCATGTTTCCAGTGTCTTTCTTCCCACTTGGAACTGAACCCAGATGGACATTTCTTCCAACAGAACAACAACCAAAAACCTCTAACAGCTGAAGAGTGCTGTAGCCTAGAGGCTCAGGCACTGAACTATGAACAGAGAACTCTATGTTAAGCCCATTCTCAATCAAAGAAACTCATTGTCACTATCTGTCAACCTGAGATACTTTACACAGTTGTTATGGGAGAAAAATGGTCCACCCCAGGGGTGCAATGTAAAATTTGTTACTACCGGTTCTGTGGGTGTGGCTTGGTAGTGGTGGGGTAATGTGACTGGGTGGGTGTGGCCAACTTTTTTTTTTTAACTTTTCAAAGCATTTTTTCTAATGCTTTGAAAAGCCTCTGCCGATCAGGCAACTCAGTTGGGATCATCAGAGACTTTTCAAAGCATTTTTTTTACCACCTCTTCGACCAAGAGGTTGCAGAAAAAAATGCTTTGAAAAGCCTCTGATGAGCCCAGCTGTTCATCAGAGGCTTTTTTTTTACTTTTAAAAGCATTTTTTCATTGGAAGAGGTTGTAGAAAAAATGCTTTTAAAAGTAAAAAAAAAAGCCTCTAATGATCATGTGGCTCAGCTGGGCATGGTGTGTGTGTGTGGGGGGTGCGGCACAGGGATTTTTGCTACCGGTTCTCCGAACCACCCATCGTCATCGCTACCAGGTCAGGTGATCCGGTCTGAACCGGGAGCATTTCATCCCTGGTACACCCCCTTCAATTCCTGGGAGAAAGTGGTGTGTGTGTGTATGTGTGTGTTTAAATCTAGTTAACTAAGAAACAAATAACCCAATAACTCTCACACAAATTACAGTACTTTGGAGAATTGAGTTAGAATGCTGGGGGGTGGGTGGGGGGTGGAAATGAAGCAAGAATGAGATACTCTGTTCACCTGCTAAATTTGGATATTGTCTCTTTGCACAAGTTGTTCTTAAAAGATGTCAGTTTTGCTTTCCATTGTTTCTTTTGGTTATATTTTATGTATGTTTACACTGCAATTAAGATTAAGTCGGTTTTTGGAACAGAAAGCAAGCGACATCAGAGGAAATAGCATAAAAGCATGGGATTTGCTACATCAGATCAATGTGGTGCTTGCATCTAAGGTCTTGCTTCTAGCAGTGGGTAGAATGACAGATTTCTTTGTGAGAAAGGAACAGATCACCAAAATTGGTGTCTTTGTGAGATGTTATCTTTTTATATCTCTTTATGTATCTCTCTTTATATCTCTTTATTTTCCAAAGCACCAGAAGGCAAGACAAGAAACAGTGGATGGAAACGAATCAAGAAGAGAAGCAACCTGGAATTAAGAAGAAACTTCCTGACAGTGAGGACAATTAACCAGTGGAACAGCTGGCCTTCAGAAGTTGTAGGTGCTTCATCAGTGGAGGTTTTAAAGAAAAGAGTAGACAGTCACTTGTCTGAAATGGTATAGGGTCTCCTGCTTGAGCAGGGGGTTGGACTAGAGGACCTCCAAGGTCCCTTCCTGCTCTATTCAGATTGATTGATATGCAGAATTATTCAGTGCTGAATCTTAAATCAGAACAATGGGGAGGAAGGAAATGTCTTTGATGAAGAAGGCAAACATTTCTGGGGCCCAAAGGGATTTATAATTCATTGTTAAAAAAGTACTTGATCTCACTATTGTTATGCCAAAATGCTACTTTCTCTCTCTGTGTTAGTTTTCTGGAGGAAGTTTCAATAAGAAGTGTTAGCATCACAAAGAAATGTGTAGTATTTTCTGTTCAGGTGTGTTCTGCCCCATTCATTGCTCCTCCAGAGCCCTGGCTACTTACCAGTCGAAAAGCATGGTGATGACATTGGAGTAAATATGAAACAAATAAACAAGTTTTTGTTTAAATAAACAAGTAAATAAATAACAAATAAACAAGTAAAACACCAGACAACCCATGACTTGTTGGGTCATTATTTCAGAGATATTTCCTTATCAGATTCCTCATGCCTTCAACAATGGCAAAGGTTCTAATGTATTTGAGAAGTTCTTAAAATTCAGGGAGATATTCATAGATGAGTGTCACTTATCACTTAAATACAGTTCTAGTATTTCTTGCGGTGTCTCTTTTCTGACTTGGGTTTACCTTGAAGTTCTGAAAGCTTCAAAGATGGGTTTTCACAGGAACCCTTTAATGACACAGTCACTCGCTGTCTTCCTTGCTATAAGAAATAAACATCATTCCAAGAGATAGCAGGGAATATAAGCTTTGAGCACAATGTGGTCATTTGCTAAAAGCTGATCAGGGAATACAACATATCAATTTGGTTGACTGAACAGTGCTTTTGCTTCAAGGAGTGTAAGAATAGGAATATAGGCAAAATGATGTTTGCTTTTGACTTACTCTGATATATGGACATAATTATTATGACTTAATATTAAGTGCAAGCTAGGTCTCATGTCTTATGAAACTAACCATGAATAAAAGCTATAAACATTTTTGTTTCTGAGTGTTTTTCAGAGTTTCTGACAGCACAGTTCTACCCAATTGAAGCATTTTAGTCATGGTGAAACATAACAAATTGCTTCTTGCCAACTTCTTTACTGAAATGATGGGAATAGGGAAAGGTTAATTTTTGTTATACCTCCCTCATCACTGGAATTGCAGGCAGAATATTATGTCATGCAATTACAAGCTGGTATTTTCTATTATATCATTGTATTATAACTGCATAAAAAACAAACAAACAAATGCTCAGTTCAAGTATACATTTTAAGTAGTTATCCATATACTATTGCCAAACACAAATATAAGGTGCCAGACAAACAAATATGTGTTCAAGTATGCTCTCCTTCTATATATTTTCTCTCAAACTGTTGTTCTTCTTTTCTACTACGAGTTGTAGCAAAATAAGCTGTTGGAATTTTCTACACCTGATTACGGTCAAGAATGCCAATCTCCTAATTAGGTTTATAGTTAGTTGAAGAGTTACATTTCAACCAACTGAAGCATATTTCTGCTGGGTGGGACAGCAACAGCAAAAACATACCTTAGAAAATTCAATGCTGGATTAATAAACCAGCATGCATAGTTATTATCACTGTTATTTGCTAGCTAACCTTTGACTGGGTGCTACTGAAGTCTTCTTGACCATCAGCAACTATGGAAGATCTTGGTGGCTCCACACTATGGTGGGCATTTCTGGTGGCCAACAAGCTCCAATGCAGATGCTTGATGAAAACACATAACTCTTCTCTTCCTGCTGATGGATGAATATTGGGAATTTTGGCTTCCTGGAGAAACAATTTTTGGCTTCATGGATTCTGTCTTTATCTGCTACTATTTCGTTTAAGTTACATGTGGCTTTCATGAACTTTTTTTCAGAGTTGAAGAGGAGGAAGAAGATGATATTCAGGAAGCAGATTGATTAACCCCTTTTTCCCCTCCTGCCATTTCTTTTCTGCTTAATGGTTCCCTAAATTTTCAGACAGCTAGAAAGTGGAGAGAAAACAGTTTAAGAAAACTGAGAAGAAGTTGAACTGGGGAAGATATGATCTTTTGTTATTGCTTGATTCTCATTCTGGGTTTTTTTCCCCAAAGCTATTTAACTTCCCAAACATTAGGAATTTAAAATTTGCTCTTTGTTGCTAACAATCTGAAAGGGAATTCATGCCTCCCATTTGGAATTAGTGAGAAAGGAGAAATTAGGGCAGCAACTTACTATCCACCAGCAATACATAATGTAGACATTTTCCTAGTCTCAAAAACTGAATCACAAATACACAGTGAAGCATCATATTCCCAACATAAGAGTGGAGAGGCTTAACATTTTTGGCTAATGTTCAATTCCAAGCAGTGTAATTAATCTGGAACTGAAGAATGTCACAGATGTTTAAAATTATTTTTCTACTGACTCAGTATTCTGAATGCTTGCAAACTGTGGGCTGTAGGTTAATAGCCCCTAAAGTTCATTGCCCACTGGGCCATCTTCCAAATTTGGTGCTCTGCACAAAGCAGTATGTATGCCGAGCCAGACTGTTTCCAAAGTTCCATCTATAAAAAGAAGTTTTAAAGAAAAATAAAATGGCTGTCTGACCTGACATTATTTTGCCCTCACATGGAAACCAAACACTAAAGAAATATATATATATATATATATATATATATATATATATATATATATATATATATATATATATATATATATAGTATGAGAACTAGACTGGAAAGCAGCCACGTTGCAGCATAGGATTTATTTTAATTGTTTAAAATGTTTTGGTGAGAGTCAGACTTTAATACATAGGGCAGTTTATCATGTTTTGATTGTTCAAAGATAGAAATCTGTCAACTGATTGTGGATACATAGGTTAGCCAAGTATTAAAAATGAAAGGCAAGGAATATTGATGTACTTACAACCTTAAACATGCCAAGGACATGCTGGGTGAGGCCTCTTCCCCAATCAGAAGGAACATTTTTGCGTTTGGTGGTACTGCAAGAAATTCTGTACACATTCAGATAAATTGTCTCTTGTATTACTCAGATACTGTGAATGGAGAGCTGATCAAAGATTGGATCAGGATGCTACAGATCATGTTCAGAATTATATAACTGAGGGCTGTTATGATGCTATTAGGGTTTATTATAGCAGAATCCTATACAGTTTTGCTCAAGCCTGTCCCCACTTGTAATCAATTATGGAACACTCAGACCCAATTTCCCCCCTTGGCCCAACAACATTAATTTAACAATAGAATTACATTTCATCTTCATTTTGCACAACCTAAGGTGGCATACTTATTGCTCTTGCCTCCTGTTTCCTCCCACAACACCAAACCTGTGAGTTGAGTGGGCTGAGAGAATGAATGGCCCAAAGTAATTCAAACAGTTATAATGCCTAACTCACATTCTCCTGTTTTATAGCTCCATCCTTAATCACTATACCATACTGGTTCTGGTCCCCAGCTCATGAGCAAGATAGTCTTCAGATGGCCCTATTGGTACTGATATAAAAATAGCAGTATTTTCTCTTCTTTGGTCGCTATCAAAGGCTCACTTAGAGATATGTAAATACTGTTGTACTTCACCTTCATTACCTTCATTGGAAGGGAAATCAGCTGATCTATAGCAAATGGGATCGAATGTATTTTGGGGGAGTCTTGAGAAGTCCACTTGGGTTTCATGCTTTGGATCACTTCCCAGCCTCTAGCATCACTTATCACCCAACCTTTCCTCTCTCCCCTACACATTGTTTCCTTAGTACTTAAGTACACTTTTCTATTTTGAAGCAACCTTTCTTCAGGTTTCCATCAAGGTAAAAAAGAGATTGCTAGATGTGTCCACCATTTTATTAGGGGAAGAAGAAGGGGAGGGTTTGCACCACATCTAACAATATTCTGAAATTGATTTCCCCCTCTAGATGCAACAATCCTATTTTTCTTCATTGTAATGCTATCAAAATAATGCTAGATATTGAATGGGGACTTTGTTGGGTACTATATCGTTTCTCTATATTTGTCAATTTCAATGATTCCCCCCACCCCCACTAGGAAAAGCTAGTGGAAGAGCTAGCCAGTTTCAGTTCTCAGGACCTCACTCATTTGACAGTGTTGCAAGGTTTGCCTCCCTGTGATGATTCTGGTCTACTGTCTTTCCACATGATTCTTTATCTCATATTGTTTTAACTGTGAGAAATGCAAAAATGGGATTAGAAGGGCAGCCAAATCAGCCTAGGGAAACCCAGGCAGCATTCTCTACTCAAATTTACTCCTTTTCTGCTGATTTATGGATATTCTTCCTTCTGGTGGGCATGTTGATAGAGGAATACAGGTCAGAAAACCAACTACCTTGCCTTTAGTGACGGTGCACTCACCAATTATGACAGTGGCATAAAACAATGGCTGGACCAGACACACCTGTGACAGGGTAGAGATTAGCAATAGAGGCAGCTGGCATTATTTCTGTTGACTTAAAGATGGCTAGATAGCATTTGAACATGGAGCAAAGCCTACAGACATCTAACCTACACTCAGATTAGTTTGTTTCTAAGACTGCATTCTTGATCAGGATGTCAGCATTCTGATGCTGCCATAAAAAGGAGGAGACGAGGCTTGACTTTTCACCTACTTATTTTCTCTGTAGATAATATCCCCTAGGAGATGGGATGGGAGGGGGACATTCCTGTGGGCTGAGGTCAGAAGCTGGGGAGACTGACTTGGAAGATGGCCGATGAGAAGATGAGAATTGGGGAACAGAAAGGGAAGGGTTTGGGGGTCAGAGGGTTAGTATCAGCTATGACAAAGTCGGGGCCAGATCTGTCGTACTCAATAAATGGAATATTTCAGCAAAGATTAATTGTTTGGGAGTGCAATTTATTTGAGATGACATTGAAACCTGACACAGAACTTTAATACATATTACATTCGACAGTAGTCTATTGTTTCTGGAAGCCCACACATGAGGACCCAGTTTGTGGGGGCAATAAGATGACTTTGTATAAAAATATACAAAAGAATGAAGGCTATTGCTTAACGCATTGTAAGCCGCCCTGAGTCTCCGGAGAAGGGCGGCATATAAATCAAATTAAAAAAAAAAAAGAGAGAAAAAAAAAGAAACATGCATCCAGCTTTGGGTTTCTCTGCCCCTCCAGCTCCTCCCTGATGTAATTGTTTTTTCTGATGCATTAAAGTTGATGGAGATTCTCAGTCATCCAGGTCATAGTTGTCCCAAAGGTGCTTTTTCAGGAGGCAACTGGACTTCCTTGTTTTTTCTTTTGAAGAAGTTTTGCTTCCCATCCAAGAAGCTTCTTCAGTTCTGACAGGATAGTAGGGAATGGGAGGATTTATAGTCCTTGCAGACAGATGGTCATTTGCATCCTTTTAGAGGGTTGTTGAAGCACTTGGACGTTTAACTGTGTCCTCAGAGTCATGTGAGTAGTAGCTCCTGGTTCCTGTAGTCTGCAATTTTTCCTCTGGAAATCCATTCCTACTCCCACACCATTCAAAGGGTGTTCATCCCAAATTGGATAGCTAAAAGTCTGTAGAGATTCTCAGTCATCCAGGTCATGGTTGTCCCAAAGGTGTTTTTTCAGGAGACAACCTCCTGAACAGGAGGCAATCAGGAAGTCTATGTGAAAAGGAGGCAATCAGGAGGTTTCTGATGCATTTTGCTTCTTATTCTGGACTTTCTTTTTAGAACCTAGTCATGGGGATATCTATCAGTAGTGGGATTCACTTACCTTCGCTATCGGTTCGGAACTGTGAGCGCGCGTGCACGCGCACTTGCTTCGCTCATGTGTGGCACTTCTGCGCATCCGCAGAACCTTATGCACATGTGCAGAGCATCCGTGATGACATCTGGGCAGGTGGTTGGAGCCTCCCCCGCCCGCTGCCACTACCAGTTTGCCCAAACCGGGGTGAACCGGTAGACCCACCACTGATATCTATCCACCATCATTCTAAAATTTCCTTTCAAAAGCCATCAATACATGTTTAAGGCCTCCTCAAGTTTTAGTTCTGGTGATATCAAATTTTCTTCTTTCTCTATTGTGAAATACAACTTAGGTATTTCAATGAGGAATAGTTTTGTTGCTCTTTATACTGGTCCAGTGCACACAGACATAACGTGCTTGATTGCTTAATCATGTGTTTTATGCAAGACATAATGCTCCTAACTACTTCATGCCCTCTCTGCATAACCATGGTTAAGTATTACCTTGGCGGCATCATCAATAGTGAGGAATGTTCATCAGAGCTTCTGCTGTACCAGACCTGGGAAAAAAAAATTGGATCCCTACTTCAAATCCTAGTTAAACTGTAAGTGCAATACAGCTAAAGCCAATGGGGGAATTAGGTTTGAAATGTGTAACACAGGAGGAAAAATGTGATACTACAGCTCACTTCCAATATAATTCATATGGGGTTAAGCAAGTCTGATAGGAAAATTGAAATTCTGCAAATTTAATGTAATGTTGAATAACAACAAACATATCATCCATAAGATGTTAGAGCTAACTCCCCATCAATTACCTTGAGAGAAAGAAGCAGCACAATTCCTTTACATCCATAATATATACGTTGCAAGAATTTGGGAGTTGTTTTATGTGCTTAGAACTGATGTGGTCTTTTTCTGTCTCGCTCCAGAATTAGAAACATTCTGTGTCCTAATGAGCTTAAAGTTTTAGCATCACATTATGGCTCCTTTCCACCGCTACCTCCATAGTTCGGATGAAAGTTAAAATAGAGGTTTCCAAAAATAGCTTGGATGTAAAAATAGTTCCAGCTTTGTGTTAGATAATTGGGAACTGAGATCTGTTTGATCATTTGCTCAGCAGTTTCCGCTTGTTAGCTCAAAATGTGGATTTAGTAACATGAATGTGATCATGACTATGTGGCTTGAGTAATTAGTGTAGGCTTTTCTTTCCGTCATTTGCTTTTGAAGCTTATTTGAAGCTCTTCAAGTTCGGTTTCCTAGAGTTGGTACTGTTACTCAGAGATCTTCTTGAGAACATCACCCACAGAAAAGAGGCCATTCCCTTCCCTTAACACCCACTTCCTTCTATGTGATAGACCGCTTCACTATAACTTCTTGTCCAGTTTCTAATTGATTTTTTATCTAGTATTTTCATGCTTTTGAATATCCCAAGAGCTTCAAACAAATATCAATAAATTACAGCATTTATCTATCTTAGCCTGTGCAGTTTTGTGCACATTTGTGCTTATTATTTTTTTGTAGAACTCAAACCCCCATAACTTTAATCTTAAACTGTCTACCGTGGACCTCACTCCATTCCTAAGAGGTTTGTAAGGGGCGTGGGTAAGTGCACCAGCGTGCCTACCGTCCCTGTCATACTGTCCCCATTTATTGTCCCCATTTCCTGTGTTCATATCCATGTTTATACTTATATTTGTTATCTCATACATGTTTGACAAACTAAAAATAAATAAAACTTTAGAATTGTAGTATTTTTAGATAAAAACCAACCCTCTCAGATGAGTGCCTCCAGCTGATTAAACTAGGAATTCCATAAAAATAGTCATGAGTGAGGAATTAGGAGAGTTGATGTCCCATATATATATATATGAAGAATACTGTTGGCATTTAATGCATATAAAATTACATGGAACCCACAGAACTAGAGGATATAAAGCAGGGGTGAAATCCAGCAGGTTCTGACACGTTCTGGAGAACCGGTAGCAGAAATTTTGAGCAGTTTGGAGAACCAGTAGTGGAAATCTTAAGTAGTTTGGAGAACCACCTCTGGCTGGCCCCAGAGTGGGGTGGGAATGAAAATTTTGCAATATCCTTCCCCCAGGAGTGGGGAGGGAATGGGAATTTTGCAGTATTCTTCCCTTGGAGTGGGAAAGGAATGGAGATTTTGCAGTATCCTTCCCCTGCCATGCCCACCAAGCCACACCCACCAAGCCACACCACGCCCACTAAGCCACCCCCACAGAACCGATAGTAAAAAAAAAATTGGATTTCACCACTGATATAAAGGCTATGGATCCCTCTTCTCCTTGATTAGTGTATTTATATACTCTTCCCCAAATACATGTTGATAAAGACAGAGATAGAAACCTTAATTTACTTGTATATTGCTCTACAGAAACACTGTCTATGCCACATGCAGGCAATTTTTTAAAAATCTTGGTGGTTATGCCCTGTTACATGAAGTACAAAACCACATACATATACATATTTGTGTCTGAGGGGAGGTGATACCACACACATCATGATGTTATTACACAAATGACACAGATTATATCGTAGTATGTATCATTTGCCGAATAGTATCATAATGTAGCATATGGCAGCTATGACTAGGAAGGCTTTTGCACAGATTCATTTAGTTTGCCAATTACAGGAGAATATTTGTAGCTCAGGGTTGAAATGAGGGGGTTCTTGGTGCCTTCTGAGCTTGGTTGTTTTCTTGAAGACATTTTATTATCCAAGCTAGGTAACATCATCAATGCTAGCATGATTTACCTAGTATGGGTAATGAAATGTCTCAGTGGTGAAATCCATTTTTTTTTTACTATCGGTTCTGTGGATGTGGCTTGGTGGGCATGTTGTGGCTTGGTGGGCATGGTGTGGCTTGGTGGGCATGGCAGGGGAAGGATACTGCAAAATACCTATTTCCCTACCCACTCCTGAGGGAAGGATATTGCAAAATCTCCATTCCTACCCCACTCTGGGGCCAGCCAGAGGTGGTATTTGCCAGTTCTCCAAACTACTTAAAGTTTCTACTACCAGTTCTCCAAACTACTTAAAATTTCCACTACCGGTTCTCCAGAACCTGTCAGAACCTGCTGGATTTCACCTCTGAAATGTCTGCAAGGAAACAACCAAGCTCAGAGAGCACCAAGGCCCCCTCAGTGTGCCAATTATGTCTATATTTGGAGAGTGACTTACGCCTTGGTCACTTTGCGCTTCAATTATTGCAATACGATGCATACTATATGCCCCTGAAAACTTCTTGGAAGCTGCAGCTGGTCCAAAATGCAAGAACATGAGCAATTATGAGCATTCCTTTGAATGCCCATGTAATATCTCTGCTCCAGGAATTGTATTGATTATCATAATGCTTCCAGATGCAATTCAAAATAGGCCACCACTTATGAGGCACTTCATGACATGGTTACCTGAGGGACTGTATGTCTTTCATAATTCCTGCCTACTCTATGCACTCTGGCAGAGTTAGCATGCTTTGGATCCAGTGGCAAAATTCAATTTTTTTTTACTACCAGTTCTGTGGGCGTAGCTTGGTGGGCATGCTGTGGCTTGGTAGGTGTGGCAGGAGAAAGATACTGCAAAATCTCCATTTCCACTCCACTCTGGGACCAGCCAGAGGTGGTATTTGTTGGTTCTCTGAACTACTCAAAATTTCCGCTACCGGTTCTCCAGAACCTGTCAGAATCTGCTGGATTTCACCCCTGTTTGGATCCCATCAATTAAACAATACCACCTAATGGGACCCAGGAAGAAAGGCATCCCTGTTGCAGCACCTCCCCTCTGGAATGATATTCCTTCAGAAGTTCATATAGCCCATTCCCCTTTACATAAATCTTTAAGATCTACCTTTTTCCTCAGGCCTTCGACTAAGTGGGTGGCAGATACCTTTTGGTGATTCATTTCTCCAGGCATTTGTTTTTATTGTATGGTGTGGATTTGTTTAATTTTAAATGTTACACACTGCCCAGAATTGTAATAGAGTGGGCAGCTTATAAATATAATAATATTTTAAAAATTAAAAATGGTTGTATTTTAAGAGAAGGTGATATGTTACTAAAATTATTTATACTTGTGATGAAGGGGAAGAAACTAAATATTTTCCTTTTTTCCCCTATTTCTTTTCTATGTTTCTTTTTACTTATTTATGTTTTAGTTTGTATTAGTTTTTTTTATTATGTTTACAGTAATAAAATTGCTATTAAAGATTAAAATTAGATGTGCTTAATGTCATTGTAACTTGTAACCAGATGTCAATGATTGCACATGTTATTATTTCAACAGTTTAGGGATTACAACATTTAAATCAAGGTATACCTGTTATATCAAGATAATTCTAATGTTTATTGAATAGATTACTGCTTGTGCAACAGGATTTTCCTCATACCTCCTATTTCTTGCAGACCCTATGCAAATCTATAAATTCATCTGTTCCAGAAACACCCCCGCTCCCAGTCTTCTTTAGGAGATTTGAGGTATGTAAATATGCATTGTGGGAAGGGAAATTTGATGCACCAGTAGTGTCTATTCTTTTGGCAAAAAGATACCATTGGAAGCAACCTTCATTATGACTATCCTATATTACAGAATGATGGCTGATAAAAAGTGTGACTTTGGACCACACACTTGCTCACAATTAAAAATTATACAATACCTCAGTGTTTCCCAAACTTGGCTATTTTAAGATGCATGGACTTCAACTCCCAGAATTCCCCAGCCAGTATGCCTGGTTGAGGAATAGTATGCCTGGTTGAGGAATTCTGGGAGTTGAAGTCCATACATCTTCAAAGGGTCAAGTTTGGGAAACACTGCAATACCTGATTGAATCTAGGTATGGCCATTGGAGTCCTCATCTCCCCTGTAAATTATGCATTGCTATCAATAAACACTCACTTATGTCCATCCTGAGCATCATTCATATGGTACATCCAAATATAAAGATATATTATGAATATTTGAACAAGTACCATGAATGATTATACAGATAGCTTTGATTCCAGTGCTAAAGATTGTCCTGTCAGTTCAATTTCTTAATATATGGTGAGAATTGGGAAGGAAGGAAGGAAGGAAGGAAGGAAGGAAGGGAGGGTGGAAGGGAGGAAGGACAGGAAGAAAGGAAGGAAAGGAAGGAAGGAAGGGAGGGAGGGAGGGAGGGAGGGAGGACAGGAAGAAAGGAAGGAAAGGAAGGAAGGAAGGAAGGAAGGAAAGGAAGGAAGGGAAGGAGGGAGGAAGGAAGGAAGGAAGGAGTCTGCAACTATGATTCTGTATATAATATGACAAAGAGACAAAGAAAGAAACAAGTTATGTTAGTTGTATGTGTAATGGAATGGTCTAGTTAAATTATTCTTTGAAACAAGAGAAAAGGGATCAACAGTGCCATTGGGGAAACAGGATGTGGTTATACTAATATATAGTATAAATACATGAGTTAGACAGATGCTACATCTGTTAGAGATTTGAGAGTGTTTAATAAGTTCATCTAAGTTACCCTTCTATTAATTTCAAATTCCAAGATGAATATAACAATACAATTGTTAAGAGCAGACTGTCCTTGGATCATATATATCGTGGACTTCATATAGTATATTCCTGCTTAGTCTATTCTTTACAACGTATCTATTACTAAAAATCAGCACTGAAAATAATGACAACGCATCATAAAGTAAGAAAAAAATAAAATAAAACTATGGAACAAATATTTGGTAAAAGTGGAAGTTCTCAAAATTATTATTTATAAATAAGAGGAACTTACAGTTCTGGATACTAATGCAATATAACATGAGGTTAAGATGACACATCATTCTAAGTTTCATATGATTTATTTTGATTTAGTTATATGAACCATACCTTTCTAATTTATTAGGTAAATTTTGGTTAAATAACCAATGGCTTGCCACAATGTATGAACCACATCCAAGAGTTAAAATCCAGTTTTATATTATAAGTTTGGGGAAAATCCAACCCCCCCCCCCACACCTACCATCAACTACCTGTGTGGTGTTCTGTCCTTTTATTGTATTTACTTCAACATTTTCCAGGATTCTACTACTGTCATTATACCCAGTCCTGGGAACTGATAAGCAATTCGAATGTCATATAGAAGAATTGATTGTGTTTTTGGGAAACCATCATTAAATCTACTCACAAGAACAAAATTTTGAGATTTGTGTCAGACTTTAGGAATGGTAGAACTTTAAAAAGTGAAAAGATGATGAGAGCACACTCCACTAGCTATTGTAATGCAAACACTAAAGAAGAGGATTGGATCCTTGGTTATTTGTTATACTTACATGAACCCTCGAGAATTTTTTTAGCTAAAGTGAATTTTTTTTAGCTGAAAAGTGGGAGCAGATGTAATATAAATAGCAACTAGTAAATAGTAACTCTTATTTATTTAAAATATTTGTATATTGTCTGTCATGGAGTACAGTTCCAGATGGCATAAATTCATTAAAAACAGTAAAATACAACAGTATAAAATCACATAAAATGCAATTTTTTTTTTAAAAAAATTGATTTATATGCCGCCCTTCTCCGGAGACTCAGGGCGGTTTACAATGCGTTAAGCAATATAAGCTGCCCTGAGTCTCCGGAGAAGGGCAGCATATAAATAAATAAATAATTTTTTTAAAAAAGCAATGACCATAGAACTTCAGCTGCACTAGCTTGACTTCTCAAATGTTGTAGAGAATGAAACATTTTCAGCATGTACCAAAATGATGCCAAAGGTAAACCATGTTTCATTTATGAGGAAAGAATTTTCCAAAAAATGACCACCACAATAGAATAAGTCTTCTATATGAAAAATCTGTAGCATGTGGCCCAATAAGGAAGGCTTCTGATAATCATCACAACAGTTCTGGTAGTTCCTGATGTCACTGTCTTAGATTTTAAAATTACACTTGTTGACCTAAAACTCTCCTCTCCTCTCCTCTCCACTCCACTCCTCTCCTCTCCTCTCCTCTCCTCTCCTCTCCTCTCCTCTCCTCTCCTCTTTGGTTTCTCCAACTGATAGTTTAGACAGAATATAAATACACTATCGTAACAAGACATTCTGCAAATCTATAGGAAACTTTGATGGCTTTGGATAATTGCTTGTAAAATCTATGGTAACATGTTCTTCTGTGGTTAAAAGGCTTCCTGGAATCTCTGATTTCTTATAAATTCCCACAATACTGTGTGAAAACACATTAGGAATCTACATCATGTAGGGAATCTCTATAGATGGAAAAAGCTTGAGAAATTGATGTTATGCATAAGGGGGTGATGAGAATGGAGATGAAAGGATTCTTTCATATATAGAATTACATACTTTTATATCAAAACTACTTGTGATTGAAAAGTTCACAAAACAGCTCTTGGATGGAAAGTAAGAGGAAATGGATTAATTCTGCTTTGCACTTAAGAAATCCTTTGTAATATAGTTTCTTGATCTGATATGGTAGAGAGAAAAGAACATGCCTTTTTAAAATAAAATTGAACTCTTGGGGGATGCAATTAACCTCCTCCTCCCTCTTACTTGCTCTCTTATCTGGACATCAAAAGAGTCCATGATTTACTATGTGATTAAAATAAAATTTAGCTGCCCTACAGTCCCATAAAGATTCTTTACCAATATTCTTGTTTGCAAACCTGTCACCTTGAATTTTAACTTCCTATATTTTCCCCCTTCCAGATTCTCCCCAGCAATTTTTCAACTCATTAATTTTCAACAGCCAAGCTTTCATTAGTTTAAGTGGACACTGGTGAGATTCCTTGCGATCCTGGTGTTTATTTCCATGTTGCTAATATTTTTTCACTCCATTATTTGGTTTTCCACTTTCAAGAACTTGGATCTGTTTCTCTTCATTAATAAGCAGCAGTTCTTTTTCCACATTCTGTGAATCATTAATTATGACCTCAGTCTCCAAACCGGGTGGGGGTGGGGCTCCTATCTTTGTATAGCACTATGGCAGATGACAATATAAATCACAAGACAAGGCAAGCTGTTTTAAGGAAGCAGAATCATAGCTGAAATGGCCTTCTCTTTTATATTCAAATAGCATAACCAGAAGGGGCCTCCAAAGATGATCTTAGAATTAGAGAAATGATCCTTCAGATAACTTATCTTCAGGTTCTTTGGTTTATAAATAATGGCATTACTTCAAATGGGGTCCAGAAACAGACAGGGGAAAGCACAGATTTAATAATATAACCCTTGTGTGAATCCACTTTACTTAGAGTATACATACTCATAGCTGGGCATTCAGCATTAGCAGAGAAGCTGCTCATGATATAGCAGTGCAAAGAAAATATTGCTTCAGCAGTGGCTAGACCCAAAATTTGTAGCAGATTTATAGATACGTTTCTGGCAATTCTTCCTGGCTTTTTAGGGCTATGATTTAGAATTAAGGTTTAGATTTAGATATCTATGTGATCCCAATTGGATATAAGCTGGGATCTATGCAGACATTTTATTCCTGGGGGTTTGGAGGCAGTAGTGGTTTCAAATGGCAGCGCTACTGGTTCGCTATTGGTAGCGCACGCCGCTTCTGTGCATGCACAGAGCATTTTTGATGACATCTGGGCAGGTGGGCGGAGCATCCTGCCACTGCTACCAGTTTGCCTGAAGTGGGACAAACCGGGAGCAACCCACCATTGTTTGGAGGTGATACTAATTTAGGCAGTTGTGATCAACTGGGACACTTTGGATTGAAGTCTGGATTCAGTTATCAGCATATTTAACCATGCTTATTTCTCAAACTTTTCACAGTAAGATTAATAATAGGATATTTTGCCTTTTGAAGACTTTTTTCTTTTTCTTCTTCTAAGAAATGGAAGTAGGACTGAGCAACCTGTGAACGTTTTCTCTGAACAATATATGATTTAATAATAAATAATTTTAACTGAACATTCTTTGAAATGGATATTATTATGGTTGATTGCACAGTCGGGCAGATGTTCAGATTGGATTTGGCATTTTTACTCACCTTTTGAGTCTTTCACAAGGACCTGGTATTTCTTGAAGCTATATAATAATAATATCTTACAAGTTATTACAGTTTCAGTAACATACTATGGACAGTTACTCTCTCTCTCAATATAATATAATATAATATAATATAATATAATATAATATAATATAATATAATATAATATAATATAATATAATAATATAATATAATATAATATAATATAATATAATATAATATAATATAATATAATATAATATAATATAATATAATATAATACAATACAATACAATAATATAATATCAAGTAGTCCTTGACATACAACCATAATTGAACCCAAAATTTTCCTTGTTAGCAAGGCAGCTATTATGTGAGTTTTGCCCAATTTTACAATCTATTTTTGGCACAATTAAGTGAATCACGCATGCAGGTGTTAAGTGAATCTGGCTTCCCTCCCTTGATTTTACTTGATTTCAGAAGCCAGCTGGGAAGGTTACAAATGATGACCACATCACAGTGAGACAGTGAAACTGTCATAAATACATGCCAGTTGCCAAGTGCCCAAATTTTGATCATGTGACCATAGGTACTTTTTAATAGTCGTAAGTGTGGAAACTGGTCATTTTTTCAGTGCTGTTGTAACTTCGAACAGCCACTAAATGACTACCTGTGTCAGCCTCCGCTTTTTCATTGCTTGCTTGCTCAGCTGTCATTGTATCGGGGGGAGGGGGGAACTGTTTGAATGTCTGGGAGGGGGGAAGTGAGCTGGTTTGAGAAGAGAAGAGAAAGTTTTCTTCAGCGTTTTCTTTGAAGCTGATAACTACTCAAGGTCAACCGTCGTGGCAGAGCAGGAGGATGGCACCATCGGACGCTGCACCGCACATGACCCCTGGGGGGAATGTGGATTGGATAATCCTGACTGGATGGTTGGGGGGAGGGTTTTAGGGATGCTTTCTATATGTAATTTACGCGCCTATTGCCTCAGACCTTGCCTTTCTTTGGTTGTATTCAGTTCATATTCAGTAAAAGTACCTTTCTCTATGAAAATGGAGTCGGGGTTTTTCTTTCTTGAGTACTGAAAGGAGGCACACCTGACAACCTGTAGGGATATTTGATTTACATCAGCTATGATCATGGAAATAGGGACTGAACATAGTTCTAAACTTTCTAGTGTAGTGGAACACAGTTTGTTAAGTGGGGTGGGGGATGGAGGACTTTTTTTATTCAATTAAACAGAATAAAAAAAAACCTATATATTACAATCCTCTGTACATCTATAACAAACTTGATTGGAAAAAAAACACCCTACTTTTTAAAACTATCTTCTTGCCTCAGCTCAAAACAAGAGGATGAAGCACTTTAGCTCTAAGAGAGGAAAGATCTAAGAGAGGAAAGGTAAGTAAATTGTCACAGGAATTATATTTAATAGTTTTGTCAGCTTGTGCCAGGTTTACATTCTCTGGTTCATAATCCAAGTATTTGACATATAGTATTCTATCATTGTTGCAGCCCTCATTTTAATCACTTTACTTTATAGAATTGAAAGTTATTAAAAAAAAAAAAACAATCTTGCTTGTATTTCAAAAGTTGTCCATGTATAGGATTTAAGTCTTAAAGCCTTTGGAAACTGCTGATGTATTTTTACAAGTACTAATCTTCATTTACTGTATTCAGCTTTATGAGGAATACTAGCAAGCAGAAAAGAAAACTATTAACAATCATGAGCAGATAAAATGAAGCTTTTTCTTTTCTCTAACCAGAGAGATTAAGGAAATATAAAGTTTGTTTTTATTGGCTGCGTATGGACAACTCATTTATATAATAAGGGAGATAGGGTGTATGTGTGTTTGTGTATGTGTGAGAGAGAAAAAAGGGAAAGAAATACAGGAATTATTTTCAGGGTTAAATAATAAAATATTCAAAATGCTCACTATTGAATAGAAAATTAAAAAAAGAGTGGGTTTCCCTCCCTAAAAATCTAAACTTTCCAGTAAGAGTTTAGGATATTTTCCATTTTTAAAATGGTACTATGTGATGTTTCTGCATATTACTGAAAGCATGAAGCTGCTGCCAAAAGTATTATCTCCTGCTGAGTAGTTGCCCTCCTATTTTATAATATGCAATGCAATTTTCTACATGTTCTTATTTCCTCCAGCCTTGATTCTACAATTTTTCCTGTTGTTCTCAAAGGCAGGGAGATGCAGACATTGCAATTTGCACAACTCTGCATTGTTTGCAAAGTGCTACTGAAGCAATGTGCCCTTATTTCCACATTTCCCTCAGCAGTGGTGGGTTTCAAAATTTTTTACTGTGGGCGTGGCTTGGCGGGCGTGGCTTAGCTTGGCTTGGCTTGGCTTGGCGGGCATGGCAGGGGAAGGATACTGTAAAATCTCCATTTCCACCCCACTCCAGGGGAAGGTTACTGCAAAATCCCCATTTCCTCCTGATCAGCTGGGACTTGGGAGGCAGAGAATAGATGGGGCAGGGCCAATCAGAATTTTTACTACCGATTCTCCGAACTACTCAAAATTTCCACTACTGGTTCTCCAGAACTGGTCAGAACCTGTTGAAACCTACCTCTGCCCCTCAGCCAGGATATGTTCCACTGTAGTACAATCTGCCTCAAGTCCTTGAAAAAGGGAGCTGACTTTGAGGATGTTGGGAAGCTGACTTTGGCTCTTTAAGGACCAACCAGGGGGAAAGAAGGGATCAGGAGTATTGCTGGCAAGCTTCCATTTTTTTCCTGCTGTCTTCTGTATAAAGAGAAAAATAGGACCCAGGGGGACAAAACGTGGTAGGCAAGTGTGCCTGACTGGGCACTGGTTTGTGGTGAGAAAAAAAAAAATCCAAAACATGGTTCTCTGAGGACATGTACTTGGGGGTGGTTTGCAATAGGCTGTGACTGGTTTGTAGGCAGAGGAGTAAGAGAGATGGCGGGAAGGGCATATATAGGTGTTTTCCAAACCTGGTAGGAGTCACTGATAAAAATAGAGGTTGTGGAGCACCGAAGAAAGAATTTGACCCATCATTGTCATTTTCATCTGCAGCTTGTGTGTTGTGTTACATTTAGGTTAAAAATAAGAATCCTTAACCTAGTTTCATGTGACTCTTGGACTTATCTCAAAAACTGTCCACTAGCAGGCAATTCAAGTCTCTGATCAGTGGGGATCACTTGCCCAACAGTCTG
Source organism: Arizona elegans (assembly GCA_022577455.1). Classification (NCBI taxonomy): domain Eukaryota; kingdom Metazoa; phylum Chordata; class Lepidosauria; order Squamata; family Colubridae; genus Arizona; species Arizona elegans. The sequence continues at coordinate 248,213,024 of JAKOOJ010000001.1, forward strand.
CTACATGAAAAGAAGAAAAGAATGAAAAAAGAATGAGTCAGAAAGAAAAGATGAGGGGAAAAAAGGTGAGTCACCATGAGAAAGCTTCAGAGAGAAAAGAGAGAAAAAGGAAAAAAAATAGTATTTGATCATTTTAAGAATCTATTCTCTTGGGTTTAAATATATGTAAGATACTGGTTGAATTCTATTTTCAAGAGTTATAGGCAATTATTGTAATGCCTCATAAGGTGTAATGCTTTTTAAACCTCCAGACGCCCAGTGTGTGTGTGTCTCTCTGTCTTACTCTCTCTCTCTCTCTCTGTGTGTGTGTAAAAAAAAAAAAGACAAGTTGGTAGTTGCAGCAGCATAGTTTTTAGATATAATGTAATCTAAGGCCATCTCCATGTGGTCAAGTTGCCGTGTTGCAAGGATAGGCTATCAGCCATTTCTGAAAAGCAGGAATGGATATCATTGTCTTCTACTCATCCTGAGGCTATGATGAATATGACCTCTACCCTTATTTTTCTGCTTTGAGTTGTGATTGCTTGTGAGTGCATTGTTCTCCAGGGAGCCTGCTGTTTTTCACCTCATTTAAATAAAACCAAAATATTTTTTTTATATACGTATTTTGTGAATAATATACAAAATGTCCTGATTCTCAGATAATTTAGTTGTGCCTTTTTTATTTCTATTTTTTTCCCACTAAAATACAATAGATATTCAAGTTTATAATAATAATACTAGACACATCTATAAAAACAGTAACATTAACAATTCAATCTATTTATTAAAACAAGTAATATCACTTTCCACAGCAATGGTTGGTGATTGCTGATAAAAACAACAACAAAATGATTGGCAAAACGAAAAACAGTAATGAATAAAAACACAAGAGCAGCTGTACCAATATAAAGGGCCTGGTACAATAACATGTTTTGCTCAGTATTGAAAAGATAACAGTAAGGGAATTAGTAAAATCACACTAAAGTGAGGATTCCAAAGGGAGGACCTATAGCAAAACAAACAAACAAACAAACAAACAGAGACATCTTTTCTTATCACTGCCCACCTGTCTTGATCTATCACCGTCCATCCCTGGGAATGTGTTCTGAGGTAAACAGCTAAAATGTATGGATTTAGAAATAATTCAGAGCCCTGGACAGTCATTTAAGACCCAAGAAATCTAAAATATGAGTAGGACTATAATTAAATTAAATATATCTGGCCAGGAGTAATGTCAGTTTTCATAATCTAACCAAGTTAATTACTTTGGGACTTCTTTCTCTTCTGTATGTTGTACCTGTTTATACTTGTGAGCATATTTCCTGGACTGGGGTGCAGAATCCAAGTTAAAGAGTTTTAATTGTAAGTATTAACTCATCCTTGGAATTCCTGTTGAAATTCCTGTTGAAAAACTAAGCTTCTGAGGCTTTTTTGTCTACTGTTATCACACTAGACAAAATATGGTCTGGACACCAGCAAGTTTATTTTAATATCTTCTCATTTTATTCCCAATAATCTAGTATCTGTGTAATGTACTAACTGTGACTTCCAGCCTTCTTCAAAGGTAATCTCCCATATAATACATTATAGCTATAGTGCAGAGTTGAATATAGTTCTTACATTTGGATCATACTGAATATGCAAATTTTTATCCATATTTTTATGACTCTTATGGTTTACCTATTGATTTTTTGAATTTGCTATTGTGGATATTACTCCCAATTTTCCATTCCTTAGGCATTGTAATATTTCTCCATTTTATCATAACCTTTATCATAGCATGCGGAAATTGTTGGGATTCACTTCCATGTTATTGATAATCAGGCCCTGGGATTTCATCCATAATGTGAAAATCAGTTATTGTGATTATTGTTGAAATGTTGTGATGATGCCATTCATTTAGTATGGCCTGCCAAAATGAGTCTGTCTCTAAAAATGAAGTCAGTACCGTAGCTGTGACTATTACCATATGGAGGAAGTTATTCATGAAGACATCAATGCAAAACTGAATATTCAGAGTCCTGAACATTTGTTTGATAATTCAGCTTCTGTACCACAGATGGCAGCTTTCTTAGTCTAATTCACTAGCTTAGCATTTATAGTTCTATTAATGGATATATGGCATGAAATAATAATTTGCAAAAATCAAGGAATTTACTCATAGTAAGATTATAAGATTTTTCTGTGAACTACCAATAATAAAATCAAAGGCAGACTTCTCCAATCTGGTGCCCTCCAGATGTTTTAGACTACAACTTCTTGGTCTTTGCCTGCTGGCTGAGAATACTAGAAGTTGAAGTCGCAATATATTTTAAGGGTGCTACACAGGGCCGGATTTTCCTATAGGCTAACTAGGCTTCAGCCTAGGGCCTCAAGATCAAGAGGGGCCTACACAGTGGTGGGATTCTGGGGGTTCTAGGGGGTTCGGCCGAGCCCTTTGTTAAATTGCTGGCTCGCCCGCCCCTCGCCTCCCACCCGCACGGCGCCAGCCTACCGTAGCCAGGGGTGGGCAATTGTGGCTCTTTTACAACCTGTGGACTTCAACTTCCAGAATTCCTGATGCAGCTTGGCTGTCTGAGGAATTCTGGGAGTTGAAGGCCACAGGTTGTAAAAGAGCCACAATTGCCCACCCCTTCCCTAGCCTGAGTTCCGCTGCCTGGGATCCACGTGGGCTCCGGATGCAAGAGAGCAGGATGGAGAAAGCAGCTTCCCCACCTTCACTCACCCTCCCTCTCTGCCGTTCACTTACCCCGCCCACTCCCCATCTATTGCTGCCTCCGATGGCTGGAGGAAAAAAAAACTTCAAATTCTTGCCGCGGGGCTTCAAAGGGCCGCCCTAGAGCCAGTGCTGCAGCCGAACCCTTTGTTAAATTGCTGGCTTGCCCCGCCCCTCTGCACCACTATTTATTGCCAATAAATAGTGGTGGGCGAGGGGCGGGGGAGCCAGCAATTTAACAAAGGGTTCGGTGTTTTTTTTGTAATTTTATTGGCCCCCGGAGCTTCAGCATAGGCTAATTAGCCCTTGCTTAGATTGGCTCCCGACCCCCAGCTGATTTGCTCTCAGCTGTTTTGCTCACGGATCTGCTCCTTGCTTGCAAAGAGTGCTGATTTTTCCCCCCTAGCTATACTGGAAAACGAAAGAGAAAGTAAAGCAAGCTGTTGGCTTTGCACGTTGGAAAATTAGGCAGGCAGATTTCTTTTTCCTCACCAAAAAAGGTAGGTGCAAACAACAGGAAATTTAGGGAAAAAGAGGAGATTTTAAAACACAAAAGAAAAAAAGCTCTATTTAACTAGGGAATTGTAATAATTGAGATACTATTAGTTGTATATTGTGTTGAAAGCAGAAATGGTTAAGTTGTGGTTTGGAGGAATATATGGGGGAAATTATTTGGTTTATTATTATTGGTAAATATAATTAATTGATTTGTAAGAAATTGGATTGCATGAAAATAATTGGAATATTCATGTTCATATTGATTAATATACAAAAAAGGTAGTTATATAACTAATTGATTTATATTAAAATGTTGAATTTATATTAAACAACTGTAATATTACATAATTAACCAATGTGAGGATGGATATAAAAATAGATGACAATGGGAAGGGGTATAATATAGAATAGAAGGGAAAAATTGAATTTGATTAAGATTAGAGATGAGGATGAGGGTAATATTGGTTTTTTACAAAAATAGATGAGGAATAAATATGGCAAAAAGGAAATATAGAAATTGTAAATTTAATTGAAATGACTAAACACTGTTTAAATTTGTGAACCGGCCAAATACTCTGTTCAAAGAAAATACATTGTATGTTTGTATGTGTGTTTCTAATTATTGTTATTTATTCATATTTGTTCTCTTTTATTCTTTAAAGTTTAACAATTCATTCTTTATCTTAATATCTTTATATTTTTGGGGGGTTGGCTTTCTTCCCTTTCATCTTTTTTATTGTACAGCAATCTTTCTCCTCAAACCTACCACCTCTCTTTTCTTTCCTTCTTACTTTCTCTTCCTCCCCCTCTTCTTCTCCTCCCTACTTCCTCTTCCTTTCTCCTTCTCCTCCTCTCTTCCTCCTTCTCTCTCCTACTCTAATTTCCCTTCCTTTCCTTCATCCCTCTCTATTGCTGTATCCTTTTATGCATATGGACTACTCAGAGGGCTGAAAAAGTTATTTTTGACTGGTCCTTGCACTTTTGACCAGTCCTCGAATTTACGACTGTCCTCACATTTTACATTTTTGCCCTATCTTGTCACCATGGTGAAGAGAAGCAGTTGTGAAATGAGTGACATGGTTGTTAAGAAAGCTGCACGGGCATAAATGTGAGGATGGTCATAAGTGTGAGGACCGGTCAAAAGTGTGAGGCCCAGTCAGAAATGACTTTTTTCAGCCCTCTGAAAAAAGTCTATGCACACAGCCACGCCCACCCGGTCACATGACGAGCTACCCACGCCTACACAGTCATGTGACCAGCTAGCCACGCCCACCCAGTCACATGATTGCCAAGCCACACCCCCAACTAAGCCACGCCCACAGAACCTGTTGTTAAAAAATTGAATCCCACCACTGGTGAAAGGGCCTCATAAGTGGAATAGCCTAGGGCCTCTTCCAATCTAAATCTGGCCCTGGTGCTACATTGGGAAAGTTTGAACAAGATCTTTTACTAGAATGTCAACAAATCTTGTTTCTACTGGTTACATCTGAAATCATTCTGAGCAAGCTTTTCTTTCTGAACTCAGTCTATAATGCAGCCTATCTTCCTTCAGAGTAGAATTACCTCATGTGTCATGTATATGATTAAGATATTGTATTAGACATGCTTAATTGATTTTTTTTTCTTTATCAGTTTAAGGAATTATATTTTAACTTTTATCTATCTCTGTGCCTCTGTTTATAGATGTGTGTGCATGTGTAAGAGAGAGAAAAAGATAGAGAGAAATGAGTGTGTGACTGAGCATAAATAAAAGTAACTTCAAAATACAGTCCATATTTCAGAACATTAAATATGTACTTTGTATAGTGGAAGTGTCTCCAATGTTTTAAATAATCCAACAGGAAAAATAATACACAATATTCAATATATAAATCATTGAAATCATGAATAAGGTAACAGCAATAGATAAAATGTTAATTAAAAACATCATATGTTACAATTAACAAAATACACATTGGTGTAACTGTTAAAATATTCCTAAAAGAAAGCAAATAAGGGTTTTTAGCCATTTTTCAGAACATTTCAAAGCTGTAGAGCTTCAGAGAAACTATTCTGCTCCTAGCATTCACAAACTTTATAATTCTTACTCTTAGACCAGAGAGAAAGATATTATATACTTAACTTCATGACTGTGGCCTTGCTCCACTTTAGCACTTCTGCCTTTACACTGGCAATGAAACACTGGGGTTTGGGGTAAATATCCTGCTGCAGTGACCACATTTGTCCTAGCTGTTAGATCGGCGCAGGAAATGGAAGACACGACCAGCTCGTTACATTAGTAACTTTATTTGGAAACAGTAACAAGACTGGCTGTGCGCTGCCGGAGCTCTCCTTATATTCGCTCCGGCAGTCGCACCGCCCCTGACAGTGATTCAAACTTTCCCGCCCGATGGCTGGCAGCCAATCCGGGCGGATGTCCTTATAAGGACATAACACTCCTCCCCTCCTAGGCAGAAAACAGACAATGCTCATTAATAAAAGTCACGTAATCACGCAGGTACGTAGGACGCCTCGGCACCCTAGTTGACCTGCGCAGTCTCACTTCTTCCTCGTCCCCTCCCCGGACGGACGGGGCTCCTATGTCTACTGGTTCCCTCCCCGGAACCGGGCTCAGTTCGGCTGGCGAGTGTGCGGGGTCACCCTCAGCGCCTCCGGCCGGACTGCAGACCTTGGATGGCTGGTTCTGGTGGTCTTCCTCCTGGCCTGTGGATCTATCGTCTCGTCGAGGCTGCTTGGTTCCGACCCGGGGAGAGTGTCTGAGTCTCGGTAAGTCCCAGGCTGTTACTTGCTCTTCCCCGGTCTCCCGGGCTCTGCGGTTCGGCTGCGGTTCGGCTCGTTGTCGTCTGGGGGCTGACTCGGATCAGTGCCCTCAGGTCCGGTCCGCCAGCGATGGATGGTGTTGGCTCCGGTTGTGATGTCCAACCTTGCAGGGGTGGCGCCGGTCTCCCTGGCCGGGCTGGCGTTGGCCTACCCCGCCGGGTCGGCGGTGGTCGTCCTGGTCAGGATGTCGTCGTGGGGCTACCTCCGCGGATTGGTGGAGGTCTCCCTTGCCGGGGTGGCGCAGGCCTCCCTGGCTGGGTTGTTGTCGGCTTTCCCTTCGCCCTAGTCCCTGGTCTACCGCAGGTTGGTGGCTGGGGTCTTCTGGGCTGGGTTGTTGTTGCCAGGTTGTCTTCGGTGCTGGGTGGGGGTCCCCCTCGCCAGGGTGTTGTGTGCCACCCCTACCCATGGGCTGTGGTGTGCCCACCTCGGATGGTCCCCGGTCTACTTGCCTGGAGTGGAGGTCTCCCTGGCAGGACTGTCGCTGGTTGCCTTTGCAGGAGGGGTGCGATGCTTCCCTCCTGGATGCGTCCCGGTCTACTCGTGGGCTGTTTTGGTGGTCTCTCGCCCTGTCATGACAGGTGCCCACCTCGTTGGGCTGGTGTTGCCATTCCTCATGCGGCGGGCCCCAGTCTACCACCCTGGATTGTCGGTGGGTTATCGCCTTGTGCTTGGCCGGCCTCGTCGGGGTGGTGGTGGTCTGCCTCGCTGGGGTGCGGTAGGCCTACCTCGTCGGGGTGTTGTAGGCCTACCTCGTCGGGGTGTTGCAGGCCTACCTCGTCGGGGTGTTGCAGGCCTACCTCGTCAGGTTGGTTTTCTTGTGCTCCCCCCACCTTTTCCGGAGCTGGTCGATGTGACGTCTACAGATCTGTCCATCTTCCAGCTCTACGGTGTAAGACTTTGGGGCGGTCTGGTTGTCTGTCTTCCCCTTCAGCCACTTAGGAGAGCCATGGAAGTTTAGCGCGAAAACTGAATCTCCCTTGCTGAAGGCGCGAAGTGGGCGGCTGGCCATTGCGGTCACTTCTGGGCTGTATTGGGGGTGCAGCCAGTCCAGTGATGACTTCAGCCTTCTGCCCATCAACAATTCGGCCGGGCTTTTGTGGGTGGTGGCATGTGGCGTGATGTGCTGGGTGAGCAGGAAGTTGTCTATTCTTTTCTGCCAGTCACCCGTGCCCATCTTGGTGAGTGCCTCCTTGGTGAGTCTCACCATGCGTTCAACTTGGCCGTTCCCAGCCGGCCTGTACGGGGCGGACAGGGCATGGCGGATGCCCAGTCCGGCCAGGAATGCCTCCATGGCCAGGGACGTGAGTTGGGGACCATTGTCGGAAACCAGCACATCCGGCAGTCCATGGGTGGCGAAAAGGTGGCGTAGGGCCTGGATCATTGCTTCCATTGTGGTAGATGTCATGGGCACCACCTCGAGCCACTTGGAGAAGGCATCGACGATGATGAGTAGGTGGCGCCCTTGCATCGGACCCACGAAGTCGATGTGTATCCTCGAGCATGGGTTGCTGGGGGTCTCTCACTTCGCTGCATCAGTTTGTGGTGGTGCCGGGCGTACTTCTTGGCACGGGTCACACCTGGAGACCCATTCCTCAATGTCCTTGTCCAGTGATGACCACCAGACGTAACTCCGTGCCAGGGCTTTCATGCGGACGATGCCCGGGTGCCCGTTATGCAGTGTCTCTAGTGCTCTCCGTTGCAGAGTGCTTGGAATCAGCACCCTGTCTCCCCATAGCAAACAGCCCTTCATTGTGGACAGCTCCTTCTGCTTCCTGACGAACGGGCTGTACTTCTCCTCCGTCTTCTTTGTTGGCCACCCTCTGAGGATCCAGGATTTCACTTGACGGAGTGTGGAGTCCTTTTGGGTGTGGACGGCCACATCTGCGGAAGAGACTGGACAGCTGGCGTCGTTGTCTATGTGGAAGAGATGGAGCGTGGGGGCTGGGTCTTCTACTGGATCCTTCAATGGGCATCTACTCAGCGTGTCGGCATTTCCTATGGCTGTGCCTTGCTGGTGCATGAACCTGTAGGAGTAGCCGGCTAGGAAGATGGCCCATCTCGTCATCTGCGGGGACATGAAGGTCGGGTGGGTTGGTCGCCTGCGAGGAGCCCCAGGAGTGGCTTGTGGTCGGTCACTATGGTGAAACTCCTCCCGTAGAGGTATTCGTGGAAGCGTTTCACTCCTGCAACGATGGCCAGGGCTTCTTTGTCCAGCTGGCTGTAGTTGCGTTCTGCACCGGACATGGTCTTCGAAAAGTAGGCTATTGGGGCTTCGGAGCCATTGGGCAGTTCGTGGCTGAGAACTGCCCCCACCCTGTAAGGCAACGCGTCGCAGGTTAGCTTGATGGGGAGCGTCTCATTGTACTGGATGAGGACGCTTTTGGAAGTTAAAAGTCCCGGAATGCTTCCTCCCTTTTCTTGGCCCCACTTCCAGGAAGCTGCTTTCCCCAGCAGGCGGTGGAGTGGCTCAGCAACTGCGGCTTTCTGTTTGAGGAACATGGCATAGAAGTTAAGCAATCCAAGGAATGCCTGAAGTTCCGTTTTGTTTTTGGGGCTCGGAGCTTCATGGATGGCTTTCACTTTTGTTTTGGTGGGTGGTTGCCAGTGCTATCTATGAGGTAGCCCAGGAACTCGACTTCCTGTACTCCTTAGATGCATTTATCTCTCCGGACTCTCAAGCCCTTGGCCTTGAAACGCTGTAGGACAAGCCTGAGCCTTTCAAGGAGTTGTGCCTGTGAATCTCCGGAGATTAGTACATCGTCAAAGTATGGCACCACCCCTGGAATGCCTTGGAGAAGGCGTTCCATCATCGATTGGAAGATGCCGGGGGCAGCGCTGACTCCAAATTGGAGGCGGTTGCATTTGAATGCCCCCCTGTGTGTGACTATTGTTTGTGCCTCCGCCGTTTTTTTGTCCACTGGCAGTTGCTGGTAAGCCTGGGCCAGGTCCAGTTTAGCAAAAATTGAGCCAGTTCCCAGGGAATGCAGCAGATGTTGCACCACTGGGACTGGGTATGCACTCTGTGCCAACGCTTTGTTGATGGTACAATGATAGTCGGCGCAGATGCGCACAGACCCCATCATGCTTCAGTGGGGTCACAATGGGGGTCTCCCATGAGGCATGATCGATCGGTTCCAGGACGCCTTGGGCGATCAGCTTATCCAGCTGCTCGTCTACTTTTGGCTGCAGGGCAAATGGAACCCGGCGGGGCTTTAGCCTAATTGGGGTGATTCCCTTGTCCAGATTAAAGGAGATTGGCCTCCCCACAAATTTCCCCAGCTTACCATCGAAGACTTCTTTGAACTCTTCAATGAGGTTGTCGAGTTCGTCCCTGCGAATTTGATGGATGCCTCCGATTGATAGCCCCAGCGGCTCAAACCACTCCACTCCTAGCAGGTTCGGTCGGCTGTTCTCCATGACTGTGATGGGAAGCTTGCCTTGGAACTTGTTGTAGGAGACTCGGATGTTGGCTTTTCCTAAGACTCCGATGGGGTTTCCCCCAAAATCGACGAGCTTGGAGTGTAGTGGCTTCAGGTCTCGTTTGCTGATGCTGGGTTGCAGGCGCTTCAGCTGGTGCCAATCCATAATGGAGTAGACCGAGCCCGAGTCTACCTCCATTGAGCAGGGTGATCCTTCCACGTGGATGATCACGTGGAACTTGTGGGCATTGTCCGAGTTTGTGTGGGCAATGGTCGTCTGGTGGACTGCTCCACTCCGGGGAAATTCATCGTCCCTGCGTCTAGAAGGGCCAGAGGACCGTTTGGATGATCTCTGGTACTCTTTTTGATTTTCGCGGGGACGGTGGCTGGAGGGCTCTGGGGCTGGTTCCTCGGCTCTGCAAGCTTCGGCGATGTGACCCCTTCTGTTGCAGCGTCTGCAGGTCGCATCTCTCCACTTGCAGGTTGCCCTGGCATGGTCCCCTCTGCAGCTGGCACAGCGCTCCCTCTTGTAACTTCTTTGAGCGGTTTCCCGCCTTGGGGGTCTGGATACCTTGTGGACGGTGGACTCTTCCTCCGACTCCGATCCAGCTGTGGAATCCTCAGTTGATGATTGCGTTGTGGTGTGAATCTTGTGGATTCCCTTTGCTCTGCTTACCGCGGCTGCCGCTTTCTCTGAGATTTCGGATGTGGTGGCTTCCTCCACCACATCCTTGAGCACGAGTTTCTTCCTGCTCAGGAATTTCTTTTGCAGGCCTCTGTCCCTCATGCTGAAGACCACGTGGTCAGCAATGGCGTTGTCCACATGGTCAAATTCGCAGCTGGCTGCGATTTGGCGCAGGGCGGCCACAAATTCTTTGATGGTCTCACCTTCCTTCTGATCCCTCTGATGGAAGGTGAAACGGTTCGCCACTGGTGTTCCTGTTGGGGCATAATGGTCCTCCAGGATCTGCAGCAGGTCCGTCCATGGTACTTCTTCGATGTCTCGTGGTGCTACGAGATCAATGGCCATGTCGAGGACTTCGGAGCCGCAGTTGGCCAGGAAGATGCCCTTCTTGCGGTCATCATCGGCATCCCTGATATTGTTGCCTCTCAGGTATTGCCGAAATTTGACCACGTAGGATTTCCACTTGTCCTTCCCTGGGCGGAATGGAGCAAGGGCTGGCAAAGTGACTTCAGCGGATGCCATGCCTTCGGAAATGCCTACTGGTGGTTTCAGGTGCCGGTGTCTTGGTCTTGTTGGCTTGGTGCCACGAGGTTCGTCGCTTGGTTCTAGTCCTTCGTCGCCAGTGTTAGATCGGCGCAGGAAATGGAAGACGCGACCAGCTCGTTACATTAGTAACTTTATTTGGAAACAGTAACAAGACTGGCTGTGCGCTGCCGGAGCTCTCCTTATATTCGCTCTGGCAGTCGCACCGCCCCTGACAGTGATTCAAACTTTCCCGCCCGATGGCTGGCAGCCAATCCGGGCGGATGTCCTTATAAGGACATAACACTAGCCAAAGCACTGAAGGAAATACTCCATTTGTAAATACTCTCGTGATTTCAGCAATAGGAAGTTGAGACCAAATGTGATGGAAGACACTTTAAACCCCCCTACTCATTCTGAGAGTTATGGGGAAAGAGAGGACTTTTTGATGGAGGATTCGTGGCTCAGAATTATCTCCCAAAGAAGGCTAATCTGCCATCCAAGCTGCTTTGTCTTTTCAAAATTGAAGCCTATTCCATTCCTTCAAAACTTTGAAGTATTTTATTAGTTAAAATACTAACAATTTTGAAATATTGTTTTAAAATCCGCCCCACCAAATCTGTAGGCAGAGAACCGGGTGGAAATGTTAGTGAATTTTTTTAAGGGAAGAAGAAATTACTCATCAGTTTACCAAAGGCATGACTCTTAAAAGTGACAAAACAACTGCTACATAAAAAGGTGTTCCTTTATTTGGTATTTTCATAAGATGTAACTGAAGTGCAGGAAGTTAGAGGTTGAAGAACACTAGAGAACTGATTGTACAAAGAAATACAGAATATTTGTACACACTCTTTGGCTGCTTCCTGATTCGCTTTTTTGAAATACTTTCTAAAGCAATTTATCTTTAATTAAAATGAAAGAGAGTTGATAGGAAAAATTGTACAGAACTTCTCTGTCAGTCTCTAGATTGATAGAGCACTTTCATTCACTGTGGGAGGAGGTTTTCTGTTTTTGGAATACTCTGAATTTTTCAAAAACATAACAATTCAGCAAGAAGAAACATCAGTGGTTAGCTTCTCTATCACTTTCCTCCAAAATACACAAAATATAAGTATGCATATATACATTAAAAAATGCCTGGTAATTCCTAGGAGTTTGGCATTCAGACAATTCAGCTATCAATAGACACATAAAAATAAACCATATTAACACGATTCAAAAGTGACAATAAAAAAGCTAAGAAGAAGACAAAAAGACCAGAACATATCCTCTCCAGCAGGAACAGATAAGCAGGGATAAGCAGGGCTTAACACCAGTCAAACAATCAAGCAAAAAACAATACCCTAATCAAGGAATTACCAAGGAGAAAACCACACTCTCCCAACACTGGCAGGACAAGCAAGCTACTGAATATAAAAATAGAGAAAACCCCACATTAACTTGCACTGATGATGTTACCTGATTAAGTAATGAAACAGGCAAACGACCAAACTTAGAGAGCACCAAGGGCCACACACAAACACACACACAATATACATATACCAGTAAAGGGCAGTTTTTTATATAGCATGAGTATGTGCATGTCAGCTGTTCAAAGGAGAGAAAAAAAAAAACCAAACAAATCCATTGGGTAAAGCCTTGCTCAAACTGAAGCAACTATTTGATTCCCAGCCATGCATAACTGAATTACAGACAAGAATGGTAAATATGAGCCACACTTTTCATAAGACTATAATGTATAGTCTTTACATCAACTCTGTTACATCAACTCTGCAGAATATACATAGAAGAGGAATTGGGGTGGAAAAATGAGAGTCCGAAGCTTTGTCTCAACTTTTCTTGTTTTCAGAATGCAAGTGAATGCTTGACACATGGAGCAAGTCGAATTTCCAAACCTAGCAAAAACAGTGCCTGCATATTTGGCAGAAATCACAACCCGTTCAGGTCAGTGTCTGCCACCATAGGGAGGGGGAGGGGAGTAGGGAAGAAGTTGGAGGAAGGAGGGAAGGAAAAGAAGTCCTGTGCATAAAACGAGAGGAAAATAATTCCGAGGAAAACACAAGGAACAGTATGTGACATGTTGTTTGTTGCAGCATTGCTGTATTACTCAAGGATCAACATTTTTACAGCCCTTTTAGTACACTTCCTTCTGTGCACTGAGCTGGAATGTTTTATTAACTGGGGGGGGCTACTTTGCAAGGAGGAACAGGGAAGAGGTGAAGAAAAGGTCAGCGATTTCAAGCTGTTACCATAAGAACGAGTGAGACTTTTTTTAAAAAAAAAAAACCTAAAAACGTTGAGGATTTTAGAGGAAATAATACCTAATGGTATAGGGTCTCCTGCTTGAGCAGGGGGTTGGACTAGAAGACCTCCAAGGTCCCTTCCCGCTCTATTCTGATTGATTGATTGTTGGATAGGATAGGATAGGACAGGACAGGACAGGACAGGACAGGACAGGACAGGACAGGACAGGACAGGACAGAACAGAATAGAATTCTTTTTTGGCCAAGTGTGATTGGACACACAAGAAATTTGTCTCGGTGCATACACTCTCAGTGTACATAAAAGAAAAGATGCATTCGTCAAGAATCATAAGGTACAAAACTTAATGATAGACATAGGGAACAAATAAGCAATCAAATCGTATTAGGAAATAGTCAATATAAATCGTAAAGATACCAGCAACAAGGTTACAGTCATACAGTTATAAGTGGGGGGAGATGGGTGATAGGAGTGTTGAGAAGATTAACAGTAATGCAGGCTTAATAACTAGTTTGAAATAACATTGGCTGTTAATCTGGTTCAAAATTCCCAAACCAGGGAACAGGCTAGGAAGAGTCAAGTTAAGAAACAGGGTTGCTGTGGAGAGCCATGACCTCACCAGAATGTGCCTTTATGTCACAGAAGCTTACCAATAATGTATGTTTTAAAATATAATGGAGAAAAAAATGCTGATAACATCCAGGTTTGGTTTTAGGAGTTACCAAAAAGGCATGATAAAAACACAACAGTCTATTTGTAGATTGCCCTGGTGAAGTGCCATCAAAATGATTTGTTTAATGACTATACTGATTCAGGTACTCAGTAAGTATTATGATAGAGCTTTAGTGCTGCCCAGGGGTGAAATCCAGCAGGTTCTGACAGGTTCTGGAGTACCGGTAGCGGAAATTTTGAGCAGTTTGGAGAACCGGCAAATACCACCTCTGGCTGGCCCCAGAGTGGGCTGGGAATGTAGATTTTGCAATATCCTTCCCCCAGGAGTGGAGAGGGAATGGGGATTTTGCAGTATCCTTCCCCTGCCATGCCCACCAAGCCATATCCACAGAACCGGTAATAAAAAATTTTGGATTTCACCACAGTGCTGACCACTATATTTGGATACCAAAGAATAGTCATATTATGAACCAGATGTATATCACATATTTCTGTATTAAATGAAGAGATTCTTTTCACTGTCCCCTCAATGTAATTGACAGGGTGTGTGGAAAGGATCACAAAAGGAATGAAGCAAATATAGGTGTCCCAAGATAATGTTGTAGGATCCAATCTCAGTCATCAGGACCAGAGGTTTAGTCTTCTGAGCTTTCGGACTTGTGCTGGAGCCCATCCTCAAGGAACTTCTCTACCTGAATGTGCACTCAGTTGCATGAGTCCAAAAGCTCAGAAGACTAAACCTCTGATCCCAGTGACTGACTCAGATTGGATCCTAAAAATCACAAAAGGATCCATATATGTTAAAGGAGCAGGGGCAGCCAGATTCCAAACCTATTGTATCCTTTTGATAAAGAATTAAACTGGATTGGAGTTCAAATTTCATTCCAATCATTGAGATTGCTCATTTTTTTAATTGATCAGTTTTAATGTCAATCAATTTGCAAATATCAAATCTCTATATATTCCAATATGTTAAGCTGCATATAAATCAATCATCTACTGAAATATTTGGGACTAAATATCAAAAACAATATTGGTGGTAGTGAGTGAACAGAATTTAACAGGAGTCAGGGCTCTTTTCTTAAAGAATTTTACAGATAGAAAGAATAGTTGATTAACACACATGTCTATGGAGATTGAAGTGGTTCGGGAATAACGAGAGGCACAAGCAAGCAAGTGACAACAGCTCTTTAATATACAGTGAGACTTCAGCAAAAACTCAGGGGCTGCAGTCCTCCTTATATACAATCCAGGAGGGACTGTCAGCCAATCAGAAACGTATGCAGGTTTGAATCTCCCGCTTAAAAGTATCAATACATAACACCCCTCCCTTCCCAGAAGGCACTAACACTCAAAAATTAACATATGTACAGACAAAATCTCGCAGGTGCTTAGGACGAGTTCTCGCCCTAGTTGACCTGCGCAGATCAGAGTCTGGTGGGGTGTCGAGCTGGTCGGAGGGACTCTTTGTCTCTCCCGGCTCCGCCAATGGAACCTCCTGGATTTTGTCCGGGGCGTGGTTATCCCCGGCTGGGAGTGGCGACTCGCTGGGGCGGCGCTGGAACCAGGGCTTGTCAGCTAAGTATTCTCGCGGCCCCGGGCTTGAGTTAGCTGTTTTGGAGAAGTGGTCATAGTTAGGCTCGGACATGTCTGCGTTGATGTTTGCCTCGCCAACCACCCGTTTCCTAAGTTGGTCTATGTGGCGCTTCCAGAGTCTATCTACCCCCACGTCCGTTATGATTTTGGGCCTGTTATCCCCACTATGGTTCCTGCAATCCACAGAGGACCGCTGGCATAATTGCGAGCGAACACCGGGGACCCGACCTGAAACTGCCTTAAGCCACAGGTCTCTCCCTTAAAGTTTTCATGCGAGTAGTTAGGGTGAAGCCTGTCCAACACGCACCGGAGCTTTCTCCCCATGAGGAGCTCTGCTGGGCTTCTCCCTGTTGCTGTGCATGGTGATGCATGCTGAACTGCAAGGAATTGATCTATCCTGGCCTGCCAGTCCCCATTGTCTAATCTGGACAGTGCTTCCTTGGCTGTCCTGACAAATCGTTCAGCCAATCCGTTGGAAGCCGGGTGAAATGGGGCTGATAGGGCATGGCGGATTCCCAGGCCGGCCAAGTAACCTTCGAAAAGGGTTGCTGTAAATTGAGGCCCGTTGTCCGATACCAAGGTATCCGGCAGGCCGTGGGTGGCAAACAACTTTCTTAGGGCCTTGACAACGGCTTCGGCCGTTGTGGATGGCATTAATACAATTTCAAGCCATTTAGAAAAAGCATCCACTACTATTAAGAACGTTTGGCCATGGAACGGGCCGGCAAAATCAATGTGGATCCTCCCCCATGGGCCTTTTGGTTTCTCCCACTCTCGGATGGGCGCTACTGGGGGATCGGGGCGAGACTCCTGGCAGGGTCTGCACTTCCCCACCCACTCGGAAATGACCTGGTCCATGTTGGGCCACCAGACATAGCTGCGGGCTAAGCACTTCATCCTAACGATGCCAGGGTGCCCTTCGTGCAATAGCTCTAAAACTCTATTCCGTAGTTTTGTTGGAATTACCACTCTGTCACCCCACAGTAAGCACCCCCCTTGCATAAACAGTTCATTTCGTTTGTTGGCAAAACCCTGGTACTCCTCCCCGACCACCTTGTCCGGCCACCCTTTCAAAACCCAACCCATAACAGTCCGGATAACAGGGTCTCTATTAGATGCCTTTGCCACCTCGCCGGAGATGGGCCCCAAAGTTAACGTGTCCAACAACAGGACGGAGGCTTCCGGTGTTGGGTTGTCCAGCAGGTCGGGAAGGGGGCAACGGCTAAGGGCATCCGCATGACCCAGGGTTCGCCCAGGCCGATGGACGAGCTGGTACGAGTAAGCCAATAAGAAAATCGCCCATCTAGTTAAACGGGGGGAGAGGGCAGCGGGGGTTGGCCTGTCGCCTGCTAGCAGTCCTAGCAACCGTCTATGGTCAGTCACAAGTTCGAATTTTCGGCCATAAAGGTATTCGTGGAATTTCTTAACCCCCGCAATCGCAGCCAGAGCCTCTCTGTCCAATTGGCTATAGTTTTGTTCTGTGCTGGACAGAGTTCGGGAGTAGAAAGCAATGGGCGCCTCTAGGCCGTTCGGCAGTCTATGGCCTAGGACGGCACCAACTCCTACGGGGGAGGCGTCGCAAACTAAGACGAGCGGCAGCTCTGCATTGTACTGGATCAGGAAACTGTCCTCAGATAGGAGTTTTTTTACTGCCTCAAAAGCGGCTGCTTGCGGTTTCCCCCAGACCCATGGTACATTCTTCCCTAAGAGTTTGTGAAGGGGATCAGCGACCGTGGCCTTATCTCTTAGGAACATTGAGTAGAAATTGAGCAGTCCAAGGAAGGCTTGGAGCTCAGCTTTGGATTTGGGGGCTGGTGCGCTCTTGATGGCTCTCACCTTGCTTTCGGTAGGGTGGATGCCTGTGCCGTCCACCCTGTACCCCAGGAATTCTACCGAGGGGACCGCTATCCTGCACTTGTTCTTTTTAAGTCTTAGTCCCGCTTCTCTGAATCTGGACAGGACGTTCCGTACCCTGTCCCCTAGCTGGTGTTCGTCTTGGGCGCTGACTAAGACGTCATCGAAATAGGGCACTACTCCGGGGAGTCCTTGCAACAGGCGCTCCATGGTGCTTTGAAATAAGCCGGGTGCGACACTCACCCCAAATTGGAGCCTGGTGCATTTAAATGCACCCCTATGAGTCACGATCGTTTGCGCCTCTGCCGTGGCGTCGTCGACCGGTAACTGTTGGTAGGCTTGGGCCAGGTCTAATTTGGCAAAAATTTTTCCGGGGCCCAGGGAGTGTAGTAGATGGTGCACGATCGGCACCGGATAGGCGCTCGGCTGCAAAGCCTTGTTGATCGTGCACTTGTAGTCGGCGCAAATTCTGATTGAGCCATCGGACTTAACTGGGGTGACTATGGGGGTCTCCCACTTAGCATGGTCAACGGGAACCAACACCCCTTGCTTAATCAGTTTGTCCAGTTCTGCATCGATCTTTGGTTTCAATGCGAACGGCACTCGTCTGGCCTTTAGTCTTACTTGGGCTACGTTGGGGTCTAAGTTTAGTGAAATAGGGGTCCCCACATACTTGCCCAATGTGTCCCCGAAAACGTCCTGGAACTCGGACAGGAGGCTGTCTTTCAGGGTTGACTTGGACATCAGGTGGACGCCGGTGAAGCCCATGCCAAGGGCTCGGAACCACCCCATGCCCAGGAGGCTCGGAAGCTGCTTCGTGATGATGGTCAGCGGCAGGTCTCTTTCGTAGTCTCCGTAGGTGACCCGGAACGTGCCCACGCCTTCGAGGGGGACTCGGTTCCCCTGGTAGTCTAGGATGCGTAGTCTCTGTCTGGAGAGTTGATCCTTCCGGAACGACGGCAGGAGGGTCTTTAGGGTCGTCCACGACATGATGGAGAGAGCTGATCCGGTGTCGATCTCCATCGAGCACGGCCTTCCGTTGATCTCGACCACCGTGCTGACTTTGTCCTCGACCGTCGTGCTGGCCTGGTCGATGTGTATGCTGCGGCCATCTCGCGGTTCGAATTCGCGCCGTTTTTTCGCGCCGCCTTCTCTCGTTGGCTGCTTCTGGCGCGCTGATTCCGGTTGGCTGCGGCGCCCACGTGGTTTGTGTCTTCTGGGCAGAATGGCTCTGCAGACTCGCGCCAAGTGCCCTTTCTTCTCGCAACGCCTGCAAATAGCCTCTCTGTATTTGCAGGACAGTCTATCATGGTGCCCGCCACAGCTGGGACAGCTTCGCCGGGGGCTGCTAGTGTCTTTTCTCTGGTGCTCTGTTCGGAAGACGTCCTCATCCGACTCGGACTCCGAGCTGGATCCGGCGTCTTCTCTGTGCACCGGGGCAGACTTGGGGCTGTCTTTGCTGGTCAGCGGACGCTGTAGCGTTTCAGCGGCCTTTGTGGAGGCTTCGTGAGCCCTGGCCTCGTCAAGGGCTCCGGCAAGCGTCAGATCAGGCTTGGCGAGCAGACGCCGTTGCAGCCTAATGTCCCGAACACCACAGATCAGTTGCTCAAGCAACGCATCGTCCAAGTCTCTGTAGTCGCAATGAGTTGCGGCTTTTCTCAGGCTGGCCATGTACGCGCTGACTGGCTCTCCCTCTCGTTGGACGCGCTGCCTCAGTTGGTATCACTGCACGAACTTGGAGGGGACGGGAGCGTAGTGAGCCCGGAGAGTTGCCATCAAGGTGTCCCAGGAGACTGTTTGAACCGGCGTTGGCTCACACAGTGACTCGGCCATCTCGAACACGTCCGGTCCGCAGTGGCTTAGGAATAGGGCTCTCTTTCGATTAGCCGAGAGGCCCTGCATGTCGCTGGCTTCTAGCGAGCATTCGAACCTCGTTAGGTACGAGACCCATTTTTTGCGGGTCGGATCAAAAGGCTTGGGCGGAACGTAGGCAGACATGTCCGGTATGTCTCCTGTGGTTCGCCTCGTCGCCTAGCTGAAGCTCATGGTCTCACTGGTTGGCTTCTTGTAGCCTCTATCCCACCTTCGTCGCCAATGAAGTGGTTCGGGAATAACGAGAGGCACAAGCAAGCAAGTGACAACAGCTCTTTAATATACAGTGAGACTTCAGCAAAAACTCAGGGGCTGCAGTCCTCCTTATATACAATCCAGGAGGGACTGTCAGCCAATCAGAAACGAATGCATGTTTGAATCTCCCGCTCAAAAGTATCAATACATAACAGAGATTCTCAGTCATCCAGATCAGTGGTGGTCCGTGGACCACTGGTGATCTGCAAGAAAATTTTGATGGTCCATAGAAAAATTATTTACATTTTTTTGTATTGCACTTAATCAGGGGTTCTCAAACTACGGCCCCTGGGCCAGATACTTGCAATGAACATTTGTGTTGCTGCAGAGAGTCTCCCCCTTTGGGGTATTTTTGTGTGGGTCAGAGGGGGGCAGAAATTCCGACTTGGGGTCTGCTTCAGCCTCCTGGTGTGGGGCTTTGAGCGACGGCTGGAGGGAAGGGCTGCTGGTGGCGAAGAGCCGGAGGGCCTTGTTCCAGTGGGACTGCATCTTGGCCTGGAACTGGCTGACCATCTCAGCCCGCTGAGCCTCCAGGTGCCGGTACCTGGCCTTGCACTCCCACAGGTCTTCTTGGAAAGCCTATGCTCATAGTCCTCAGTGAGGTGCTTCTGCTGAGCCTCCTTCTTGGTCAGATCCAATTTGAACTGAGCCAGCTGTTTCACCAATTCTTTCTCGTGGTGGCTGCTTAGCTCCAACAACTGCTTCCTGATGGGGCCCTAAGGAGCCCCATCCTTAGAGGGTGGGTGAGGGGGAGTGAGTAGAGGCTGGAGAGGCACCCCTCGATGTGAGTGACATTGAGCTGGCCATGCCCACGCAGTCACATGACCACCTAGCCATGCCCACCCAGCCGGTCATTAGGCAGATTATATTAGTGGGCCGTGGGATTTAAAATTATGAATTTAGTGATCCCTGAGGTCCGAAAGGTTGGGGACCCCTGATCCAGATCATGATTGTCCCAAAGGTGCTTTTCAAGAGGGAACTGGACTTTCTGTTTTTTCTTTGAAGAAATTTCACTTCTCGTCTAAGAAGCTTCTTCAGCTCTGACTGGATGGTGGGGAATGGAAGGATTCCCATCATCCAGTCAGAGCTGAAGAAGCTTCTTGGATGAGGAGCAAAAACCAGGCAGTCCAGTTGACTCTTGAAAAGCACCTTTGGGATATTTTTTCTGCCTAACCTTCCAAGTGCAAACAATAGCCCTAAGATTTCCTGAATAATCTTTTATCCAAATATTAATCAAGTTTGAGTCTGCATGGCTTTTTGAGATCTTCTAAAGCAGGGAGGTGCTGTCACCTGATCTGTTATTAGAGCTAAACTTTAATTCTTCTCAAGAATGGATCCTGGTGAGCTGAGTGTTTTCTAGAGAATACTTTGTTATTTATTTGTACAAACTTTCCTCTCAATGTTTCATTTCAACAGGTATATTCAAAACTACTTAGCAGGTTGTTTAACAATTGCGACACAAAATATGAAATTAAAATTTGAGCTCAGAAAGCTCACTGTCCACAAAAACTTCACTGCTTTCCTGAGTACTTGAATCACCCAATTATCAAGCTATCAAAAAAACAATGTTTTATTCTTCTGATTTTTTAATAGATGGTCTTAATGTATGTATATTGTATGCTTTAATCATCAGTTACTTAGATGAAATCAAAAAGGGTTAGACAAATTAACCATATATACATTTTAATAAAGTAATAGTAAGTATAAAGATCAATTATGGTGGATAATTGATTTGGAATGTGTTTTTGAATCTGTTATTTGCCCATTTTTAGTAGTCTTTTGTAACCTGCAATTGCAGTAAGTATTTAGGAGTGTGCAAGTGATTTTTGAGGAATGGTAGCTTAGTGTAAATTGTTTGTGAATTCTGGGATATATTCTGATACAGGGGTGTCAAACTCAATTTCATTGAGGACTGTATAAGGCTGTGGTTGACCTCGGGTGTGGCGGGTGGGTGTGGCAGACTGGGTGGGTGTGGCCAGCTTACCACCACTCACTGGGCGTGGCTAACTGGGTGGGTATGGCCAGCTTGACACCACTCCCCAAACTGCTAGTATATTTCCTCTTTGCATTGGATAGACCAGGCCAAAGCAACGCAGGTAGATCGGGCCAAAGCAATGCGGGACGGCCCCTTACATTTTCCAGGAAGGCCCCACGGGCCGGATCTGACGACATTACGGGCCAGATGTAACCCCTGTTCTGATTCCATCAATCCATATGTCTGAATTTAATTGTAGACTTATAAAGATTTCACAGAAGATTTTGGAATAAAAGGATTTCCAAAAGATAAGGTATTTGTAAATTTTCGTCTAAAAAGTGATTTTTTTTTCTCCCAGAAATGATCTAGACCCAAGTACATGTTCTTCCAAGAAAAACATATACACATACACCGGCACCCCATTTTTTAAATTACATTTTTATGGATACCAACAAATAGTAACAATCAGAAATATATCACTAGAGCAACAAGAAATGATTTGTAGAATAAGCAATGCAAACTGTAATGGTAATTGAATGACTTGAGCATTACTGTAGTAAGAGAAGGGGGTTGATAGAACTTTTTCTTTTTGAGTCTGAAAACTCATTATCTGGTAGACTAATTTTGCAAGCTTGTGCTCCTTACTTGGGAATAAGTTACATTGGTCTCAGTAAATGTCTTTTAACATATGGAATTGGACTATAAATTAGCACAATCTTTAAAATCTAAGTAGGAGTGGAGAAAAGCAGCAGGAGTTTTCTTTTTTTAACCAATGAAACAGCATCTACAAAATAATCAAGGCAGCTCTACATACGCTGGCAGTAATGATGGCCATACCCTTAGAAGATAATTTCTCCTTTACCCCCTCGGAAGAAAAACTGGAAGAACCAATTTGGCACTTATAGGGATCCAGTTATGAGCTTATGAACATGGGAGGGGGAGAGAGCAAATATGAAATCAGAAAAAGTCTCAAAAATACCCGTCTCTAAGGCTCACAAACCTACTCCAGTAACACCGTGGTCATCTTCAGTGACTTTCTTCCAGGGGTGAAATCCAGAAGGTTCTGACAGGTTCTTGAGAACCGGTAGCGGAAATTTTGAGCAGTTCAGAGAACCGGCAAATATCACCTCTGGCTGGCCCCAGAGTGGAGTGGGAATGGAGATTTTGCAATATCCTTCTGCTGGAGTGGGGTAGGAATGGAGATTTTGCAGTATCCTTCCCAGGAGTGGGTTCTACTTACCTTTACTACTGGTTCACAATGGGGCCGCGTGTGCGCGCTTGCTTTGCTCATGTGCGCACATGCTCTTCTGCGCATGCACAGAAGCATTTTGATGATGTTGGGGTCAGTGGGCGGAGCCTCCCGCCGGTTTTACTGCCGGTTCTATAGAACTGGTGTGAACCGGGGGCAACCCACCACTGATCCTTCCCCTGCCATACCCACCAAACCACACCCACCAAGCCACACCATGCCCACCAAGCCACGCCCAGTAGTAAAAAAATGTGGATTTCACCCCTGCTTTCTTCTATATTCTTTCTATATCCATTGTACCAGAGTAGCAGCAACAAAAGCAAGACACAACAACAACAACAGCAACAACAACAGGAAACTTATTATTTGGTGATGGCTGGGTAATGCTCTGAAGATAGAATAAGTGGGGAAATTGCCTCCTTTGGATGATTTCAGCTTGGAGTTGGCTTGTCTATCTTTAATTATGGCCATGACGACTGTGTCAAGGTTGTTTTATTTTAATAATTAAAAAAAAGACATTGTTTGGTACATAGATGGAGGGGATGCCTGTGCCTCTTGTGTTCTCCTTGGAACAAAAGAAGGATGGAATGGCTCTGTTTGACACATTTAAGTTTCTTTATCTCTTGTGGCCTGATTATTTTCCAGATCTATTATTATGTAGGAGATGCACCCTGCAACCCATGGTGCATGTGTACGTGGCCACAAGCTTACCCCGGGTGGTTTGTTTTCAAAAGAAATGATCTCATCATGTCTTTCTCTCTGCGTCCCACCCCCTCTCTCCCTTCCATATTATCTCAAGCTAAAACCATCTTTGTTTTCCAAAGGTGACTGATCGTGCTTTCCCAAGACAGGATCCGATCCCCTGTTATTGCAATGCTGGGTGGTGATAGTAGTTCTGCCTCCCCAGCAAAGCAGCTGAATCGTTTGCAGCACAAATGAATTTAATGTCAGCAGTCAGGAGCAGCTGTTTGGCTTGGGACTTGGATTTCAGGGGGAGGGGGAGAGAGAAGGGTTGGGTGACACTGACTGTGTTTTTCCTCTTTCTCTCTCCTTCCCTCTTCCCTCCCTCTCCTTCTCTCTCCATAAACATTTTGGCAGTTGCAGCTTTTGTGCAGATCATGTGACCGAGTCCCTAGGCAGATAATTTATTTCTGTAGCTTTCATGAACAATCATGAACAATCATTAACCTTCAGACACTGAGTTTGCTCACCGCTTTGAGGCATTTGGAGAGGGTGTTTCTATTATTATTGTTGTTGTTATGACTGTATTATTATGTTTCCTAACTGGTTTAATTCACAAGGTATCAGGAGAATATTGCAACCAAATTATAATAGGCAGTAATGCGTAACACTTAGAGCTCTATTAAAACAAACCTTGCTTACAAGGCAATTCATCTGGCTTAGCTTGGGTTTATGGATCAGAATAATTATCCCCCCCTCTTTTTTTTTCCTGGTGATGTAAGAGCATCTGCCATCATGATACTCCCTTAGTGTCTCATTCCGAATGCAAAACCACTATTACTGGGTCCTTTAAAAGACAACCCTTTTGATCTCTTTCCCCCCAAAGAGACAAAAGATCTGGGAGCTTTCTGGAGATGCAACAGGGTTGCTTTTGTGACAGAAGGCATCCAATTTCTGATTCTGAAAAGTCCCTTTTCCTCTCTATGCACATAATAATGTGGTGAATTGGTAGCAGATTTGATACTGAAGTGTCCTTCCCCCCCTCCCATTTTCCTTGGTTTAAAGGGAATGTTTTTACAATGCTGGTGCATACAAAAGAGACTGTTTTGATAGGCTTTGCCAGTAAGACAGATAAACTAATTTGTTTAAAGTATTTGCAGCCATATGAACAGCCCCAAATAGTTGTGGCCTGATTTTAAGGGTGAAATAGATAGATGATAGATAGATAGATAGATAGATAGATAGATAGATAGATAGATAGATAGATAGATAGATAGATAGATAGATAGATATAGATGATATAGATGATACACACACACACACACAATCACACACACACACACACACACACACACACATCAGAAGAATCTCAATCCCTTCTCCCTCCATGGATCCAGCTACCTAATAGTGGCTAATGCATTTGTGTGTGTGTATCTATTGCATACTTTTCTCAGTTTAGAAATATAACATTACATTATTGTAAATTATTTTTTTATAAGAATGTCCAATTGAAATCTTTGGTTTATCAACTAAATCTGTAGTTTATCACCAGAGACAAAGTGTTAATTTAGGAGATAAATTCAATTCTCTACTGTGGTCTGTAAGAATGTTAATAAAAGATCTTTGATTGTTAACTTGTATCTTGGGGTACAGTACTAGCAATATTACAGAAATGTTTTGACACTAAAATTGTGCAGGATATTAAAAAAAAAAAACTCTTAGCAATGGAGTCAGTTTTAATTTTTTTTCAGTCTAATCAACAACCCTGGGATTTCCTCACTGTCTCTCAATTACCAACCAATTGTTTATTATGATTAAATAATAAATTAAATGATTAGGGCCTAGAAGCTAAAACATAGGAAGAACAATTGGAGGAACTGAGTATACCTAGTCTAGTGAAAAGAAGGACCAGGGGTGACATGATAGCAATCTTCTAATACTTGAAGGGCTGCCACAAGGAAGAAGGGAGTTAACTTATTTACCAAAGCACCAAAGGGCAGGAAAAGAAACAATGGATGGAAACTAACCAAGGAGAGACGCAACTTAGAACTAAGGAGAAAATTCCCAACAGTGAGAACAATTAACCATTGGAACGAATTGCCTTCGGAAGTTGTGGGCGACCCATCATTGGAGGCTTTTAAGAGGAGACTGGACTGTCCTTTATCAGAAATAGTATACGTCACCTGTGAGAGTAAGAGGTTGGAATAGATGACCCCCAGGGTCCCTTCTAACATTTTCAGATTGGCCGAGTTGGTTAGATACTGTCATAGGGAAATTTGCATATAGAAGAAAGATCTATCTCCAAAGCATCTAGAACAGGGGTGTCAAACTGGCGGCCCATGGGCCGGATGCGTCACGTGCAGGCTACGTCCATCCCAGCTCTGCAAATGGGAAAAACGTCATGAAAAATGATGTGTCGGCAATGTGATGCCGCGGGTTTGACACCCCTGATCTAGAATCTGACTTTAGGAGGGGAAATCTTATTATCATTGAGGCACAATTGAAGATGAGAAGCTGATGAATTGCACATCATTTTCAGATGTGCCAACGCTCTGTGTTGAATCCCCTCCTTTTTTGGCTGGAAAAGACAAATTGAAAATGGACTGAGGCATTATGATCCCCTACTACAGGTTTCTTTTCTCTGTTACCCTACAATTTGTCTAGACCATTTTAAGGCAAATGGGCAGTCATTGATCTTAGATTAGCAAAGCTCTTGTGTGCGTTTCTGCTTGTTTTCAAGGCTGCCAGTCTCTTTCAGCGAGTGAGGCTGCAATTCTTTCACAAAATTACATGCTAATATAATAATGAATTCAGATCCACTGCTGCAGTATGATGGCTGCATAATTCAACAGAAGTATTGACAGGGGGAAAACAGAAAAAAAAGAAGAAGAAGAAAAGATTGGCGGGACTATCCTTAAATTGAAGAACATCTGTTCAAACTGCTAAATGAGGACTGAGCATGCTCAGAAGGCACAAAGGGAAAAAAAAAGCCATGAAAATCATGGGAGGAAAAGGGGGGGGGGGTGCTGAAATGGAAGCTGGAACATTAGATACAGGAATGTTTACTGTAAATGAATTAAAGTGTCTGTCCCCCAGGTTCCAGAGTTTGGGGATAGGCACTACTAGGACTCAGAGACCAGCAAATCTTCTGCTGGTACATGTGTTCTAGAGCACGGCTGTTAAACTCGTGGCGTCACATTGCTGTCATGTGACATTTTGCGACATTTTTTCTCTCTGCGGAGCTGGAGTGGGTGTGGCCTGCATGTGACACATCCAGCCCACAGGCTGCCAGTTTGACACCCTTGCTCTAGAGCAATGTTTCTCAACCCTGGCCACTTTAAGATGTGTAGACTTCAACTCCCAGAATTCTCTAGCCAGTGGAGAATACTGGTTGGGGAATTCTGGGAGTTGAAATCCAGACATCTTACAATGATCAAGGTTGAACAATACTACTCTAGAGCAGTGGTGGGTTGCCCCCGGTTCGCACCAGTTCTATAGAACCGGTAGTAAAACCGGCGGGAGGCTTCGCCCACTGACCCCGACGTCATCAAAATGCTTCTGCGCATGCGCATGGCCCCGTTGCGAATCTGTAGTAAAGGTAAATAGAACCCATCCCTGCTCTAGAGGCACTGATAATTCAATTCAATTCAAATTCAAACCGTTATTGTCTGAGAACAACATGTGTACTATGAGATTGGCTGAGCCTCTCTTTGTGCACCCCCTGAACCAGGGGTGAAATCCAGCAGGTTCTGGCAGGTTCTGGAGAACTGGCAGTGGAAATTTTGAGCAGTTCGGAGAACTGGTAGCAAAAATTTTGAATAGTTCAGAGAACCATTTTTTTTTTAATTTGATTTATATGCCGCCCTTCTCCGAAGACTCAGGGCGGCTTACAATGTGCTCAGCAATAGCCTTCATCCTTTTGTATAACCATCAAGTACCACTTCTGGCTGGCTCCAGAGTAGGGTGGGAATGTAGATTTTGCAATATCCTTCCCCCAGGAGTGGGAAGGGAATGGAGATTTTGCAGTATCCTTCCCCTGCCATGCCAACCAAGCCACACCACGCCCACCAAGCCACGCCCACACAACCAGTAGTAAACAAATTTGGATTTCACCACTGCCCCCAACCCAATACAACTCACAGTAAAAGACAGAAAATCTCTAGCCCAGTGAATCCTGCTAACAAACACCCAATCCAAACACCCAAACACCGTGTGAACTTATTGCATGTCTCTCAGGCCCCGCAAGTCAATTCCACTGATACAGTGGAATGCTATGCTGGAGTAAGTTGGTCATGGGAGACATAAGAGACAGGCAGGATAGGAGATGAAAGGGAATAACAGAAAGTAAGAGGAATCACAGGGAGACAGAGGGGCAGGAGGTTCTTGAGCACCCTAGGATTCTAGTTTAATTAGGATGATAATTGTAGGACCCAGTTAGGCTCTTGAAATGCTGCTATTTTCCCTCACTTAGGTCCTATTGCCAGCTTCCTTATTTGCCCCCTGGAGTTGAATGCTGAGAACCATTCAGCATGCATAGAATAGCAGTCATCAGTGAAAGAAGAAAACAGCCCTTTGGGGAAAGCATTTGGAAAAAGCAAGCAAGCAAAGGAAGTCTCTCTAGCTAAGCTGGCAGGAACTCTCTTGAGATACACAGACAGAAATGTACACAGTGAGCCTCAGGCCCCAGGGAGTATGTGAGTGGTGAGGAGAGGCTCAATGGTGCTGTTAGTCAGAGGGCAGGTGAGTTGGTAGCTAGTGCAGCAGTTATATCTCAAATAGATATAAGTATTTGTACATATCTGAAAGAAGGGAATATCACAGAAGCGTGTACTAGATGTGCAAGTGCAAGAAGCAGTTCTTTAAATCTAGTTGATCCAGGACCGGAGCCCCTTGAGTAATAGCCTGAGGGGCTTCCATGTATTGCATGGGCCATAACAAATAGAAAGCTCATGTTCCCCAAAGACAAGAAATGAGATGCTTCCATCCAACACATTACTGGCATGAAATCCCCAGTGCTGACAAAGTGGAGACACCATAGTTTATGTATTCAAAACTCCAAAATGCCACATGTTGTTTCTGTTGCAAACTTTCAGTCTCATGTTCCAACCACAGAACAAAGAATTGGAAGAATTTGGTTAGAAATATGGTAGGGTGGGAAGAGCAGCAAATCACCAGAGAAAATTCCACGGTGGAAAGATCTTGAGATGGGACCAAGGGTAAACCACACCATAGATGATTAACATCAGGAAAATACTACATCAGAGTTGATTTAGCGGCAAAATGTTCTGAAAAGATTCAATGCCCTTGTGAGAATGCTTGCTATCTAAAAATTTAGCATGCTGTCGCACTTCGGATCAGTTGTGTGTGCCAAATAATAGAAATGTCCTTAAACTTATGGAGCTAATGACGGAGTTTGGTTCTGTACTCCAGCATCAAAGCAAGAAATCTTGGAAGAACAACTCAAAATGAGATCATAATTACTGGCAGCAAAAGCCAAACAGAAAACTTTAGCCAATCTGAACTCAGCAAGATGTTCCTCTGCAATTCTGAACACCACACCTGATATCACTCACATGGATGAATGACTTTAATAGTGCATGTTGTATCAACAAGAGAATATACTGAAAATGCCTCCACAATGGTGAATGTCAAAGGGGGATCGGAAGGAAACCAGCCTGACGAGGTAGGCCTGCAACACCCCGACGAGGTAGGCCTGCAACACCCCGACGAGGCAGGCCTACCACACCCAGGCGAGGCAGACCACCAACACCCTGACGAGGCCGGCCAAGCACACTACCAGGCGCTAACACATCACCAGTCCAGAGCGGTAGACCGGGACCTGCCACAGGAGGGATGGCAACACCAGCCCAGCGAGGTGGGCACCCATCACCCCAGGCCGAGGGACTGCCAAGACAGCCCACGAGTAGACCGGGATCTGCCCAGGGAGGAAGCATCGCACCCCTCAGGCAAGGGCGACCAACGACAACCCTGCCAGGGAGACCTCCACTCCAGGCAAGTAGACCGGGGACCATCCGAGGTGGGCACACCACAGCCCATGGGTGAGGGTGGCACACAACACCCCGGCGAGGGGGACCCCCACCCAGCACAGAGGACAACCCGGCAACAACAACCCAGCCCAGAAGACCCCAGCCACCAACCTGCGGTAGACCAGGGACTAGGGCGAAGGGAAAGCCAACAATACCCCGGCAGGGGAGACCTCCACCAACCCGCAGAGGTAGCCCCGCAGCAGAAACCTAACCAGGACGGCCACCGCCGACCCGACGGGGTAGACCAACGCCAGCCCGGTGAGGGAGGCTGCCGCCACCCTGACCAAGGAGACCTGCGCCATCCCTGCAAGGTTGGACACCACGACCGGAGCCAACACCACCCATCACTGGCAGACCGGACCCGAGAGCACCGATCCAAGACACCCCCCAGATGACAACGAGCTGAACCGCAGAGCCTGGGAGACCGGGGAGGAGCAAGTGACAGCCTGGGACTTACCGAGACTCAGACGCTCTTCCCGGGTTGGCACCGAGCATCCACAACGGGACGATAGATCCACAGGCCAGGAGGAAGACCACCAGAACCAGCCATCCAAGGTCCGCGGTTCGGCCGGAGGTGCTGAGGGTGACCCCGCACACTCGCCAGCCGAACCGAGCCCGGTTCCGGGGAGGGAACCAGGAGACGCAGGAGCCCTGTCTGTCCAAGTCGGGAACGAGGAAGAAGTGAGACTGCGCAGGTCAAGTAGGGTGCCGAGGCGTCCTACGTACCTGCGCGATTACGTGACTTTTATTAATGATGATTGACTGTCTTTCTGACTAGGAGCGGAGGAGTGTTATGTCCTTATAAGGACATCCGCCCGGATTGGCTGCCAGCCATCGGGCGGGAAAGTTTGAATCAATGTTAGGGGCGGTGCGACAGCCGGAGCGAATATAAGGAGAGCTCCGGCAGCGCGCAGCAGTCTTGTCTTGCTACTGTTGCAAATAAAAGTTACTGATGTAACGAGCTGGTCGCGTCTTCCATTCCTGCGCCGATCTAACACTCTGCGATTTTGAAACCTCATCACGTGAAATTGAGCAGAGAGGATGAAGTCTAACATATAGTTAGATAAATATCTTAGAACCTATTGTTCACAACATTTATTTCAAACACTATGTTATGCCACAACATAAGCCATACAGAAATGTGAAGTTAGGGATGTTCTTGGCGATTCCATTATCTTTTGCCATTTTTACCCCGTGAATAATTCCTGCATAATATCCTTCATATTCATGGCAGCATTTCTGTCTTCCCAATTGGATGTTTCATTGTGGAAAGTTCATTGTGCAAAAGAGTTTTAAGTTGTTGGTTCTCCTGAACCAAATTGGTATCAGGGCTGTCCCTTAGGAAAATGGCATAGGCAGAGATCAGAAATTAGACCTTACGAAGTTTTGACCCAGGTAAGGCAACATGTGGGGTAACCATTTCAGCTTCCTGCCTCAAGTCTGAAATATTCTAGGCTAGTTCGCTAGATTAGGAGGTTATTAATTAAACTACTAACCACCAGAATGGGATGTCTCCATTGAGGCCCCAAGCCAGAGCTGGGTTTTCAGGTCCTTATGAAAGTCCGAGTGGTTGGAGCCAGATCTCACCTCCAGGGACATGATGTTCCAAAGAGTGGGAGCCATGGCAGAAAAGGTTCTTCTAATGGGTTCTGCTGGCCAAAATTCCTTGGCCAACAGGATCCACAGCATACTTCTTGTGCTGGAACAAGTGAGGGGTGGGGGTCAATCCCATTGGTATTGCCTTGTTCTTAATTTGACTGGAAATCCTAGTCAATGAACTATATTTTATAATTGCTAGATTTCTTGAATGGTGAGGCAGAGGAAGGAACCAGAAGGTTAAAAAAAGCATTCTTCTCTGTGTATCAGCTGAATATCTGCCATTAGTCAAAACCTCTATCCATTCACTTGAGTGCAGTTATTTTGTTATTTTGTATTAGTGAAAGAATCTGATTTAGTTTCATAGCGATCAGCTGAATGCTGTGAAAAATTATCTTTCATTCAAGTTGTGTTGTGATTTGATTTCATTGGCTGTGCTGTAGCTTCTAACAGCATGTGAGAAAGTGCACAATGGCTTCCTTGTCACTCCTTCTAGCCTGCTCGTATTTGCACCCATACCTTGTTTATCTTCTTCATGTGGAAAATAAACTAGATTTCTTCTTGCTTGTGATATTATGCCTGGTTTTTGTATCTCTACTTTTAAAATAGTAGGAGAATGTTTAATTTAGATGTTCCTTATGCAGGAGAGGAAGTAACAAATTGTTTTGAAGACATTCTGCAATTAATGAAAGTTAATAAAATTAATGATGATTGCAATCTTTAAAATCTCATGCTTTTATTAAAAGAGAAGGCTCTAATATGAGGAGTACATGATCTTGTTATATTCTATAGTAATGTAGCAGACAACCTAATTGTTGTCTATCATTATTCACAATGATAGAATGGCACTGTAGCACAAGAGGGATTAGAAATTTTCCCATAAGTGACTATACATTGGTTCTCAATGCCTTACATTATTTTTCCTCTAAGGATTCAGTGGATGTCTTGCTGATTATTGATTTTTTCAATGAGCAGCATATAATTTGTAGAAGGCTGTGTGCCAAATCCCAAAGATGATGTAGTTATCTTCCAGTATGTCAACAAAGGGTACAATATAACTTCATTATATTAAAAAATGAACAATGAAGAATAGCGGGCAATTAACAGAAATTTCTTGGCTTCTCATTTATTTTAAATTAATATTTGCTGTTTTATAGACCCACCTGACACTGTTTACTGTGATGGGGAGAATGCATCACATATCACAGTTAAAGAAAAAGGAGACCCCAAATTTCTGGTATTTTGTGTGTCACTCCAATATAGACAAGATAGAAAAAACTCACCTGACAAATCTAGGTTGGGTT
Source organism: Arizona elegans (assembly GCA_022577455.1). Classification (NCBI taxonomy): domain Eukaryota; kingdom Metazoa; phylum Chordata; class Lepidosauria; order Squamata; family Colubridae; genus Arizona; species Arizona elegans. The sequence goes on from JAKOOJ010000001.1 coordinate 248,245,029, forward strand.
GGAATGGAATGGAATGGAATGGAATAGAATAGAATAGAATAGAATAGAATAGAATAGAATAGAATAGAATAGAATAGAATAGAATAGAATAGAATAGAAACTGGAAGGGACCTTAGCAGTCTTCTAGTCCAACTCCCTGCTCAAGCAGGAGGAGTCCCTATACCATTTCAGACATGTGGCTCTTCAGTCTCTTAAAAACCTTCAGTGATGAAACACCCACAAATGGTGTCATTCCACCCCAACTCCCATCTGCATTGTTACTAACAGGAAACATCTCTACTAACTGCTGTCTCTGATGCGAGGAGAGGCTAAAGTTGGGGCAGGAGCTGAATTTTGAAGTTCTCCATGTTTGCAAGTGTGATTAGTGGATCATTGCTGAAATGAGTAGTTTGTTGGGAAAAGAAACAAGCTGGATAACTTAACCCCTTTCATTAATGTGAACATAAGGCAGTACTATTTGCTGGCCTCCTTATGATGGCCTCCTTATGATGGCAAAATAAGAATTGCCAGCAGAAATGATGTGGACATACTTTCCTTCAGCTCAAAGAGTTGTGAATTGCACTTTAACTGGACTGTGAGGAAGAGCCCTAAGTGAAACAAATTAACCTATTACTAGGCACATGACAAGAATCATTTGACTCTTACACAGCATGGGAAAGATATGGAAGTATTTCACAGAATGAAAGCAGAAAGATTAGTGTGAGAAAAACTCCTAATAGAATCACCATTTCCCCCCCAGAAAAATATAGCAGTTATGAAATAAATGGAGGAAAAGGGGAAGGGAGATTTGGAAAAATCATGTCCTGTAAAAAGGAAACAGCATTTTCTCATTGCTGACTGAAGCTCTCTATAAACCAAGTGGATGGGTAGCACATCAACTGATAAAATATATTATTGAAAGAATATTTCAGTCAGCAATGAGAAAATGCTGTTTCCTTTTTTTCAGGGCATGAATTTTCCTGCCATCTTGAAGCTGATTGCATACTTTTAGCTAAAATGTTGCATGTTGAATTTTCTGGTTCATGTTTTAATCTTTGCATAGCTTCACTTTGAAAACTTTTCTGGTCCTTTCAGCTGAATTCTAGAAAAGAATATGAAAACCTTGGCTTGTGATATATATATTACTTCGGCTGGTAGATTTTCCCTCTCACTGGAGATTATATCATGTCCCTGATGAGAAAGCTCTCTTAGTGTACTTGTACAAATGTCTATATATGAAAAAAAAAAAGCACATCTGTATTCCTTAGAAATAAAGTCTGTAGTAGCAGAACTGCATATATTTTATGCATTCTGGGGTACCAGGAGAAATAGCGACAATTTCAAATACATTGCTTCATTTCATCCAATGGTGAGCCTTAATTTCCGCAATACTTCTCTACGGGAATCAGAAAGCTAATAGAACAGAATATTTGTAGCTCAGGGTTGAAATGTGGGATTCTTGTTGCCCTCTGAGTTTAGTAGTTTTCTTGCATTGATAATATTACATAGTTGGGTAATGAAATGTCTGCAAGAAAACGATCAAGCTCAGAGAGCACCAAGGACCCCATGGATATAAGAAAACTAAAAGCTTTCCAAAGAGCCAAGCCATTTTCAGTACTTCAGGGAAATCATCCCTTGCACATTATATAATCAGACTTCTTAGCACAACAACAAAGCATAATGGTATATTATGTAAAGTATATACACTAGCCCCAAAACTACAGATAGTTTTCAACTTACGACCACAACTGAGCCTAAAATTTGTCTTGCTAAGTGAGAAATGTGTTAAATAAGTTTTGTCCCATTTTACAACTTTTCTTGCCACATTTGTTAAGTGAATCACTGCAGTTCTTAAATTAGTAACATGATTGTTAAGTGAACCTGGTTTCCCAGATTCTGACTTTACTTGTCAGAAAGTTGCAAAAGGGATCACATGACGCCAGTGAGTGCAACCGTCATAAATTTGAGTCAGTTGCCAAGTATCTGAATTTTGATTACATGATGATGGGGATGCTGCAATGGTCGTGAAAAATAGTCAGTGCTGTTGTAACTTCGAACAGTCACTAAATGAATTGTTGTAAGTCAAGGACTACCTGTATACCTGACATTACTTTATACGCTATCACATGAACATTGCTTATGGGTAAAGCAAAGAAAAATTAAACATGATTTTATTATTCTCTTTAACAACTATGGGATAGCAGATATCCCCAGTACCCAGGAATTTTTATTTTTATTTTATAATTAAAAAGAAACAGCCTGCTGTTTGGAGCTAGTTTTGCTATTTGGATGACTGAATGAATGAATGAGATGTTCACTAGAGAAAAAGTGTTTTCAAAAGATCGAAGTCTATATTTTTTTAAAAAAGAAAGGACTTGATGAATGAACGTCTTTGGCCTTGATATGCATCAAATGTCAAGAGCTTGACCTGCTCAATGAGAAAAAAATGGGAAATAGGAATGAAATACATTTTTTAAAGGTTTTTTTTTTTTTGGTTTAGAAAAAAAGGAATCATATAGAGAGTTGTGATCCAGCTACTGAAATCCAGGCTGTGTTTGGATTTTTATTTAGAAATATCTAAAGAGATACCTTTATATCTTTAGAGATATGAAGGTATGCTGAGTAACATACCTTCAGAGCTTGAAGGATGATCGATTTGTAAGACAATCCTTTCTTCAGAAAGACCTCTAGCTAACACTGTTTTTGTAAACAAAAACTGCTGGGGGAGAAATTCAAGAGACCAATAGTCAATAGGCTTTTCTTATGGCTGTTCCATTATCAACCATTCTTTTAAAAAATAATTATCCATTGATCAATAAAAGTAAGATTATGCATAAAAATCTTGGTTTACATAGGAAGAACCTGGCTAAAGAGAAATACACATAAAGACCTACGGAAAGAGCCTTGATAGTACAGTGGTTTAGTGCACCCTGTTATTAACACAGCTGCCTGCAATTTCTGCTGGTTCGAATCTCTCCAAGGCTCAAGGTTGACTCAGCCTTCCATCCTTTCTAAGGTAGGTGAAATGAGGACCCAGTTTATGGGGGCAATAAGATGACTTTGTATAAAATATACAAAAAGTATGAAGGCTATTGCTTAATGCATTGTAAGCCGCCCTGAGTCTCCGGAGAAGGGCGGCATATAAATCAAAGTAAAAAAAAAAAAAAAGAAAAAGAAAAGAAAACAAATACTGTACCTTTACAGGGAGGATACATGGGATGAAGGTGTGGCTAACTGATGAGGGCTTATAAATCCGAAATAGATCTATTTTAGTCTCCTTAGTCTCCCAAAGGGCAGCAGGCAGCTTGCTGGCTGCTGGAGAAAAAAAGCCTAGAAACTAGTGGATTGGGATTTCACTGAACTAGGGCTGCATAAAAATCTTACGTAGGAAGAACCTGGCTAAAGAGAAATACACACACACACACACACACACACACACACACACATAATAAATGTAGATCTTTGGTTATTCGGGTTTTCTCCCGCGTAAAATTGGAAGTGTCTTGGTGACGTTTCGACGAAGTCTCATTCGTCTTCTTCAGGCTGGTGTTTTCAATTTCAATTCAGGCTGACTTGTACAATTTTGGAAGGATGATATCTTTTCATTTCTCTATCACATGTGGTAAAATAATCAAAGGATATATATATATATATATACTTACTTCTTTGTAGGATTTATGTGTGTTTTTCCTTTAGCCAGGTTTTCCTATGTAACCAAGGTTTTTCTGCAGCCCTAGCTCAATAGAATCACGTCCACTCGATTCTGGGCTTTTTTTCTTTCTGGCAGCCAGCAAGTTTTTCAAACCTCTTTAGAACTTTATAGTAGGTTTGCTGGGATTTTCAGAGTAGTTGTTAAAATGGCCTCTGATCTCTTGTCACTAGATCCCTTGGTTGAATTAAATGTCTACCATACACAAAGGGAATCTACACAGGTATATTGAAAGAAGACTATTTAAATATTGTGTCAATTCTGAAGCTGGCCTGACTGAGGCCATCTTTGAGGCTTCAGTGTTGCCACAATGGAGATGAGGGTTAGGGAGAGGGGAATAGAGATAGCTGGGGTTTTGTAGCCAAAACAAAATAGTTTCCTCTGGGAACCAAGGACATTCCCACAAGTGGCTGAAGAGAGGAGGAGTGAAGTTACCAAGCAACTGGACAGCACTTTGATTGGACTATGTGACTGATGGTTTGGGAAAAGGAGGAAAACGTTTACTTTTAATTAGGTGAAAACCATGGGAACCTTTAGAGTTGGTTTTCACCAGTTCATGCCAATATGATATATCCAATAAAACTGTTCTTTAAGGAATGTACCTGCCTCGGAGTTCTGTTTGCTATGGGTATATTATTTGGAACCCTGACATGTTGTCTCAACAGTTGAAGAGACAAAATAATAAGATACCTATTGAAAGCAGGATTTCAGAATCAAAATGGTGCAGTTTCTAGCTTGAAATAAATAGCAGGATATCAATAAGATTGCTGAAGAGTGTCCTATGCAGAGTGAAAAATGATGCTCTCACAAACAGAGTTGTGAGTTGGGCAGTTCTGGAGGAGAGCATTATCTTTTCAGTGTGTGACTTTTGTCCAGCCACTTCTTAAAGGTGAGATAATAGCTAAAATCATACCCGTAGAAATGCTTCTTCACGCTGTATTTCCATAGTACATCAAGCAGGTGCACAAAGGAACTTAAGTAAAATGCAATGTTATATAAAGTGTTTACATGGAGAGGGAGAGAGACATAAACATATCTCAATGCAAGACAATTGACAGCGCTAAATGCATGCTTTGCTCACAAATATGTTAAATAGATTTTTCATATGTTGTTTTCATAAACCACTCAGGGAACAATTTGGATGAAGAAGTGTTTATTCTTGTTCAAAAATTGCCTCTTCCATGGACTTAGAAATAACAGAGGATCTATGAACTATAGCTTTCTTTCCATGGGTAATCAGGGGAAAAAACAATAAAGATAATATTCTGCAAGTGTCTTTATCAATATTGTCTGGATCAATTATTATTTGTTAGATGTCTTTATTAACCAAGTATCATTGTGACAAACTTACTGAACAATATTGAATGAGAAATCTTTTATTATGAGTTATTATTTGCTTGTAAATGAGCTGTTGTAAGAATGAGCACAAAGTATAGTAATAGGAAATGTTAATTAAAAATGTTTTAAATCACATAACATTTGCACATATTTTCCTACATGCACACCTTTGTATAGCAGTCTTTACAAAATACATTTTTATTCACATTTCTTTAAATATAATTCTTTTTAATGCACATTTCTTTATTGTATGCATTTGTTTTGGCAAAACAGTGGCAATTTTACAAAGTTCCTCAGTGTGAATTTCAGCTTATACATACATACATACATACATACATACATACATATATATACACAGTATATATATATATTTGTTTTCTGAGGTTTGCGCGGGTGTTTGTATGTAGGTCTTTGGTTATTCGGGTTTTTCCCGCGTAAAATTGGAAGTGTCTTGAGCTCCCAACCAATCAGAACACACCTCCACCCAATCAGAACACAGCCAAGCTCCCACCCAATCAGTTCACACCCTCACTGGCAGTTAAAAGGAAGAAAGAGCTGTGATCACACATTGCTCCTAGAAGCACGAAGCCGAAAACAGCAGCCTGAAGATGACGAATGAGACTTCGTTGAAGCGTCGCCAAGACACTTCCAATTTTACGCGGGAGAAAACCCGAATAACCAAAGACATACATACATACATACATACATACATACATACATACATATGTTTTCCCAATATAGATTTGATATACATTTCTTTTTTTTAGTACATCCTGATAGATTCATTTTGACATTTTGATGGATTGGATTTCTTTAATGGATTGAATCACATATTTATTTATTTATTTATTTCTTCATATTTGTATATCGCCCTACTCCCGAAGGACTCAGGGCGGTGAACAGCCATAATAAATACAAATACATATAGAAGTTAAAAATTGATTTGATCCCAAGGTCCCTATTCCCCAAGTTATTATCCTGTGGAATTTTTGAACCCCATGATGGGAGCTTCTTGTGTCATATCCGTCATCGGATGTTGGAGATCATCCTTTTTTTATCAACAGCCGCATGAAAAAGTGCTGTTGAGTTTTGTCTAAACCAGTCCCTTAGATTTTGAAGCCATGACGTTCTTCGTCTGCTTGGACCTCATTTGCCTTCAATTGTTCCTTGGAGGATTTAGCGAAGTATGCTGTATTTTTCGGGGTGTCACAACACATGTCCAAAATATTCTAACTTTCGCTTTTTTATGGTTTTGATGATTTCCCTTGGCTTTCCCAGGTGTCTTATCACTTCCTCATTTCTGATTTTGTCAGATAATGGGAGCGGACAGGCACAAAGGCCAGGATAGACAAACTTGAATCAACCAAATGTTTTAAACTACAGAATTATTTTAGACTTTTCGAAGTTTTTTTTTAACAAATGTTCTTGCAAGCTGTAATGGGGCTCGTGTTATAAAGCTTTGATTTTATTTATTTGGGTCATAGTTTTACTGTTGTATTCATATGATGTTGTTGATCAGTGGCCTCATATAGATGTAAAAAATTAAATGAAACGATGGCATTCTATTTGACAGGCATTTTCGCATCATATCTAAGCATCTTCCAACAGTACATTGAACAAAGCAACAAACATCTGTCACATCTGGCTCCTTTCCCCTCCCATCCTTTCCCTAGAGAAAGACTGTGGATACTGTATAGTATCATTCTCCTTGGTAGACTAAGCATCATTTTGACCAAATGTTGTTAGGTATGTGGTATGCTAGGTATGAATTTCTCTCACTTACACACACACACACACACACACACACACACACACACACACACAGAGAGAGAGAGAGAGAGAGAGAGAGAGAGAGAGAGAGAGAGAGAGAGAGAGAGAGACTGAGACTCTTATTAAGGAAAGAAATCTTGAAAACTAAGCAAGAAAGGAATTCATTGGAGGAAGTTCAGGCAATGTGAGGCTAACATTTAATTTCTTATATTGATTTATTGTGAAAAATTCAAGTATTGATTGTGAAAACAAATATATACATGAATTGTATGGACACATATGTACATACTATACACCTAGACACACATGGTGGAATAATTTGACAAACTGTCCTTTCCCTGAAGGACAACAATCTTCTTGTATAATAGCCCTCTGCAATCTCATCTCCTTCATATATGTGAGAATGCAATTCCCATTCAGTGCGACACATAAGCAGCCTATTGTGGCAAGCAATCCAAGGACAGTGATGGCTTTGGGATGTATGATTTTTTCAATGCATTTTTTTTAGTGTTTGTTACATTTAAACTAGGAATGTTGTATACATTATCTATTTTAAATGTAGGAGACAAGATATATTGATTCGCTTTGTTTTTGTCTCTTTTTTTTGTTAACAATAGCATACACATATCCAAGTAATCACATATTTAGTAGAGAAAAATTGAAAAAGCATCACTGAAAAATTCTGAATTATACTTATCACCTTATATACTTCTTAGCTTAAAATTTAAACAAAAGATCTCACTCTATTGTTTAAAAGGAATGTACTTGTTTTTACAATTAATTCCTGAACATTCTCCCCATGATGGAGAAACAATCAAGCAACCAGAAAAATAAAGCCCAGCATCAGCTTTAAAGTGGTGACTCAAATCCTTCAAGGTCCCCATTCTATGTGCCACCAGGCAAGTGCATATTCTACAAACAAAAGTGGAAAAAGGAAGACAGAACAGAATATTTGCATGTGAATTAAATTTAGTTGAAGACAATATAAAAGAAACAATGTTGATTCTAAATAACAAAGAGAATGCTATGTCAAGTGTATTATTTTCTGTATGTCTTCCATTATAAAAATTCATTTTCACTGAAAGAGAGCTTTTCTTTTAAAACAGTTTATTGTTCATCTATAACCTATCTATCTATCTATCTATCTATCTATCTATCTATCTATCTATCTATCTATCTATCTATCTATCATCTCTCATTCCAGTAAGAACGATTAATCAAATAGTAAGAGTGATTAATCAATGGAACAGTTTGCCTCCATGAGTTGTGGGGGCTCCATTGCTGGAGGTTTTCAAGGTTTCCCCACTTGATTCAGTAGAATAAGATTTATAGCAGTGATGGCTAACCTTTTTTGGATTGAGTGCCCAAAGCGTGTGTGTGCCTGAACCCCCAAAATGCAATGTGCACACGCCCCCCCGGTGCATATGCACATAACCCCCTCATGCGCCCTGCCCCATGTGCATGCATGCACACCCCCTGCATGTGCTGCCGGCAGGAGGAATGCACACGTGTGGCGGAGCTGAACTGGGGCAATAGCTTGCGTGCCTATAGAGAGGGCACTGAGTGCCACCTCTGGCACGTGTGCTGTAGGTTCGCCATCATGGATTTATAGCATTTCTTTCCAATATCTATACAAATATACAAGCAATGTATATACCCATGGATCCTAGTAACTTTCAGATTCTGCCTTATGCTGTCAAAACAACATCTGGACCTTAATGGATTCATGGGCACCTATGGGGGGGCAGTGATGAAACATGTATCATGTCATTATGCAAACGATGCAAATTATACAGATCTGGAAAATATTTTCAAAATTCAGTACACCGTTCTGTGAATTTCTGTGGGGCTTGCAAATTCCAATGGTATATATATGTATATATTTTTATAAAGATGTGATTGTCTGTTAAAGAGAGCAACTTTGCCATGCTGACTTTTGAATTGTATCATCATGCATAACTTTTGATTAGTATCAAATTCTGGATGGCTTTGTTTAATATGTATTCTTCTTTCCAGGACTTTTTGGAATATTTTTTATGGAATATTTGGATAGATGTTGGAATTTTACTTCCATTTATCAGCCATAATTACTGGCTGATAAGTTCTTATCATTTCCTACATTCGAGGATAAATATAATTTGTCTGTTGGTACCCAATGACAGGAATTTCTGTTGACACCTCAACTTTGATCAGTTGCATTTTCAGCCTAAATTATTGGAAGTGGCAAAAAGCTAACAATTAGTCCTTAAACTTAATCAAAACTCAATCTGATATACAAATTTTAAATGCCTGAATGGAACAATCAGGAGATCCATTTTTCCCCTTAAACCACAGGAAATTGTCATGATAGTCTGTATCAAAAATCTCAGTGGGTCTTAGACTAATTAATACATTCTGTGAAGAAGTCATTTCATATTTCAATTTTGAGGCAAATTTCACACGTGATATTTTTGTGATTTAGTTACAAATTGATTACAGAGGTAGATTAGATGTGGAGAATTATAAAGAAACCTAGTGATCTTTACTGAAACTGTTTTTAAAGTTTATATATGTACTTGTATGAGAAGCCCATTTTTTTCTGCTCTGTTTAATTAAATAAACAGAATGGATTCCTAATCGCAATTTGCTAGCACAATCTGACTAAGTAAAATGGAGGAATTATCAGAAATTACATTGAGCAGATTATAAACAGGCAATGGAAGATTCTGAATTACAAGCTTGGTTATTACTCACAGGCAGGTAGATATTAAATCTTTTATGCAAAGTGGACTGTTATGATGGTCATCTTTACACAGTTGAAAATGTTGTTCTTCTAGGCCAGTGATGGCTAACCTTTTTGCCATCGTGTGCCAAAAGCAGGGGGAGTGCGGGGGGTCACGAGTGCACGTGCCCACACCCATAATTCTATGTGCTCTGCCTCCCTCTTGTGCACATAACCCCCCGTACTACCCCCACTTTTGGTTTGCCGACTTCTGGTAGAACCGGAAGGCCCGTTTTTCGCTCTCCCCAAGCTCCAGAGCCTTTCTAGGAGCCTGGGGAGGGCAAAAACTGCCTTCCCCATGCCCCCAGAGACTCTCCGGAGGCCAGAAATGGTGTGTTTCCTGACTTCTGGTAGGTCCAGAAGGCCCAAATATCAGCTGGCCGACACACACTTGTGCACCGGAGATGAGCTCATGTGCCTACCGATATGGCTCCACCTGCCACAGGTTCACCATCACGGTTCTAGGCTAATGTCCAAATAAAACAGGAGTTGAATTTCATTGGACTCGGAGGCCCTTTAAACTAGGGGAAAGCCAAAATCTCAATTGATGAAGAAAAAAAATGACATAATTTATCCATCATAATTCTACTTTTGTTCTGTGGTTTGATATACTTATATATCATCCTGATATACCAGACTGAATGGTCTGGCTCATCAAAAATTCCAACTTTTTCTACAGTGTGATGAATACACATTTCCACTATGGCTTAATGTTAGACTTGAATTGGTTCTGAGTGGCTTATTCCTGTTCTACAAACCATGATTAATAAAAGGGTTAGCTTATATAAGTGTATAAATTTAGCATCTCCATTTACGTGCACATGTGCTTTTGTTAAAACATCAATTTTACTGTCGTAAGTGTGTTTTACTACTGTGGAAGAAGACTATTGACATTCACTATCCTAAAATGCAAATAATAAGCCTCTCACACTTTAGGCAATTTGGTTAAAGGGAGCATGACAAACAATGACTTACGAAAAATGAATATTAACATCATTGGTGTTTTATTAGCCAAAAGCAGGAACCCAATAGGTATCTTATTATATACCAAAAAAAATAATAATTCTGATTATAATGGCTACAGTGTCTTCCCTTTCATTGCAACAAGCTTCAGCACCAGCACTCTTCTCTGTCTCAGTAGCATTATCTGTCTCATTATCCTTCATGTTTTTCATAAGATTCTGTTTTGGAACTCTTCTGCAAATGGCCCTGCAGTGGAATGATTGTGTTCTTAATAATTTCAAAGATGTGGATGGTTTTTCCCCCCTCAGTATTTGACCTATTTTGCCACTCATGCATTATACATACTGGGGAAAGCTGTACTCATAAGGCAGAGTCATTAGAGCTTAAAGAGATTCACTCGACTTCTCCTCCTCCTCCTCCTTCTTTTTTCTGTGCAAAATCTAGCATTTAAAAACTGACTGAATCAGTTCTCTCTCCCCCCCACCCCACTTCCCTTTTTATGTCTTCATGTAATTTTCCCTATGCTATTCTTGGAAGCTTAGTATTTTAAACAAAAAATGGAAGAGATAGTAGCAATTATCTTTTGTAAGGACATGCATATAATGAAGGCTGCAATCAGAATCACATGGTCTAGGAAGAAAAGCCCATTGACGAGAGGGGAATTTACTTCTGAGTAAACATTCCTAGAATTGTAGTGTAAAAAAAAAAAGTGAGAAATTTATCAGGGTTTGTTTCTTGGATGAATTGCATGGCAGAAGTAGGAATGCCAACACTCTTCAGACCAGGTGTACAACAATAAAAACTGTACAAGAGAGTTATTTAGTACACTTCATCTGATTTTCTTCATAATATCTTAATTTGCTGTAGTTTACCAAAATTTGTCAAAACCCCTCTATGCTTTCCTTTAAATCACGGGTGTCAAACTCGCAGCGTCACATTGCCGTCACGTGATATTTCATGACGTTTTTTCTCTTTGTGGAGCTGGGTTGGGTGTGGTCTGTGCGTGACACACACCCGGCCCATGGGCTGCCAGTTTGACACCCCTGCTTTAAATTGAAATAGCCAATATACAATAGACCAGGGCTGTCGAATGCCAGATGCGTCACACACTAGCCACCCCCACTCCCAGTTTAGTGAAGTGGAAAAAAGTCCGGATACATTGTGTGACACCGCTATGACAACATGAGTTTGACACTTCTGCAGTAGACTCTATCGAAACACTGTAGTAACAGCCTATGAAAGTCAGTATTACCTCTTCTCTTAAATTTGAATGAATCAGCATTATTTGTATGTTTACTATAAAAACTCGCATATTTAAATATTTGAGTAATGTTAAAAATGGCTTATATTAGGGAAATAAATACACAAAGTAGTGTACACAATTTTAGATTAGGGAAAATACATGTAGTAATGCACAACAATATTCTTTAATTATTTCAGGAAAAAAATAAAGCAGAATGTTAGAATCAAATAAATACATTCAACACTCACCTTAAATTTATAGTAATCTATACATATAAAGTTGGCTTTCTTTTCTTTCCAAAACATAGGTACATCTTTTGTGGTCTACTGCTGGATTACAAGTACACCATCACTACTATTGCTGTAACCCCAGAGCTAGGGCTAGGGATGGAGATTAAGGATGGTTTGCAAATTATAGGTGCCAAAAATTTTTATTATCAGCTTTCTTTGTCCCTTAGCAGGAGGAGAAAAAGGATGGAAAAGTAACAGGATCCTGCCAAGGAAATCTGAATCTTACTTTAAGAGGTCAAGGAGAAATATAGTCTTTAGCTTCTTAAATCATAAACAAGAATGTATTTCACTCTGGAATGGAGACCATGAAGTCTTGAATTTCTTGAGTTTACACCTGTGTACTATACATTCTTTAGGGAAGACAAGCCAAGGGGTGTTACATGCCCACAAAGAAAGCTCTTGCATTGCCATTGTCAAGAGAGCTGTTTCTCAGGCATATAAATTTGGGACCAGGGCTGTTGGCTGCCTGAGGCAAATGGAAAATTAGCACTTGTTTGCCCATCAAAGTCATCCGAGGCTAGAAAACTAGTTTTGGCATTGAGGGTATAACAGTTTCTATTATCTTCCATGCAGCAAAAATGCAACTGTAAAAATTAATTAATTAAGTAATAATAAATATGCCTCCCTTTCACGACCACCCAAAAGTAGTTCCTCAAGGCAGTTGCCCGACTGCATAGTAATTTTTCCTACCCTGCTTGGAGCCCAGAAGAGAGATATAGTAGATAACCTAGCAGAGTTACATATCTCATAAATACAATATAGCTTTTGCAATGATTTTAGTGAGAAAATTCATATATAATTATGAATAACATCTCACGAGCTATAGAAATTTACCTAAAAAGAAATATTTCGCAAGCTCAGGACATTGCAAATAAAGAATTGCAGTATTTTTAAACACAATTTCTAAAATTAATAAATAAAAATGTCCTGATATTTTACGACCTTTCTTGCCACTGTTGGTAAGCGAATCACTGCAGTTGTTAAGTTAGTAAGACGGTTGTTCAGTGAATCTGGTTTCCCCATTGACTTTGCCAGAAGGTCACAAAAGGTGATCACAGGACCCCGGGACACTGCCACCGTCATAAATAGGAGCCAGTTGCCATGCGTCTGAAGTTTGATCTCATGACCATAGATATACCGCAATGGTCATAAATGTGAAAAATGGTCAAAAGTCATTTTTTTCAATGCCATTGTAACTTTGAACAGTCAATAAATGAAGTCTTGTAAATTGAGTACTATCTGTAGTTGATTTCACTGATACTATCAAATTCACTTCCTGATCTCTGATACTTGGGACCTATCCAAGATAATGCTAACCTTTTTATAATCTTTGACTGCCATTCACCAAAGCAGCTTGTAATAATATCACCATCACATTATTTTATTTTATTTTTTTATTTGATTTATATGCCGCCCTTCTCCGGAGACTCAGGGCGGCTTACAATGCGTTAAGCAATAGTTACATACTTACATTAGTTACAGATTTGACTCTTACCACTTCTATGAAGGAAAAATAATTCCTGATCAGGATCTACTTTACGTTTTATAATACGCTGCATCATTTGACTCATGCAGGTGGGGCACAATATACTTTCAATTTTTTTCTTAGACCAGGGGTATCAAACTCGATTTCATTGAGGACCACATCATAGTTGTGTTTGACCTCAGTGGCCAGGGTAGGCATGGCCAGCTCAATGTCACTCATGTCGGGGGTGCCTGTGGTGTCCTGAACACTCTGCCAGTGAAAACGGGCTCCTGAGCTCCGTTTTTGGCTGCAATGGCTTCCTTCAACCTTCTGTCACCGAAAATAGAGCTGGGGGGGGCTGTGCGTGGCCCTCACAAGCTCTGTTTTCGGCCGCAATGGCCTCCTGCACCCCTCTGCAAGGGAAAACGGAGCTCGGGAGGGCCGCATGCAGCCCTCCTGAGCTCCATTTTCCCTGGCAGAGGCCCTGCGGGCGGGTCCTTCCCTGTTTCCAGGTCGGACCTGTGGACCAGATCTAAGTATCCTGTGGGCCATATCCAGCCTGCTGGCCTTGAGTTTGACACCTCTGGCTTAGACACTGTTTCTCCCTGAATACACATTTCTCTCCCATTTTTAAAAACAAAATCATTTGTTGTTATTAGTAATTTCTCTGTACTATGTGTTCTGGTCAGAAGGGAATCACAGCTCTTTTCTGTGGAAATAGTTGAATCAACTTGCCACTATCTTTATGTACCCAAAATAAGGCAGAAAGCATTCAATAGTAGATTTGTGGCAGGGGTGAAATGCTCCCGGCTCAGACTGGATCGTCCGATCTGGTAATGATGGCAGCGGGTGGTTCGGAGAACTGGTAGCAAAAATCTCTCCCCACCCCCATGCCCAGCTGAGCCGCGCAATCATCAGAGGCTTTTTATTTTATTTTTAAAAGCATTTTTTACAACCTCTTCAGCCAAAGAGGTTGTAGAAAAAATGGTTTTAAAAGTTAAAAAATAAAAGTTGGCCACACCCACTCAATCATATTACCACCACCATCACCAAGCCACGCCCACAGAACCAGTAGTAACAAATTTTACATTTCACCACTGATTTGTGGGTCTCTTCTTTGATGGCAGTGATTGTTCAGCCATTTTCAGACACCAATTTTTAATGAAAAACTGCAGCTTTTTAATTTTAAAATTGGTCCTCTTGCACAGCTGCACAGTTGTGAATGCATTTTTTTTTTTTTGCCTTAGGAAGAAAGAACCTGAAATAGCCTCCCACTTCCTTTCCAATATGCTTGCGGTTTATGACATGTCCCCACTATAAAAATAAATGATAAAAAACATTCTTTTTTTCAAACTCTTCCTCTTCTCCTTTGGCTGGCTTGACACAACACACTTAAACATGCCAAATAAAGGACAAGCAGCTGCATTTACATAACATATTTAACTTGGTTAGTATTAAATTGAGGTTTGCAGTGGCTTTTTGTGTTGTGTGAACTCACACTATTGCATAGACCTCGTGGACTGCGCAACTCCAGAAAAAGCTAAATTCATAAATGAACTTAAACAAATGGTAGAAACATTATATATACTGTATGGCGCCAATTGAATTAAAAGGGCAGTGGATACTATGCTGTATTCCCTAACTTACGACACACAGCAATAAGCGATGAAAAGAAATTGAGTTGTGTAACATTGCCATTAATGTTTGTTTGCTTTTTGAAATTAAATAGGGAAATAGAGAAAATGGTGCCACTTATCAACAAGCAATGAAGGAATATCATATTTGCTTTTTTTTCTTTTTTCCCCCTCCCTAGTTCTGTTTGTATATATTGGCTAAAGCTTGGTAGCAGAAAATTTAAATAGGGAAGTGAATAAAGAGAACAATTTCTTTCTTAGTGCAGTTGCTGGTTATTTCCCCAGTGGAGATTCAGAAAGTCCATAACTGAAAGAAGTAGCAGTTCATTGCTTTCTCTCCTTATGGATAGTTTCTTGATTGATAGATCAGTGTGTTTTCAGTAATTAGATACAGCAAGGAGAAAGTCTATGCAGAGACTATCTATAATACTTCAAGGTAATATTAGATAGATAGACTGACAGACAGATAGGTGTTTGCTTGTGTGTGTGTGTGTTTGTGCGTTTTAACAGGGAATAGATGGCCCATTGATAAATATGTTGCATTACACTTGTTAATTGGACAATCATATCCTTTAGATGAATTTGTGGAGAAGATTCTGTCCACTGTCACTGGTATTCGCAAATGTACAATAGTCAGGAATTTAAGGCCTTCCATACCTGGAGTGAGGGGACTGGCAATAAACAGGTGTTGTCAAAGGTATTTTGATTGATGAGGCAGAAATCACATATACCCCGAGCACTCCTGAAAAAAACCAACCCT